>JAQQAC010011331.1:11637041-11854944 GCA_029783875.1 Phataginus tricuspis | reverse complement strand
TGTTTGAGGGGAGGAAAACCACACAGGCAAAGTGTCACTTATCTACCATATCAAGGGTACATACAATCAACATGACATCACTGTTGATGTTGACCTTGATCACCTGGCATGAGGTAGTTTGTCAGGTTTCTCCACTGTCATGTTACTGTTTCCATACTGTACTCTTTGGAGAATAGTCACTATAAGCAGTTCAATTTAAGGAGTGGGCAGTTGTGCTCCACTTCCTTGAAGGTAGGATATCTAAACAAATTATTTGGAATTCTTCTACATGGAAGATTTTCCTATTCTCCCCCAAGGTCAATATAAATCTTTGTTTGTATCAGTATGGATTCATGGATTTCATGGATATTTACTTTATACTTTGGGTTTTAATCCAAAACTACTTTATTATATTGCTCAAACTATTGGGAGTTCTTTCAGTTCTTTTGGCATACTCCTTTGGCATAGTCCCTTTGGCATACTCCTGCTTTTTTGGTTTTTTGTTGTTGAGCATTTTCTTTAAAAAGTTTTTGGCACTTTTTTGGGCCACTGCAACATTCCCCATGCTCATCTTGCATACTTCCTGCCCCAGTGCAAGAATCAGTCACTTTTCTGAGAAGCCCTGGTTCCCTTATTGAAGAATGGTTTTAGAAACCAAGATATGGACATTAGGTATGGTCACTGCTACTGGGGTTTTATTCCTTATAGACTTCCTCAGCTGACAAGGCAATATAACCACTTTTGCTAACCTGTGTGTGTGTGTGTATACCTGTAAACATTTCTGTATGTAATCTTCTGTATCTCTATTAAGCTAAAATGAGCCCATACTAATGTCTCCAATTCTTACCACATGGATTATTTTATCTGCTTCTCCTTGCTTATCTATAACCCCCACTACAGTAGTGGGAAACCTGGATTCTACCAACACATATATAGTAGTTTCAGAACTGTTCACCCATACCCTCTCCCTGATGGGATACAACTTTATCAACTAAAGTACAGTGTTTATGTATATAGTTCCTTTTGCCTTTCAGTCTTACAGATTCCACTAATTTCCAAAGTTACTTAGATTAGCACCTTATTCTTCCAACCCCTACAGTGAGATTATTTCATATGTTTGTAACATATTTACATTCTTTTGTCTTACTTTACATTCCATCCTGGGATCCCTGCCCTCTAAATGAAGTTTTTAAAACTTGTATACAGTTGGTATTAAGGTTCATTCTTCCTGCTTATAAGGTGAAGTTCTATAGGTTTTGACAACGTCTGATATTCACCATTACAATAGCATACAAAATAGTTTCACTATCCTAAAAAAGCCCCTGTGCTTCACTTAATCAACTCTTTTCCTCAACTCTCTGCTCCCTAGGGTGAAAGGGGGGTTCTTCAGCTACCCGAGTCACTCATTCAGGAAAGGAGGACACGAGATCTCCAGCAGCGAAGCTTATTGCCTGAAAGACAGAACGGCCGTCTCTAAAGGAGAGCACAGCAGTGGCAGCAGGGGGGAAGCTGCTTATAAAGGAATTTGAGCGGGAAGTTGGTCCCATGACTTCTATGCATTACAGGGTTCAGGAAGAGGGGGTGCTGATTGGATGGTTTAAAACAAGTATGTCTTGTACATTTTCTATAGGTTGAGCTCAGTTGGCGCCGAGTTGCCAGCTGATGTATTATATAAGGTATGTAGGTAAAGGGATGTAGGTACCGTTTATGGGAAAGGTAGGTTACCTCTGCCCTTTATGGTCGGGTGGCTGGTCGTTGCTAGGGGAACTATCTAGGATGAGGGTCACTAGAACAATGGATGGGTTTTTCCATTAACTGGAACACAGTTTTCTTAGAACTAGATTGGGGGTGAGGCCTTGGGGGGATTCAAGGCTGGAGTGCAGCTGCTGCAGGTAATAAAGGGGGAGGGTTTACTATGTCCAGAGTAGTTCTGGGTTCTTACATAGGGTTCCTAGCAACTACTGATCTTTTTGCTTGACTCTATATTTTTGCCTTTTCCAGAATGTCATATAATGGGACTCATACAGTATGTAGCATTTTCAGACTAGCTTTTTAAAATCAACAACATGCATTTAATCCACGGCTTTTCATGGTTTGATAGCTCTTTTCTTTCTATCAATGAATAATCCATTATGGATATGCCACCAGTTATTCATTCAGCTACTGAAGGACATCTTCACTACCTCCAGCTTTGGGAGATTATGAATAAAGCTGCTATAAACATTTGGTATATTTAAGTTTTCAAATTAGGGTAAATAGCTGGGAGTCCACTTGATTTGTGCAGTAAGGCTACATTTAGTTTTTTTAAAAGAACTGTCAAACTGTTTTCCAAAGCGGCTGTATCACTTTGCATTCCCACCAGCAATGAATAAAAAGTTCCTGTTGTTGTACATCCTTGCAAGAATTAGGTTTCATCAATATTTTGGATTCTAGCTATTCCAAAAGGTATGTGATGGTATCTCATCATTATTTTAATTTGCAAATCCCTAATGACTATGATGCTGAACATCTTTTTATATGCTTATTTACCATCTGTATATCTTCTTTGGTGAGGTGTCCATTCCAATCTTTTTTTTTTTTTGAGTTTATTGTTTTCTTATTTTTGAATCTAAAGAGCTCTTTATATATTTTGGATACCAGCCCCTTATCAGATGTGTTTGAAAATATTATCTCCCTATTTGCAGCTTGTCTTTTCATTCTCTTAACAGTGTCTTGAACTGAGCAGAAGTTTTCAATTTTAAGAAGCAAAACTTATCCATTTTTTTTCCTGCATGGGTCATGCCACTAATGCTGTATTTTAAAATGCATTGCCAAATCCAAGGTCATAAATATTTTCTCCTCTGTTTTCTTCAATAAATATTTAGCTTTGCATTTTACATTTAGATCTATGATACATTTTGAGATAATTATTGTGTAAATCACTTTTGTGTAGTTTAATTTTTTTTTAATATGGATATCTAATTGTTTCAGCACCATTTACTGAAAACATTATCCTTTCTCTGTTGAATTATCTTTGCTCTTTTGTCGAAGATCAGTTGACTATATTTGTATGTATTTACTTCGGACTCTATGCAGTTCTATTAATCTATGTGTCTGCTCTTTTGCTGATACGACTGTATCTTGGTAACTCCAGCCTTACATTGTCTTGAAATCAATAGTATGAGGTAGTCCAACTTTGTTCATTTTCAGTATTATATTGGCTATATAGGTCTTTTGTCTTTCATATAAACTTTAGAATCAGTAATGGTAATAGCTACAAAATAGCTTGCAGAGATTTTGATTTGGACTATGTTGAGTCTGCAGATCAAACTGGAAAAAAATTGACATTTAATGATATTAAGTCTTCTAATCCATGAACACAGAATATCTCTCCATTTATTTAGATCTTCTTTGATTTTTTTAATCAGTGTTTTATAGCTTTCCACCTATAGATCTGTATATATTTGCTTAGATTTACACTTAGGTATTTCGGTTTTGGGGTGCTATTGTATATGGTATTTTCTGAAGTTTGAGAACAACTGTCATACAAATCATTTAACTTACTTGGACTTGGAGCTTCTTATATGTACATGTGTATAATTACTGTAACCATTACTATGAAGGGTTATTATAAAGATGAAATGGCAATATATGGAAAAATTATATGCAAATTAGAAATCACTAAACAAATATAAGAGTCATTAAATCCATTATCCTTTGTATAAGTGTGAAGAAACTAAATTCCAGAGAAATTAAGTCACTTGACAAAATTTTATTAGGGGCATGGAACAATTGAGAGTGCACCTAGCAATGCTGAAGGACATTAAATAAACAAAACTGGCCAGAGAAAAAGATTCATAAAGAGGGATAGGAAACGTAGTTAGAGCCAGAGTTTGGCCTCGTTCATATATATAATGAGGACCCACTAAAAGGCAAAGGAATTGATAATGTAGGGTTTTCAGAAAATTAATCTGATTGGTGGATAGGGTCCTTTAATGGAGAATGAATGGGACTTAGAACAGTGCAATAGATGAGGGTCTTAGTATGAATTTTAGAACAAGGAAGAGACTTAGAAATAATGTAACATCTTCATTTGATACACACTGTAGGTTATTGCCACTAGGAAAGATTGGTATATATGGCACCACCTGCTTTGCTCTAATTGTAATGGCAGTTACATACACATTTTTGCTTAGCCATATTCTTTTTTCGGTCCTAAATTTCTTTTGAGCATTTTAAGAAAGGTGAAGGAGTAACTAGTCAGAGTTTTAAGGAGTACGTGATGCAATTAATAAGACCTCTTAAACACTTCAAGTCTAAACCGTCCCTTGGACTTAACTATGGGAATTCTGAAGATACCTTTCATCCTTTGTTCCTACTTCATCTGCATTGTTTTTCAGAAATTATTTGGTTTTACTGCACACATTCCATCTCCTGGGTAAAGCAACTACAAGAAGGTCCACAGTATATCCCATAGTTTCTTATGCCATTCAGAACTGAAATGCATTTCTGAATCCAGAAAAAAAAATAGTTACAATCATTTAAAATCCCAGGAAATGGTTTGTGATAGAATTTGGCATTTACATTCTGAACTGCTTAATCACTCTTTTATAGACTAGCTAAAGGTTATTTTGTCTCTCTGGCATTTTCTTATGTCTCAGCTGCCTTCCTCTGTCATCCAGGGCTCAATTTCAAGGTTGAAATACATTATGATAATCACAGGCAACCAAAGGCATCTCAATTCCAAACTCTCCGTAACTTCATGCTTTTCCCAGCAATTTCACTTCAGTTAAAAAACCAGCGAAAAGAAGAATATATGAATAAATGTGAGTTTACAAGTACTGTTGCCACTAATCTCACAAGATACTTTTTTTTATTAAATTCACCATCTTCACACTCTATTGTACATTACGAGGATGGCATGTACATAAACATCTTCAAAAATTAATTGACTCCACTTTAGAAAGCTGAACTTTCTGAAGCAACAGGTTCAACATGTTTTACCTAAATAAATTACTGCCCATATTCCATCTTGGATTTTTCCATTACTTCACATTTCTTTAATAATTTCTCTCCCAAAGCCAATGAAGAAAAATAATAAAAGGAAATATGTTATTTTCTATTATTAAACCACCACTAATCTTCATGCATTTTTCAACTAAAGCTACAGGAGAGAAACCAGCATTATAAACCAAGCCAAATCCCAGGTCTGATGCTTACAGTGTCTGACATTAAGCACTTCATAGCTTATTTGGGCTTTGGCCTCTTTGTGCGCAAAATGAGGGAAGTGGATATGATGACTGTCAAATTTTCATAATATCAACTATCTGAATTTTTTAACTTCTATTGCTGACATTTTCACAAAGAACGTAAGATCCTTTTGCAAACATTATCAGAATAAAAGACCTACAGAATCATAATAGATTACAAAGGAAAGAGTAGTATAAGCAATTGATATAAATATTTGGGAAATAAAATGTTAGAATCCTAAGGAAAGCCTTCCCTTAGATTCTGTACTTCCGGCTTTTCTTTGTCTTGGCTCAAAAGACAAGTTTTCTGTAACAGCTCTCCTGCTTCAGGAAGTCTTTTGATAACTACCTCTTCCAGGTTCTCACTGCACACAATTTCCTCTCTATCAAAGCATTTCAACCAGACTATTAACTCCTTCCTTACTAGTTCTTGTAAGCTCAATCATATGGCTATCAACTGGATTGTGCATTTTAGCTTTTGTGTGCATTTCATTTAAACAGAAGGAGGACAATTTGGTTGGAGTATGGCAAACAGTCACAAAATATTGGAAAGAACCTTGCTCTCTTTAAGTCTGCTTTAAAATTTTGTATATATAAGGGTGGAATATTTATTAGTTTGCAAACTTTGAGGTAGAAAGACTGGGTCTTCTTGTTTGGCTACAGCCCTCATAATACTCAGCAAGTGTTAAGAATATACTAGCTGCTTAAAAAATGTTGACTCTGGAACAAATAAAAGGCTAAAGATTTAAGAATTAACATAGTACAACTTAACTTTTCAGGTATACTAATGGGTATTCAGCAGAATGAATATAAAAAAATGACTATTTCAATTTAAGCTTTCATCTGATAAACAGTTTGAAAGAATGGAGAGTACAGATGTAATCAGACACAACTGTGTGGCAATCACTGAGTTTCTGTGTCCTCATTCTAAAACTGGAACCAACTTAGTTTACAGGGCTGCTATAAAGATTAAAGATAATGTATGGAAACAACTATTGACCCACAGTAGGTGCTCAATAAATTCATGGCGCTATTATATGACTTATTCCTCAGTATAATTTCAGACTTTTGCAAAGATCAAACTTTTCCCTTCTTGCTTCATTTTTAGTACACTCCCATTTGTATTTACATCTCCTCTGATCACCCTCCAGTTAAAAATTTCAGGTTTATATTCCTTTCCCAATTATCAGCTTCATTACAAAGTTCTATTAGGATGAAAAGCCTCCATACTCTAACAGTAGAGAAATATCTGTTTTGATATTTCATTGCTTTTCTGAAGTCCTAGAACAGTAATAATATTTATGACACTGAGCACTGAGGTTTACGAAGCGGTAAATAGCTTTTGTGGCTGATTAAGCATCTCTGTTTTACTTCACATACTCCAGCAACCATAGGCATTACCCTTTAATTAAATGCTTGTTTATGTTATACAAGGACTTTTTCTGGTCCTACACCTTTCAACAAATATTAAATGAGGCAGAAGAGAAAAAAGTGAAATTATTGGAGAAGATGCTATTAGTACTAAAATTTCTGCTCAAAACTGGGAAAAAGATGACATCATGCAAAAGATTTACTGCTTAAAAACCAAAACCAAAACCAAAAAACCATCCAAAAAAAGCTGTCTTCTGGAAAGATTCCATTTGAAATGTTTGCATTCAAGAGTATGAGTAAAACCACAAACATCAGGTAAAAGGAGAAGAATCTTCCTTTTGCAGTTTTTGCTGGAAATAAAATAATTAGTTATAAAGTCATTTTATAATTTTTATTTGACATTAATATTTTAGCATTTGAGTGGCAAAAGACCAGAAAGGCACAAGTTTGTGTCATTAACAAAGATGAATGTGTCTTGTCTCATATATGGGGGTTTTATCCCAGAGTAAGATAAAGTTAAAAGAGAAAACTTTGAAATCCTTGACAAATTATCTCAGGGCTTTGAAGTTCATAGGAAGTTCAGCTGCTACCACTACTTTTGACTCTCCTAAATATGGCAGCAAGTGGTAAATCTGTATTTTGCACATATAGGAGCAATGACACATAAGGCTGCCACAAGTTGTAATGCATGACAGAATGTGTGTTTTTCAGCAAGGGAAAAAAGAATACCTTTACAGCTCCAGCAAAACAACAATCTGTATGACCTAGATGGCAAAATGTTGGATACATTGTATTTACAAAATTGAGCAGCTGATCATAACCTGAAAAATGACAGTGATATACAAAAGGTAAGGTGTAATAAAGTGAAGGAAGTGGTCATACATCAGATAAATCATCACCTATACTAGTTTCTCTCACTCAACTATACTGTCTCTATACCCTTTTTAATCCGCAAAAAAAAGTCTGCATAAATAGCTTTTTCTGATCTGTAAGCTAAACACCAAATTATATTTCATAGGCTCTCTCAACTAATTTGCTTTTATGTATTGTGCATTTGCCATAAAAACCTATGAACTTGTTCCATTGCAATCACCCTTATTATTTATACTAATGGAAATGGGACAGTGGTAAATAATCCAAAACATTCAAAAATAAAAATTCTATAAATTCAAATTATAGATGATAAAAGAACTTTAAGCCGTAATATATCAAGAATTGGGCTATTCTTCTGGAGAAAAACTATTTAGGAAGAATATAATTATCTTCAACTGTCTTCAAACACATGAGTTATCAAACAGTGCTGAGAATTAAAGCCAGTGGTTAAAAATTGTAGGGAGGCAAGTTTCAAGTTCACTGTATAAAAGACAATCTCAATCTCATATGTGAGTAGCAGAGAACACTAAGAAACCAGATGACTGAATAGAGAGACGGCTGGACTAGAATTAAATGATCTTTAAAGCCACTTCCAACTCTTGAGTCTATGACTTTGCAACATATGTTTGAACTTATGATCAAACTTGTATGTTTGTCAGTAGTTCACAAAATCACACCAAGTTCTGACTGTAAGGTTTGGGTCTGGAAGTAAGGGTAGTGAGGAACTGAATGCTGATCCTGAATCACTCCTTTAAAATCCCTGGTATTCATTGCTTGGTAATAGTACTCATTTAAGCAGAGCTTATATTTCTCAGAACTTTCCTAAACAAAGCAAACAATTGCTAACTTTCTCTATGGGCTTCTCACCAAAACATGAAAAACAAAACAAACAAAACTAGACTAAGAAACTGGAGGGAAACAATGAGTTGGGCTGCAAAAAAGAGTTTGAGAAAAGAATCTAAGATACTGACAAGAGCCATATTAAGGGAATTGATTGTGAAGTCCAGACAGGACAAGAATCTAATGGGATGAGTGAAATGAGCTGTTTGTATACAAAAAATTAAGGTTTCTGGAGGAATAGATGCAGAAACGCTACTTTTAAACACTGGAGCTAAAATCATTGTTAAAAACTGAATTCAACTCTATGCTCTCCACCATACTCAACTCTAAGTTTATGCAAAAGACAAAGTAAAACATATAACAAAGAAATCTGACATAGATCTGGGTGGGGATATACGAGATTAGAAGGATATCTAATGATAAATGTTTCAGATAGGAGAAACATGTGCAAATTGCCCTAAGATGAGAGAAGACAACGAATGTTTAAAGAACTAAAAGAAAGCAAGTGAGTCTAGAGAAGTACATAAGCAGGAACCAATCTATGCAGCACATTGCAGGCCACGTTAGGGTTTAGTTTTAGTGTGTAGCCTAAGATCATCATGAAGCCAGAGAAGGATTTTTGAATACAGGGCCATAATGATCACATCTGGAGTTTGAAAAGATCACTGGATACAGGGCAAAGAATGTATTTTAGAAGTTACCAATGTAGAGGCAGAAAGATTATTTAAATAGATTATGGTGATGGTGATCTAGAAAAAAAAGTGGTAACAGCGATAGAAAGTAGATTAACTTACGAGGTGTTTTAAATATAACAGACAATTACAGGGATCTTTGAGGGGGATGGTATGAGATTCAGGGAAGGTCTTCTGAAAGGCTAGCTTTGAGTCTTGAAGGACTAAAAGGCAAGTGGTTAGTAAGAATTTCTGGCTGAAGGAATGTTCTGGGATAAATAAGGACACAGACAACAAAAGACAGAATTACTTAAATGTCTGGAATGAAGTTGGGGGTGTGTCCTGAGTGGCGGTTTGTGTGTGGGGACACTGCCATGAGATGAATCTGGACAGCTATGCAGAGTCAGACCCAAAGAGCTTTCAAGAGAAACAATTCTGAACTTTACACATACAGACTATGCAAAGCAAATACATAATTTTACTGAGGAGAGAAGAAAGATTTTATCTGCCTTTTGGTGTGGGGAGAAATGAACTGGGGCTAAGGGGTCTGGGTGTGAGTAGCTGCAATGATCTATATGAGAGAAATGTATGAGGGTCAGAATTGGTGGAGGAACAAAGTAATCGAAGAAGATGGGGAAAAAATGTACAAAGAAAACAGGTTGTGGTAACCAAATGTATGTGGAGAGTTAAGAGAAAAGTACAGGACTAGAATTATTCTTAGGCCTCTGTTCTGGAACTAAGTAAATTGCAAAACCATTTACAGACATAGAGAATACAACAAGAAAAAGTGGCAAGATGACAGGCAATTGTGACCAAGCAAATGACAAATATTACTATATTGTTTTTATGATTCTCATGTAATTATGCTATCCTGCATTCTGTTATTAAACCTGGATTCTGTTGGAACAGGTATAATACCAACAGAGTTCCTCTCTTTTTGTACCATACTATACAGCTTTACATGTGGTAGGTACTCAACAAATATTTCTTAAATAAATGAGTAATAATTTTGCCAACCAAGTTGATACTTGAATTGGCTATGACTGGGTATTCAGCTGCACAATTACAGGAAAAACAAGCGATAATAGCTTAAATACACAGGACTTTATTTTATTCAGACAACAAGAAGTCTGGAGCGGGGTCAGCAATGACATCACAGTACAGGTTCCTTCTATCTCTCTACAGTGCACTCCCTAGCATCTGCCTGAACACTCAGGCTTCACATCAGGTACCAATTCCATTTTCCTGACAGAAGGAAGGCTGGGGAGCCCAAAGATATCTCCCGCCAGGCACTGAGTTGCTTTCAGAAAGAAAGCCCTTCCCAGGAGATTTGTACTTATACCTCCCTGGTCAGCATCATGTCAGAGGGCAACCAACTTTGGCTAAAAGATGTCCAAGGGAGAAGGTAGTTGGGAGACGGATATTTAATAAGGCAACCTAAAGATTCCATGGTAAAACTCACATTTGGTTTATCAGAGGTCAAGGAAAGAAAAAAAGAGGGGAAAAAAACAGTACTAGAGTGAAAAAAAATAGTAAGAGAAAAATACAATAGCACCCAGATCTTGGTTTCTAATACCTTTCTTCAATAGAAGGAAGCAAGGCTCCTTGGAAAAATGGTTCTATGTTTGTGGCAGAAAATACAGAAGATAAGCCTAGAGCATCTTGTAGCATCAGAAAATTAGAAAGTGCTGAGGGTAAAAAAACCACAAAAACTTGATGGAGGTAGGTCTAAGGAGCACAGAAGGCAACTGAAAGAGCTCCTAATGGCCAAAGCTGTAACAATTTAAGCAGTACAATAAAGTAGTATTGATTAAAACTCAAAGCATAAAGTAAAGCACCATGAGTTCATTCATGACTAATATGTAAATAAACAGTCCACACTAGTTAACTCCGGGTGGGGGGGTTCCAGTAGGTTTTTACTTTCTAGTGTATATATTTCTGTCACATTTCAACTTTGAGTAAGTAGGCATTTTTTATAAGTAGAAAAATATAAAATATATATTCATTATGGAAAAGTTGAAAAATAAAGACAAATTCTTTTTTTATTGATATACAGCCTCATTTTAGTTTCACGTTTACAACACAGTGGTTCAAAAGTTACCCACATTATTAAATCCTCACCTCTACTAGTACAGCTACTATCTGACAACACAGGAAGATGTTACAGTATTCTCCATGCAGTATTACTATCCCTACGGCCAACCTACATTATGACTGAGAATTTTTGTGCCCCTTAATATGCTTCAATCTCCCCACCCAGCCACCCCTACCCCTTCCCCATAGAAACCACCAGTCCCTTCTCAGTGTCTATGAAGTCTACTACTGTTCTGTTCATTGTTTCACTTTGTATTTATATTCCACAAATAACTGAAGTCACATGGTATTTGTTTTTCTCTGCTGCACTTATTTCACTGAGTATATAATACCCTCTAGAGGTATCCATGTTGCAAATGACACAATTTCTTTTCCTTTCATGGCTGAATAATATTCCATTGTGTATATGTATAATATCTTTATCCATTCATCTACTGATGGACACTTAAGTTGCTTCCATACAGTGTCCACTGCAAATAATGCAGCAATAAACATAGGGGTGCATATATCTTTTTGAGTCAGAGATTTTGTTTTCTTCAGTTAAATTCCTAGAAGTAGAATCGCTGGGTTGAATGGCAGTTCTATTTTCAGTTTTTCAAGGAACCTCCATACTGCTTCCCACAATGGTTGCATCAACTGACATTCTCTCCAAAAGTGTAGGAGGGTTCCCAGTTCTCCAAATCCTTGGCAACACTTGTTATTCCTTGTCTTTTGAATAGTGGCCATTCTAAAAGGTGTGAGGTAATATCTCATTGTGGTTTTGATTTGCATTTCCCTGATGACTAGCGATGTGGAGCATCTTTTTATGTGCCAGTTGGCCATCCATATTACTCTTCAGAAAAATGTTTGTTCAGGACCCCTGCCCATTTTTTATCAGGTTACATGTTTTTTGGTGTTGAAGTGTATGAATTCTTTATATATCTTGGATGTTAACTCCTTAACAGATAAATCATTTTCAAACAAATTTTCCCATACTGTAGGTTGTCTATTCTGTTGATGTTCTTTGCTGTTCAGAAATTTTTCAGTTTGATGTAGTCCCACTTGTTCATTTTTCATTTTGTTTCCTTGCCCAAAGACACGTGTCCAGGAAAAAATTGTTCATCCTTGTGTTCAGGAGATTTTTGCCTATGACTTCTGTGAATTTTATGGTTTCACGTCTTACATTCAGGTCGTCGATCAATTTCAAATTTCCTTGTAAGGAGTTAGACAGCAATCCAGTTTCTTTCTCTTGCAGGTAGATACCTGGTTTTCTCAACACCAGTTACTGAACAAGCTGTCTTTTCACCACTGTATATTCACGGCTCCTTTATTGTATACTAATTGACTGTATATGTGTGGGTTTATATCTGGGCTCTCTATTCTGTTCCATTGATCTATGGGTCTGTTCTTCTGCCAGTACCACATTGTTTTGATTACTGTAACTTTGTGGTATACCTTGAAGTCAGAGAGCATAATACACCCAGTTTGCTCTTTCTCAGGATTGTTTTGGCTATTCAGGGTCTTCTATGGATCCATATAAATTTTAGAAATATTTCTTGTTCATTGAAAAATGTTATTGGTGTTTTTGTTTGTTTGTTTGTCTTTTGTTTTGGTATCATTAATGCACAATCACTTGAACAACATTATGGTTACTAGATCCCCTATCATGAAGTCCTGCCCACATACTCCACTACATTCACTGACCATCAGCATAGTAAGATGCTATAGAATCATTACTTGTATTCTCTATAAATACTGCCTTTCCCATGTCCCCCACCACTGTATTACATGTGCTAATCGTAACGTCCCTTTCCCCCCTCATCCCTCCTTTCCCAACCATCCTCACCACTCCCTTTTCCTTTGGTAACTGTTAGTCCATTCTTGGGTTCTGCGAGTCTGCTGCTGCTTTGTTCCTTCAGTTTTTCCTTTGTACTTATACTCCCACAGATGAGTGAAATCATTTGATACTTGTTTATCAATGCCTGGCTTATTCTACTGAGCATAATACCCTCTAGCTCCATCCATGTTGTTGCAAATGGTAGGATGTTTTTTCTTCTTATGGCTGAATAGTATTCCATTGTGTATATGTACTACATCTTCTTTATCCATTCATCTACTGATGGACACTTGGGTTGCTTCCATTTCTTGGCTACTGTTAAGTAGTGCTGCGATAAACATAGGGGTGCACAGGTCTTTTTCAAACTGCGCTGCTGCATTCTTAGGGTAAATTCATAGGAGTGAAATTCCTGTGTAAAATGGTATTTCTATTCTTAGTTTTTTGAAGAACCTCCATACTGATTTCCACAATGGTTGAACTAGCTTACATTCCAACCAGCAGTGTAAGAGGATTCCCCTTTCTCCACATCCTCGCCAATATTTGTTGTTGTTTGTCTTTTGGATGTTGGCCACCCTGACTGGTGTGAGGTGATATCTCATTGTGGTTTCAATTTGCATTTCTCTGATGACTAGCGATGTGGAGGCCATCTGAATTTCTTCTTTGGAGAAGTGTCTCTTCAGTTCCTCTGCCAATATTTTAATTGGCTTATCTGCTTTTAGTTTGTTAAGGTGTGTGAGCTCTTTATATATTTTGGATGTCAACCCTTTATCAGTTATGTCATTTATGAATATATTCTCCCATACTATAGGATGTCTTTTTGTTCTACTGATGGTGTCCTTTGCTGTACAGAATCTTTTTAGTTTGATATAGTCCCACTTACTCATTTTTGCTTTTGTTTCCCTTGCCTGGGGAGATAGGTTCATAAAGAAGTTGCTCATGTTTATGTCCAAGAGATTTTTGCCTATATTTTTTTCCGTTTCATGACTCACATTCAGGTCTTTGATCCATTTCAAGTTTACTTTTGTGTATGGGGTTAGACAGTAATCCAGTATTGTTCTCTTAGATGTAGCTCTCCAGCTTAGCCAACACCAGCTGTTGAAGAGGCTGTCATTTCTCCATTGTATATCCATGGCTCCTTTATCGTATTTTAATTGACTGCATATGTTTGAGTTAATATCTGAACTCTCTATTATGTTCCTCTGGTCTGTGGGTCTGTTCTTGTGCCAGTACCAAATTGTCTTGATTACTGTGGCTTTGTAGTAGAGTTTGAAGTCAGGGAGGGTAATTCCCCCTGCTTTATTCTTCCTTCTCAGGATAGCTTTGGCTATTTGGGGTCTTTTGTCATTACATATAAATTTTAGAACTATTTGCTCTAGTTCACTGAAGGATGCTGTTGGTATTTAGATAGGGATTCCTTGACTTTGTAGATTGCTTTAGGCTGGATGGCCATTTTGACAATATTAATTCTTCCTGGCCTAGAGCACAGGATGTGTTTCCATTTATTAGTACCCCCCTTAATTTCTCTTAAGAGTGTCTTGTAGTTTTCTGGGTATAGGTCTTTCACTTCCTTGGTTAGGTTTATTCCTAGGTGTTTTATTCTTTTAGATGCGATTGTGAATGGAATTATTTTCATGATTTCTCTTTCTGCTAGTTCACCATTGGGGTATAGGAATGCAACAGATTTTGGTGTATTAATTTTGTATCCCACAACTTTGCTGAATTCAGATATAAGATCTAGTAGTTTTGGAGTGGATTCTGTAGGGCTTTTTATGTATAGTATAATGTCATCTGCAAACAGGGACAGTTTGACTTCTTCCTTGCCAATCTGGATGCCTTCTATTTCTTTGTGTTGTCTGATTGCAGTGCCTAGGACCTCCAGTACTATATTGAATAAAATTCGGAAGAGTGGGCATCCTTGTCTTTTTCCCAATCTTAAAGGAAAAGCTTTCAGCTCCTCTCTGTTAAGTATAATGTTGGCTATTGATTTGTCATATATGGCCCTTATTATGTAGAGGTACTTGCCCTCTATACCCATTTTGTTGAGAGTTTTTATCATGAATGAATGTTGAATTTTGTCGAACGCTTTTCCACCATTTATGGAGATGATCATGTGGTTTTTGTCCTTCTTTTTGTTGATGTAGTGGATGATGTTGATGGATCTTCAAATGTTGTATCATCCTTGCGTCCCTGGGATGAATCCCACTTGATCCTGAGGGGTGTTCTTTTTTATGTATTGTTTAATTCAGTTTCTAATATGTTGTTGAGCATTTTTGCATCTATGTTCATCAGGAATATTGGTGTGTAATTTTCTTTTTTTGTGGTGTCTTTGCCTGGTTTTGGTATTAGAGTGATGTTGGTTGGTCTTGTAGAATGAGTTTGGGAGTAGTCTGTCCTCTTCTACTTTTTGGAAAACTTTAATGAGTATGGGTGTTAGGTCTTCCCTAAATGTTTAATAAAATTCAGCAGTGAAACTACCTGGTCCAGGTGTTTTGTTCTTATGTAGTTTTTTTTATTACTAATTCAATTTCTTTGCTCATAATTGGTCTATTCAGATTTTGTGTTTCTTCCTGGGTCAGCCTTGGAAGGTTGTATTTTTCTAGAAAGTTGTCCATTTCTTCTAGGTTATCCACTTTGTTAGCATATAATTTTTCATACTATTCTCTCATAATTCTTTGTATTTCTGTGGTGTCTATAGTGATTTTTTCTTGCTCATTTCTGATTCTGTTTATGTGTGTAACTCTCTTTTTTTCTGGATAAGTCTGGCTAAGGGTTTATCTATTTTGTTTATTTTATCGAAGAACCAGGTCCTGCTTTCATTGATTCTTTATATTGTTTTATTCTTCTCAATTTTATTTATTTCTGCTTTAATCTTTATTATGTTCCTCCTACTACTCACTTTGGGCCTCATTTGTTCTTCCTTTTCTAGTTTCATTAATTGTGAGTTTAGAGTTTATTTGGGATTTTTCTTTTTTCCTGACACAGGCCAGTATTGTAATGTATTTCCTTTTTAGCACGGCCTTCACTGCATCCCACAGAATTTGCGGTGTTGAATTGCTGTTTTCCTTTGTCTCCATATATTGCTTGACCTGTTTTTATTTGGTCACTGATCTATTATTTAGGAGCATGTTATTAAGTCTCCAAGTGTTTGTGAGCTTTTTCATTTTCTTTGTGTGATTTATTCCTAGTTTCATACCTTTGTGAACTGAGAAGCTGGTTGGTACATTTTCAATCGTTTTAATTTACTGAGGTTCTTTTTGTGGCCTAATATGTGAACTATTCTTGAAAATGTTCCATGTGCACTTGTGAAGAATGTGTATCCTGTTGCTCTTGGTGGAGTGTTCTGTAGATGTTGTTAGGTCAGTCTATTCTAATATGTTGTTTAGTGCCTCTGCCTCTTTACTTATTTTCTGTCTGGTTGATCTGTCCTTTGGCATGAGTGGTGTGTTGAAGTCTCCTAAAATTAATGCATTGCATTCTATTTCCCCCTTTAGTTCTGTTAGTATTTGTATCACATATGTAGGTGATCCTGTGTTGGGTGCACAGATATTTCTAATAGGTATGTCCTGTTGCTGGACTGAACCTTTTATCATTATGTAATGTCCTTCTTTATCTCTTGTGACTTTCTTTCTTTTGAAGTCTATTTTGTCTGATACAAGTACTGCAACTCCTGCTTTTTTGTATTAGTTGCATGAAATATCTTTTTCCATCCCTTTACTTTCAGTCTGTGTATGTCTTTGGGTTTGAGGTGAGTCTCTTGTAGGCAGCATATAGATGGGTCTTGTTATTTTATCCATTCAGTAACTCTACGTCTTTTGATTGGTGTATTCAGACCATTTACATTTAGGTTGAATATCGATAGGTATGTAGTTATTGCCATTGCAGGCTTTAGATTCGTGGTTACCAAAGGTTCAAGGGTAATTCCCTTACTATCTAACAGCCTAATTTAACTCAGTTCCTATGCTATTACACACACAACCTAAAGTTTCTTTTTTTTCCCCTCCTTTTTCTTCCTCCTCTATTCTTTGTATGTTATGAATCATACTCTGTACTCTTTGTCTAGTCCTTGGGTGACATCTATTTAGCCTTAGGAATACTTCCACATATAGTAGTGCCTCCAAAATGCACTGTAGAGGTGGTTTGTGGGAGGTAAATTCTCTCAGCTTTTGCTTATCTGAAAATTGCTTAATCATTCCTTCAAATTTAAATGATAACGTTGCTGGGTAGAGTATTCTTGATTCAAGGCCCTTCTGCTTCATTGCATTAAATATATCATGCCACTCCCTTCTGGCCTGTAAAGTTTCTGTGGAGAAGTCTCATGATAGCCCGATGGGTTTTCCTTTTTTTGTGATCTTTTTTCTCTCTCTAGCTGCTTTTAAAAGTCTGTCTTTATCCTTAATGTTTGCCATTTTAATTATTATATGTCTTGATGTTGTCTTCCTTGGGTCCCTTGTGTTGGGAGATCTGTACACCTCCACGGCTTGAGAGACTATCTCCTTCCCCAGATTGGGGAAGTTTTCAGCAATTACCTCCTCAATGACACTTTCTATCCCTTTTTCTCTCTTCTTCTTCTTCTGGTACCCCTATGATGCGAATATTCCGTTTCGATTGGTCACACAGTTCTCTCAATATTCTTTCATTCTTAGAGATCCTTTTTTCTCTGTGTGCCTCAGCTTCTTTGTATTCCTCTTCTAATTTCTATTCTATTTACTGTCTCTTCTACTACATCTAATCTGCTTCTAAATCCCTCCATTGTATGTTGCATTTCAGATATGGAATTTCTTAATGATTGAATCTCCAATTTAAATTCGTTCCTGAGTTCTTGAATATTTTTCTGTACCTCCATAAGCATATTCATTATTTTTATTTTGAACTCTCAGGAAGATTGGTGAGTTCAATTTCATTGGGCCCTCTTTCTGGGGTTTGTGAGGTTTTGGTCTGAACCATGTTCTTTTGACGTTTCATATTTCTGTGTGGTGCCCAGTAGTGCACAGAAACCAGTCTGTGAAGCTGCTCAGCCCCTAGAGTGAGGTTGGGGGTCTTAAGGGAGCAGATCTTGTGCCTAGGCGGAGGAAAGATCTGTTTCCTGATTCCCGCCTGCGGTGCCTGTCTCCAGTGTCAGAGCCAGTGGGCCAAGCACCCACGTGTAAGCCTCTGTGCTTTGCATTTCTAGCTGTTTTAGGCAGGGCCTCCCTACGGCTGGCCTAACACCAGTGCAGTGAGTGCTGGTTTGCCAGCAGGTGCCTGCAGGCCAGTAGGAAGGCTCTGCAGGTTGTGTGTCACACTGGGGGGCCTCGGATCTGAGTAGGCAGCCAGGGGGATGGAGCACCTGTAGCTCCTCAAAGTTCCCAACCTGCTGGGCAGAGCGCACCCAGACAACCTTGTCTGGCTCTTCCTTCTTCCGCGCAGCAAGCTCCATGCAAACCCCGCCCATTCAGCAGCCCTCTTGCTACTATGAAGCCTCTCAGACCACCCACCCTTCGTTTGACACAGAGCGGCTGGATGTGGATTCCGTCCTCCACAAACGGCTGGAATTTCTGACTCCCAGGCCCTCCGCCCATCCAAGCTCCCCAATGTCCAGATCACCACACAATACAGGCCACCACTCACAAAGCAGATCTCCAGGGCTAGGTGTTCAGCAGTCTCAGGCTTCCACCCCCTCCCCACTCTGTTTCTCTTCCTCCAGCCAGTGAGCTGGGTGGGGGAAGGGCTGAGGTCCTGCTGGATTAAGGCTTTTGTACATTAACCCATTTCTTGAGGTCTGCTCTGGTTGTGAGGTCTGTATGCAGTCTGATTCAGCCTTCTTTCTTCTTGCTTTTTTAGGGTTAGTTGTATTAATTAACTATATTTTTGTACTATTTGTGGTTTTGGGAGGAGTTCTCCATGTCACCTCACACCACCATCTTGCATCTCTCGCTTTGTTTTTATAGGGATTGCAGAGTCTGTAAATTGCTTTGGGTAGGATGACCATTTTGACAATATTAATTCTTCCTATTCATGAACAGGAGATAGACTTCCACTTATTTGTGTCTTATTTAATTTTTCTCATCAGTGTCTTATACTTTTCAGAATTTAGGTCTTTTACTTCCTTCGTTAGATTTATTCCCAGGTATTTTATTCTTTTTGATGCAACTCTAAATGGAAGTGTTTTCCTGATTTCCCTTTCTGTTAGTTTATTGTTAGTACAGAGGAATGCAACATATTTCTATGTATTAATTTTGTATCCTGCAACTTTCCAATTATTAGTTCTAATAGTTTTTTGATGGAGTCTAGGATTGTCAATGTATAATATCTTGTCATCTGCAAACAGGGACAGTTTAACTTCTTCCTTACCAATTTGGATGCCTTTTATCTCTCTGTGTTGTCTGACTGCTGTGGCTAGGATCTCCAGTACTATGTTGAATAGAAGTGGTGAGAGTGGGCATCCTTGTCTTGATCCTGATCTTAGAGGAAAAGCTTTTTTTCATCTTCTCACCATTAAATATGATGTTAGCTGTGGTCTTTTCACATATGGCCTTTATTATGTTGAGGTACATACCCTCATACCCTCCATGCTCATTTTATTGAGGGTTTTTATCAGGAATGGATATTGAATTCTGTCAAATTCTTTTCAGCATCTATTGAGATGATCATGTGGTGTATGTTAATGGTTGTTTTATGAATATTACACCATCCTTGCATCCCTGGAAGATATCATACTTGTTCATGATGGATGATCCTTTTTATGTATTTTTTAATTCAGTTAGCTAATATTTTCTTGAGGATTCATTCATTTATGATCATCAGGGATACTGGTTTAAATTTTATTTTTTTGTAATGTCTTTGCCTGGTATTAGAGTGACTTGGTATTAGAGTGATTGCTGGCTTCCCAAAATGAGTTTAGAAGTATTCCTTTTTCTTCTGCTTTTTGGAATACTTTAAGAAGGATGGGTACTTAGCTCTTCTCTAAGTGTTTGGTAGAATTCAGCTATGAGGCCATCTGTTCCTGGAGTTTTGTTTGTTTGGAGTTTTTTGACTACCAATTCAATTTCATTGCTGGTAATAGATCTGTTGAGATTTTCTGTTTCTTCCTGGGTCAGTCTTGGAAGGTTGTATTTTTCTAGGAGGTTGTCCATTTCTTCTAGGTTGTCCAGTTTATTGGCTTATAATTTTTCATAGTATTCTCTAATAATTCTTTGTATTTCTGTGGTATTCATTGTAACTATTCCTTCTTTGTTTCTTATTTTATCTGTGTCCTCTCATTTTTTCTTCATAAGTCTGGCTAGGTGTTTATCTATTTTATTTTCTGAAAGAACCAGCTATTGGTTTCATTGAATTTTTTCTATTGTCTTATTCTTCCCTATTTTATTTATTTCTGCTCTGATCTTTATTATGTCTCTCCTACTAAGTTTGAGTTTCACTTGTTCTTCTCTTTCTAGTTTCTTTAATTCTGAATTTAGTCTGTGTATTTGGGATTGCTGTTTCTTGAAGTAGGCCTGTATTGCTATGTACTCCCTCTTCGAATGGCCTTTGTTGAGCCCCACAAATATTGGACTGTTATATTTTTCATTTGCCTCCATGTATTGTTTTATTTCTTTTTAGTTTATTTCTGTCATTGATTCATTTATTAATGAGAAGCATGTTGTTTAGCTTCCATGTGTTTGTAGGCTTTTTTGTTTTCTTTGTGTAATTTATTTCTAGTTTCATACCTTTGCGGTCTGAGAAGTTGCTTGATATGATTTCAATCTTTTTAAATTTATTGAGGCTCTTTTTGTGGCCTAGTATGTGATCTATTCTGGAGAACATTCCATGCACACTGGAGAAAAATTTGTACCTGCTTTTGGATGGAGGGTTTTGTAGATGTCAGTTAAGTCCAACTGTTCTAATGTATTGTTCAGTGCTGTTTCCTTCTTTACTTTCTGTCTGGTTGATCTGTCCATTGATGTGAATCGTATGTTAAAGTCTTCTACAATGAATGTGCTCAAGTCTATTTCCCCCTTTAATTCTCTTATGTTTTTTTTACATATTTAGGTGCACCTATGTTGGGTGCATAGATATTTATAATGATTATATGATCTTGTTGGACTGACCCCTTTATCATTATGTAATATCCTTCTTTGTCTCTTGTTATTTTTTGTTTTGTTTTGAAATCTATTTTGTCTGATATAAGTACTGCTACTCCTGCTTTTTTCTCCCTATTGTTTGCATGACATATCTTCTTCCATCCCTTCACTTTCAGCCTGTGTATGTCTTTGGGTCGTCTGAAATGAGTCTCCTGTAGGCTGCATATAGATAGATCTTGCTTGTTTATCCACTCTGCCACTCTATGTCTTTTGATTGGTACATTCAGTCCATTTACATTTTAGGTAATTATTGGTGGGTATCTACTTATTGCCATCTTATTGTTTTCTGGTTGTTTTTATAGCTCCTCTCTATTCCTTTCTTCCTCTCTTATACTCTTTTCTTGTTATTTGATGGTTTTCCTTAATGTTGTGATTGGATTTCTTTTTAATTTTTTGTGTATCTATTAGAGGCTTTAGGTTTTTGGTTACCAAAAGTTCAAGGATAGCTTCCTGACTATATAACAGTTTATATTAAGTTGCTGATTGCTCTTTTTCAAACACAATCTAAAAGTATTTTTTTTTCTTCTTTCTCCTCCACATTTTATGTATTAGATGTCATAATAAAAACTATTTAGCCTTAGGGACATTTCCATCTACAGCAGTCCCTTTAACATATCCCATAATGTTGGTTTTGTTGTTAAAAATTCTTTGAGCCTTTGTTCATCTGGAAATTGTTTAATCCCTGCTTCAAATTTGAATGACAATCTTGCTGGGTAGAAGATTCTTGGTTGAAGTTCCTTCTGTTTCAGAACACTAAATGTTTCATGCCATGCCCTTTCCAGCCTGTAAAGTTTCTGCTAATAAGTCTTCTGATAGCCTGATGGGGTTTCCCTTATAAGTAATCTTTTTTCTCTCTCCTTATGCTTCATCTTTGCCATTTTAACTATTTTATGTCTTGGTGTTGTCTTCCTGGGGTTCCTTTTGTTAGGGGCTCTCTGTACTTCCATGGCCTGAGCATCTATTTCCTTACCCAGATCACGGAAGTTTTCAACAATTTCCTCATAGACATTTTCTATCCCCTTTGTCTCTCTCTTCTCCTTCTGATACCCCTATATGCAAATATTTTCATTTGGATTGGTCACACGGCTCTTATCATTTTTCCATTCCTAAAGATCTTTTTTACTCTCTGCTGCTCCTCAGCTTCGTTGGGTTCCTGTTCTCTAATTTCCAGCTCATTGACTGTCTCCTCTACTTGCAGCAATCGATTTTTCATTCCCTCCATTTTGTGCTTCATTTCAGTTACTGTATTCTTCAGCTCTTGTATCTCTTTGTTGAAGTCCTCCCTGAGATCTTTAATACATTTCTGCAGGTGAGCATATTTGTGACTTTTACTTTGAAATCTTTATCGACTGATGATCTCTTTCACTTAGCCCTCTTTCTGGTGTCTTATCCTTCAGTTTTATTTGGAACATATTCCTCTGTTTCCTCATTTTGTCAGGATTTCTGTGTTTCTTCCTTTGTATTAGATGTATCTGGTATGCTTCCTGATCTGAAGAGTAATGGCTTTATGAGGAAGGCATCCTGTGGTGCCCAGAAGCACAGTACTCTTTCCTCTCCAATGCCTGGTTCTCCTTTGCTGTGGAGTCCCAGCTGCTATTGGTGGGCAATTGGTGGGGTCTCATTTTGGTCTGAAAGCAGTGGTTTATCTCAGTCTGCTGAGGCTGGTGATTTGCCTCAGTCAGACCTATGTGATCAGAGCAGTGGTTTCTGCTGGGATCGTTTTGGCGGGGCCTGCCCTGCAGCTATGGCAGGGCTGCTGAGTCTGCTGGGGCGGGCAGAGCAGTCGCAGGGTAAGTTGCACAATGGCAAGGTGCACTGGCTCGCAGCAGTGGCAAGTCATCTGGTTGTGGAGCCCTCAGGTGCTCGGCAGTGGTGGCAAGCTATGTGGTGGAAAGGAATGCAGGCACAATGAGGCAGTGATTGGCACAGTGGAAGCCCGGCAGGCTTGCCGGGGCAGCCCGACATGCACTGTAGCAAGTTGGGCAGTGGGAGGCCATACCAGCAGTGGAGGCAGCTAGTTGAGCCACTGCAGTGCACAGCTGCTGGAGCAGCAAGTCCTGCGGGCACCCCCTAGCAGCTGCAAGGTGAGTAGCACCTGGTGTGGCCATCTTTTGGGGAGGAAGGAGCTCTTGGAGCTGGCTTCTGCTGGTGCCTCCCCAGTTGGGCTGAAATAGTGCCGTGAAAGCTGGGAGAGTCTCTCTGTGCCTGCCGGGCAGCAAAGTCAGACGCTGCTGGGCCAAGTGGCTGGTTTTTGGTGGCATGCAATGAGGCATGTCAGGGCTGAGCCACCTGTGAGAGAAATGGAGCACCTAGAGCTCCAGAGAGTGCACAACCCTCTGGGCTGAGGGAGGGCTGGGGAGGTATTGCCCACCTGCCCTTTTTCCTACAGACACAGTCCTATCCAACACTCATCCCTCTTGTTCCTCTCCCACTGCCAGCAAGCCTTTCAAACTGCTGCCTGTGTTGGGTCTCAGTGTGATGAGCAGAGCATGCCTGTCCTCCACAGGCGGCTGGTGTCTCAGCCTCCCAGAGTGCTCCAACCGTCCCTGGTGTTCAGTCCTGCTAATTAATAAAACCCAGTCCAATGTCAACTCGTGTTCCCAGAGATCTCCAGAACCAGGTGTGCAGAGTTCCCGGGCACTATCCCCACTCCGCTCCATTCCTCTTCCTCCCGCCTGTGGGCTTGGATGGAGAAAGGTCTGAGGTTCCGCTTGGTCACAGCTCTGCCACTTTTTTTTTATCCTTTTCTGTGTGGTCTTCTCTTCTTCCCCAGGTATATATGGTGTCTACAGTCTTCAGTTCATTTTCAGGCTTAGTTGAATTTGCTGTAGTTGATTCCTTTGTGTGTAGGGGGGGAGGAGGTTTCCATCTTGCCTTCCTACTCTGCTATCTTAAGGCTCCTCTCAACAAGTTCTTTTTTTAAAAAAACACCTCTAATTGTCAGTCTCATTACACCAGACACCACCCCAGTTAATATCTGTACCTTATTTATTTTTGTTTGACATGGTATAGAAAAATTTATATCTTTGACTTTTACGTCCCACTTAATCCACACACTCACCCTCTCAGGTAGAGACAGCCCTTGCTCTCAGTGGAACTGACACAAAGAGGTTGAATGGTGAGTGTGTGATCCCAGGGTTGGTTAGAAACAGACAAAAGAATAGAGTCTCCTGACACTCTTGCACTCCTTATTAGTACTAAAAGCTCAGCAACAAATGGTCAAAGTTGAAATTTCATGTGCTGTGTAACAACTAAATTCAAATTTAGCAGTTCTATAAGTTTAAATTGATCACTTTTACAATATTTTAAATGTTAATATAGTTAGACAAATATTTACTGTGTCCTCATGAGGGAAACACATCAGTAATGATTTTAAAAATAGGATAACTATTGTTACATGTGACAACTTGGATGAATCTCCAAGGAATTATGGTGCATGAGAAAAAATCTCAAAGGCTGTATATTATATAATCCTTTTACATAAATTTCTCAAAATGACAAAATTTCAGGGATAGATGCAGATTAGTGGTTACCAGGGATTAGGGATGGGGGGAGAGGGTTGAGTATATGACCATAAAGAAGTAGTATGAGGGAGTTCTCTGTGGATATGAAAAAGTTCTATATCTTGACTACAGTGGTAGTTAGATAAAACTACATTGTAAAGTTGCATAGACCTACACACTCACATACACACACACACACAAATGCATGTGGAGCTGGTGAAATCTGAATATGGTTTGTGGATTTTATCAATACCAATTTCTTCATTTGCTATTGTACTTTGGTTTTATAAGATGTTACCTGGGGAAAACTGGTTGAAGACTACACAGGAACTCTTTGTACTATTTTGGCAACCTCTTATGAATATTTAACTATTTTGAAATAGAAAAAAATTTTAATGGGCAAAAAGTTGATAAATGATACCCAAAAAAAACACTCAGAATTTACCATTGCCAGAAACCATTTACATTATGTTTTCATGAACATTCAATATACAGAGTGTACTGGATGGGAGGGTGTAAGATACTATTGTGGGGAATTTTTAACAGAGCTGTCCAACAACAGAATGGGATCTCAGGCAGGCAGTAAGCTCCTCACTGGAGGTAAATGAACAAAGATAAAATGATTTTCGGACAAAGGATATGGTAAGAATGACTCATAGTAGTTTAAAAGTAGGAGTAAATACCTACTCTAAGGCCTTTTTATGGATCTGGCAAACATATGGCATAAATTACACAAATCCTAATCCCTCCCTTCCCAATTTGTGATTATGTCAGACATTAATAGATAGCACCACTCCTTTCCAAATGTGCCCTACAAGCTCCTTATCAATTGTGAACAGATACTCTAATCAGTCAGACTAGGTACCCCCTAACAATGTGGTTAATATTCTATAAACTCTCCAATGATGGCAAAACTATAGACTTTAATTAAAAAATAAAGCTTTCCAAACCCTGCACTAGAACCAAGAAGACTAACAATCATAGGTTCCAGAGAAGACTGCCTCCAGTTGCAATAGTAATCATAATCACTATGATAATGCTTTGAAGTTTAATAGCTATTCTGATATAATGATGTACTAGCACTTTATCACTCAAAATAAATTAGACATGCCTGTTAAACTATTCTTACAGAAAAGGTGAGAAATTATTCCTGATCTATAACAGCTGATATTTCAGCACATGTAAAATGAGCAATAATTTGCCCCAAATATGGTTAGAAATAAAATAAGTATACCAAATGCCACTTATAAAACTAAAAGTTTTGAATCTTTTGAGTGGTCTACAAAGACCTTTAATTTCAAAAGGAGTGTAATGGAGAAAATTCAAACAGGAAAAATAAATGTATACTTAGTGATTAAAACTATTATCTCTGAAGTAACCAAAGAGTTAATAACCAATTTTGAAAGTTCCTAAATAGAACAAAGTAAAGGAAACCAAAACTGGCTATAATTGCCAGACAGGAAACTTTTGTCAAATCATATAGGATTCTGGGAGTAGCTCATGACACTAATGGAAAAGTGTACTTCAGCTAATAAATAGTCCTAAAGCGGAGATAAAAGGTTCTTTGAAGTTTTTCCCCTTTTTAAGATGTTTTAAGGAATAAGAAAGGATAATAACAACCACTTCAACTAGCAAAGAAATGAAATATCAGATGTGTATCTCCCATAGACTCCTGTTTTCTAATTTTCTGCACATCGAGCTCTCTCAAATAGCAATTCTACCCCACAAGGCTATTTGTCCTAGTGTTACATTCTTCTAACAGCAAATTCACAAATGCACCCAATTTGACCAAAGCAAACTGATTACCATTTTTGGCAGTATCACTGTGGATGGTCCTTTACTCTGTTAACTTTTTTTATTTGTAAAATGTGAAGTTGCTCCCAGTGGAAAATACCTTTAAAGAGTTAACTATAAAGCAGGGACTACATAATGAGGTTTTATTATGATAAGAAAAATGCCTCTTTGTAACAAAAATATTCTTACATTTTATGATATATTTTGATTTTTTTCTTGGTAATCATCATTGAATTGCTGATACATGATGTAAAAATAAAGAAGAGTTTGGAAAGATTCTCCTAGGCAGAATGGCTGCCTCCTGTCATCCGTGACTTTTGTCCTCCTGACCGACCCTCATCTCTATTCCCTAGTGTCACTGCAACCAAGAGAAATCACTCAGTACAAAATTTGGCAACAAAATGTCTACCCCTACCATATTGTAATTATTTGTATACACAGCTCCCTTTCCTTACTGTCCACTTCAAGAATAAAACACTTTATCTCACACATTTTATATCTCTACTGTTGAGCATGATGCTTGCATATAGTAGGCCCTGGGGAAATGTTTATTAAAATATTTAATAATCACTGCAAAACCTATAGAGAAAAACAGTTTCACTGTTTACTAGAATTTTATTTTCCATGTTTTCCTAAACAAAATAAAACAGAAAAGCAACACTCAACAATTTGTGCTTTGTCTCTGCAGTTATTTTTCATATCCAAGAGTTAAACGACCTTTTCTACACCAGCTAGTTGAGCCTCTTATTTCTTCATGCCAAAGTTTAAGACTTTAGAGGCAGACAATGAGCTCAAGGGCAGGAACCACGTCTTATTTATCTCTGTACTCGGTACCTGGTTATGGAATATGAGCTCAAAAATGTTTGCTGAGTAAATGAATTATTAAATTAATCTACAGTGTATTTTTCTTACCAGCTAAAAATAATTTCTAATATTGTACCCATAATACATGTGGAAAAATCCAGAAATATTTGTCCCACTAGTGTTTGTAGAGCAACTGGGTGCAGAGCAGTGATGTATCAAATTGAATTCAGTTCTTAAGTCCCCATAAGGAGACATATGAAATCTGAAGATAACGTGAAAAAAAAAAACCCCAGCTAGAATATATTCTGAAAACCCTTGCCTTAGTGTGACCATGGCAAATAGGTGGAGCTGAGACGTCAAGCACTTTTATATAGAGAGGATAAATGAGCAGTGATAGAGCTACTGAAGAGCTAGAAGCAGACTTTCCCTCCTTGAAAAGTTCACATTTTCTGGGCAAATTAAAGTTCCCAAAAGGAAGAGCTACCTTTCTATTTTTGAAGCGACTTTTAAAATTGTTTCTGAGGTCTTTGGATTTACTTTCCCTCAGTAATATGCAGATCAAATTTTCTCAGCTTATAAGTTAAAAGATGATTTTTCTAACAGGATCTGGAAATTCCACCAGGTCCCACTCACTGCTTTTTTACATCGCTCCCTCTCAGTGACTAAAATTATTTAATATGAATTTAGTTCATGCTAAAATACATCAAAATAAATTTTCTTAAGTTACTTGAAGTTAAATTTTGCTTTGAAGAATGGATTAATATTTTTTAAAGTTACAAATATAAGGTAAAAAAATATGAATATTACAGAATTGGCACACACTGTAATTAAAAAAATATAAACTATAATCAGACTAAATCTAACTTCTGTAGCTTAGTTTGAGTTTGTATATTAAATGTTCTAAATTAAATGAGAGAAATATGATCTCAAAATACTCTTCACAGACTAAAGGAGATAAAATCTGCCCATTTGCTAGACCATTTCAGCCATCTATCTTGAGCACTTATCTTCCTGCTTTCCTCCCTTACCCCACACCCCTATCCAGATTCATCTTTAGATTTTAGAGTGTAACATAATGAGCTCCATCATTACTGGCCTCTTAACTTTGATAAAGGGATTCTCTAAAATATCAGTAACAAACATTTTCAACTACTCTCGTGATAAAAAAACGTAATGCTCTGGGTCTTGGCAGTCTTTCAAATAGAGGAGTAAACACAAAAATTTTAAATTAAGAGAAATCAAAGTAAGGACACAAAATATCTCCAACAGAAAAAGAAATGCCAGATCCATTTAAAAACAAGTTATACCCACTTCATTAGAATGAAAATTCATCTACATCTTCTCCTAGCATAAATGAAATGTAGGACTAGAAAGCTCTGTTCTGAGACTCCTTCTTTTCTTGTTTCAATCTGTACATCTGATGACAGCATTCTCTAAATGCAGGGAATATTTCCCTCATCACAGAAGCTTCCTGTCTGGTAATCTAGGAGGAAAAAAACATTCTTGGCTGCTGGATCCAATATCCCAGCAATGGTTAAAGGACAACTCCCTAAAATGTCATGATTGTTCTGAAACTGATATTATTCCATTTACCCCAAACACAGCCCAATCAGGGTCTATAAACTTGATATTATTTAGAAAGCACCCTGACATATGAGACATATAAAAAAAAATTAGTGACAAATGAGCTCATGCTTAGGCAGATAGAAAAAAACTGTTTCATAGACTGTATTTTGAAAATCCTCAGAAGTTAAGTTTAGTAAGGCAAAATACTCCCATAAGGTCCACTATTATTTATGTGCCTCAAGCATATTTAAACAATGACATCCAAGAATATTTTTCACAATAATAATGATATTTGACTATCACTTAAAGTAAGACTTCAGATTATGCAAGGAAAATCCAAACACTTCTTATGGGGCTCTTTGTTTTCCACAGTAATAGTATCATAGGACAAGTTATATTTTGAAAACACCAAAAATAAGTAATAAGGTTTCTAGAAATAATAAAATAATCAAAGATTTTCATTCTAAAAAGTGTTCCTGAATGATTACCAACAAAATGGTAAATAGTTTACACTGACTTTTTTTTAATAACTATACAATCAAATACTTGGATTTTAAGTTAAACTAGTCCCTTCATTCATCAGAATACTGCTCTAAATTAAGTAAATCATCTTTGGAGCAAGGGTATATTTAACTGAAACCAGTCAGTTAAATAAAGAAAGAACCCAATGAATCAATGTAAATTCTTATGCCAATAAAATAAAAAATCAAACTTGGATGTAATGTACTCTAAACATCTTTCTGTCTTTCTTTAACACTCAAATTCCTTATAAATGAGAGGTAGATAATTATGAAACAAGTTCCATTTTATAATTTGTATATAAATATATGTGACAACTGATCAATTTTAAACATTAGTGGAACATTTTGTCAGTAACAACAAAATACACTAAAACCATAATTAAATAGTCCTATTTAACAGAAAAGAAAAACTAAGTATCGCTATTGGATTCTTTTGTGATCCCTGAAAAACTAAAACACTACAACTTCAAAAAAATCCAAACACATGCCAGATTTTCCTTTTGATACAATCATAGTCATTGAAAAAGATTGTTTTAAGGGGGGAAATGCAATCTTATTACAAAAGCCAAAGACAAAATAATTAAAATTAAGAAACTTACACACACTGTGAAGATTTAAGAAATAACCGATAGACACACTATGGGAGAAGGAGTTGGTGGGGAGTGGGATGGAGAGAGGAAGAAAGAGAGTGAGGGGGGAAGAGAAAGGAGGGGGCGGTAGAGGAGAAGGATGAGAAGAACCCTCAAATACTAACAGTTCACATCTACTTCAAGGGTGCTTTACAATTAACAGCAATACCTCAGCGCCCTCACAGCTTCTTGACGATCACTACTCTTTAGTCCCAATGGAGACTAACTCTAGTCTGATAATGAAACTTTCATTGGCCAATAACATGGCAGAAGATCATTTTACAATATTCCATATGGATTTCAGTCCATAATGATTGGCCCACTATTACATGCACATTTTCAAAAAGCTTTCCAGGTATGATTCTCAGTTTCCTCATCAATGAAAAAAAGTGTATCTACAATATACAGTTGTGGGAATTAGAAACAATTGAGAGAGAGCACAAAGATCTTGCAGGGTATCTGGTACAATTATGTTTTCAATATACTATACACTATACAATAATCCTCTTTTAAAAGAATGGAAAAAGCAAGACCTGCGTTAAAGATCTAACATCATGTAGCCCAAACTTGGTAATTCATAATCTTTTTTTTACTGTCATCAAAAGTGCTCTGTATAAAAATTATCTTATATTGTAACAAAGGTTCTATGCAATACACAAGCCAAGTTTAAAATATAAAATAAAAGAAATACAATAAATAATATTTACTGGCTGCCTACCATAAACTTGGCATAATGCTAAAGATACATCATAACAAATCCACAATATAGGTAGTTTTATTGATGAGGAAATTGAGGCTCTAGGAACTTTTACACAGCTATTCAGTGACAGAGCTGGGATTCAACTCAGGTCTGACTGATGGCAGTCTATTTTCTTTCCACAGTGCCACACACAATTCAAGAAAAGTAATTAAGAAATTCAGAAAGCATAAACATTATAGAAAAGATAATTGTTTTTGAAGCAAAGGAATTATTTTCATTTAAATATTCAGGAAAAAACAAAAACACCCATTTTAGATCACTGTAAAACTGAACTGAATATCTACATTCCAATTAGGCAAACAAAGAAAAATGAGTCAAGTGTAATGAAACATTTATTTACCATACAAGTTGCTTAGTTGGTATAGAAAGATACAGAAGATATAGAACATTTTTTATACTACAAAAACTCTTCATATATTAAATATCTTTAGAATGTAAGATACTTCTCTTTTCCTATTAAAAATAAATCATACTCATTTTTATTAGTGAATTGAAGTACAGCCAGCAGGCCATGAAGTAATTTTGCTGTTTATAAAACTACTGCCACTAGAGATCTGCAATTTACTAGTAAAGCATGATTTCAAACCAAATAGAAAGCAAAACAAAATTTTATCTTGACAAATGTGTTCCTCAAATCACCTGGAGAAATACTCCTCAGAGCAAAAAACCCAGAATCTCCATTTTCTAAGTAATGTTAGAAGCCTAAACACTGCCAGTCAAAGCAAGGGTTACTATTTTCAATTAATATAAAACTCAAATTAATGCTTCCACATAACAGTTTTGTTGATTTATCACTTAAGAACTCAAACACCCAGATTATCTGTAGCCAAGTCTGAATTACAGTCAGACTTTTTTTCCCCTCTCTGCCAACCAGCACACTCTGAACCACTAACTACAACTGTCATCTAGGTTAGAGCAAATTGGTTTGTTAAGTATTCTAATATTGACATAATCAAGCAAATCAGAAAGGTAAATCATAGGAGAAAATCCACAGGACATTCTAATGAGTCCTACAAATGATTTTCAGGAAATCAGTAACAGAACTCACATTCATTAGTAAGGATGACCTGCTCATGACCATTCTGCTGATCTCTATTGCCCAGGTTTTTCATCACTGAGTTATTCGATATTAGTGATGAGATAGGAAAAGCAGAACAGAGTAAATATGCATTCTTAAAGTACCAAATTTATCAAAAATAATAAAGCAGGTTTCTTAAGTTTACTTTCAGAAGGAAAACAAGGATGATAAGTTAAATGTTGAGTAACAGTCCTTTCTACCTTGAGAAACGGAAAAATTTCTTTCCTCAATCAATTCCACTAGTCATCTTGTTCTAATTTAAGGGTTGGGCCCACTCACTGTCTGAATCACCAGAGGGAATGTCAAAAACTAAGAGGAAAGAAACATAACTCTTAAATCTTTAAAAGCATATAATACTGTGAAATCAGGGGGAAAAAACACACAGTAAAAGCAGAAGCCACTTAAAAATTTTTTTTCTGATCTTAAAATTAATACTTCATAGTAAATTTGAAAAACACAGATAGGTATAAAGAAAGTAGAAATCATCAGCAATCCCAGCAGAGATAACTATTTATGTGTTGATATATATATTTAGATATTTCCTCAGATAAGGGTTTGTGGATATGTGCTACAAATCCAGAATCAGACCATTTCTCACCATTATCCAAGCTTCCATCATCTTTTGACAAGGTTATTATAATAGCCTCTTATCTCTATGCTCCCATTCCTGGTCCTCTCCAGTCTATTTCACACAAAATATCCAGAACAATCTTTATGTCAGTCATATTGCAATCCTCTGCTCAAGATCCTATAATGGCTTCTCCTCTCAGAGTAAAGGCCAAAGTGCTTTTAATGGTCCATAAAACCATTTTACTAGCCCTCCATTTTCCCACCGACCTCCACTTCTCTTACTTTATTTCCTACACTTTCTTGGTTTACTTGTCAACTATGTTAGCCTCTATGCCCTTGCTGGAATGCATACACAATTCCACCTGAAGTCTTTTGCCTTGTAGTTCTTCCACCAGGAATACTCTTCCCCCGATATGAACACTGCTCTCTCTCCTTAATTTCAGGTCTCAATTCAAATGTCATTTTTCAAAAACTTCCCTGACCCACCTAATATAAGATAGCAATCTTCCCCCTCTTTCCATAGTATTTCCTATCTACTTTACCATTAATATTTTTCTTGTTGCCAATTGACAAATTATTTTTTTATTGTTCTGTCTCTCCTTACTAGACTGTTAAGTTCATGAAGGCAAAGAAATGGTCTGTTTTGTTTTTTTCCACACTCAGTACTCATCTCTAGATTCTAGAACAAGGCCTCAGTGTCACTACGTATTTGTGAGTGAATGGCTGAATAACTGTATGGGTAAGTAGGATGAGGCTACATCTAAAATTTATACTCAATTTTTGTCTTATACTACTATCTGGTAAAATATTCCTAATTTTAGCATAGCATTCCATTATACATATATACTATAGTATATCCAATCAATTTTGTATTTTGAATATTTAGATTGTTTCTAAATTTACAATATCATGAATATCCTTGTATAAACAAACCCTGAGTATCCTTATATAAATCAAATAGTCTTGAAATTATGTTTTCTTACACAGCTCTGATAATTTCTTTAGAATAAATTATTTTAAGTAAAATTGATGGGTCAAAAGATATAGATAATGAATGTTTTTAACACCTTTTTCTAAGTAGTTCTAGCGAATGGCCATAATCAATTTATTCCTCCCCTCATGAGACGACATTCGTCCTCACTGATGAGTAGTTAGGTCCTTTTGCACCAAGCATAAGAGCTGATTATTTTTACAGACCTAAAAAGTAATACACGGTCACCATGCAATACCTTTTGCTTATTTAATTTGTCTTCTTCTATTTTTTTAAATTTTTAATAGAAAAGTTTGAGGGAAATATAAATTTTATTAGTTAGTCACAGTGATTCTGTCCAAGCACCATGTTTCACACTGGCATCCATTCCCAAGTAGATTTATTTGAAGAGGGAATTATTTACTTAGATTTACAAACTCTGAGGTATTTGTTTAAAAAAATAAAACTATACTATTATATTAATGAATCCGGGTACCAAAAAAAAGCCTTAGCAGTCTGATGGATTTTTAAAGTATCTCAATTTTTGTAAAAAAGTGCCTACTCTTTGATTTTTATATTCTTAATGAGATTTACAATGTTTTCCTATGTTTAATCGTTATTTCTATGTTTTCCTTGACATATTACCTACTCATTACTGCCCATTTTCTATTCAGGTATTCGTTTCTTATTGACCTATGAGAGCTTTTCCAACATCAAAGTTGTTAAATTTTTATCATGTGGCACATATAGTTGCTCATAACTGACATTTGTCTTTTAGTTTTGTTAATGGTATTTTACATACTTTGTTCAGCCAAATCAATCACTTTTTATATGTGGTTTCTTCATTTAATTTTTCATTTAAAAGAACCAACATGCTATCAAATGGTCTGTGGGTGGAATTCAAAAAGAAAAAATATTTGCTTATTTTTTCCCTCTAATAACTATATATGTGTAAAAAGAAATATTTTCTTAAATGTTAAAAATAGGAAAGGTGTTCTCTACTACTTGATCATATATTTACATATATTTTTCCTCATTCTTCCATCTAATTATAAGAATATTCCATTATCTTATCCATCTGAAATCTTAGTTTAAGGTGTGAAGTATGACTATAATCTTATCGTCTTCCAATTTCTAAATCAATTTTCTTTGCAACACTTGTTAACTACATTTTCTTTAAGCACCACTTGCTGCAATTCATTCTTTCTCCGAGTGAATTGAAATGACATCATTATCATCTACTGATATGTCTCTTTTAGGACTGTAGCTTATTCTGTGCTTAGTCACTACAGGTTTATAAAAAAATTCTAATACATGATAGTGCAATTACAATTTTGTAACTCTATTCCTTCAAAAATCTTGTCTTAAACTTATTCTTTTAGATCAATTTCAGAAAAATTTGTTAAATTCCCCTATCCACCCCACATGTGAATCAAAACAGTTGGTTGAACTGCATTAAATTCATGGATATGGAAAGAATCCATATAATACTGAGTCTTCCTAATCAGAAAAATGTTTAACTTCTACTTACTCAAGTCTCTTTATATTCTGCTGTAAAATTAAGTATTCTTAAAATAATTTCTATGCTTTTTTTTTGGCTTCTTTCTAAATATTTATTGGATTTTTTTTTCACATTACAGTTTCTAACTAGGTATTGTTAGAATATCGAAAAAAATCACTGATTTCAGTATACTTAGTAAACAACCACGTAATTTAATATTAATTTAGGTTTTCAGGTAGTAGTTTTCTTAGATTTTTAGGCAGATCATTGTATCATTTGTGAATAATGATAACTCTTTGCTTTTCTAATGATTATACTCCACCAAGTCATTCTGTTCCCAACTACCCTTTACTCCAGGAATAAGGTCTCCTTCCTTGCCAGCTTTCCACTTATTGCTCCTAGTTGCTCTTGTTCCTCAGAAGTGGAAGATATTTAGTGGGACTTACTCAGAATCAACATCTCTTCCACCAAGGACCCAGGCAATCTGCTCTTTCCTGGGAGCAGAATTTAGGGGTTGGCTCTCTGTACATTCATCAGTAAGTTCCTTTAATACTGTTGCTAGCAGAAATGCCTCCAAATTTGGAAAGTCCAGCAGGACATTATTTTCTTATTTCTCTTTGTATTAATATGGGGGTCAGCAATGTTTTCTTCTATTATTTCTTTGAACAATGTATCTGCTCCAGCTCTCTCTCTCTGAAATTCCTACTATTTTCACATTTATCTTCTGACTTCTCCTCTGTTTGTCTTAGTTTCCAATCATTTTCATTTCCCCATTTTTTGGCTTAATAGTTTGGAAAAGATTTCACAAGTTTGTCTTTCTGCAGTGTCTAATTGGCTACTCTTTGTATCTATAGTAGATTTTAATTTGATAGCTATATTTGTCATCCCTTCAGAATCCCACCGGACTGTTCCCTTCTCATAACTGATATTAAGCTTTCACAGCTTTTAAGGACTGGATCTTTTTGAGAACAAAAACTTCACTAAATTGATAGTTGGAAGATCCATCAACCTGGACAGAGTTTGAAATAATGGTGTTGGCAGCTGGGAACTTAGTGACTTAGGACACTTATGTGGACAGGCTCCTTCTAGACAGGGACTAGCAGCAAACTCAGGATCTATTCACAAAGTACCAATACTTCTGATCTGGGAAGCAAGGGAGAAATTTAAGTGTTGTGGCTTGTAGGACCACTTATCTAGATTTTACCCCTCCCAAGTTAGGAGTTCTCACTAGAAAGGTTTTGACGAGTCTCCAGTTACTTCTTTTCTTCATTAACAATGCTGCCTCACAAAAATTATTCTGGGTTTTCTGGCATCTGAGTGACATTAACCCTAATTTCCAACATATGTAGTTTTTTCCCATCCATCTATTTATCTATTGGTCTCTTCAAGGGGAATTTAGATGAGTAAAGACTGTAAAATGTGTTTTGTCTATTTTGCCCAACACTATTATCTATATTCTTGCCACTACATACCATGTTGCCTCTTACTACATTTAACTAATCCATACTTCTAGATAATATTTTCCAACTTCAATTTTACTAATTCAAACGGACTTAACAACATGCCATCCTTCCCACCCCAATCACCACACTTCAGGCTACAAATGCCATACTAACAACATCTTTGCTAGGGAATCTTCTACCAGGTCAGGTATGATGATGGGCTGGTGGGATGCTGAATGTTCACAGTTAATAGGCCAAGTACCTGTGGTCCTTAATTTTAGAAAGCAGGGTAGGAGGGCTAACAGTGACTCGAGGAGGGCTCTCATTAAAGACTGTGTGACCAGAGCCAACTTCTCACAGATGAAGCAAAGACGTTGCCTGAAAAAAGAGGTAACCACAAAGTACTGCACCCACTTCAACCAAAGAGCTTCAGGAGCAGAGAGAGGTCTGCCTCATTCATGTTTGTATTACAAGAAATATGCTGGGCACAAAGAATCTAACCATTTACAGCTTGCTGAACTAAACTTCATATGGCTGGTAGATAAGTTATTTGGCAATGAAAGCTCACCTTAACATTTCTCATCAAAAATCTCCCTTTATGGGTACCTTTACTAGAACCTAAGGCAACTTTTCCACTTATGAATCCCTTCTGAGCAGAGGACTGATAGGAACCTAAATTTTACCTTATTCACAGACCAGTAATTTGGAAGTTCACTAATCGTATCCATAAAAGCAATTCTTCAGGCCAATTTGGTTGCCAATTTGCCTGCATGGAAAATGGACTGAATCCTCATACACAGCTGTAAGGAATATAAACTGTCTAGTCATTCTATGGAGCAATTTGACAATACTTAGTAAACTTAATAATGGACACCCAACAACCCACTAATCCCCAATGTCAGTATATATCTGCATAAAATAAAATGAAGATTATCTTTTCATCTCTGCTTATGGTACATAAACATCACTAGGGGAGTGTATAAATAAGATAGATGAATACATAGTATGCATAGATAAGAGTAAGCAAACAATAGAATCATCAGAATTACATACAGCAACAAGGTTAGGTCATTTAAAGATCAAATCAAGCTAAATTTTAAAAAGAGAAAAAAAACCGAGATGTACAGTCCAGTGCTGTTTATGAAAATTACAAACTTAAAACATAGAAAACACTATGTATTTTTCAAATATATGTAAATATCTAGGCACATATTAACTAAATTTGAGTAGGGGCTTATGAGAGGAAGCAAAATGGGTGGAGAGAGGGAAATGAGTGGGGAAAAGGCAACAAAATAACGAATCAAGAGAGAAGCCTAGCCCTCAGAATGCCAGCAATGAGAAGCATGATTTTGTGCTCCTGAAAACAGGGGAGAGAGAATAAAGAAAATCCAAATAAACTCAACTGTAACAAGACAATATAGTCATGAGAGATCTATTTAAAAACAAAAAGAGTTCTAAGTATGCTAAGACATTATTTTGAAAGGAGCCAGAATTATTTGACTTACGAGGTGAAAATTTCAGTAAATTGGATTTTTAAAAGTCAAGAAATATTCACTGATGATTATAATCAATAATCTAACTACCTGAACAAACTGGGATTTTGATGATTTGTCTGAAATTAATGGGTCTATAACATCCTGAGATTAATCTGAGTACATCACCTGTCACATAAAGACCCTTAATATAAAATCCCAAACAGGAGACACACCATAGTGTGGCACAGAGAATCTACATGAACTCAGTTTTTAGTTTACGCCCTTGTCTTAGAGATTATGTTACTAAACATTTACTATGGGCCAATTCCTGTGAATAAAATCACATCTAAAGTCATGGCATCGTGTAAAAATGAACTCTAGAAAATTTAATAGGAAAAAAGTAATTTATCAGTACCCCTTTAGTAGCATAGCACCAATATAAACACAGTCTTAATAGAAGAAAGGGTGAGAAGACAAAATCTGTAACATATTTCATTCTTGAAAAGGATACAAGGAGGACAAACTATTTTCAGCATTTCATGCAACAGAGCTGAGCAGGGACTTAAAAGTCATTTCCCTTGGCATATTAATCTGTTCTCATTAAGTTACAACTGAATTTGCTAATGATGCTTTACAACATAAGAGATTTTTCAGGATATCGATAGAAAAATAATCTGGATTGGAAGTTCTATCATACAGCTTTCTGGAATCTGTAATAAATGATCTTTGGAGAAGACAGAGATCATTACTTTTAAATGTGTAAAACAGTAAAAATTCATGCTTTTTTGCTGCCACACTCAAACTATACACAAGTCAAAGGATATAAAATGAGCAATAATCAAATCAACAGTGACAGGTTAGCATGCACAATTAACAAAGCAGAGTTTACAGTGAAAATAGCTTCTCAAAAGACTGCAATCCTGTGTGGTACAGATTTAATTTAAGCCACAGAAAATTCTACAAAGATCTGACAGCTTCTCCTTTTACTGGATGAAACTTGCTGCATACATCAGCATAAATAATTAGATTCAACCCTCCCCATCCCAAGCAAAATCAAGTCACTTTCCTCAAGGTGGGGGAGGAAGCTACACCTCTACCTTCCCTTTGAATTATAGGGATCTTCTGATTTAACCTAGAGATGGGATTCTTTCAGAAGCTGATGGTTATAGTAAAGAAATCCACAACTTAAAAACAGGACTCAGAAAGAAATCTATAAAAGGTAGGCTCTCCAACTAGCAACACACTGTAAATAATTGTCGTTCTGGCTTCTGTCAAGTATCCTTAACAGGGCAGCTGAGGAGCACACCATCAATGATGTCGCCTCACTTATGTGTGCACTCTAAAAAACACTACCCCCCCTCACTTATGTGTGCACTCTAAAAAACACTACCCCCCTCACTTATGTGTGCACTCTAAAAAACACTACCCCCCACACACACCAAACTAAAAAATCGCTCTTTATAATCAATTTACTAAGCTTCAAAAAGACACATTTCATAATAAAGTTTAAAGGTATAATGTTTGAGGGTTGAGAAATTTAACCCTCAGGTCGAAACTAAATCTCTATGCTAATATAGGTAACCAAGATAAGATTGGAGCTGCTAATAAATTAATTCTTTACATAAAATTCCTCCCAATTAAAATATTCTTTCCTTATGGTAAATATAAATGCTCTATATCTTAAAAACACTAGTGAGTTTTGAAATAAGCAAACTGCCAAAATACAAGTAATATATAGTGTTATATATCATATAATGTATATTATGTAATATACATATATTAATATTATGTAACATATATATTATTATACATAATATACCAAACTTGTAAAATAATATCATATGCCATATACATACCCACACTGTATATACAACTATATATTTATATACATAACATATGTGATACATAAACTATAAACTATCAAAACATGAATGGATATGAAAAATACCAATTCATTAAAGTGATCACTTCTAAGAAGAGGAAAAGGATGAGATCAGGCAGGATCCACAGGGGTCTCAACTTCACATATTTTATCTATAGATCTATAAGGCAAAATGTTAACATTCTATAAAGCCACTTGGTAGATATTTTATATGGGTACATTATATTAGTCTTCATACCTATCTATATGTTTCAAATATTTTACAATTTCAAAAAATGTAAAACAAAATTTCCAAAAAATTTAAAAATGGATCACAGACCTAAATGTACAACACAAAACTATAAAACCTCTAGAATGTCAAACAGGAAAAAAATGTAGGTAACCTTGGGTTTAGTGGTGACTTTTTGATTCAACATCAGAAGTATAATCCAAAAAATAAAGAAATGGGTAAATTGGACTTTATTAAAATTAAAAACTTGTGCTGTGCAAAAGACACTGCTAATAAAAAGACAAGCCACACACTAGAGAAAATATTTCCCAATGACATATCTCATAAAGGATATATCTCTACAAAAGATGTTGTTAATGAAAAGACAAGCCACACACTGGGAAAAAATATTTGCAAATGACATATCCCAAAATATGCAAAGCATTCTTTAAACTCAACAATAAGAAAAAAACACACAATTAAAAGGTGGATGAAAGGGAGGATTCTAGGAAGATGGCGGCATGAGCAGGGCGGCGGAAATTTCCTCCCAAAACCATATATATTTGTGAAAGTACAACAAATACAACTATTCCTAAAAGAGAGACCAGAAGATACAGTACAACAGCCAGGCTACAGCTACACCTGCAAGAACTCAGCGCCTCACGAAGTGGGTAAGATACAAAGCCGCGACCCGGTGGGACCCGAGCACTCCCCTCACCCCAGCGCACAGGCAGGTGGAAGCACAGGCCCGCCAAAGAACCACCCCTGGTGACTGGTGCCAGGAGCACTGACACATCGCATGGTGTATACTGGAGATTAGAGAAACGGAAGGGCAGGATCCGAGGATATAACCATTATAAATATATATATGCACCCAATACAGGAGCACCGACATATGTGAAACAAACACTAAAAGAATTAAAGGAGGAAATAGAAAGCAATGAATTAATTTTAGGAGACTTCAACACACCACTCACTCCAAAGTGGGTCCCACAGCCAGCTCCTTGGGACAAAAGAAAACTGGGTGCTTTTTTAAATTCTTTTAAAAAAAAGGGCCCAATAGCAGAATAAAATCGTCCCAGCACACTCAGCCAAGCAGGCTGGGAATCATGAGGAATTTCAGGCCCCCTAACCAGCTACCAGGTAAAGCAACCCCACCAAAGCCCCTCACGGCGATAAGCAGCCTGCCATACACTCCCCCTGGCCAGCGCCGCAATAGCCAAGAAATGGAAGCAACCTAAGTGTCCATCAGTAGATGAATGGATAAAGAAGATGTGGTACATATACATAACGGAATATTATTCAGTCATAAGTAGAAAACAAATCCTACCATTTGCAACAACATGTATGCAGCTAGAGGGTATTATGCTCAGTGAAATAAGGCTGGTGGAAAAAGAGAAGTATCAAATGATTTCACTCATATGTGGAGTATAAGAACAAAGAAAAAAACTGAAGGAACAAAATAGCAGCAGACTCACAGAACCCAAGAATGGACTACCTGTTACCAAAGGGAAAGGGACTGGGGAGGATGGGTGGGATGGGAGGGACAAGGGGCAAAAAGGGGCATTATGATTAGCAGACATAATGTGGGGGGGGCACAGAGAGGGCTGTGCAACTCAAAGAAGACACGTAGTGATTCTATAGCATCTCGGTATGCTGATGGACAATGACTGTAATGGTGTATGTGGGGGGGACTTCATGAAGTGGGAAGTTTAGTAACCATAATGTTGCACATGTAATTGTAGATTAACGATACCAAAATGAAAAAAAAAAGTGGATGAAAGATCTGAACATACACCTAACCAGAAAAGATATACAGATGGAAAACAAACATATGAAAAGATGCTCAATATCATATGCCATTATTGCAAATTAAAACAAGATAGCATATTACACAGCTATTAGAAGGGCTAAAATTCAAAACACTGACAATACCAAATGCTGACAAGGAATTGGAACAACAGGAACTCTCATTCATTGTTTTTGGGAATACAAAATGGTATAGCCACTTTGGAAAACAGTGTGAGAGTGTCTTACAAAACTAAACTTAGCTTTACTATATGATCCAGTAATTGATATGAAAACCAATGTTCACACAAAAATCTATACATGAATGTTTATAGCAGATTTATTCATAATTGCTAAACATGGAGGCAATGAAGGGTCCTTTATCAAGTGAATGCATAAACTGTGATAAATCCATACAGTGGAATATTATTCAGCAATAACAATAAATGAGCAGTCAAGCCACAAAAAGGAAACTTAAAGCTATATTCCTAATTGAAAGAAGCCAATCCAGTATGTACAGATTGCATACTATAGAATTACAACTATGTTACAATCTGAAAAAGGCAAAACTACAGAGACAAGAGTAAAAAGATGAGTGGTGGTGTCAGAAGTTTGGGGACAAGAGAAGAAGGAATGAACAGGTGGAACATAGGGGATTTACTGGACAATGAAACTAATCTGTATAATACTGCTTAAATGATAGACCCATTGACATTAGGAATTTTTCAAAACCCAGAAAACCATACAACATAAAGACTGAACCCAAATGTAAAGTACAGACTTTATAATAATGTATCAATTGGTTCATTAATTATAACAAGTGTACCACTATTCTGTTTCAACACTAAGTGAGTGTACTGCAATTCAACTCTGGTACTATCCATGCAGAGTAGGCAAAGAAAACACAAGTCAAAGGACATTATCCCAAACAAGACTGCACTTACTTCATATGCCAGCTACAGTTCAGGGGTCCCAGGCCACCTGCATTTCTAAACTGGCCACATATTCAGGGATTCCCACAATCCCATTTGATAGGACAACTCACAGAATTCAGGAAAGCATTATACTTATGATTATAGTTTTATTATGATAAAAGATACACATAGAGCAAAGTCTAGGAAGGTCCTAAACAAAGAGCTTCCATGCTCTCTCCCCATAAGTCAGCTGTGTTATCCTCCCACCACATCAGTGTGTTCACCAATCAAAAAGCTTCAGTGAGATTTGGTGTACAGAGTTCTTATAGGGGACCTCATTACATAGCATAATTGATTAAATCACTGGCTACATGACTGAACTCAATCTCCAAACCTTCACCATCTCCCCAAGTAGTCAGACTAGCCCAAAGCCCCAACCTTCCAATCATGTGGTTGGTGTTTCTAGTGACTGACCAGTCCCCATCATGAAGTTATCTAGTGGTCCACCATGAGTTGCCCAATTAGCATAACAAAGGTATATCTCATTCACCCCACAACTAAGTTAATACCCTCACTGTGCAAGAAGCTCCTCTTAACAAAACAGCAGCAGGGTCACAGACTCCAAGAATGGACTAGTGTTTACCAAAGGGGAGGGGTGGGGGAGGATGGAGGGGGGAGGGAGAAGGGGATTGAGGGGTATTATGATTAGTACACATGGTGTAGGGGGGGTCACAGGGAAGACAGTGTAACACAAACAAGACAAGTAGCGATTCTGTGGCATCTTACTACACTGATGGACAGTGACTTCAATGGGGCATGGGGGGGACTTGATGATATGGGTGAATGTAGTAACCACAATGTTTTTCATGTGAAACCTTCATAAGAGTATATATCAATGATACCTTAATAAATAAATAAATAAATAAATAAAAGACGCTTCTCTTCATTTTTGTAACAAAATACTAAAGCAGAATTTAATGACATACACTTAATATTTCATAAAAGGCCAGAGATTCTAAAGGGATGAAAGGAAGGGAGTACTGATTGGACAGCAACTTTCAAAGGGAGCAACATTTCACAACTAGTTCATATTGGAAATCACATCAGATAAAAATTTATCAAACAAGATCAAGGCAGACCAATGCCATGTTTGCTAACAATGAGGCATATGCCAACATAAACCCCAGAAATGGCACACTATTAATATAAAACTCATTTAAATCCTTTTTTTTTTTAATGGATACATTGGTTATGGAACACAGCAATGGTTAAGGTCTACCATGGTCAAATGTAATCTCTATTGAATGGATTAACAGTTAGGAAATGAAATGAAAAGGAAATCAATTTGCATTCTTTGATTGCAAAACCTGTCCCTGTCCATAGAGTTAATTGAAGGAGCAATGACTATGCCACAAATCAAAGCTCTGAGGGTCAAAGATTATATTTTATAGAATTGTCATTTTCCTCACCGACACCAGTAAATAAGTTATTAAGTCTATCCCTTGGGCATAATAAAATAATTTCAATAGAACTAAAAGTGCTACAGTTTCAATGTCAACTCTTCTGAAAATAAATGTTGCTGCTGTGCCACAGAATTCAGATTGCAGCAGCAGGTCATTATTCTGTTCTATTCCGTTGACACATTTGACTCATTTAATAAACCTAGAATTTGTTTCTGTTCCATAATCCTAGAAAAAAATGTTTATGGGAAGGCAATTTCACTTTGCTAGGCTGACAGTGACAGTCCCTTGGGGAAGAAGCCAACTCAAGCAGGACTGAAGCAGCTGTTAGGAGCTAATTTTCCTACCTGTTAATTGTTTTTGTGTCTGGGTTGCACCAACTCAGACACCCACCTGGCAAGTAGTAGATAAACTGAAACAGTCACATCTCAAGAGTTTGAAAATTAGAAGGCTTATTCCCCTTTGCTCTGCAAGAATTCAACTAGGAACAGAACAGCAGAGGAAGAGGAAAGTGTCAAAGTACATAAATATTAATTGGAAAAACATTAATTGTACCTTCCTGAATATCAAAAAAAAAAGATGAAAAAGTCAAAAAAATAAAAAGAATTTTGTAAATAACCAAAAGAAAATGCATTCATTTAGCCAGTCAACAAAATTTACTGAAATTTCTACTGTGGCAGCCCCTGTTCTAGGTGCTAGGAATACAGCAGTGAACAAAACAGAACACCACTGTCCCTGTCAGACCAGATAAACAAGAAATAAATAACTATCAATTAATCATTAGGTGCTAAGAAGAAAATAAAATACAGCCATGTAATAGAGTGTTGGAGGGCCACTAATTTATAGTGAGTTGATAAGGAGCCATTTCAAAGTCACCAGTTGGGAAGATAAAAATAAAACTATGACCAATAAGCTATTCATGGGAACTCACTTTTTGGACTAGTAGTGACCACCAGGAAACATTCAACAGAAAAAAGAGAAACATGAGTTAAGAAATGTCCCAAGACACCAATCAGAATGGCCACTATCCAAGAAACATGAAATAACAAATGTTGGCAAGGATGTGGAGAAAAGGGAACCCTCCTACACTGTTGGTGGGAATGTAAACTGGTGCAGCCACTGTGGAAAAAAACATGGAGGTTCCACAAAAAACTAAAAATAGAAATACCATATGACTCTGCAATTCTACTTCTGGGAATTTATCCAAAGAAAACAAATCACTAATTTGAAAAGATATGTGTACATCTATGTTCACTGCAGCATTATTTACAATAGCAAAGATATGGAAGCAACCCAAATGCCCTTCAATAAAAGATGTGGTACATATACACAATGGAATATTATTCAGCCACAAAAATTGGATGAACCTAGAGTGTATCATGCTAAGTGAAAAAGGCAGAAAAAGACAAATACCACATGATTTCACTTATATATGGAATCTAAAAAACAAATGGAAAAAAACAGGCCCACAAATATAGACAATAGACTGTTGGTTATCAAAGGAAGGGGGTGGGGAGATGGATAAAATAGGTGAAGGGGATAAAGAGGTACAAACTTCAAACTGTAAAATAAGCTAGACAAAGGAGTGGAAGTACAACATAGAGAATATAACTAATAATATTGTAATATCTTTGTATGATAAATGGGTAACTACACTTATTGTGGCAAACAAGCATCTAGTAATGTATACAATTATCGCAACACTATGTTGCACATTTGAAGTGAACATAATATTGTTTATCAACTTCATTGCAACAAAAAAAAATAATAATAATAAAAGAAATGCCCCAAGGGCAGAGGTTTCTGAATCAGAAAAAATGAGCATCAGAGTCTGGTTGAACCAGTGCTGTCAGTCACCCCAAAGCAATAGTGTTCTAAGCAAGATCAATATCTCAGGCTGGCATGCCTGAACAATGGAATATCTGAGGCTTCTAAGAGATGTTAAAACACAGAACTCATAAATGAACTTCTCCAGACAGAAATGAATGCTTCTGGAAGTACTTGTCCTAATCCCTGACTGACCTACTTATTTCAGATAGTATTAAGATTTCTATTCTACATTTAAATGTAAATAATGGATACCATATTTTGTAATGTAAATAATGGATAGCTCTAAAACAGTACCTTTCTAGAGGAAAAATTTTAGAAATTTTAGAAAATTTTGCCATGTGTTTAATGCTCTTCCTAGAATCACAAAATAAGTTAGGATTTTTTAAATGGAAAAAAATGTAGTTAAGTACTTAGATCACTGTTTCCCTTCGCTAGCAGGTATAAAACAAAGTTTTAAGTTTACAAGCATTTAAAACATTAAATGATGCTGTATTTAAAATTTTAAATACCCTATTAAAACTGAACTAACTCATCTTATTTGAAGGGCAAACTATTTTCCAGTAATGAAAGATTCCCTGATACACTGCACATGTTATATAATGCTAACAAGACATTTTGTAATGGTAATATAATGTTAAAATTTCTGAACTGTGCTTACTGCTATTGAATAGACATATTTTTCTACAAAAGCATTTTGGTTAAGCCTCTAACTATTCACTTTGAGAAAAAAAAATAGGAAAACAACGGAGATCAAAAGCTTGATGAGGTATGTAGCAATGTTTCTTCACTTCAGTCCCATGCTATTAAAAAAAGAACGCTGGCATCACTGGAGTCTCACCTTTAACCCTAACTGGCTGTGCGATCTCCACGGACCTCAGTTAAATGAGGCTAAACCACCAACTCTCACAAGATTAATAGGAAGATTCAATGAAATGCAATAGGTGAAGATGAATGGAATAACAGTTTTATTATTTGGTATGCACAGCATCAAGAAGAGTAGGGACAAGTACATGTTAAATACTTGAAAAATCATAAATTATAGGATGTAAGGGCTGCACACAGTGTAAACTGTACCCCTAAATATGAATATACAGGTCAAACTCCTCTTTTACCTCTAAAGAAACAAAAGCTCTGAGAGCTTAAGTGACTAGCTCAAAGGTTAAAAACAGGCAGACAGGAGGCAAAAATCCTGCTTAACTCTTAAATATGTATACATTTTACAGAGCACTTCCCAATATAAGATCCAACTGTTCTTTACTACAAGAAAGTTAATTTGACTCATGAGAAAACCAAGGCACTAAAGTCAGTGAGCTAGTTAGTGATCAAACTATGAGTAAAACATAGAACATTGAATACTACTTCCCTAAAAACAAAGACTGAAAATCTTTCTTACTCATATGCCTTAGCAAGCAACACATCCTTTTATTCAGTTAATAATTATTTTAAAAGTCATACTACAAAGACAAAAAGGTTTCCATTCTGTATTTAATAGAACCAAACAGCTTCTTAACATAAAAATGCTCAAATCAAAGACAAGTTATTTGACATATTTCCAAAATTTAGACCTCAGTTGCTATTGCCTTAGAACAGGGTAGCAAGAATTATTTTTATTCTGCTTATTCATAGATTATTTAAACAGGACAGCTGGGTTAGTGAGTTGCTGAATATTTTACCATAATCAAGCAGTCCATTGTCTTAATCATTAATGACAACAATGTTCACATTCTTAAAAATTACTTAACCAATCCTTTACGTTAACCTTTCTTTCATGTAGGATTTTCAAGTTAAACCTTAGGTCAATCAGCTCCTTTTTGTAAATCAAGATGATTCACTTTCATAAAATAATTATGTTACTAATACTGCATTATTATGCAGCTGAAGGGACAGACAGACTAGAAAACTAACTAAAAGAAAAGGATTTGAGTGAAGATGAGCTAAGTGAACTATAAAGCATTTAAATAACAGACATACTTACAATCCATATGTCTGAATGTCATTAAGAAAATATATCTCTCCTTGATAAACCAAATTCTTGCAGGAAGATTTCTAGGCTTAACAAGAGAACATGGCAGAGCAATGTAGGAAGTCAGAGCTCAGCCACGAGGATGGTTTTCAGATCATTTGTGCAAACACAGTACGAGTATGGTCTGTGGGTTCCAAACAGATCTTTGCTCAAAGCCACTTTCAAAGAAATAAAATTGTAGGCCCATGTGCATAAATGTAATTTCTGAGTTTTGCAACTAATAATTGGTAAAACTTTTGTTGGGCGGGTGAGAGCAGAAAAGAACCATTAAATTAATACACAAATGAGCAGGAACCACTCACACTACTTTCATGTGAATGAGAGAAGAATAAATACATAACCTGAGTGGAGATCAAGCACTCTTGAAAGAGTGATGCCCAGGCTATTAAATTAACTGCTTAGCTTAATTCACAAGACTTCACTCAGGCCCAGCAAGGACTGTCATCGAATAGGGCACAGCCTGAATATAACAAGCTGTCTGGTGAATTGAGACAGTACATACTTTCATTGCTTATCTTCTGAGCATATTTAAAACTACATTTGATAATGATGCAATTGTGAGACCTAGTGTTAAATTTATAGTATGCTCTTTATGTGGGAAAAATAGTAAATAAATAGGTGTATTAGAGATTTAACTGAAAAAAAAAGGCTCAGCTTGTGACAAAGCAACACTACAGGTCACACTTGATCCTTTACAGCTTCTCAGTCAAAGCTCTAAATAAGCCATACAATTCAGAATAATCAGGCTGAAACATTTTATAAGTGAATAAAGACAGATAAATTTTGTGTAGCCCGTTTTGCTTCATATTAAAATATGAAACTGATCATTTGTAATGGGATGTTATGCAGCATAATCAATTATTGGAATACTCTATCAATATGTAGTTTACTACAAACATGATCCTCTATTTCAGACAACTCACACTTAAAGCACTCCACTAATTATAGTCTTCATTCAATACACATTCAAGAAGCACCCATTGTGTGACAGATGCTATTAGTGCTGGAAATACCATGCTTAGTCAAATTAGCATCTCCCACTGGAAGCAGAGGATATGGTTTACAGTAATGAAAGTATTGTATAATGAAATAAGTGCTATAAAAGAAATATGATATATATGATATATGATAAATATGATAGAAATCACAATGGAAATACAGAAGAGAAAGGACTTAATTCTTCCTGGGGAAGTTTAAGTTTAGAATGGCTTCTCAGATGTTAAAATATTGGTAGGAGTTTGCTAGATTTATTAGAGGTTGTTCAGGAAGAGAGGGGAGTACAAAGACCTATAGCCTATGCCAAGTTTTGTAGGTAGAAAAAAGGTATTTATTTGGCATGTCAGCAACAGATCTTGAAAATAAATAAGGATGAAAAGTAAGCAATGACCAGAACTGGGTACGAAGGATTTTCAACAAGCCAATTAAAGAGGTTTGGACCTTATCCCAATGAAAATGTGAAAGCACTGAAAGATTTCAAGCAGGGATGTGATGGTTTTGATTTTAGAGAAATCCTTCTGGCCATACAACAAATGGAAAGAATAAAGTTGGAGGCAGTCAAGTTTGGTAGTCCTATAAAAAGATTACTACTAAAGGTTACTACTATTAAAAGTCACTACCACCCTTAGATTAAAGCAACAGGATTTGGCCCTCTTGTGGCCTCTCTCCACATAATGAGCAATACAAAGGGCCAAAAGGAAGTGCTTTACTGGGTCTCACCCAGAGACCACTTTTCACCTACCTGGAATCTCAGAACTGCCAGCTCAAATGGCCAAGCCCATTTCCAAGACAAGTCCTCATGTAGATGTGTGCACCCCTGGGCCTGAAGGGTGGAGAGGGGCAGCAGATGAGAGGACACGGGGACTGTGGAGAAAGCTTGGACATTTTACCACAATAAAATGAATATATATTTGCAATATTATATATGTAATACATATTATATATAACACATTTACTTAAAATATTTTATGGTAAAATGTATATATAACATATATAGTACAAATACTTATATGTATATACTAGTATATACATATTAATATATATAGAGATGCATGTATATATATATATATACAAGTATTTATTATGAATTAGCAATTCAAACCATATTCAGAAATAAATGAGTGTGCCTAAAAACCTATGATTTTTTTTGCTATATAGTACCAACCTGAAATTTAAAATATTTTAATGTTTCAAGAAGATGTGAATTAATTCTCTAGCAAACAAAATATCTTTCTCCTGTAACGTGGACATACTAAAGTCACAATCACCTTACTAGGAAGACAAAGCAATCTGATGATAGATATGCCAATCAGGTGTTGATAACAGCTTGGCTGAAAAAAAAATCATGCAGTGAAGAATCAATGTGTGGCTTAAAGGCAAATATTTGTTAAGACACAAATGAGCTACTACATTGTACAGCTCTTCTCATTAGTGTACAGAGATGCATTACCCTCACATTAAATACTCAGTGAGCAAAACACTGTAGCAAGCATCTGTTGGCTAATGGCAAAGAAAACCACGGACCCTTTGAGGCCAATTTCCATCCAGCTGCAAGTCTGAAAGCAGCAAACACAGTCACTGCTTTTTAACATCAACCCCAAATAACCTTGAAAAAGAAGCTCTTCAGCTTTCATTTTTTTGTGGCAAAGGTATTCCAGGTATTAATTACATATGCTAAATAAGACCCTTCAACAAAGTTAACTTTAAATAAGCATAAGTCAAAATATACAATTGCATTTTATTCTCATTCCACTTTTCTTTGTATCTATGGTAAGGAGAATGTTTGGTCTTAGAAAGGCACTAATCAAAACTGTAAACTGGGCAAAGTATGTCTCCTGCATCCAATCACTTACATCAGCAGTTACTTTTTTCTTCCCTATTGGCTACTTTGTCCCTCCCCACCCTATACCCAACCTTCTCATATTTCCAGGACCTCTGCTATAATGTTCTCAGGGGCCTGCCTTGTTCCTGTGTTGAAATTTATTCTATCTATATCTTTTTTCAGAATGTCATGTGATCTGGTATATAAATAGCACCCACAAACATCCCTAACGCCTTTCCTTTTGCCTTTCCTCCTGCCCAAGAGTAATGCTTGGACCTCAAGACCACACTCTCTCTCCTGCCTTCTCAGGAACTTTTAAAATACCCTTCATCTTTCCTATAAATTCATCTTTCTCTCTTCACTAGCATCTTTCTCTCATTACATAAACACATTTAAGTCTCTACCTAAAAAGGCAGAGGACCTTTAGTTTAAAGGGTAAATAAATGCTAGTATAGTATATGGAATTTGCCCTATGGCATCCTCCCTTTAGTCTCTGCCTTCTCATTCTCCTTCCCACAAACAAATCACTGCCTGGTCCACAGACATATGACTTCCAGTAACACCATTACATTATTCCAAAGATTCTTAATCTAGAGGCTATAGGCTCTGTGGACAGAATTCAGAAGAACCATGAACTTGGATAGGAAAATTAATTACTTCTTTCTCTAACCCCTAAAATTACTAATACTATATTTACTAATTTACTAAATTACTAAATTTTCCAAATATGCCACAAAAATAGACCCTCCATTCCACATGCCTTTTTGTGATATAAATTTGCCACTCCCCCAGAGATGTGGAGTCTAATTCCCTTCTCCTTAAATGCAGGCTGACATTTAACTTGTTTGTAACCAAAAGAATGTGGTGCAAGTGACAGTGAGTGACTTCCAGTGCTAGGTTAGGAAAAGCAATGCAAATTCTGGGAGTAGGATTGAGGTACTTCATTAAATGGCAATCGCTACCAGAACAGAATTAGTACTTGGAAATGTAGTGCTGCCATAACAAAAGCATAAAACATGTGACACTGGCTTTGGGATTGGGTGGTGAGCACAAGCTGGAAGGGTGCTGAAGATCTTGCTCGCAAAACCTGAGGAGCCCTGAGGCAGCTACTGCACAGGTCTTAAAGGGAAATGAGCGAAATGCTATCAGAAGCTGGAGGAAAGAAGACTCTTGTTATGAAACAGCAGAAATTTTAGCAAAATTGTTACTTGTGGTAAGTTAAACAGAGAATGTTGGTAATGAACTGTTACTTTTAGCCAAGGTAATTTCCAAGCAGAATGTTCAAGGTGTTAACTGGTTTCCTTTATATATATAATAGAATACCTTCTATTATATGTATCTTCTATAGAGAGATGAGCTAAAGAAGAGTATTCTCTTTTCAAGCAGAATTTAGAGGAAATATAAAGGAACCAGTAGAAAACTACTATTCATCTATAATCTCTCCTGGCAGAGAATGCTCAAAAAGGTCCAAAGACAAAGATCAAAAACAGGGTGCTGAAAAGAAAATCTGGTCTTCAGGTAGAAATGAAGTCAAGGGTATTACTGTAAAAGCCTTTGTTAACACGTGGTTTCTCCTTCTTGATCTCCTTTCTGGTGCACCTTTTACTGTACTTGTTCACTAAAACTAGACGTGCTCGAGGGTTTTATCTTCAATCCTAAGCAATTTCTTCTTCAACCACTCCCAAAAATCTATTAACTTTAAAATCTCTCTCTCTCAAGCTCCCACCTCTCTCCAAGAACTGGCAGACAGATGTACACATCTGTCTTGAAGATCTCAGAGGAATCTCAAACTAAATATTTCAAAATCCTGTCTACCTCCCATATCCCACAACGTCTTTCTATACCTGACATGCACTGGAAATAAAGAGCCCAAACCACCTCCCCCATTTAATTGCCCAACAGGAGTCATCCCTGATTTCTCCCCTTTCTCGCCCACCTCATCCTGTATCCAACAAATATCTAATCAGTCATCATGTTCTGTAGATTCCACTTCTTAAACCTCTCTGACCTCTACCTCTCTTCAAGTTATAGCCTGTCTGACTACAAAGCCTTCCGAATGGTCTCTCCATTCAAAAATATCTCTCATACTGTGCTCAAAAATCATCTTAAAATAAAATATTAGCCATATTAATCTCCTGCTTAAGATCCTTCAACAGCTCCCTATCAAACCCTTTTGACATAGCTTACAAAAAGATACTCTGTGATCTAGCTCTTCCCTACAAAATGTCCCCACATAACATTTACTTCAACTATGCCAAAATACAGGACCCACCATGGGTATGAGCACACAGTTCTTCTCTAAAAAACAACTTTTGTTATGAAGCCTATGTACTTTGTTATGAATTAATTCAATTCAACAATTACAGAGTACCTACTGTGTCAAATCTGGCAGGACTTATGCCAGAGCTAGGCATACAAAACTAAACGAGAAACAGGTCCTCTTGTGTCCTCTGGCAGCACACAAAACAAAGGAAAATACCTACAATACGAGGATTTATAATGGAAGATAGCACGGTGTGGTGGACTAATTCTTCAGAGAGATATCAGAATAAATATAGTACATTCTCTTGGAGCAGCAAGTTTCCTTGATGTAAATAACTTAAAGCGTTTTAGTAGTAATATACTCACTATAAGCAAAATACAAATTTACATGAAAGATGAAAAAGATACTTAAAAATTCATGAGCCATTTTGGGCAAGAATAACTGTACAGAATTAAAATTTTAAGTAACATCACTAAACAGAAGGAGAGTCACTTTAAGTCAGACACCCTCTTAGAACTGAGCAAGTCACACCACCTGGAGGACCTTTTGGCTCCACTTATCCCAAAAGCCGTCCCTGGCTGGGTGAACATTCTGTGAAATGCCAGGTCAAAAACATTCTGTGGGACTCTTTGCTACAGCCAGCCTACAGCTCTGTACAGCCTCTAGAGGGCTTCAGGCAGGGCATGGAAGAAGTCTTACAGATACTGAGGAATCTGTAACTTATTCAATTTTTTGGTCACATTAAAGTTACCTGTAATTATGTAAACAAAGTAGAAGAAAGCAAAGAAAAATTTTATGCTGGCTCCAACTCCTGCTTAGATGCTGAATTAGCAAAACTGCTGATCCTTTCTCAGAAGATCCGCCCTTGGAAAAAGATGAGAAAATGGATAGAACTTTGAGAAACACCTACAGTGACAAGGTTGTAGATGGCTGCCTTCTACCTGTGTCCTCACATAGAGAGGAGAAAGTAAGAGCAAGCTCTTTCGTGTCTCTTTTTCTAAAGGCACTAATCCCGTTAGACCAGGGTCCTGCCTTCACAACCTCACTAAACCTTAGAAACTACAGCTTCAAAATATGAATTCTGGGGTAACACATTCAGTCTGTAACATCTATGTTTTTTCAAAAAAAGGAGAAATTTGATCCTAACATGATACCATATGAAAAATCAACTTTAGATGGATTAAGGACTTAAATGTCAAAAATAACTTATAAAAACTTATAGGAAAAGAGTATTTTTTGACTTCAGGATAAGAAAATATTTCTTAAGACAAGAGAAATTTGACTATAAAATTAAGAACCATTGATTCATCAAAAAAATACCTTTAAGAAAGTGAAAACATAAGTTATAAACTAGGAGAAAATATTCACAATAAACACAACTATTAATGCATTATTATCAAGAACATATAAAGCAATAATACACACACAAACAAAATGGCCAGAAAAAAGGGCAAGAGACAATAAAGAGGCATCTCACATACATATAATAATAAAAGTATGAAAATTTTTTTCATATCACCAGAGATCATAGAAATTCAAAGCAAGATAGGAAAAATAGTGAAAAGCTTTGAAATGGACAGAAGACTAGTGAATGTTCTTTCTAGATCACATATCACTTCCATTTTCATTGTCCTTGAGCAATTTTTCAGTTTGATAAAATGTAGAAAATTGATAATAATGTGGACTATTCTTCTCTACAAAAGAGCAAATTAGTTGTGCCAGTGGATTAGATCTGATAATTGCTCAATGAATAAACCAGTTTTTGCATCTATTTGAAAATTTTATTTCAGCATTACTTTACTACAGTTCTTCAAATTTTCCTTTGAACTGATTTTAACATCTTACCTGTTTCCTCATTAATTAGTGAGTTAAATAAAATATTTGACATATGTTCATTTTCTATATGTGTGAGAGTCATGATTTTAACCGATTTAAAAAATCTTTTTATAGCATAATTAGAATTCAGTACCACCCATTTATGGTAAAAAAAAAAAAAAGAAGAAGAAGAAGAAGAGGAATTATGCTCCCTCACTTCAAGTTCTACTACAAAGCCACAGTAATCAAAACAATTTGGTACTGGCACAAGAACAGACCCATAGACCAGTGGAAAAGAAAAGAGAGCCCAGATATAAACCCAAGCATATATGGTCAATTAATATATGATAAAGAGCCATGGATATACAATAGGGAAATGAAAGCCTCTTCAACAGCTGGTGTTGGCAAAACTGGACAGCTACATGTAAGAGAATGAAACTGGATTACTGTCTAACCCCATACACAAAAGTAAACTGAAAATGAATAAAAGACTGGAATGTAAGTCATGAAACCATAAAACTCTTAGAAAAAAATATAAGCAAAAGTCTCTTGGACATAAACATGAGCAACTTCATGAACATATCTCCCTGGGCAAGGGAAACAAAAGCATAAATGAACAAATGGGACTATATCAAACTAAAAAGCTTCTGTACAGCAAGGATACCATCAGTAGAACAGAAAGACATCCTATAGTATGGGAGAATATATTCGTAAATGACATATCCGATAAGGGGTTGACATCCAAATTATATAAAGAGCTCATGCACTTCAACAAACAAAAAGCAAATAAGCCAATTAAAAAATGGCCAGAGGAGCTGAACAGACACTTCTCCAAAGAAGAAATTCAGATGGCCAACAGGCACATGAAAAGATGCTCCACATCACTAGTCATCAGAGAAATGCAGATTAAAACCACAATGAGATATCACCTCACACCAGTTTGGATGGCCACGATCCCAAAGACAAACAACAACAAATGTTGGCGAGGATGTGGAGAGAGGGGAACCCTCCTACACTGCTGGTGGGAATGTAAATTAGTACAACCATTGTGGAAACCAGTATGGAGGTTCCTCAAAAAACTCAAAATAGAAATATCATTTGGCCCAGCAGTCCCACTCCTAGGAATTTACCCTAAGAATGCAGCAGCCCAGTTTCAAAAAGACAGATGCACCCCTGTGTTTATTGCAGCACTATCTACAATAGCCAAGAAATGGAAGCAACCTAAGTGTCCATCAGTAGATGAATGGATAAAGAAGATGTGGTACATATACACAATGGAATATTATTCAGCCATAAGAAGAAAACAAATCCTTCCATTTGCAACAACATGGATGGAGCTAGAGGGTATTATGCTCAGTGAAATAAGCCAGGCGGAGAAAGACAAGTATCAAATGATTTCATTCATCTGTGGAGTATAAGAACAAAGAAAAAACGGAAGGAACAAAACAGCAGCAGACTCACAGAACCCAAGAATGGACTAACAGTTACGAAAGGGTAAGGGACTGGGGAAGATGGGTGGGAAGGGAGGGTTAAGGGGGAAAAAGTGCTATTACAATTAGCACACATAATGTAGCGGGAGGGAAGGTGGGGGGATACGGGGAAGGCAGTATAACACAGAGAAGATAAGTAGTGATTCTGTAACATCCTACTGTGCTGATGGACAGTGAGTGCAATGGGGTATGTTGTCAGGATTTGATAATAGGGGGAGTCTAGTAACCATAATGCTGTTCATGTAATTGTATATTAATAATAGCAAAATTAAAAATAAATAAAATAAAAACCTACAGGTAACATCATACTTAACACTGAAAGACTGAATGCATTCATAAAATATCTCACCTTGGGTTTTGAGACAAATCCACAAAGAAATGTCTACAGCATAATCTCCAGTCTTGGCAGATACCTGAATTGAAAAAAAGGGAAAACACCTGGTCAATGTGACTATATCTGAGTAGGGAACTTAATTGTTTCAACAGGAGAACCCTAACATGATCATTTACCCACTAAACTTTAGTGTTCAAGTAGTTCTTTAGAAATCTGTAAATGTCAAGAATCAAGAATCTTAATTCTATTAGACTTTCTAGTGCCTTTAATTATTCAATATTTTCAAATTCTTGAAATAAAAATTTACCAAAACATATACTATCAATGGATGAGGAAGGGTATCAGTCCAAGGAAAATATTTTTCATTCACCTGCTCAAGTCTTCAAAGGAAAAGGCATTTTTTGCAAGTCTGTACTCCCTATATCACCATCATAACCTCCAATCCTCACAAAAAATACAGAATTCAAACATCTGAAAATGTAGAAGTAAGCAAACAACATGTGTTTACAAAGCTTAAGTAAAAGGGATAAAATAAAAGAAGTGGCTAACAAATTATGAAAATGTTCATCTACATTGACAAAATTAAAATGAGATATCTTTCATCAATGAAATTAGAGATGTGTTTTAAATAATATGTTAGTCATTAGTGCTATTGCAGTTCTCCTCCTTTCCACTCACAGAGGGATAGCCCTTCATGCCCTGTTTCAACTTAGGTGTAACTAGGTGATTTGCTTCACCACACAGACGTTGTAAGAGACATTATGAATCACAGGCTTTAGAAACAAGTACACAACTGGAAAATCTACCCAATGGAGCTCTCCTCAGGCTGGTTCATTAAATGATTCCAAGGTGAAAAGTCTTCCTGTTGATACTTGTTAGACATGCAGCATGAGGAAAAAATAAACTTTGTTAATTAAACCACTGAAAAATTTTTGATTGTTTGTTACTATAGCATAATCTAGGCTATACTGATAACTACAAATGATAATGGAATATAAAAATGTAATATATATCACAATAACATAGTAATGCAATGTAATGGACATCTCTGCCAACTGCTATAGTAGTATAAATTGGTAAAATCTTTCAGAAAAGCAATTTTGCAATACAAAAGAGCCTAAAAAAGTTCAAAGCCTTTAACGTAGCAACTTTTCTTCCAACAATCTGTCTTAAATAATAAAAAATCCAAAGACTTATATCATAGTTCGTTTTATATCTGTAGAGAACTAGAATAAACAAAAGTGTCAAAATGACTAGTTAATAAATGAAAATAAGATTTAAGACTTCCAGGGAAAAGGATGGCACAGTAGGAAGGCAAGGCGGAAACCTCTTCCCACATACACACAAAGGAAGCAACTACAGCAAATACAGCTATCCCTGGAAACAATCTGAAGACTGCAGAAGAGACCATCTACACCTGGTGAAGAAGAGAAGATCACTCTTCTGGATAAAGTGGCAGAAGCATGACTGAGCAGGACCCAAGCTCTTCCCCCATCCCAGCCCACAAGTGGGAAGGAGAGGAACAGGGCAGGGAGGGGAAAAGTGCCTGGAATCCTGCACGCCTGGCCCTGCAGATCTGCTCTGGGCACACCAGTCCACATCACATCAGGCTTTTGTGATTAGGAGGACTGGACACCAGGGAGAGTTTGAGCAGTCTGGGAGGCTGAGACTCCTGCTCCTGGTGGAGAACAGGCACACTCCATTGGTCCCGCTAAAACCCAACACAGAAGTGACAGTTTGAAAGATTTATCAGCAACAGGAAGTGTACCAGAGGGGCGGGGTTGGAGGAAGCTCTCTCCAGAGGAGAAAGGGCAGGTGGACAATGCTTCCCCAGTCCTCCCTCAAACCAACTGATCAGATGCTTGCAGGAGCCAGCACAAAACACTTCATCTCCCCTGCTGGTGGCTCAGCCCCAAGGCGTGCCTCCCTGTGCATCCACCCACATGCCCACTCTGCCTAGCAGTGGTAAGACTTTGCTGCCTGGCAGGCAGAGAGGTTTTCCCACCTTTCCTGGCCCTCTCTCAGCCCAACTGGTATGGTGCCAGTGGCAACCAGCTCTAAATTCTTCATCTCTCTCTCTGGTGGCTCAACACCATGGCAGAGGTCCCCTGTGCACCTGCCCGGCCTACCCCACTGGCCTGCAGCACCATCACTGCAGGACAGGAAGAGGGTGGCCCCGCCCACATTGATCCCACAAAAGTACTTCTGCACAGCTAACAAAGGGTAGGCCAAGGCAAACTGCCAGCCAGAGCAGACTGAGACAAACCACTGCCTGCAGAAAGGTAGAAAGGAGGCCCCACCTACAGCCTACCAACAGCAACCACAGCTCCACCACAAAGGAGAACCAGGCAAAGGTGAAAAAAGAGCCTTGAGCTTCTAGGCACCAAAGGATCCCTTCTTCATAAAGCCATTACTCATTAGACCAGAAGGGATAGTGGATCTATTTCATACAAACGAAGAAACACAGAAACCCAGACAAAATGAGGAGGCAGAGGAATAAGACACCAGAAAGAGTGTAATGTAGATCACCAATCTTCTAGATAAATATTTCAAAATAACAGTCATAAACATGCTCAGTGTTCTGCAGAAAAGTATTGGAGACCTCAGTGTGGAATTCAACAAAGGTAGTTGAAAAAGGAGTTGAAAAAGAACCACTCAGAGCTGAAGAATACAGTAAATGAAATGAAAAATACAATGGAGGGAATGAATAATAGATTGCTGCAAGTAAAAGAGACAACGAGATGGAAATTAGAGAACAGGAACACAAATAAGCTAAGGAACAGAGAGAAAAAAAGAGTCTCTAGAAGCAAGAGGATGCCAGGAAACTGTGTGATAACTCTAAAGGAAACAGTATTCGCATAATAGGGGTACAACAAGGAGAAGAGACAAAGGAGTGGGAAGTCTCTTTAAAGAAATAATTCCTGAAAAATTCCCCAGTGTGGGGAAGGAAATAAGACACCCAAGTCTTGAAAGCATAGAAAGCCCCTCACAAAGGGAACCCCAGGAAGACAACACCAAGGCATATAATAATTAAAATGACAAAGATTAAGGATAAAGAGAAGGTACAGAAAACAGCTAGAGAGAGGCAAAAAATTACTTATATGGACAACCTCATAATGAGGCTATAAGCGGATTTCTCAGCAGAAACTGTACAGGACAGAAGGGAGTGGCAAGAAATATTTAATGTATTGAAAAAAAAGAACCTGCAACTAAGAATCTTCTATGCAGCAAGATAATCATTCAGGATTGAAGGAGAGATTAAATGTTTCCCAGATAAGCCTAAGTTAAAATAAGAATTCACCACCACTAAATTGGCCTTATAGGATATGTTAAAAGGACATCTGCAGATGGAAATGTTAAGTCTAAATATGTCAAATACGTAAAAATAAACCTACAATTATAGTAGTAAACCAATTACTTATTAAGCAAGTATGAAGTTTAAAAAAGTAGTAAAACCAACTATATAAAAAATCAGTCCAGGGACATACAAAAAAATGTGGATTATGATATCTCATACATAAAGTGAAAAGGGGGAAGAAGAATAAAAAAGTAGTACTTTAACAATGCGTTTGAAATAGACTGAGTGACCATCAACTTAATATAGACTACTATATATTTAGGAAACCATCTATGAACCTTACAGTAACCACAAGACTAAAGCCTACAATAGATACACAAAAATTTTTAAAAATCCAATCAAAGAGGGAAGAGAAAAGATGGTGTGACTAGTGTGGAGGAAATCTCCTCCCAAAACCACAAGTATTTTGAAAATATAGTAAATACAACAATTCCTAAAAGAGTGATCAGAAGTAACAGTACACCAGCCAATCTACATCTGGGAGAAGTCAACATCTCATGGAAAAGGGGAAGGTAAAAAGCTGCGACCCAGAAAGACCCAAGCACACACCCCACCCCAGCTCACTGGCAGGAGGAAAAGAATGAGAATGGGGAGGGAGTTGAAGCACAGGACTGATAAATACACAGCCCTAGAAATCTGCCCCAGGAGCACCAACCCCACTACATGGTGCTCTGGGGATCAGAGGGGCTGTAAAGCAAAGTCTGAGACTAAGACTGCGAACAGGTTCCCACAACCAGCTGCCCTGGGACAAAAGAAAAGCAGGCGCTTTAAGGGACCTCTCCACAGTCAGAGGGCTGCTAAAGCGGCAAGGATTAAGAAGAAGGAACAGGTGGACAAAATCATCCTGGCATACTCAGCTCAGCATGCTGGGAATTTTCAGGAGCTTCAGCCCCTCCATCCCCATGGTTCACAACATAGCCCCAAGGCCCCTCACCACAATAAGCAGCCTAATGCTCCTTCTGTGCCACTGGCACCTGCGCACAAACTGGCTGTCCCTGCCATTGCTGCAGACCATCTGAAGGGCAGCCCTGCCTACAGCAACTACACAGCTTAACACAGAGGTTTCTCCCTGGGCACGGTTAACCGGCCCAGACCCAGAAGCTGCTCCCTGTGTGCAGTTGACTGGCGCATACAGCAGAGATGGGCGCTGAGAAAGGGATGCACAAAGGGGCTTTGTTATCACGGGAACCCGTACCGCTCGCTTACGACCCCCCACTCACACCCTAGGACATCCCAAGGGACGCCCGCCCACTGCAGTTTAGGGGATTAACCCAGAGGCTGCTCCCTGCGTGTGATTAACAACCAGACAAAGCAGAGACAGGCACGGAGACCAGCAAGCAGGAAGGGACTTTGTCCTCCCAGCTGACACCAGTGCCACTAACCTGCGACCACTCCCATAGCTCCAGGACTACAAAAAGGCAGAAGAAACTTGTTCAATCGCAAATCCCTCAAACACCAGAAAGAAGGCTCAGTGAGGCTGAAATCACCAATCTTCCCGGAAAATAATTTAAAACAAAAGTCATAAGCACGCTAATGGAGCTACAGAAAAATATTCAAGAGCTAAGGGATGAATTCAGGAGGGAGATAACTGAAATGAAATGAAATGAACAATGGAGGGATTTAGAAACAGATTAGGTGAGGTAGAAGAGACACTAAATGGAATAGAAATGAGAGAACAGGAATACAGAGAAGCTGAGGCAGAGAGAGAAAAAAGGACTCAACAAATTAAAGAATATTAAGAGAACTGTGACAAATCCAAACAGAACAATATTCACATTATAAGGGTACCAGAAGAAGAAGAGAAAAAGGGATAGAGAGTGTCTTTGAAGAAATAATTGCTGAAAACTTCCCCAATCTGGGGAAGGAAATGGAACTCAGGTGATGGAATTCCACAGATCTCCCAACAAAAGGGACGCAAGGAAGACAACACCAAGACATATAATAATTAAAATGGCAGAGTTCAAGAACAAGGACAGAGTATTAAAAGAACCCAGAGAGAGAAAAAAGATCACCTACAAAGGAAAACCCATCAGGTTATCATCAGACTTCCCAGCAGGAACCTTACAGGCCAGAAGAGAGTGACATGACATAATCAATGCAATGAAACAGAAAGGCCTACAACTAAGAATACTCTACCCACCAAGACTTTCATTTAAATTTGAAGGAGGGATTAAACAATTCCCAGATAAGCAAAAGTTGAGGGAATTTACTACCCACAAACCATCTCTACAATGTATTTTAAAGGAACCTTTCTAGATGGAAGTGTGCGTAAGACTAAATAGATGTCACCAAAAAAACAAAACCACAGCAAAGTAAGCAGACCAACTAAATCCTAACCAAATGCAAAATTAAATCAGCTACCCACAGTGTCAGTCAAGGGATATACAAAGAGTGCAGAATATGACACCTAACATATAAAGAGAGGAGGAGGAAGAAAAAAAAGGGATGAAAAAAAGAATTATCAGACTGCATTTATAATAGCATAAGAGAGTTATGGTAGATTGCCAGATAGTAAAGAAGCTGCCCTTGAAACTTTAATAACCACATATCCAAAGCCTGCAATGGCAATAAGTACATATCTATTGATCATCACCTAAATGTAAATAGACTGAATGCACAAATCAAAAGACACAGAGTTACAGAATGGATAAAAAAGCAAGACGCATTTCTATGATGCCTACAAGAGACTCATTTCAAACCCAAAGTCATACACAAACTGAAAGTGAAGGGATGGAAAAAGACATTTCATGCAAAAAACAGGGAGAAAAAAGCAGGAGTTGCAGTACTTGTACCAGACAAAACAGATGTCAAAACAAAGGAAGACACAAGTGATAAAGAAGGACATTACATAATGATAAAGGGGTCAGTCCAAAAATAGGATATAAACATTATAAATATCTATGCACCCCAACACAGGAGCACCTACATATATGAAACAAATACTAACAGATTTAAAGGGGGAAATAGACTGTAATGGATTCACTTTAGGAGACTACAACACTCTACTTAATCCAAAGGACAAATCAACCAGACAGAAAATAAGTAAGGAGAAAGAGGCACTGAACATGTTAGAACAGATGGACTTAATAGTCATCTATAAACACTCCACCCAAAAGCAGAAGGATACACATTCTTCTCAAGTGCACATGGTACATTTTCAAGAATAGACGACATCCTAGGCCACAAAAAAACCCTCAGCAAATTCAAAAAGATTGAAATTATACCTACCAAATTCTAAGATCACAAAGGTATGAAATTAGAAATAAATTGTACAAAGAAAACAAAAAGGCTCACAAACTCATGGAGGCTTAACATGTTCCTAATAATAAATGGATCAATGACCAAATTAAAACAGAAATCAAGCAATACATGGAGACAAATAAAAACAATAGCACAACTCCCCAACTTCTGTGGGACAGAGCAAAGACAGTTCTAAGAGAGAAGTATATAGCAATCCAGGCCTATTTAAAGAAGGAAGAACAACCCCAAATAAATAGTCTAAATTCACAATTATAGACACTGTAAAAAAGAACAAATGAGGCCCACAGTCAGCAGAAGGAGGGACATAATAAAGATAAGAGAAGAAAGAAATAAAATTGAGAATAATAAAACAATAGAAAAAATTAATGAAGCCAAGAGCTGGTTCTTTGAGAAAATAAACAACATAGAGAAACCTCTAGCCAAACTTATCAAGAAAAAAAGAGAATCTACACAGATAAACAGAGTAAGAAATGAGAAAGGAAAAATCACTATGGACACCACAGAATACAAAGAATTATTAGTGAATACTATGAAAATCTATATGCTAACAAACAGGATAACCTAGAAGAAATGGACAATTTTCTAGAAAAATACAACCTTTCAAGACTGACCCAGGAAGAAACAGAAAATCTGAATAGACCAATTAGCAGCAATGAAATTGAACAAGTAATCAAAAACTACCCGACTGTACAGCTCAGAGAAGACAAGTAGTGATTCTCATCTCACTACACTGATGGACAGTGACTGTAACACGGTTGGTGGGGGGGACCTGATGAAGGGGGTAGTTTAATCATCACAATATTGCTCATGTAATTGTAGGTTTATGATACTAAAATAAAATAAATTGTAAAAAAAAAAAAAAAAAAAACGACCCAAGAACAAAAGCCCTGGACCGGATGGATTCATCACTGAAATTTATCAGACAATAAGACAAGACATAATACCCATTCTCCTTAAAACTTTCCAAAAAATAAAAGAGGAGGGAATACTTCCAAACTTATTCTATGAAGCCAGCAGCACGCTAATACCAAGAGCAGACAAAGACCCCACAAAAAAAAAAGAAAACTACACACCAATGTCCCTGATGAACATAGATGCAAAAAAACTCAACAAAATAGTAGCAATCCGAATTCAAAAACACATCAAGAAGATCATACATCATGAACAAGTGGGATTCATCCCAGGGATTCAAGGATGGTACAATATTTCAAAACCCATCAACATCATCCACTATATCAATAAAAAGAAGGACAAAAATCACATGATCATCTCCATAGATGCGGAAAAAGAATTTGACAAAATTCAACACCCATTCATGATAAAAACTCTGAACAAAATGGGTATAGAGGACAAGAACCTCAGCATAATAAAGGCCATATATGACAAACCCATAGCCAACATCATACTTAACAAAGAGAAGCTGAAAGCTTTTCATCTAAGATTGGAAACAAGACAGGGATGCCCACTCTCTCCACTGTTATTCAACATAGTACTGGAGGTCCTAGCCACGGCAATCAGACAAAACAAAGACATACAAGGCATCCAGATTGGTAAAGAAGAAGTCAAATTGTCACTATTTGCAGACGACATGACACTGTACATAAAAAACCCTAAAGACTCCACTCCAAAACTACTAGAACTAATATCTGAATTCAGCAAAGTTGCAGGATACAAAATTAACACACAGAAATCTGTTGCTTTCCTATACACTAACAATGAACTAACAGAAAGAATAATCAGAAAAACAATTCCATTCAGAATTGCATCAAAAAGAATAAAATACCTAGGAGTAAACCTACCCAAGGAAGTGAAAGACCTACACTCTGAAAACTACAAGACACTCATGAGAGAAATTAAAGAAGATACCAATAAATGGAAAACATCCCATGCTCATGGATAGGAAGAATTAATACTGTCAAAATGGTCATGCTGCCTAAAGCAATCTACAGATTCAATGGAATTCCAACAGCATTTTTCAACAAATTAGAAAAAATCATTCTAAAATTCATATGGAACCACAAAAGACCCCAAATAGCCAAAGCAATCCTGAGAAGGAAGAACAAAGCTGGGGGGATTATGCTCCCCAACTTCAAGCTTTACTACAAAGCCACAGTACTCAAGACAATTTGGTACTGGCACAAGAACAGACCCATAGACCAAGGGAACAGACTAGAGAGCCCTGATATAAACACAACCATATACAGTCAATTGATATATGATAAAGGAGCCATGTATATACAATGGGGAAATGACAGCCTCTTCAACAGCTGGTGTTGGCAAAACCGGACAACTGCATGCAAGAGAATGAAACTGGATTATTGTTTAACCCCATACACAAAAGTGAACTCGAAATGGATCAAGGACCTGAATGTAAGTCATGAAACCATAAAACTGTGTTTTTTTAGAAGACAACACAGGCAGAAATCTCCTGAATATAAGGATGAACGACTTCTTCCTGAATGCATCTCCTCAAGCAAGGGAAACAAAAGCAAAAATGAACTCATGGGACTACATCAAACTAAAAAGTTACTGTACAGCAAAGCACACCATCAACAGAACAAAAAGGCATCCAACAGTATGAGAGAATATATTTGTAAATGACATATCCGACAAGGGGTTAACATCCAAAATATATAAATAACTTACACACCTCTACACCCAAAAAGCAAATAACCCGATTAAAAAATGGGCAGAGGATATGAGAGACAGTTCTCCAATGAAGAAATTCAGATGGCCAATAGACACATGAAAAGATGCTCCACATCACTAATCATCAGGGAAATGCAATTTAAAACCACAATGAGATATCCCCTCACACCAGTAAGGATGGCCACCATTCAAAAGACTAAGAACAAATGCTGGCGAGGATGTAGAGAAATGGGAACCCTCCTACACTGCTGGTGGGAATGTAAGCTAGTTCAACCATTGTGGAAAGCAATATGGAGGTTCCTCAAAAAACTAAAAATACAAATACCATTTGACCTGGGAATCCCACTCCTTGGAATTTACCCAAAGAATACAACTTCTCAGATTCAAAGACATATGCACCCCTATGTTTACTGCCACACTTTTTACAACAGCCAAGATATGGAGGCAACCTAAGTGTCCATCAGTAGGTGAATGGATAAAGAAGAGGTGGTACATATACACAATGGAATACTATTCAGCCATAAGAAGGAAACAAATCCTACCATTTGCAACAACATGGATGGAGCTGGAGGATGTTATGCTCAGTGAAATAAGCCAGGCAGAGAAAGACAAGTGCCAAATGATTTCCCTCATTAGTGGAGTATAACAATGAAGGAAAACTGAAGGAACAAAATAGTAGCAGACTCAGAGACTCCAAGAAGGAACTAGTGGTTACCAAACGGGAGGGGTGAGGGAGGGTGGGTGGGGAGGGTGGGAGAAGGGGATTGTGGGGTATTTTGTTTAGTACACATGGTGTGGGGAATCACGGGGAAAACAGTGTAGCACAGAGAAGGCAAACAGTGAATCTGTTGCATCTTACTACACTGATGGACAGTGACTTAATTGGGGTATGAGTGGGGACTCGATAATATGGGTAAATGTAGTAACCACATTGTTTTTTCATGTGAAACCTTCATAAGAGTGTCTATCAATAATACCTTAATAAAAAAAAAAAAACAGCAGCAGACTCACAGAACCCAAGAATGGACTAACAGTTGCCCAAGGGAAGGAAAGGGACTGGCGGGTTGGGGGAAGTGTGGGAAGGGAGGGAGAAGGGGAATAAGGGGGCATTGTGATTAGCACACCTAATGTAGGGGGGTCACGGGGAAGGCAGTATAGCACAGAGAAGGCAGGTAGTGACTCTATAGCATCTTACTACGCTGATGGACAGTGACTGTAATGGGGTATGGGAGGGTACTTGATAATGGGGGGAATGTAGTAACCCCAATGTTGTTCATGTAATTGTATATTAATAATACCAAAATAAAATAAATAAATAAATAAATAAAATAAAACCACAATGAGATATCATCTCACACCAGTTAGGATGGCCAACATCCAAAAGACAGGGAACAACAAATGCTGGAGAGGATGAGGAGAAAGGAGTACCCTCCTACACTGTTGGTGGAATGTAGATTAGTTCGACCATTGTAAAAGCAAGTCAGAGTCTCCTCAAAAAAATAAAAATAGACATACCATTTGACCCAGTCATTCCACTTCTAGAAATTTACTCGAAGAAAACAAGATCCCTGATTCAAAAAGACATATGTATCCCTATGTTTACCCCAGCACTATTTACAACAGCCAAGACACGGAAGCAACCTAAGTGTCCATCAGTAGATGAATGGATAAAGAAGATGTGGTACATATACACAATGGAATATTATTCAGCCATAAGAAGAAAACAAATCCTACCATTTGCAACAACAGGGATGGAGCTAGAGGGTATTATGCCCAGTGAAATAAGCCAGGTGTAGAAAAACAAGTACCAAATGATTTCACTCATTGTGGAGCAGAACAACAAAGCAAAACTGAAGATTCAAAACAGCAGCAGATGCACAGACTTCTAGGAGGGACTAGTGGTTACCAACGGGAAGGGATTGGGGAGGGTGGATGGGGCGGATGGGAGAAGGGAATTAAGGGGCATTATGATTAACACACATAATGTTGGGGAGCCATGGGGAAGGCAGTATAGCATGAAGAAGACAAGTAGTGACTCTACAGCATCTTACTATGCTGATGGACAGTGACTGCAATGGGGTGTGTGTGGGGGGGACTGGATAATAGGGATGAATGTAATAACCACAATGTTGCTCATGTGAAACCTTCATAAGATTGTATATCAACAATACCTTAATAAAAAGTAAAAAATAAATTAAATATTTTTTTAAATGGGTGGAGGATCTGAACAGACGTTTCTTCAAAGAAGAAATACAGATGGCCAACAGGCACATCAAAAGGTGCTCCACATCGCTAAAAAACACCACAATAAGCTATCACCTCATACAGTGAGAATGGCCATTACACAACAGACATGAAATAACAAGTGCTGGCGGGGAGGTGGAGAAATGGGAACCCTCCTACACTGTTGGAGGGAATGTTAAATTGGTGCAACCACTGTGGAGAGCAGTATTGAGGTTCCTCAAAAAAATAAAAATAGAAATACCATTCAACCCAGTAATTCTACTTTTAGGAATTTACCAGAGGAAAACAAAATCCTTGATTGAAAAGATATATGCACCCCTGTTTATCATTACACTATTTGCAATAGCCAAGATGTGGAAGCAACCTGTGCATCATAGATGAATGGATAAAGAAGATGTAGTACATATACACTGTGGAATATTATTCAGCCATTCAAAGAAAATAAATCCTGCCATTTGCAACAATATGGATGGATCTAGAGGTATAATGCTTAGTGAAATGAACAAGGTGGAGAAAGACAAATAGTATACAATTTCAGTTATTTTTGGAATATAAAATCAAAGCAAAACAGAAGGAACAAAATAGCAGTAGACTCATAGACACTGAGAAGTAACTGGTGGTTATCATGTGGGAGGGGTTAGGGTGGCTGGGTGGGGAGGTTGCAGAGGATAAAGGGGCAAAACAATTCTCAGTGAACTGTGAAAAATTGGTGCAGCCACTATGGGAAGCAGTATGCACATTCCTCAAAAAACTAAAAATAGAAATACCATGCAACTCAGTAATTCTATTTCTAGGAAAGAAAACAAAATCCCTGATTCAAAAAATATATGCACCCCTCTGTTACTGCAGTATTATTTACAATAACCCAGATGTGGAAGCAACCAAAGAGTCCATCAATAGATGAATGGAAAAAGATGTGGTACATATACACAATGGAATATTATTCGGCCATTAAAAAAAGATCCTGCCATTTGCAACAACATGGATGGACCTAGACAGTATTATACTAAGTGAAATAAGCTTGGCAGAGAAAGACAAATCCCATGTGATTTCACTTATTTGTGGAATCAAAAACAAACAACACAAAATGAACAAAACGGCAGTAGACTCACAGACACTGAGAAATGACGGGTGGTTACCATGATGGAGAGGTTGGTGTAGGTGGTTGTGGAGGTTGACGGGGATAAAGGAACACAAAAATTCTCAGTCATAGTATAATTTGGTCATGGGGATGGTAGTACAGCATTGAAAATGTAGCCAATGATTCAGTAATCTTTTCTCTGTTGACGGATACTAACTGCACTAGTTGGGGTGAGGATTTAATAATGTGGGGGTAACTGTTGAACCACTGTGTTGTATACTTGAAACCAATATAACATTGTATATCAACTACACTTCATTTTTTTAAGAACAGGTAAAATAAATGAGAAAAAGCAATCATTAAAATTATATGTCAAAAATGCTTAATAATAGGGAAAACTGAATGAAAGGCATATATGGGAATTCTACGTATTATCTGCTCAATTTTTCTATATATGCAATTCTAGAAGAAACAGAACTAACCTATAGTAACAAAAAGCAGATCAATTGTTGCAGAAGCCAAAGGTCATATGAAAGAACTGACTGCTAAGGGGGTTAAGAGGTGTGATGGAAATGTTCTGTATCTTGACTGCGTGGTAGTTGTTACAGGAATATGTCCGTTAGTCAAAATTCATCAAACTGTACTTTGCATAAATCATATCTCATTAAAGCTGACTTTTAAAATAAATTTAAAATGCTTGATGACAAGAAATGCTCATCTACTAGTTTGCATTATATATAATATATTTGCACAGAAAGAGTAAAAATACAATGTTAATAGTACTTTTCATAAAGATTATAGGTAATTTTAATTTTTCCATATGATCTGTGCTTTCAAAATGCTCCACATAGATATGTTTTTATATTTATGTTAATAGTATTTTATTAGAACCAGAGCCTGAAACCTAGAATCAATCAATTTGAGGTTTTATTAATTTATTCATTCAGTATTTTTTGCATGCCTTCATGCACAAGCCACATTCTAAGTGGTAGAGGGATGCTTCAGCACTTGGGTGTGTTTCCCCAAGGTTCAGCTAGATGTGCCTTTCAAGTGATCACTGTAGGCAGGGAATGTGCAAGCATCAACCATCTGCAAACCACATCTGTTTATCTTTATACTGGCAAATGACAGATCGGTCATGACTACTTTTAAGAACTATGTGCATTAATGATTATTTATTTACCTAACCTTCCTCAAAATAAGCTTAAAATTTTGACAGTATTTAATACTGAACATGTACCATGTGTCTGAATTTATGTATTTTATGTGTGAATGTGTGCATAAGGGGTATATGCATTGGTAAATATTCATTAAAAATGTAAGTTTTGAGCATTTATTTATTTAATTAAAAAATTTACAGCTATAAAAATGGCTAAAGTGTTTAAAACTCTAAGAAGTTGTAGAAAAATATAAATGAAACAGATAAATGTGACAATACAGTATTAAAGAGAAGAACAAAACATACTAGGTTAATCAAATAAAAAAGCCAATGTATTTAACTAACAAATTACATTCACAAGAAAGGATAATACACAGGGTATGTTTGTTTCAGCAGTGAGCATGGAATACAAGATAGTGAAGACAGGAGTTAAACATCAAAAAATGTACTTTTTCTCATGAAAGGTCCAAGATACCTACTCTATTCAGGGAATATATATGAAGCAAAAAACTGGAGAGAACATGTAAGAGAGTCTAGTCCAGAAATGATTTTAAACCATTGGGCACAGAGCTTAAATCACTACATTCAGTTACAACTGTTTAATACATTGCTTTATCACATTTTACGTTTGGACTTATTACACATTGTATACAAAAATAAAAACTGTTTATAGTTTAAAACAAAATACAAATAAATTACATTATTTATACTAATAACCAGTAAGATGTACTACAAAAATGTGTGTGTGTGAGTATAAAGCTAGAGATAGGAGTAAATAGTCTTAAATATCAAGAAAATAATACAGGAAATATGTTTTATTCAGGGTACAGATAATAAAGACGAATAAAATATCTCAGACATCAGGGAGTTTACAAGGCATTTATAAATGAAGGACATACTGTTGAAAACCAAATCATCAAGATTGCAGGAAAAAGAATGGAGAATTCCCATACGTGCTTCCTGACCCTTGGAAAATATAACCAATAAGTAGTCATAAAAAAATGCAGACAGATGGAAAAATACTATCACCAAGCTGGTTTTGGTTTCTAAATTCTAAAAATCTTAAGTAATAAGCACCTCAATCAACTAAATCAAGGGTCAAACTACAGCCTAGAGGCCAAATCCAGCCCATTTTGACTGGCCTTTGAGCTAAGAATGGTTCTTACATTTTTTAAAAGTTGTTTAAAAAAAAACAAAAAATCTGCAACACAGGCAGTATATAACCACAGAACTTAAAACATTTACTATTTCACCATTTACGGAAAAGATTTGCTGACCTCTGAACTAAAAAATTCACAAATTGGTGAAACAGGTCTTAATGGAGGCTCTTACCCAGAGATTTAAAGTGTCGCATGATATCATGGTATAGGAGAACTAGAAGGAAGTTCTAAGACCACCTTTTCTCCCAGTGATGTTACAAAGGAGGCATTTAAGGCCCAGAAGTTCCAGTCTTCCAGGTCTGCTGTCTCCTGAACCCAATGGATGGATTGGACAGGAGTTAAACATCAAAAATTTTTTCTGCATATCCTGTGTAATATCTTTTTTGTTGCATATAATTTGCTAGTTAAATACATCAGCTCTTTTTATTTGATTAACCTAATACTTTTTGTTCTTCTCTTTATTTAACATTCTTTGTTTAATCTAATCCTGATGGGTTCTTTACATTCCATCAAAACACTGGCTCTTTTTTTTTAATAGGGGTAATTTGAGAATAAAAGAGAAGTACAGTAGAATATATGCATTCTCCTCCAACTCCACTGAGTCTTTCTTACATATAAATAATAAATGGACCCAGTAAGCTGTTCATAATCTTCCTATTTGATCAGCTCAGCAAAGTGTTTTTCCCTATTTTCTCAGCTTCATCTCCTACCCTACTCACCCATCTTCCAAACCAAGCAAATGACTCTACCTAAAAGTCTTGAAAAAGTATCTTGTTCTTTCTGTCATGACGATTCTAGTTTATGCTGTTTTTCTCCTACAGATGTCCTCCCTTCTCCACCTATTCAATTCCTATGATCCTTCATGGCCCAATTCAACATCAGTGACACCTCCCAAAAGCTTATATATTCGGGTACATGCACATAGTTCAAATACACACACATAAAAGTAAGATAAATATCCCAAACGTTATAACAAACATAATATTACAGAAATTCCAAAAAAATGAAATGTCACCTCTGGGAGAAATGTTTAGGTAAGGCTTTCAGAAAGCCTTTGAATAAGATGCTAAAGGGCAGAGAAAGGCTATTCCAAGAAGTGGAGATGGAATGAATACAAATTCAAAAGGGACAATTTGTTACGGCAAGGATTCTCCCTGTCTTTTTGTTTACCTAGACTTGGTTCTAGCCAAGATTTGGCATATAGAATGTCCTTAATTTCTAAGGTACCTAGGTCACCCATAATATCGAATGTTACCAAAAACCATACATGTAGCATGTTGATTAAAGTAATCAGTATTCAGAGGGAACAGTGTATTCCTGCTTAAGTTTTCAGATAAGCTCACAGCCTTTGTGAACAAAAAAATACAACATACCTGCAAAACCAAATGTAAATTTTGGGCATTTAAGGCTAAATCTGTTACTTTCATAACATTAAGTATAACAAAAGGGCTGAAAGTTTTCACTTTTTTATTATTTTGGTCTCCTTTTTATAGAGTAATTTTATTTTATGAATAGCAACCTACGCTATTATATTCACTCCATACCTAACGCCTAGGAGATGCTATTTAATTACTTGTTGAGTTAATATTGGGATATAACATACATTTCACCAAAAATACTCCTTCTTTCTAATTATTAAAGGAGTAATAGGAAGTAGAGAGGATATAAGTAATATTAATTGAAAATGTCAAAATGAAGCCATCAAAAACTCAAGCCATTATTTAAACTATCTTTGAAGCAAATACTTTGTTAACAACGCAAACCTTTATTGTACTATAGCCTTTGTTGTGACACTACACACACACACACACACACACACACACACACACACACACACACACACACACACACACACACACACACACCCCAAGGCAGTTATTTTTACTAAATAAGCTTGAGAGGGGAAAATCACATAATTTGATGCCAGGAAAATGTCAGTTGTTCAACTTTGTATTCCACACAATTCCTAGCACATAATGAGTGCTTTCAAATCAATTGAGCTGAACCATCACATAGAAAATGTTTTCTCTGCTGTCCATATGACTTCACTATATTTTAAAGGTGTGAGTCATCAACTCTGGCAATAAAAGCAGAACTTACACCACCACAAGTGCTTGACATATTTCAAGAGCTCTCAGAAATGAGCAGAGATATCCATATATGTGTTCCCAAAGTTACCCAAGTATAAGAAGATTCATTATTTCTCTGTGGTCAATTTGCTATATTTAGATGACTCTGAATTAAATTATTTAGGCATATACAAATACAGCCTTGAACAGGGTCCTCGTATGTGCTCCTGTCTGGAAACAAAAGCTGCAATTCAAATAAAAGATGAAAGGCAACAGGAATCTGACAAGCCAGAATTTGCTGCATTTTCTGCTCATTTGAATTTGTAGGCCTCCATAGCCATTAAGCAAAATTAGTTTCATGATGTCAGCCAAAAAGCCTCATGGGCAACAGTTTTATGTCATTAAAAGAACTACCATCCTCAATCTGTTTGAATTTTTAATTTTTATTTGCTCATTAGAAGTCTCTCAGTGAACCAGGACAGAGGTTTTAATTGCACTCTTGCTCTATCAGTGATTAGTATAGTCCCAAACTATAACAAATTTTCATTCATGCTTCTTTCTCTATGCCTAAAATAATTGGGATTTAGTTGAAAAACTAAGTACCAGACAGTCTAGCAGCTCTCTACAAAAAATGGAGCAATTTAAAAGATACAAATGTAGTCTTTATATTTATTCAGCTTAAAAAGCAAGGGTCAGAGAAAGATATCTTCTTCATCTTCCATCTCTTCTACCTGTTTATCTCTGAATCCACTATGCTCTCTCAGGCTCCTCTGCCTTTGCAATGCTATTTTCACCTCACTTGGTTAGAATCTCCTCAAATATGACAATGGCAAATTCTACTCAGTATAGAAGTCTTAACTGGTTTTCAAAAAAAAAAAGGCTCTTGCAATTCTTCCCCCTATGTACCTTCCACATACTTACATGAAGTACTTCTCAACCTGGGTTATGACTGACTTCTACAATCAGAAGACCGAACACCTCTTGGCAGTGCTAATATTCAGCTGGTACTTATCGGCACTGCCTTAAAGGTTGTACTGAACTGAAATACTTGATAATATAGCCTGGTATACAGTCACTGCCCCAAGCCCCAACAGCCCTAAGGTGCCTGCTGATTGCCCAGTCTCCCCACTACCACCACAACTCAGCAACAAAAGCAGCAAAGCCTGATAGAATGTAAAAGGATGGACAGGTCCTTCAATTGCTATGGCCACCTTGATTGGTTGGTACATGTGTTGAAGAGACTGGTAAACTCTCTCAATATCATCCCTGCCTCTTTTTACCCAAAGCATAGGACACTACCCAGCATATAGATCTTTAAAGAATAATTGTCTCTCAAAACAATGAATGAATGAATAACCAGTCCTATTCAGTAACCCAAGGCCAATGGTTACGCTGTCAAACTATGCACACAATGATCAGATTGACAAGAAAAATCCAGGTCCTTACATACAAGATGGGAAGAGAAGTCAAGTTTGCCTATTTTCTATGCTTGCTTTCAGCCTCTGATTAAAAAAATACTTAACTTGATAATGGGCACAAAAATCTTCGGTGTGATACTATGTAGAGTATATGGTTCAAGCATTTTTTTACGTTATTAAAATTTAAAAAGAAAGTTCCTTTAAAACCATACTCTCTACAAGAATATCATGAACAGTGATCACTAAACTCTAGTCAAAGTCTTGGACAGGAGGACAGATATTACTAAGAACAGAAGTGATTAATTCAAATGGTAAGGAAAACCAACAATGAGAAGACTCAATTAATTATGAATCACATATCTAATTACAGATTTTCCTAGAGGCTTCAGATTCTTCTAATTAGTGTTACTTGGTATATTAATTATAAATAGAACACCATAAGATAACTTTCTGATCACAGGAATTTACTGAGTACATAAAATCATATCTTAACTTAATACCTTTATAATTTAATACTTAAATGTTCAATAATGTATAATTATTTTAAAGTCATCAATAAAATATACATCACATTAAAATCAACTTATTCAAGGACTTGCAAGATGGCGGTGTGAGAGGTGACAAAGAGAGCTCCTCCCAAAACCACAAATTGTACAAAAACATAGTTAATTAATACAACTAACCTTAAAAGAGCAACAAGAAAGAAGGCTGAACCAGACTGCAAACAGACCTCATGAACAGGGCAGATCTCATGAAAAAGGGTAACGTAGGAAAACCTTAATCTGGCGGGACCCAAGCCCTTCCCACAACCGAGCTCACGGGCAGGAGGAAGAGAAACGGAGCAAGGGAGGGGGTGGAAGACTGGGACTGCGGAACACCTAGCCCTGAAGATCTGCTTTGTGAGCAGAATCCTATACAGTGTGGTACTCTGGAGGTTGGGAAGCATGGACAGGCAGAGTGCTTGAGAAATTGACATTCTGGCCATTTGCGGAGGAGGGGATCCACACCCTGACACACTGTGTCAGAGGAAAGGCAGGCAGTGTGAGAGGCTTCCTAGCAGCCAGAGGGCTGCTGAAGGGGCGGGATTTCCGGGGAGCTTGCTGTGCGGGAAAAGGGAGAGCTGCTCAAGGTTGCCTGGGCATGCTCTGCCCACCTGGTTGGGAACTTTGGGGAGCTTCAGGTACTCCATCCCCCTGGCTGCCTACTCAGCTCCGAGGTTCCCTACTGTGACACACAGCTTGCCAAACCTTCCTACTGGCCTGCAGGCAGCAGCTCACAAACCGGGAGTCACTGCACAGGCGTCAGGCCAGCCAGAGGGAGGCCACACTACAACAGCTAGAGACACAAAGCAGACGTTTACACGTGTGTGCCTGACCCACTGGCTCTGACACTGGCGACAAGCACCACAGACAGGAATAGGAACAAATATTTCCCCCCCCAGGCACCAGCTCCGCTCACCTACGACCCCCAACCTCACTCTAGGGGCTGAGCAGCTCCAGACACTGGAGTTTCTGTGCCCAAGTGGGCACCACACAGAAATATGAAACAACAAAAGAACATGGTTCAGACCAAAATCTCATAAACCCCAAAAAGAGGGCCAAATGAAACCAAACCCACCAATCTTCCTGAAAGAGAGTTCAAAATAAAAATTATAAACATTTTTATGAAGATAAAGAAAAATATTCAAAAATTCAGGAACAAATTTAAGCTAGAGATTCAATCATTAAGAAATTCCATATCTGAAATGCAACATACAATGGACAGGTTTAAAAATAGACTAGATATAGTAGAAGAGATGGTAAATGGAACAGAAATTAGAGAAGAGGAATACAAAGAAGCTGAGGCACAGAAAGAAAAATGGATGTCTAAGAATGAAAGAATATTGACAGAACTCTGTGACCAATCCAAATGCACCAATATTCGCATTATACGGGTACCACAAGAAGAAGAGAGAAAAAAAGGGATAGAAAGGGTCATTGAGGAGGTGATTGCTGAAAACTTGCCCAATCTGGGGAAGGAGATAGTCTCTCAAGCCATGGAGGTGCACAGATCTCCAAACACAAGAGACCAAAGGAAGACAACATCAAGACATATAATAATTAAAATGGCAAAGATAAATGATAAAGACAGACTTTTAAAAGCAGCGAGCAAGAGAAAAAACATCACATACAAAGGAAAACTCATCAGGCTATCATCAGACTTCTCAACAGAAACCTTACAGGCCAGAAGGGAGTAGCATGATATATTTAACGTAATGAAGCAGAAGGGCCTTGAACCAAGAATACTTTACCCAGGAATGTTATCATTTATATTTGAAGGAGATTTTAAACAATTACCAAATAAGCAAAAGCTGAGAGAATTTACCTCCCACAAACCACTTCTACAGTGCATTTTGGAGGGACTCCTATAGGTGGAAGTATTCCTAGGGCTAAAAAGATGTCACCCAAGGGAAGACAAAGAGTACAGAATATGATTCATAACATACAAAGAATGGAGGAGGAAGAAAAAGAAGGAAAAAAAAGAAGCTTTAGGTTGTGTTTGCAATAGTATACAAAGTAAGTTAAATTAGACTGTTAGATAGTAAGGGAATTTACCTTGAACCTTTGGTAACCACAAATCTAAAGTCTGCAATGGCAATAAGTATGTAACTATCAATAATCACCCTAAATGTAAATGGTCTGAATGCACCAATCAAAAGACACAAAGTTACTGAATGGATAAAAAAAACAAGACCCATCTATATGCTGCCTACAAGAGACTCACTTCAAACCCAAAGACATACACAGACTGAAAATGAAGGGATGGAAAAAGATATTTCATGCAACTAATAGTGAGAAAAAAGCAAGGAGCTGCAGTACTTGTATCAGACAAAATAGACTTCAAAACAAAGAAAGTCACAAGAGACAAAGAAGGACATTACATAATGATAAAAGGGTCAGTCCAACAAGAGGACATAACTATTATGAGTATCTATGCACACAACACAGGATCACCTACATATGTGAAACAAATACTAACAAAATTATCCTCTTTCTGTCTATCATGTACACAGACCATAGTCAAAGAGAAGAGAGAAAATCCATTATTAAGTAACAACTGTTTTCCCCAAAACAGGCACCCCTATTATTACAAATGGCAGTTGGATAAGTATGCTGCTGGATATCCTGGGATACCATTCACCAACCCAAGTCTACCTGCCTTCAATCACACAATCTTCTATGAAGGACTTATTCCTTAGGTAATTTCAGAGTGAAGGGTGTTTGTCAAATTAAAAAAGCTTTATTTAGACAATACAAATTAATAGTGTGAATTATTTTACTAAGTCAAACTCAATTCCCCAGCACATCCCAAGCTTTCTTCTCCCATTCATAGAAAATATTCCAGAGGTTCTATGAAACCCAGACAGACAGCAAAATGATACTGTGGATTTTTTAATTAAGGAAATAACATGATGAAAATTGTGTTTTAAGAAGATTAATAACCTGGGACTGCAGTTGGGAGACAATGGAAACAAACAGATCATCTCAACATGAGATGATAAACTGATCCATACAGAATAAAGGCAATGGCTGTTGGAATAGTAAAGAAGAGGTGAACAACATTACCAACAAAATTCACCTTTTCTATTACAAATTCAATTCATCCTGTGAATAAGGTGGATCCTTATTCACTTATTTTCTTAATTTGCCTGATAGAATAAAAGGGACCTTAAGAGTTCACCTGTGAGGTCCTTAAGTCTTTGTTTTCCACTCAGGCTACAGAGTGCCTGAAATTCAACAAACAGGAATTCATTCTTTTCAACCACAACACACTACTGTCCCAGCATTTTCTGCCAAAACACTGTAGAAGGAATAATTTCAGAAGTACTCACTTCTAGCCATTATCGCTGCTTTGATGTCAGCTTACCTGCCTGCTTTCATGCACACCTGCCTCCATCTTCCCGCCCACCCTTGATGAAAAGGGATGGGGTGAAAACAGAGGTCACAGAACCCAGTTCTTCTGACCAATGAAAGTGAAACTAAAAGACATTATACGCTTTGCCAAAATTTGTAATGAACCCAGAATCAGAGCCAAGAGTTTTAAACTCCTAATATCAAAGCTTTAAAATAACCTTCATATTTTCTCTGCTCTTTGATAACAATATGAAAAAAAAAACTTTTTCTCATTAAAAAAAATCATGGAGTTTCCAAACTAGAATCTATCTTTTTTTCCTTTTTTAAACATTAGAGGGTTAAGAGTGGTAATAGGCACAGCTAATAAAGAGGATACGATAAACCCAAGTTTCCTTCAGGGACTCACTGTCATCCTCAGGGCAAAGTTCTGATTCTTGCTTGGTAAATAAAGCCTGTTAATACTTGAAACCCAACAATCCATTCCAACCTCACCCCGCCACTTTCTACCTCCTCACTGTCAAATGTCTCTCCTGAATATCTATAGATCCCCAGGGTTTAATATCCTCTCATACCTCCATGCCTTAGCTCATTCCCCTTTTCTTCATAGAACACTCCTTCCCTTGTTGCATGGCTATGATATGCCCATATTCGTCTCTTAGAAATAATCTCCTGACATCCCTTCTCTTAGACCATGAAACACATTCCTCCTTATCCCACACCATGTCTGAATTAGACTCCTCTTCTATGCACATATCTATAAAAAATAAATAAATAAAAAGTAACTGTCAATTCCCAAACAAGAGAATACCTGACAAGTTATAGGTACTAAAACGATAATTAGTTTCCAGTTCTGTGTTCTCTCTACAGGAGAGAGATGTACTCTATCAATCTACTCCATCAAAGAGATGTACAGCTGGAGTTTTTTCCTTCTTCTTCTATTTTGATTTACTGTCTAAGTCCTTGGCATTCTTCCTATTAACTTGACACTTTTAAGCACATTTAGAATGTTGCTACTTGTTTCTTAATACGGAATCCAACAGAGATTAATTACACATGGAAGTCCTTACATATATGGCTCAATGGATCCATCTGACCAAAAAATGAACTTTCATGAAATATTTATAATGCTCCTAAAACAAAGGAAAAAAAAAGAACTTCATTTAAATGTTCATTGTACCTATTTAGAAAATGTACTCAGATCGGATTAAAGGTGGCGGCATGAAAGGGAAGACAGAGACCTCCTCCTAAAACCACATATAATACGAAAATATAATTAATACAACTAATCCTGAAAGAGCAACAGGAAATAAGGCTGCACTAGACTGCATACACCAGAAGAAAAGAGCAGACTTCACCGAACAGGATAACTTACCAAAGCTGTGAACCAGCAGGACTCAAGCCCTTCCACCACCCCAGCTCACTGGCAGGAGAAAGAGAAACAAAGCAGAGAGGGAGTGGAGGCCTGGGACAGCTGAACACCTAGCCCTGGAGATCTGCTCTGGGAGCACGAACATACATTGCTTGGTGTTCTGGGGATAGGTGGGGTTAGAAAGCTAAAACACCCGGAATACCTGGAGAGATGGAGATTCCAGCTGCTTGTGGAAAACAGGAATTCATATCCGGCTAAGCTGGCCGGGCAGTCTGAGAGACTTCCTAACAGTGAGAGGACTGCTAAAGGGGCAAGGATTGCACAGAGCTTACTGCTCAGGAGAAAGGACAGGGAGACAAAATTGTACAGGTGCACTCCACCCAGCAGGGTGGGAATTTAAATGATCTTCAGGCGCTCCATCCCCTTGGCTGGCTAGGCCGCCCCCAGGCCCCCCCCCCCCCCCCCGTGACATGCAGCCTGCTGTGTCTTCCTCCCAGCTAGCCTGCACCTGGCTTGCAACCCAGCAGCCCCTGCCCTGTTTTCAGGCCAGCCAGAGGGAAGCCCTGCCTACAACAGCTACAAACACAAAGCATAGAGACTTACACCTGTGCGTTCGGCCCACTGGTTCTGGCAGTGGAGACAGGCATAACAGCCAGGAAACAAGGAACAGCAATTTCCTCACCCCAGGTACGAGCACCACACCCCTGCGACCCCCAACACCGCTCCAGGGGGTGAGCAGCTACAGAGAGTAGAGCTTCTGGGCACTAAAGGGTACCACATACAAATATAAAACATCAAAAGGAACCTGCTTCAAAGCAAAATCTCAACACCAGAGAAAGGACTGAGTGAGACTGAATTAATAAATCTTCCTGAAAGAGATTTCAAAATAAAAATCATAAACATGCTCATGGAGGTAGACAAAAATACTCAAGAACACAGGAACGAATTTATGATGGAGATCCTATCGTTGAAGAGCACAATGGAGGGTATGAAAAACAGGTTAGATATGGTGAAGGAGATGATAAATGAAACAGAAACTAGGAAAGAGGAATATAAAGAAGCTGATGCATAGAAAGAAAAAAGGATCTCTAGAATTGAAAGAATATTGAGAGAACTGGGTCACCAATCCAAACGGAACAATATTCATATACAGGGGTACCAGAAGAAGAGAGAGAAAAAGGGATAGAAAGTGTTTTTGAGGTGGTAATTGCTGAAAACATACCCAATCTGGGGAAGCAGAGAGTCTCTCAGGCCATGGAGGTGCACAGATCTCCCAACAGGACAACACCCAAGGAGGACAACACCAAGACATATAATGATTAAAATGGCAAAGACCAAGGATAAGGACAGACTATTAAAAACAGCCAGAGAGAGAAATAAAATCATATAGAACAGAAAACCCACCAGGCTTTCGTCAGAATTCTCAGCAGAAACCTTACAGGCCAGAAGGGAGTGGCATGATATATTTAATGCAATGAAGCAGAAGGGCCTTGAACCAAGAACACTTTATCTGGCAAGATTATCATTTAACTTTGAAGGAGGGATAAAACAATATCCAGATAAGCAAAAGCTGAGAGATTTTACCTCCCACAAACCACCTCTACACTGTATTTTGGAAGGACTGCTACAGTTCGAAGTGTTCCTAAGGTTTAATAGCTGTCACCAGAGGTAACAAAAAGGGATAGACAAAGAGTACAGAATATGATACCTAATATTTAAAGAATGGAGGAGGAAAAAAAGGTGGGGGAAAAAAAAGAACCTTTAGATTGTGTTAGCAATAGCATACTAAGTGAGTTAAGTTAGACTCTTAGATAGTAAGGAATTTACCCTTGAACCTTTGGTAACCACGAATCTAAAGACTGCAATGGCAATAAGTACATACCTATCGATAATCACCCTGAATGTAAATGGTCTGAATGCACCAGTCAAAAGACATAGTCACTGAATGGATAAAAAATAAGACCCATTTATATGCTACCTACAAGAGACTCGCTTAAAACCCAAAGACATAAGATATACACACACTAAAAGTGAAGGGATGGAAAAAGATATTTCATGCAACTAATAGGGAGAAAAAAGCATGTGTTGGAGTTCTTGTATCAGACAAAACAGACTTTAAAACAAAGAAAGTCACAAGAGACAAAGAACATTACATAATGATAAAGGGGTCAATCCAACAAGAGGATATAACATTATAAATACCAATGCACCCAACACAGGAGCACCTACATATGTGAAACAAATACTAACAGAATTAAAAGGGGAAATAGAATGCAATACATTCATTCTAGGAGACATCAACACTCCACTCACTCCAAAGGACAGATCAACAAGACAGAAAATAAGGAGACAGAGGCACTGAACAACACATTAGAACAGATGGGACCTAACAGACATCTACAGAACTCTACACCCAAAAGCAGCAGAATACACATTCTTCTCAAGTGCACATGGAATATTTTCAAGAATAGATCATATACTAGGCCACAAAAAGAGCCTCAGTAATTCAAAATGATTGAAATTGTACCAACCAGCTTCTCAGATCACAACAGTATGAAACTAGAAATAAATTACACAAAGAAAACGAAAAAGCCCACAAACACATGGAGGCTTAACAACATGCTCCTAAATAACCAATGGATCAATGACCAAATAAAAACAGACAGAGCAATATATGGAGACTAATGAAAACAGTAATTCAACAACACAAAACCTGTGGGACGCAGGGAAGGTCGTGCTAAGAGGGATGTATATTGCAATACAGGCACACCTCAGGAAAGAACAATCCCATATGAACATTCTAAACTCACAATTAATAAAAAGAGAAAAAGAAGAACAAATGAGGCCCAAAGTGAGTAGAAGGAGGGACATAATAAAGGTTAGAGCAGAAATAAATAAAATCGAGAATAATAAAACAATACAAAGAATCAATGAAAGCAGGAACTGGTTCTTTGTGAAAATAAACAAAATAGATAAACCCCTAGCCGGACTTATCAAGATAAAAAGAGAATCTACACACATAAACAGAATCAGAAATGAGAAAGGAAAAATCACTATGGACACCACAGAAATACAAATTATTAGAGAATACTATGAAAAATTATATGCTAACAAACTGGATAACCTAGAAGAAATGGACAACTTTCTAGAAAAATACAACCTTCCAAGGCTGACTCAGAAAGAAACACAAAATATGAACAGACCAATTACTAGCAACAAAATTGAACTGGGAATCATAAAACTCCCTAAGAAGAAAACTGAACCAGATGGTTTCACTGCTGAATTTTATCAAACATTTAGTGAAGACCTAATACCCATCCTCATCAAAGTTTTCCAAAAAGTAGAAGAGGAAGGAATACTTCCAACTCATTCTATGAGGCTAGCATTACCCTAATACCAAAACCAGGCAAAGACACCACAAAAAAAGAAAATTACAGACCAACATCCCTGATAAACATAGATGCAAAAATACTCAACAAAATATTAGCAAACTGAATTCAAAAACATGTCAAAAAGATCATCCATCATGATCAAGTAGGATTTATTCCAGGGATGCAAGGTTGGTACAGTATTAGAAAATCCATCAACATCATCCACCACATCAACAGAAAGAAGGACAAAAACCACATGATCCTCTCCATAGATGCCAAAAAAGCACTCGACAAAAGTCAACATACATTCATGATAAAAATTCTCAACAAAATGGGTATAGAGAGCCAGTACCTCAACATAATAAAGACCATATATGACAAACCCACAGCCAACATTATATTTAACAGCGAGAAGCTGAAAGCCTTTCCTTTAAGATCGGGAACAAGACAAGGATGCCCCACTCTCTCCACTTTTATTCAACATAGTTCTGGAGGTCCTCGCTACGGCAATCAGACAACACAAAGAAATAAAGGCATCAGATTGGTAAAGAAGAAGTTAAACTGTCACTGTTTGCAGATGACATGACACTGTACATAAAAAACCCTAAAGAACCCATTCCAAAACTAATAGATCTAAGATCTGAATTCAGCAATGATGCAGGATGCAAAGTTAACATACAGAAATCTGTTGCACTCCTACTCACTAGTGATGAACAAACAGAAAGAGAAATCAGAAAAATTCCATTCACAATTGCATCAAAAAAAGAATAAAATACCTAGGAATAAGCTTAACCAAGGAAGTGAAAGACCTATACACTGAAAAGTACAAGACACTCATGAGAGAAATTAAGAAAGACACCAATAAATGGAAACACATCCGGTGCTTATGGATAGGAAGAATTAATATTGTCAAAATGGCCATCCTGCCTAAAGCAATCTACCGATTCAATGCAATCCCTATCAAAATACCAATAGCATTCTTCAATGAAATAGAGAAAATAATTCTAAAATTCATATGGAACAAAAGACCCCAAATAGCCAAAGCAATCCGGAGAAGGAAGAATACAGCTGGGGGGACGGGATTACTCTCCCCAACTTCAAGCTCTACTACAAATTCATAGTAATCAAGACAATTTGGCACTGGCACAGGAACAGACCCATAGACCAGACTAGAGGGTCCAGATATAAACCCAAGTATGTATGGTCAATTAATATACAATAAAGGAACCATGGATATATTTGGGGAAATGACAGCCTCTTCAACACATGGTGTTGGCAAAACTGGACAGCTACATGCAAGAGAATGAAACCGGATTATTGTCTATCCCCATACACAAAAGTAAACTCGAACTGGATCAAAGACCTGAATGTAAGTCATGAAACCATAAAACTCTGAGAAGACAACATAGGCAAAAATCTCCTGAATATAAACATGAGCAACTGTTTTCTGAATGCATCTTCTCGAGCAAGGGAAAAAAAAGTGAAAATGAACACATGAGACTACATCAAACTTAAAAGCTTCTGTACAGTGAAGGACACCATCAACAGAACAAAAAGGCATCCTACAGTATGGGAGAATATATTTTTAAATGACATATCTGACGAAGGGTTAACATCTAAAATACATAAAGAACTCACATGCCTCAACACCAAAAAGAATAACCCAAGTAAAAAATGGGCAGAGGATATGAAGAGACAATTCTCCAAAGAAGAAATCCAGATGGCCAACAGGCACATGAAAAGATGCTCCAAATCACTAAATATCAGGAAAATGCAAATAAAAACCACAGTGAGATATCACCTCACACCAGTTAGGATGGCCAGTATCGATAAGACTAAGAACAACAAATGCTGGCAAAGATGTGGAGAAAGGGGAACCCTCCTACACTGCTGGTGGGAATGTAAGCTAATTCAACCATTGTGCAAAGCAACATGCAGGTTCCTCAAGAAACTAAAAATAGAAATACCATTTGACCCTGGAATTCCACTCCTAGGAATTTACCCAAAGAATATAATTTCTCAGATTCAAAAAGACAGATGCACCCCTATGTTAATTGCAGCACTATTTACAATAGCCAAGATATGGAAGCAACCTAAGTGTCCATCAGTAGATGAATGCATAAAGAATATGTGGTACATATACACAATGGAATACTACTCAGCCATAAGAAAGAAACAAATTCTACAATTTGCAACAACACGGATGGAGCTGGAGGATATTATGCTCAGTGAAATAAGCCAGATGGAGAAAGACACATACCAAATGATATCCCTCATTTGTGGAGTATAACAGCAAAGCAGCAATGGACTCAGAGACTCCAAGAAGGAACTAGCAGTTACCAGAGGGGAAGGGTAGGGGAGGGGGGATGGAGATGGAGGGAGAAGGGGATTGAGGGGTATTATGATTGGCACACATGGTGTGGGGGGATCAGGGGGAAGACAGTGTAGCACAGAGAAGACAAAAAGTTACTCTGTGGCATCTTACTACACTGATGGACAGTGACTACAAAAGGGTATGGGGGGGACACGATACCAGGGGTGAATGTAGTATCCACATTGTTTTTTCATGTGAAACCTTCATAAGAGTGTATATCAATAATACCTTAATAAAATAAATAAATAAATAAGAAAATGTATTCATGTATCAGCTTCTGAATATCAGAAAGTTGAAATACGAAAACTGTTTCGATCATTAAACAGAATGATACCCACACTGCAATAGGAAATACCTCCTTGAGAAGAAACATCAGAGTAAAGCTTGGAATATCCAATCCCATGCTCCCTTGATCTTTTTAGGTAGGGTAACTGTTAAAGCACACATCAAAATCTGATAACCATACTTTCTAGAACCCTGTTCAAAACTTCATCCTGAATTGAGATTGGAGGCTACATGACATCTTGATACCAGTAATGTAAAAGAAAAAAAAAAGGAAGCTTTGAGCAAAAAAACACCATCCAAGACTACACCCAGCAACAGCCACAAACTGGTTATAAACTCCAAATCTGTGGCAACCCTTTGTACAGTACAATTTTTATAATAGTATTAAGTTGAAGGAGTTTACCAAACTAATGATTCCTATAAAAGCACAAAAATGTGATCTAAGATAAAATACCCACATGGTATTAAAAATTACTTTAGCCAATCTATGTTAAATAGATTGACCTTTTCTATTTCTTAAGCTCTAAAATGCAGTAAAAAGCAGTTGTAAAGTTGCTATTTTAAAATGTCTTATTTACTAAGGCACTTGGTACACAATAAATCAGTTATTTCTGCTCTAAAGCAGAAATACTCACAGGAACATACTTAGAATTAAACAGTGTAAAATATAGATCATAAATAAGAACATCTAGCTTGAATCAGAAGGCTGAATTCTAACAAAATGATTTATAATCATACCTCACATATAAAGATATGTTAGTGAACACATACTACATGGGATTTCTTTATTTACTTGAGACAGGTATGGAATGTAGAAAATAAGTCAGGAATTCTAAAGATCAGATTGTGAGAAAACACAACCTAATTAGATTTAGAATCTTAAAAAAATATGTAGAAGTTCACAAAGTGTTATATTTTTGCCCTTCATTCTTCCCCTGCTGCCAGCCACCTGTTTTAGATATTCTTACGCAGAAGATATAGTAACAATGCCATTTTCCTTCCAAACGCAATCAGGTTTTGGCAAATTTAAGTCAGTTAAAAATAGAAACTCAACCCACAACGTGATTTGGCAAATAACTACTTAAGTATTGAGTAGTTCCCCTCTTGAATGGCACTGAATTTTCTATTTATCATTTTTAAATGAACAAACTAAAAATTTGCACATGCAGCTGAACAAATAATGGCTTCTAAATTAATAGTACAGTATGCAAGGCTCTTTTATAAGCACTCACTAAAAGCAAAATTATGCCATTTTGGAAACAGCTACTTGTGAGAGCAGTCCTGAGTAGTTTGTGATATTTCAAACCACTGCTTTAATTTTTATATAAACACTATTGTTATTACTCTGTAAGTCAACAGCCAACTTTGCCAGAAGCTTAAACAACTGTTTTTACCAAACAAGGGCCTTCACTAGAACCCCTTCACCAAGCTAGGGCTACATAAATAAAGTTTTATTGATGCACACTCACACCCATACAGTTATGTGTTGCTATGGCTACGTGCACTCTACAATGGCACAGTTGAATAGTTGCGACAGAGATCATATGGCCTGCAAAACCTAAAATATTTACCATCTAGCTCTTTACAGAAAAAAATTACCAACACCAGAACGTTTTCAAAATAAACCAGATAAAATTACCTCACCATTGTCTCCACTGTTCACCTATATATGAAATGAAGGTGACAAGAGTGGTTACATACCTTCTTAGAGCTTCTTAAATGTAATTAACTTCTTAATATTTGTACTACTTGGAACTCATCAGATACTTTTCTGAAATACTGAACAAAGCAGAGTTGACTCAGCAATGCAGATGAAGCTAAAATCTCTTAGGACTCAAAAGGTAAAATGTTTATAACCAGCACCCTAATTAGTATTACTCAGCATTAAGTACAGCATTATCATAAGGAGGTTGAATCATGACTGAAGCCTATTTGTGTACCATTATTTCTACTAAAGGATATTCAAGAGAAAAAAAACAAAAATGGCTACAAGTAATTAGAACAAATATACTTCAGAGTTTATAAGAATAGGAAACAATTGGTGTTATATTTTCAATGATGCTGTTTCCCTGTAAAGCCATTTTTAAATTTTGAAGTGAAAAATGTAAGAGCTAAACCCAGATTAAAATGTCATATACCTAGATAGTCAATGAGTAATGGGAATGTTATGTGGACGCTCTGGTTATTACCTTCACTGCAATTATTTTTGTGTTACAATTTTCACTCCTTGATTAAGTCTGTAGACCTAGCCAAGGAGTCTATTCTAACCTACCTCAGACATTCCCCAATTGTCATAGGAAGACTATGTGGGAACTAGGTGCTAATTTTGTGGTGCCACCCATATCCCTTCCGAGCTGTTTTCTTGAAGGAGGGAATGAACAAAAAATACAGTATGTATAAACAATTCAGAGAAAACCCTGAGGGCTGAAAAGAACATCTATAAAAAGAGGGAGGAGCAGTCACACCATTTTATCCTGTAATAGGAGAAGCACTGAGATGCTATCTAACACCTACTGCCTTCCCAAGTCAATGTCCAGTGAGGAGTTAGCAACAGTTAGAATTTCCAAAGGAAAGGACTTAGAGCAGCATATACGAATAAGGAAGGAAAGAGGCCTGGGTTTTGGAATGAGTCAGAAAGACCTATTTGAATCATGACTCTAGCACTAATTTTATATGTGATGCAAGTTATTTAACCTCCTGAGTCTCTTCATGAACGTAATGACTGTACTACTTTCATAAGATTATTGTGAAGATTAAAGAAGATATAGTAGGAAAACTGACTCCTGAAATGTAAAAATAATAAATTCACAACAGCAGCTAAACATATATGGAACCATTCCTCAACAAGCCTATTAGATACTAATATTTTACCTTGTCCAAGATCACAAAATAAGCAAGTGGTAGAGCCACATTGTGTAGCTCCATTATCCACACTCTTAACTATCTGATTATACTGCAGTTACTATTATAATGAACATTCCAGATATTCCTATGAATAGTTGTATGCAAAACAAAGTATTTGAAGCCCTTCTTCAAACATTTAAATTTTAATAGATTTCTAGTTTGGAAAAAATCCTGCTCTGTTGCTAAAATGTTGTTGTTAGCACACAGCTAATAACACTTTGGTCAAAATTCATCATCTGTTTAGGTCACCTAAATCAGAGAAAAAAAAATTTCTAAAACTCCAAAATATGTAGTCTGGCTTTGAGAGAATAGAAAAGACTATGGAACAAACACCCCTCCTCTAAGAAAACAGCTATGAAGGGATATGGGTGGCACCACAAATTCAGAGTCTCAGGCATAAGGGTCCTTGGTCTAACTCTCTTATTCTATCTACAGAATGGAAACCGAAGCCAAAAGAGAAGTGTGGCTTTACACGCATCCCACATCTAGTCATCCATCGTGTCAGACTATTTGCAGAAGGACCTTTCCACTACACCCTTCTGTCTAGATTGCTAGTGATCTGCTATTGAACAGTATCTCATTCATGTAATATTTCACCTGAAGAGACACGTATTGGTCGTTGTACAATAGAAATATATTAGAAATCAGCAGAAGGGGAGGGAGTCTTTTCACCAAAAAATCTATCTGAACAAGACAGGGTCAACTTGTTGACTCTGAACAAAATGCAGACACATAAATTAGTAATCACTCCTAACGCTCTTCTGACCTGTTTCTGTATTCTCAATAGAGAATAACTTTCCAACAGAAGTTCTCTCTCCCCTTCTAATATTTCCCACAAAAAAATTACCATTAAGTCCTGATTACATTCCCAATAATCTTCTACAAAAACATTTGTTCCCTTAAATTAATAAATTATAAAATTCATTATTCCTAAAAAAAATACATCTGCATGCTTTAAAATAGTCAATGATCATATACTTTACCATCCTCTCAGATGACTGAATATTCATTGCCTGCATGTAAATATAATTAGCTTACTATTAAAATAATTTTTTAGGGTAGAAATTCCCATTGTAGTTTGCAAATATTTGTCTTCAAACATATCTTACCTTTTGTGTAAGGCAAAACAATCACACAAGAAAATAATTTTACTACTATTAACAACTGATGTTTTCAACTCCTCTTATGCTGACCCTGACAAATGAGTATGATCTCTTTCAGCAGAACTGAAACTGAGAGTTGCAATAGGGAGCTAACCATGCAGTGACATACACTAGCAGCAAAACTAAGGTTAAATAGTTAAAGTAAGCAAAAAAGAAAAAGCACTATCCAGGAAGATCTCTTTCAAAAATTACTTGGAGAGTCTTACAAGAATTCACAAAAGCTAGAAATAATATTTTCCTCTATAGTGAAAAAAGGGAAAAAATTCAACTAGTAGTGATGAAGAGAAAGGGACAAACTGTTCACAAGGAAGAACTACAGATTTGGTAAGATACAAAGATGAAGAGTCTATGAATCAAAAGCGACCTCAGCACTTTGGTTCCTAGGCAACCATGTGAATGAGGACCTCCACGGCAAACCCAGACAAAAGAGAAAAAGAATTGTCAGAGAAAGCTGGTTCATGGGGAAAGGAGGTAAGGCCAGTTTACCTTGTGGAAGAGAATGTTAGCAAATGAGTATATTTAGTATGTCTTAAGTATATGCAGCTGAATTACAGGTAAATTGAAGGTGCAGAATTTAAGCCCCTTGTATGGCTCGTGCAGATGTGAAAATGCTGAATTATTAAGGTGGGCTTCATAGGTAAAAGCTAAAGTCTCAGAGTAACAGATGTGATGTGCTAACATACAGCTAGCTAATGAAATTCACTTCTGAACCCTTAGTGTTATTACAAATACCTCTTGAGAGTTTCAATAGTTATTGAGTATTTACCTTCTTGTCCCCTCCTTAAACAAATTCCAAATAAAACAAGTTTCACATTGAGATTGCAATTCTAGAAAGATATAATTTAATACTATGACAACAAACTCCACAATGCTTATATGAAATCTTCTCTCCCTGAATCAAAGAATATTTGCAATTAGCTTTCTCTGAACAGTATCTACATTAAGCCTCCACTTAGCCCATTTAACACTTCATCTTGATCAATTTTTGATGCATATACATAACATTTCTATCTATATTTCCCTTTCCACTGATAATATTGACCTCTCTTCTAGATATATTTTTCTTCTAGGTATACTTTTAAGTTTGAATTCTGAATCTCCAAGTTAAGACATGACACTACCAAAAAAAAAAAAATCCTCCATCAGACAACTGCCTTCTATGAATTTCTTCAATACCAAAAATGCTTGAATGATATCTTCTGCTTCCTACCTTTTATAGTTGGCCCACATTTATGAATTTAACCTTCTCCACACCCTCTTTCTGCCTATTTACTTTTGTTTCCTAGTCTCTTTTTTTAGTCACAATATCATTAAGTTTCTCTAGGAAATATTTCAACTCCAATTTTTTGGGATCCAACTTTCTAATTTTGAGAGAAAAAAGCTGTGGAATGAGTCAATTGTCACTAAACAGCTGTGCAACCTTATGCAAATTTTTAACCTTTCTGAGCCTCAGTTTTCTCATTTGTAAACAGGAGATGATACCACCTATCAGAAGGGATGTTTTTCAAATTAAAAGAAATGTAACAAATCTAGCATGATAAGTGGTAAACAGTACTTGATAAACAGGTGGTTATGGATAAAAACTTGCATTATTAAGGTAATTATTTCATAGGTCATTACAGAACTTTGATACCAAAAGCACTGAATGTACTTCCTAATTCTGGCCTCAACTCAGAAACAGAATACATATTACATTAGTGCAGTTACTGGAGAAACCATCAAGGGGAGTGTGTGGTGAAAGTCTGGACTACAGCATTTAGGCAGAAAGGATCTGGAATATAGGACCAGGAATGCCAGCTCTTAAGGTTTACTGTGTTCCAGCCTCCCTGTACACCCTTGAAGGTAGTAAAATGTTGATTAGACTTCAAGCAGAGAGCTGCGACGTTTCATTTGGTCTTCCAGTTCCAAGCAGAAATGAGATTAGTGCAAGTTTATATTTCATTGCTGTGGGGAAGTTCGGGTTCCTATGGCCAAGATCCTCACTGAACTTAAACCACCTGATGATGTAACTGGCCTGTTGCTAGGCTACCGCTTCCTTTAGGCAATAAGCTATTATTGTGCTATATAGAAAGCTGGGCCCAGTGCTCTGCATGGAGGCAGAGATGCTAGTGCTCAACCTACCGCTGGGAGAACAGGCCAGGTAATAAACCCTTTCACCCCAAAGAACGTTTTGCTGTCAATTTCTCTGGTCACATTGACTCTATAGCGAACTTGCCCGGGGCTGAAACCATTGGCAAGACAATTGGTGAAAGTGGGCAGGGTTCATTGTTGACCAAGGAAAAAGACAGGCTGCCCTTATGGGAGGGTTGCTTCAGTGGGCTGCCCCTGTGAATGGGGAGACAGTGCATTGTCCCCCAATGGGTATGTGGTCTGAGGTGGCCTGCCTCCTAGAGGACTGGGCCCCACCCTAAGGACTGGAGGCAAGTGGAGTTGACACCTGAGGCAGTAGGGGTGGCCCTTGATACACTAAGTAAATCCTTTGAGCAACAGCGTGCCCGTGAGGCAGTGGGGACTGTGGGTTGGCTACTTCTCACAGTATTAAAAGTCTACAGAAGAGACCCAAGAAAAGGCAGCACGAGAATGTGAGCTGCAAAATTCTGTGGATTCCCTGAAAAAGGAATGGTATTGATGTGAGAGGCGGCACAAGAACATGAGCTGCAAATGCTGCAAACTTCTGTGGATTCCCTGAAGAGAGAAATGGCATTGATGAGAGAGGACATGGCATGAGAACACCAGGAGCAAGGTGCCATTGGAGAGATAATTTTTACAGAAGGAGACGGCAGCGCTGCGAGGTGTTCTGAAGGAGGAAGAGGCCATCAAGGAAAAAGACGAACTCCTGAGGGAAGCACAGGCGGAGATGGCACGAGGACGTCAGCTGCGAAGCATTGAGGTGAAGGTAAGAGAGCTTCTGAAGACTGAGGTAGCATTGCTGTGAGGCACTGTAGAAAAGGTAAAGGTTGTAGCAGAGAGGCACTCAGTGGAGTAGAGAGAAAGGTGCCATCAGCCCCAGAAGTGGATGAGCTGGGGAAGAATGAAGGGGTGATGCCAGAGGCACTGCCCCTCCTGTACTGAAAGCATGCCCAGTGGTTGCAAAGAAAATAAACACCCAGAAGCTAAAAGTTCTCCAAGGTAAGAAGCAGCCCCCTCCCCAGGTTGTGGAGCACTCTATGGTCCACCCCTATACTCAGGGTGAGCTGGTGGATTTGGGCTCCCAGTTTAGGCAGAAGCCCTCAGAGTCTATATCAGCTTGGCTCCTGCGTCTACAGGACTTAGGGGTGGATGGAATTGTTCTGTCGGGATTAGAGATGGGAAAGCTGTCTTCCCTGACAGTGCAGCCTGCCTTGAGGCAGCAATTACAAAATGCACATCAGACCCCAGGGAGTCACTCCCTACTCGATTGGCTCATGGCTGCACTTGGGTGCTGTGTGGCCCAATCCGGATGATCTACCATCCTCTCCTGTTAGATGGCAGATGTATGCTGAGCTCCAACAGGTGCTACAAGAGCTAGGCATAAGAAATGCCATCTATAGTCCAGAGAATGTGGCCCAGATGAAGACACTTTCAGTACTGGGATGAGAAATATTGTACTTCAAATGGCTCCTACATCCCTCTTTGGGTCTCTAGTGGCCATTTCTTCCCCTCACTTAGGGCATCCCATAAGTGAGGTGACAGGTACAGTAGCAGACTTAGGAGAGGCTGAAGCAACGAGAACTCAGAAAGAAATAAGACCTGTCACTCACAAGAAGAATTTACAGGGCCCCATGAAGGTTACAAGGACCTAGATGTGGGTTGATTTAATACGGGCAGGAGCAAATGTACAGAAATTAGAAGGGAAATCAAATAGGATCTTACTAGAGATATGGCAGCAGCTGAAACCAGAACAGCAGTACCAGCCATTAAGACCAAAGAGACAGAGGTCAGAGACAGAGCCACGAGTCTGGCCTGTGTGTTTGCAAGACCTCTTTCTGGAGAGTGAGCCAACCTCACTTGAGCTGACACAGGAAGGTGATTGGGGAACACAGTTTGACAGAGGGAAGGTCAAGGTATCTGCTCTGAGGGACCAGGGGGTGACCGGAGGCCACATGTTGAAACAGCTATCCATTGGTCCCCAGTGAACATACATGTCCTGGCTCTGCTGGACGCAGGGGCTGAATGTTCACTGATTCATGGTAACCATGAATGGTTCCCTGGGACCCTCACTATCATAGATGGATACGGGGGGAAGGGCATCAGAGTGAAAAAAGCCCAAATCCCTTTGGGAATAGGGTGTCTACCCCCAAAAGAGTATATGTGTATATATCTCCTATCCCAGAGTATATTTTGGGGATTGATATCTTGCTGGGTCTGTGGTTGCAGACCACTGCAGGTGAGTTCAGACTGAGAGTAGGTGTGGTGAAGGCACTTCTGATGGGACATGCTAGGCACCCACCCATAGCTTTGCCTGTGCCTCGGTGGGTGACTAATACCAAACAATACAAACTGCCTTGAGGGCATAAAGAGACTGGAGAAACTCTCCAGGAGCTGGAAAAGGTGGGTATTATAAAGCCCACCCATAGTCCTTTCAATTCCCCAGTGTGGCCAGTAAAAAAGCCAGATGGCTCCTGGCGTATGACTGTGGATTACAGAGAACTGAATAAACTCATACCTCCTATGCATACTGCTGTCCCCGCTATTGCAGGCTTGATGTATACCCTCAGCCATGAACTAGGAACATATCATTATGTGGTAGATCTTCCTAATGCCTTCTTTTCCATTGACATTGAGCAGGAAAGTCAGGAACAGTTTGCCTTCACATGGGAAGGATGGCAATGGACTTTCACCGCCCTCCCACAGGGATACATCCACAGCCCCACCATCTGTCATGGACTTGTAGCCCAGGACTTGGCTACATGGGAGAAACTCCTAATGGTGTGGCTGTACCATTATACTGATGATGTCATGCTCACGTCCGATTCTCTTTCAGATCTAGAAGGTGCAGCACCTAGACTGCTACAACATTTACAGGAGAAAGGATGGGCTGTGAACAGCACCAAGGTTCAGGGACCTGGTTTGTCAAATTCTTGGGGGTTATCTGGTCGGGTAAGACCAAATTTATACCAGAAGCAGTTATAGATAAAGTCCAGGCCTTTCCTACACCCACAACTGTAGCATTGCTACAAGAGTTTCTCAGTCTTCTAGGCTATGGAGAGTGTTATCCCACACTTGGCACAAATTCTGAAGCCCTTATACCTATTGGTAAGACAGGGCATCAGGAGGAACTGGGATGAGACATGTGCATCTGCCTTTACTACAGCAAAATGGGCAGTCAAGGCTGTGCAGGCCTTGAGTGTAATGGACCCATCAAGGCCCTGTGAGCTGGATGTTCAGTTCATGTGACTGAAGATGGTTATGGCTGGGATCTCTGGCAGCAGCTTGAACGAACTTGCCAACCTATTGGATTCTGGTCACAACTCCGGAAAGGGGCAGAGGTACGATACACTTTGACAGAAAAACAACTCACTGCCATGTATCACGCCTTGCTGGCTACAGAACCCATCACTGGAATGGCCCCGACAAAGGTAATAACCACCTATCCCATCTTGGGGTGGGTATGAGACTGGACCCAAAAGCCAAGGAGTGGTGTGGCACAAACGTCCACACTAGCCAAGTGGGGTGCTTACCTACAGCAGCGTAGTGCCCTCTCTAGTAGCCCCTTGAGTGAAGAACTCCGATGCTTGTTGGGGCCAGTGACATATACTAGTGAAAAGCAGGAAGAACTTGCTTTTGAACCATTAGTAGCAGAGTCCCTATTGGGAGGGAAGAGCCCCTATACCCGAAGATGCATGGTACACAGATGGCTCCAGCTGTGGGCAGCCCCCAAAATGGAGGGCTGTAGCTTTCCATCCTAAGACTGAGACAATATGGATGGAAGATGGTGAGGGGAAGAGCAGCCAATGGGCAGAGTTGCGGGCTGTGTGCCTTGTGATCAGCCAGGAGCCCTCCCCTATAGTTGTCTGCACTGACAGCTGGGCTGTCTATCAGGGCTTGACCCTGTGGCTACCAACCTGGTATCATGCCAACTGGCTGGTTGGTCACCAATCCCTTTAGAGGCAAGAATTATGAGCCTGTGGTCAGACTAAAATAATTACAGTATACCATATGACAGGTCATTTGCCACTGGCATCCCCAGGAAATGATGAAGCAGATAAATTGGCCCAGATATCTGGGCCTGCCTCTGATGTAGCCCAATGGCTACATCAGCATTTGTTGCATGTGGGGCAAAAGACAATGTGGGCTGTAGCCTGTCGGTGGGGCTTGCCTTTGACCTTCGAAGAAGTTAGTAGAGTCCAGCAGGAGTGTGTCGTGTGCTCCAAAAGGCACTTACACCGAGTTCCACAGCAACATGGGACAATAGCTAAGGGGTCTATATCCCTCGTCAGGTGGCTATATTGGGCTTCTACCTGTGTCAGAAGGATATCGGTATGTGATGACTCGTGTGGACACAGCTACTGGACTTCTGGTTGCTTTTCCTACCCATTGTGCAGACCAGCAGATGACCAAAAGAGGCCTGGAGCATCTCTTTGCTGCCTATGGCTGACCACTGGTAATTGGGAGTGATTAGGGCACCCATTTTACTGGACATACACTGCAAGCAGGAATGCGACCGCTGGGAATCAAATGGAAGTTTCATGTGCCTTACAATCCTACCACAGCAGGCATGATAGAGAGGCACAATGGTGTTAAAATCCAAACTAAAGTCAGATACCAATAGTCTGTGGGGATGGTCAGTCCACTTATGGACTGTGCTATGACATTTGAATGAGAGACCCTAAAAGGGAACCTTGAGCCCCGTAGACATGTTAACACATATGGCTGCCTCCCCTATACAACTGCAAGTACAAACCAAGGAAGAATCACTGAAGCCGAGGTTCGGCCACCAGAATAATATCTTGCTGCCAGCACCAACTGCACTGAACCCTGGAGACTCTATTGAGTGAACATGTCCTTGGACCTTTCAATACATGGACCAACAATGGCTGGCTCTCCTGGCACGTTGGGGACAAGGCCTGGAAGCTGGCCTCCTGTGTAGTCCTGGAATAACAGCAGAGTGGCTGCCAAAGTCACAGTAGTATATCCTGAATGGCCAGAAGGTAGGAGCATCTTACCAGGGAGTTTTGTTTTATCATTATGGCCAGTGCATGCACCTCCAGTAGCACTATATATAGACCCTTCAGTAATCTCCACGGGGAAAGGAGTAAATGTATGGTATACTAGACCTGCACGGGACCCCCTTCCTGCTACAGTCCTATCACAGGACCACTCTCTTGCATGCATCCTACCTGATGGACAAGATTTGCCTATGTTGGTGGCATTAAAACATGTGTCTTATTGCCCCTAAATTCTTTGTGGATTGGGAACTTCCTCTGGCTTGAGGATTATTATTTTTTTTGTTACCTGTATCAAAATCTTATTGTATCTTAATTTTTATTATCTCTAAGTTATTGTTATCCTCTGTTGGTATTGTAGAATCTGGTTACAGTGCTCCAGCTTTCTAGCACAGGGACCATTGTGGAAGATTGAAAGTGTGTAGATTGTAAGACGAGAATCCTGGAGGGGTGGAGTGTGGGGAAGTTGGAGTTCCTATGGCCAGGATTCTCATTGAACTTAAACCACCTGATGATGTAACTGGCCTGTTGCTAGGCTACCACTTCCACACCTTTAGGCAATAAGCTATTATTGTGCTGTGGATAAAATGAGAGTTCCTGTGGCCAGGATTCTCATCTGGCCCTGGTTGATTAGCTCACTGCACACCTGTGGGCAATACATGGCTGTTGACTCTATATAAAGAGCTCCACCCAGTGCTCTGGGCATGACACGGTGGCACGGCTGCAAGGCTGCAGGAGAGCAAAGCAGAGGCTAGAGTGGTGGCAACGCCGAGGACAGAGGCCCAGAGGACGGCTGTGTGGGACGGCTGTGCAGAGAGGCCCAGAGGATGGCTGTACGGGACAGCTCAGAGGCAGAGACCGGCTTGCTGCCTGTAGACTCGCTCTCAGTGGACAAGATTCTAGTGATGGACCTGCCACTGTGGGAATAAGGCTGGGCATAACCCTTTCACCCCAAGAACGTTCCATTGTCTCATTGAATCCACAGTGAACTTGCCCAGAGCTGAATACAAAACAGGTCCTTGGCATGCAGTAAGTCTCAAATATTAGTTGTAAAGTTAACATATTTGTCATTACCATCATTGTGGTTGTTATTGTTCCATGTTTCAAATCAGCAATTGTCTTGCCCAATGGGTTTCAGCACCCGCAGCCATCTCAGTCTCTGTCCTCAGTGCTGTCATCACTCCAGTCTTGTCTCTGCTCTTCGGCAGTCTTGCAGTTGTGCCACCAAGTCTCCCAGAGCACTGGGCACAGCTCTTTATATAAAGCCAATAACGACAGACTGCCCACGCACGTGCAGTGAGCTAGCCAATCAGGGCCAGGTGAGAATCCTGGCCATAGGAACCTTCACTTCATCTACATTCCAATATTATATGCTATAATATCCAAATTATGTGCTGACAGTAAGATACCCAATATTTCAGCAGTCAGAGCTATTTGGGTATCTGTGTGGGAAGTGGAGCATCATATTCACTCAACTGTATAAGGAAAGGCAGAAAGAGGTAGAAAAAGAAAGGGTTACATCCCATAGCAGCAATTCTGGAACTTTCAATATTAAAAAGTCATGACACTGTCAACTTGAGGATGGCCGGCCTTGGAGATAATTAGAGCCCTCCAGATGAAAGGTTCTCCACCTGTTTCCACCTGACACATGGTGATGGATGAGGGCATTAGAAGCTGATGCTATGTTATCATATGCTCAACACGCCTCCATGGGCTTCTGTACAGAAATTCCCAGGATATCAGCTATACCTCTGTGCCGTCTCACCCTTGTCAGGAAAGATCATTAAAATGAAAATGAATAAAATAGGTATAAATTCTCCCTGTATCAAATAAGTAAATATTGATATTTATTGAATACTGGTATTATGTTCCAAGCATGTTCTAAGCCTTTTGCCTGTATTAATCCTCAAATGATACTATGAATTAGACACTATTTTATTCCCATTTTCCAGATGAGGTAACTGAGACACAAAATAAATAATTTGCTACAGATCACACATAAAGGAAATGGCAGGACCAAGATTCCAACAAGGAGATCTGGTTGCAGATCCCCAGTTCCTAAACACAACAATACACTACCTCTCTGCTTTCCAGGGTGTGATCTAGTGGACAGGTGCCCTGGAGAATTCCAGGAACTCTTTGTATGTTGCCACAACCCAAAAGATAAGAATTTTTGTCTCTGCAGGATACACTAAAAACGCTCCCTAGGACTGTGAGGGTTTACTCCTACCAGAACTTTAGTTTAATGTCACGGGGATATTAGATCCAAACCCCACAAGCCCAGAAGACTTCCTTTATGGCCTCTCTCCCTATCCCTGGGTAAACTGAGCTGTAGGAATCTTCTTAGTTGGCTTTGCAAATGATACTGGTTATGGGGCAGACCGGCCCCATAGTGTTACTGCTAGGTTACATGAAATCAACAAAGCCTCTCATAAAGAATAGGAACATAGCCCCTTGTTCTGAAACAAGATCTATGCATTAAAGATTCAATCTTCTGGATAGGGTTATTCACATATTGCATTCAATAATACTTATTGTGAGTCTGCTATAAGCCAGGAACTATTCAAAGTGCTGGAATACACCTGTGAACAAGAGGTCCTTCACCCACAGACATTACATTTTAGTGGGATGGAAATATGGGTCTTATGGACCTATAAAGGTCAGCTCCAAATACAAGAAGACAGGGTGCTAAATTCATGCCATCCTTAAGGGTGAAAAAAAGATGTGACAAAAAGGTGCTCTATTTACTCTGAATGACATGAATGCTGGAATCTTTACAACTAGAACTTGAGAACATTCTAAACTATTGCACTGTTGCCAAAGTTGTTGCCAACTTGAAATGAAAAGCAGTATGGCTGGATGGCACTGCTTCTGGCTCAGGCTAAGGTACCAGTGCGCATCTGCAAGTACCTGAAGGGAGAAATGGGAAGGACAGATATAAAGCTTGGATTGCTTAACTCTCCTTAGAACCTCTTCCCAAAACAGGAGAAAGAAATCACTAGCAGAGGATCCTAAATTCTGCCACCTCTTGACATTGTTAGTATCAGTATTCAAACTAATACAAGGAAAAAGGATAACAACAAAAAAGAAACAATATGGGAGAAGAGTTCTTTTCCAGCAGCAAAGTGTAAGCTGAGGCCAGAAATGATTCACAGTCCTCTGCTCTGACAGAGCAGTTCACATCCAAGAAACTGAAAGAGGGAGAGAACACATACTAAAAACTGGTTATTCACCTGTAGGTTCAACACATAGATAACTAAAAACTGGTTTCACCTGTGGGTTCCCCAAAAATAATTCCAAAATATGAAGCATGATGAAGCATTAGAGATACTTTAAACTCTTGGCCTACAGACTATTTCAATCTCAGAATGGCCAAATTGACATCAAAGCACAAAATCATAGTCCAGCATATATGCCTATAACACTGACATTCTATTATTCTTGTATTCCTCCCTCTGGGGACTGAGACACAGTTCTGTACCCCCAGCATCTAGCATCAGGCCCATCATAAAGGAGGCATTCAGAAAATGCTTAAGCTGAACTAAAAAGAGAAAGTATCCTCAATATGGAAATAATAAAGACAGGAACCACCGGCAGGAGACACACCAGAAACAACTCATCATGGTTGTTCATTTCGAATGGTTTGGCCAAAATTACCTAAGTAACTTATATAATAACTTAAATAATGTTAATCCACCTGAAAAAAAAATAGACACAACTTTTAAAAGAAAGTAACACAGCAAGAAAGCAAAACAACTCAAATTTCTGATAATTTATCAAAAAGCTTAAGTACTCAGAATGATATTGCAATTCAAGGCTAACCTCTGCAGCTTTAACTGCTGGGTTATTTTAAACTCATGTCCCAAAGACTGACATGGCATTTATGCACTCATTCATTCACTCCTACATCTTCATATATTTGTCACACTAGGCACAATGGGAGAGCCTAGGACCTAATGAATAGGAAAACACAGAGTTCCTACCCCCATGGATGGTCTTTCTTTCTTCTCATATTCTTCAGAGAGGCTCTATATAACCTAAATAGAAGCTGCTTTTATCCATCCTGTCTCACTACACAAAAACTATAGTCCTTTCTGTCCTTCCCAACTGCAAGTGGAGAAATCAGTGATGCAACCACAACTCAGTTTCAGTTGCATTACATCATATACCTAGAACAGTACAACACAATCCAGGCATTGCTAAAAGAAACTGAAGTACTCCAACATGGATTATTAACTAATTTTTGCTTCCCCCCATAATTTTGAAGAAGAATTTAATGAGTTCTGCCTAGTTAGAAAACAAAGTTGAAGAAACCAAATGGTCTTTAACATTCTAGATTTAAAATGCTAAACTTGTATATTACAGGTCAATTGCAAGAGCACTTTTTAATTTTTTCTTAATGGCATAAACTAAAACTATGATAACTCTATGCTAAGAAGTACTATGTAGCAGTTAAAGAATAAGACATAAAATAACATATTCCATATTGGGGTAGAGGACAGAACACAGAACCATGGTATACAATATGTTAAAAATAGACACAAAGACACACACACACATACACACACACACACACACACACACACACACACACACACACACAGAAGAAAAGATCTGGAAAGATATCAAGCTGACTGTTGTGATTTCCCCTGGGAGGTAAATAAATAGAGGGAGAGATATGCAGGAAGAATTGGATTCTTTTTCTATATATTGCTATATTGTTTGATCCCTTCTGAGATATTATTCATCTATCACTGTTTAATTAAAAACATTTTTAAAGAAACTGTCTCTAAAACCTGATAAACATACAATATTTAGCATTTGGTTCTTAATATTCCAAACACCACAGGAAAAAAAAAATCTTGTTTAAATAGAATAACTGACATAGCATTTAGATCCAACAAAATACTTAAAACAATAAATGGCATGAACTTGGAAAATTTAGATTCTAAAAGGAACATGTCCAAAGAAATAAATCTTATACTTTCAAAATGCATATTTTAAGCCACTGAAACTAGGCTAGGTATTACACAAGCTGCTATCATACATACCCTGTATGTAACTCATTTATTATTAATGTGTTTTACAAACTGAAAACTATTATCTCCCAAATCTATTACTCCTTACAATCTATTACTCCTTAAACTATTATCTCCTTACAAAAATGAGCAACTTTTTTTTTTCTTCCTTAGTGAAAAGTTTTCCTGACATGCCATCTCTTTTCCTCTTAACAGTTCAATTTGCTGGCAATTCAAGCAGTGGTTCAACTGCAGCACTCAACTTAAAAATATACAGCCTTCTTGATCTTCCAATAGTTCCCCAAAAATGATAGCCAAGAACCGGAAATTGAAATATCACCATGACAGTAAACATGCACTAGTCACAATATAACCAAACAAGTATTTATGAAACTAAACCATGTTCCTTTTCTTTTGCTTCTTAAAAAACTCAACACAAAAATTGTTAAGCTCATGGCTCAACTAAATTCCCAAATTAACTATAAACATCTTTTTATTTTCCAGAATATTAGTCATTTGAACTTCATTGGTCAGACACAGAAAAAAACAAAAATTAATGCAGAGCATACAGTCGAATGTATGAGCAACAATTTGGTATACAGTAAAGGTGCCAGTTTTACTTTCCTATGGAGCTTTTGCTGGTCTGGATTGGAGCTCTTAAGAGCCTAATGATAAAAATCATTCAGAAATAAATTACAAGAAGTCATGAGGTGAACGTCTTGCTTTAACCAATTAATATTATTATTTTCTAAGCGAAGAATGAGTATATGCAATATACATAACCACCAGTATTTAAGAAAAAGGTCAATATTTCAGTCCTCTTTTCTTTGTGCCTGAGCACAATACCAAACAGTAAGATTCAGAATAGAAATAAGCAGAGGATTTTTTGTAATAGAATCACTTAAAAATGCATATCTAGCCATCAGGGACTAAGGATCAACAAGGGAAGAGAAGAAACAAGTTCCTTCTCTGCCTTTAATTGAGGCCAGTCATTTCACTCAATCAATAAATCACTCATTCTTTGGCCACGCAGTCTACACTGTCACTGCATATGTTATTTTAGTAATATGTACTATGTATCTTAGTACCAACAATTATAATATTTATTGCCATGTGGAGAAAAAGAGAAAAAAAATAGAGTTTGATTTAGCTGTCACCAAATATCCAAAGATACTCAAGGTATGGGGTGAAAGGAGAAGTGGGGGAATATAATGGAAACAGAAAATTGCCAACTATTATCAAAGTGTACTATTAACCAATGGGCGTCCTAGTACACTGATAATATTCAACTGCTTCCTAAAGTTCCTCACTTACTGCCAGGAAATAATAAGGCATACTGTCATATGCACATGCTGTTTTATATGAGACTTGTTTACTTGATTCATGAGAGAGAAAAGGAAGCTACTTTATCAAAAATATATACCCTAAAAAATGGGGAATACCCAAATGTTTAATGGTACAGATGACTCGGTGAGTGGGCAGTTGCAGAAACTCACATCTGATGCTAAAAAAGACTAAAGTTTTCATAAAGATCATTCTGAAATGCTGTTCTGGATGGACATTATTTGCTCTTGCATTATGATTTTCTTTTATTTCCCCACTGAGCATTTATGAAGTGTTGCATTCCTTGTAGAGGAAAAAGATGGAGTTTCTCCCATAATTACAAAAATAAGAATGCCATTCTTATATAAGGCATTCTCTGGTTACTAGACCACATTCCACTAATTAAAATATTGCTACTTTGTACAATTTTGGCATCCAATGAGCTTGCATTTGTGTCTCAAACTGGCTGATTTTTAAGCTGATAAAGATTGGGCAGTGAAAATAGTCATGTCTATCTCCCAATAACAACAAAGAAAATTTTAAACTGTTTACTTTAAACACAGGAAAAATATCTATTTTAAATGCTAGACATCTTTTAAGATGAGATAATTATAACATATTTGAGAGACAGACTTTACAGACAAGATCTGATGAATGAAATATTAATGGTAAGTAAAAATACAACCACAACAGGCAATCCTATTTATTGATTGTATGAGCAAATATTAAGAACTTAAATAAGAAGAAATAGTACAAACCAAGTAGAGCAAACATAATAGCTTCCACTTGTCACACTCTCAGTTTAGAAGGATCTTTTATATATACTCAGCTTTTGAATTCAGTATTTATTGGGTACCAGCGTGTCAGACCATATACTGTGTCTTGGTGACATAAAGATAATTAAACATGTCCCTTTATTCTCCATTCATCCTACTTGATAATCAAAATCCTATTAAGAAAAAAGGGCAGGATTATCTCCCTCTTAAGAATAAAATAAAGCTTAGATGTTAAGGAACTTTTTCACATGATCACAAACTAAATTAAAGCAAAGTCTGCCCTTCAATTATACATTATATATTCAAGTTTATATCACTAAACTCAAGGATTTTTCTGATCATGCCACATCTTCCTTACCAATGCGACAAATTTATTTTTAAAAGATGACAATGATTTTAACTGCTACTGTTTCTTAGGAATAATGATAAGGATTATGACTAATGTGTGTGCATGTGTGTATGTGTTTATTACTCACTTTTAAAAGGTATTATTTGAACATGGATGGAGCTAGAGGGTATTGCTCAGTGAAATAATCCAGGAGGAGAAAGACAAGTACCAAATGATTTCATTCATTTGTGGAGGGTAATAACAAAGCAAAACTGAAGGAACAAAACAGTAGCAGACTCACAGACTCCAACAAGGGACTAACAGTTACCAAAGGGAAGGGGTTGGGGAGGGTGGATGGTGAGGGAGAGAGAAGGGGATTAAGGGGCATTATAATTAGCACACATAATACAGGGTGGTCACTGGAAAGGCAGAATAGCACGGAGAAGACCAGTAGTGTCTATATAGCACCTTACTATGCTGATGGACAGTGACTGCACTGGAGTTTGAAGGGGAGGACTTGATAATATGGGTGAATGTTGTAACCACAATGTTGCTCATGTGAAACCTTCATAAGATTGTATATCAATGATACCTTAATAAAAAAAAGAGGTAGTAGGATTCAAGATGGCAGCGTGAGAGGTGAGACAGAGAATTCCTCCCAAATCCACAAATAGTACAAAAATATAGTTAATTAACACAACTAACCCTGGAACAGCAACAGAAAAGAAGGCTGAACCAGACTGCATACAGACACCATGAAGAGAGAAGATGTCATGAAACAGGGTAATGTACGAAAGCCTTAATCCAGCAGGAATCAAGCCCTTCCCCACCCCAGCTTACCGGCGGGAGAAAGAGAAACGTAGCGGGGAAGGGGTGGAAGCCTGGGACTACTGAAGACCTAGCCCTGAAGATCTGCTTTGTGAGCAGAAACCTACTCTGTGTGGTGCTCTGGAGGTTGGGGAGCTGGGACACGCGAACTACTTGAGAGACAGACATTCCGGCAGTTTGTGGAGGATGGGATCTGCACGCAGCAGCTCTGTGACAGAGGAAAGGCAGGCGGTCCAAGAGGCTTCCGAGCAGCAAGAGGGCTGCTGAAGGGGCGGGGTTTGCACAGAGCTTGCTGCACAGGAGAAGGGAGAGCTGGACAAGGTTGTCTGGGTACGTTCTGCAAAGCTGGTTGGGAACTTTGAGGAGCTTCAGGTGCTCCATCCCCCTGGCTGCCTACTCAGATACCAGGCCCTCACTGTGACATACACACTGCCAAGCCTTACTCCTGGCCTACAGGCACCTGCTTGCAAACCAGCAGTCACTGCTCTGGCATCAGGCCAGCCAGAGGGAGGCCCCACCTACAATAGCTAGAGATGCAAAGCACAGAGGTTTACACATGTGTGCTTGGCCCACTGGCTCTAACACTGTAGACAGGCACCACAGACGGGAATCAGGAAACAGATCTTTCCTCACCCCATGCACCAGCTCCGCTCACCTATGACCACCAACCTCACTCTAGGGGCTGAGCAGCTCCAGAGACTGGAGTTTCTGGGCACAAGTGGGCACCACACAGAAATATAAAACAACAAAAGAAAATGGTTCAGACCAAAATCTAATAAACCCCAGAAAGAGGGCCAAATGAAACCGAACTCAAAAATCTTCCTGAAACAGAGTCCCAAATAAAAATTATAAACATGCTCATGAAGGTACACAAAAATATTCAAGAACTCAGGAACGAATTTAAGTTAGAGATATAATCATTAAGAAATTCCATATCTGAAATGAAACATACAATGGAGGGATTTAAAGGCAGATTAGATGTAGTAGAAGAGATGGTAAATGGAATAGAAATTAGAGAAGAGGAATACAAAGAAGCTGAGGCACAGAAAGAAAAAAGGATCTCTAAGAATGAAACAATATTGAGAGAATTGTGTGACCAACCCAAACACCAATATTCACATTATACAGGTACCAGAAGAAGAAGAGAGAGAAAAAGGGATAGAAAGTGTCATTGAGGAGGTGATTGCTGAAAACTTCCCCAACCTGGGGAAGGAGATAGTCTCTCAAGCCATGGAGGTGCACAGATCTCCCAACACAAAGGACCCAAGGAAGACAACATCAAGACATACAATGATTAAAATGGCTAACATCAAGAATAAAGACAGACTTTTAAAAGCAGCTAGAGAGAGAAAAAACATCACATACAAAGGAAAACCCATCAGCCTATCATCAGACTTCTCAACAGAAACCTTACACTCAGAAGGGAGTGGCATGATATATTTAATGCAATGAAGCAGAGGGGCCTTGAACCAAGAATACCCTACCCAGGAAGGTTATCATTTAAATTTGAAGGACGGATTAAACAATTTTCAGATAAGCAAAAGCTGAGAAAATTTACCTCCCACAAACAACCACTACAGTGCACTTTGGAGGTAATCCTACAGATGGAAGTATTCCTAAGGACAAATAGATGTCACCCAAGGGAAGACAAAGAGTAGAGAATACGATTCATAACATACACAAAATGGAGGAGGAAGAAAAAGGAGGGGAAACAAAAGAAGAACCTTTAGGTTGTGTTTGTAATATTATACGAAGTTAAATTAGACTGTTAGAGAGTAAGGGCATTGCCCTTGAACCTTTAGTGACCCCGAATCTAAAGCCTGCAATGACAATAATTATGTCCCTATCAATAATCACCCTAAATGTAAATGGTCTAAATGCACCAATCAAAAGACACAGAGTCACTGAATGGATAAAAAAACAAGACCCATCTATATGCTGCCTACAACAGACTCACTTCAAACCCAAAGACATACACAGACTGAAAGTAAAGGGATGGAAAAAGGTATTTCATGCAACTAATAGTGAGAAAAAAGCAGGAGTTGCAGTACTTGTATCAGAAAAAATAGACTTCAAAACAAAAAGTCACAAGAGACAAAGAAGGACATTACATAATGATAAAAGGGTCTGTCCAACAAGAGATATAACTATTATAAATATCTATGCACCCAACACAGGATCACCTACATATGTGAAACAAATACTAACAGAATTAAAGGGGGAACTAGAATGCAATGCATTCATTTTGGGAGACTTCAACACACCACTCATTCCAAAGGACAGATCACCAGACAGAAAATAAGTAAAGACAGAGGCACTCAACAACATATTAAAAAATATGGACCGAACAGATATCTACGGAACACTCCATCCAAAAGCAACAGGATACACATTCTACTCAAGTGCTCATGGAACATTTTCAAGAATAGATCATATATTAGGCCACAAAAAGAACTTCAGTAAATTCAGAAAGATTGAAATTGTATCAACCAGCTTCTCAGATCACAAAGGTATGAAACTAGACATAAATTACACAAAGAAAATGAAAAAGCCCACAAACATATGGAGGCTTAATAACAAGCTCCTAAATAATCAATGGATCAATGACCAAATTAAAACAGAGATCAACCAATATAAGGAGACAAATAACAACAATAAATTCAACACCGCAAAATCTATGGGATGGAGCGAAGACCGTGCTAAGAGGGTAATATATTGCAATACAGGCCTACCTCAGGAAAGAAGAACAATCCCAAATGAACAGTCTAAACTCACAATTAATGAAACTAGAAAAGGAAGAACAAATGAGGCCCAAAGTCAGTAGAAGGAGGGACATAATAAAGATTAAAGCAGAAATAAATAAAATTGAGAAGAATAAAACAATACAAAGATTCAATGAAAGCAGGAGCTGATTGTTTGAGAAAATAAACAAAATAGATAAACCCCTAGCCAGACTTACCAAGAAAAAAACAGAGTCTACACACATAAACAGAATCAGAAATGAGAAAGGACAAAAAATCACTATGGACACCATAGAAATACAAATAATTATGAAAGATTACTATGAAAAATCATATGGTAACAAACTGGATAATCTAGAAGAAATGGAAAATTTTTTAGGGAAATACAACTTTCCAAGGCTGACCCAGGAAGAAACAGAAAATATGAATAGACCAATTACCAGCAAAGAAATTGAATAGGTAATCAAAAAACTACCTAAGAACAAAACTCCTGCACCAGATGGTTTCACTGCTGAATTTATCAAACATTTAGTGAAGACCTAAAACCCATCCTCATTAAAGTTTTCCAAAAAGTAGAAGAGGAGGGAACACTCCCAAACTCATTCTATGAGGCCAACATCACCCTAACACCAAAACCAGGCAAAGACACCACAAAAAAAGAAAATTACACACCAATATCCCTGATGAACATAGATGCAAAAATACTCAACAAAATATTAGCAAACCAAACTCAAAAATACATCAAAAAGATCATCCGTCATGATCAAGTGGGATTCATTCCAGGGACGGAAGGATGGTACAACATTCGAAAATCCATCAACATCATCCACTACATCAACAAAAAGAAGGACAAAAACCACATGATCATCTCCATAGATGCTGAAAAAGCATTTAACAAAATTCAACATCCATTCATGATAAAAATGCTCAACAAAATGGGGATAGAGGGCAAGTACCTCAACATAATAAAGGCCATATATGACAAACCCACAGCCAACATTATACTTAATAGCGCGAAGCTGAAAGCTTTTCCTTTAAGATCAGGAACAAGACAAGGATGCCCACTCTCCCCACTTTTATTCAGTATAGTTCTAGAGGCCTAGCCATGGCAATCAGACAACACAAAGAAATAAAAGGCATCCAGATTGGCAAGAAAGAACTCCAACTGTCCCTGTTTTCAGATGACATGATATTGTACATAAAAATCCCTAAAGAATCCATTCCAAAACTACTAGATCTAATACCTAAATAAAGCAGGAGGGGGGGGTTACACTCTCTGACTTCTAGCTCTACTACAAAGCCACAGTAATCAAGACATTTGGTAATGGCACAAGAACAGACCCACAGACCGATGGAACAGACTAGAGAGTCCAGGCATTGACCCAAGCATATACGGGTGACCAATCAATTAATGTACAATAAAGGAGCCATGGATATACAATCGTGAAATGACAGACTCTTCAACAACTGGTGTTGGCAAAACTGGATAGCTACATATAAGAGAATGAAACTGGAATACTGTCTAACCCCATACACAAAAATAAAAACTCAAAATGGATCAATAACCTCAATGTAAGTCATGAAACCATAAAACTCTTAGGAGAAAACAGGCAAAACTCTCTTGAATATAAACATGAGCAACTTTTTCCTGAACATATCTCCCCGGGCAAGGGAAACAAAAGCAAAAATGAACACATGGGACTACATCAAAGTAAAAACCTTCTGTACAGCAAAGGACACCATCAACAGAACAAAAAGGCATCCTACAGTATGGGAGAATGTATTTGTTAATGACATCTCCAACAAGGGGCTAACATCCAAAATATATAAAGAACTCAGACACCTCAACAACCAAAAATCAAATAGCCCGATTAAAAAATGGGCATAGGATCTGAACAGACACTTCTCCAAAGAAGAAATTCAGATGGCCAACAGGCACATGAAAAGATGCTCCACATCCCTAATTATCAGGGAAATGCAAATTAAAACCACAATAAGATATCTCCTCAAACCAGTTAGGATGGCCAGTATCAAAAAGACTAAGAACAACAAATGCTGGTGAGGATGCAGAGAAAGGGGAACCCTCCTACACAGGCGGTGGGAATGTAAACTAGTTCAACCATTGTGGAAAGCAATATGGAGTTTCCTCAAAAAACTAAAAATAGAAATACTCTTTGACCCTGGAATTCCACTCTTAGGAATTTACTCAAAGTATATAATTTCTCAGATTCAAAAAGACATATGCACCCCTATGTTTACTGCAGCACTATTTACAATAGCCAAGATACGGAAGCAACCTAAGTGTCTATCAGTAGATGAATGGATAAAGAAGAGGTGGTACACATACACAATGGAATACTATTCAGCCATAAGAAAGAAACAAATCTTACCATTTGCAACAACATGGATGGAGCTGGAAGATATTATGCTCAGTGAAATAAGCCAGGTGGAGAAAGACAAGTACCAAATGATTTCCCTTATTTGTGGAGTATAACAGCGAAGCAAAACTGAAAGACCAAAACAGCAGCAGACTCACAGACTCCAAGAAGGGACCAGCGGTTACCAAAGGGATGGGAGGGCGGGTGCAGAGGGAGGGAGAAGGGGATTGAGGTATGATTGGCACACATGGTGTAGGGGAGACCATTGGGAAGACAGTGTAGCACAGAGAAGACAAGTAGTGACTCTGTGGCACCTTACTACACTGATGGACAATGACTGCAATGGGTATAAGGGGGACTCAATAATATAGGTGAATGTAGTAATCACATTGTTTTTTTATGTGAAACCTTGATAAGAGTGTATATCAATAATACCTTAATAAAAAATGTTTTTAAATAAATAAAATAAAAAGTAAAAAGGGGGGAGGGAATAAACTTCTCTAAATCCCTTGCACCACCTATACTCTTTCCTTCAATCTTATGTTAAAAATACTGTATCCTCTTTAAGTAGTTACACTTCTAGCTGTCATTCACTCTTCATGTAGCTACCTACACCAGCTGAAGTTACAATGGACATCTTAAACACCAAGTCTCAGACTTTATTCAGTGCTTATCTTGTTTAGTGGCAGATAAGAGTATTGACCCCTCCTAGTCCTTGAAATATTCTCCTTCCTCAGCTTCCATGACAAATCTCTCATAGTTTCCTTTTTTCATCTTAGGTCTGTCTGGCATGGACAGTTGGCTTCCTCTTCAGCTGCCTGCCCCAATTAGCAGTTCATAATAGAAATATGGAAACCATCCTAAATCTTCAATCTTGCTCAACTTCATAATCTGATTTTTTACCCTGTCCTATTGATAATACTTCCTAAATCTCATACATCCACCCCCTCTTCTATATCCCTCCTCATTTCTCATCAGGAATGGTTTCCTAACTGGTCCAGTTTTGCCTTTCTCTAAGCAGCATTCACTTCACTGCCAACATCATAGGTCTAAAACAGAAATGTGATTCCATCACAGCATAATTTTTTCCCCAACTAAATCCTCACATCCTTAAGGCTCCTTAGCTTGGTTCATAGGCACTCAGTGGTTTGACGTCTTACCATTTCATTGATCCCTGTTCTAAAACTGTGCTGTCCACTTGTGGCTATTGAGTACTTGAATGTGCATAGTTCAAACTGAGATGTGCTGTAAAGGTAAAATACATACCATTCTGTATTTATTCTGAAGAATAAAATTCTGAAGACTTCAGAAGAAAAAGGAACTGTCAAATATTTCAATACTTTTTAAATATTGAAGATAACTATATTGTATACTTGAATCGCTGTTGCATACTTGAAACCAAGATAACATTGTTTATCAACTACACTTCAACTAAATAAATATTGATTACATGTTGATGTAACATTTTATATTTTAACTATATCAGGTTAAATAAAACAGTTAAAATTAATTTCATTTTTTAATGTAGTTACTAAAAAATTTAAAAATATATATGCGACTTATATTTGCGCCTAGTATTTTTACCAGACAGAAATGGGCTAAAATGTCCTTTCCTTCTTTCTGAACCTGGTTAATTCCTATGTGTTGAAAATTAGATCAGGTAACCCACTAAGATGCATTTCAGGATACTCCCCCTCCCAAGACCCCAAGTCTTAGTCAACAACCCCTCCTCTGTGCTTAAAGAATCTGCTTACACCACTGTCATATGTCATACCACATTGTAACTATTGGTTACAGCTATCTTCACCTCCTAAACTATACATTACTTACAAAAAGGAATATAATTCTACATATACTTAGGGCCTTACCACTATGCTACCACTTAAAAGGCAACCAAAATATTTGTCAAACAAATAAGAACTCTCTTTTCCTGGCCTGAAAGTTACTAGACTCTAGTTCTCCAAGGAAAACAAACCAGCAGTGAAGAAGCCTAGACTTTCCCAGGAGCTCTAGTAATGAAAGGACTGGGGGGGTTGGTGGAAAATAGGAATTATAGAGAGAAAAGCAATGAGAAAATAAAGCTCATCATACACACCTGCCTCGTACAGCGAAAATAGAGATTTGCAGCAGTGCTATGGAGCCTTGAACTCACACTTGGCATGCCAGGGGCCACAGTCTGGTTCCTAAATTACTTAAATAACCCATTCAAACAAAAGAGTATGATTTGGCAGGTTGCAACACAAACAGCTAGAGCCCAGCACCTGTTCCACTTAAACAGCGCATCATTACAGTTAAAAACAACAACAAATCTCTCTCATAAAGCAAATGTTAATCTCATGATGCTTCACCATGGAGTAATTTAGAAGAGTTATTACATGAAATGTGCCAAAGCATGAATTTATGGCTGAGGCTTATTTGGTTGACACTACTAGTTGAAAAACATGTATGCAAATAAGCAAATAAAAGTTTTTAAGCTCTCAGACTTAAATATTTACATTACCATAAATGTACAAAGATAAATGTTTATGTGAGTACACATATAACGCATTCCAGGAACGCATTTTTTTAATGTGATTGTCAGGAACAGTTATGAGCGGCATTCTTTCTTTATGGGCCTCAGGGCAGACTCTCAAAAATGAATTCTGACAGAATGTTAATGGGGTACGAACACAATCAAGGAAGTTTCTCTGTACTATTACTGAGTAAAATGAATAGTCATAGTATCATGAGTTCAAAGCAACTTGATCTTTCCTTTCACCAAAATACTTTTCTTCCCATTCTGGAACCCTGCCAAACGTAAATGTCAGCCTCTAAGTGGGGGTAAGGGATGGAGAGGACGACCACATACCAAAAAGCCTTAAAGGTAATTTGGCACTTTTTTCCCCACATAATATAGTTATGACAGAGTCTCCAAAATAAAGACATGATAACACATCTCCCCTTCTTCTCCTCTGACAGCTATGGAAAGATGTTTGTTTTTTCACAGTTTGTGAGTTGCTCAGAGCCAAAACTCACCAGTAATGGTATGACTTCTGCTTCAATTGTTAACTATTAATCTCTGGTCTGAGGCTGTAACTCCCACCTTGGAAGCCAAGAAAATGTACCATATCTGCCATTACAGTTTACTAAACGAGTCACCAAAGAGAAGTACCAGATACTTCAGAAAGTAATTAAGGTAGTCAGTGAATTGCACTCTCCAGAAATGCTCTGACTGCAGAAGAAGCCATCATGAAGCAAGTATCCAAGATTGTTAGTGGAAAGTTTTACCCCTGTGGCTAATTCACGTTTTTCACATCCACACAGCAGAGAGCAATATGGGTTCTCCCACTACACACACATTTATACATCATTCCATTTATCAAGAAAAAAAGATGTTATAGCTGAACAAAAATCAGTAGGTAGGCCCCAAAATAGAATTCTCAAGGCAATCCAAATTCAGGTGAAAAGCCGTGGACATACATCATCCAGTGACCTAAAAATAGCCTTTTATGTAAGTGTCCAAATACTTAATTCAATGTATAATCTTACCACATTTGTCAGAGGCAGAAAAATGTTTTAGGTTTTCTATAGCAAGCTAATAAAGATGAAATCATAGTTTTCCTTTAACTCAACACTATCCCCTCACTCCACATCTCTCAAACTCCTAAACTTGGGTCTTCAACAAAAAAACAGAGAATTGCAAGAAAGTAATATTTAAAGGTGAGAGGCCTCCTCTTTTCCTGTTGCTCTCAGCAGTCTTTAACGTAGTTAGAGGTCGGAAAAACGAAATCAAGCTCTCGGATGGTGCCGACGACGGGGAGGGGGTAAAGAAAGGGGTTCAGACAGCAAGTCCTCACCGCGGGAGGTTAGAAAAGTTGCAAGAACAGATGAGTCAAAGGGCAAAAGAGAAACATACTGACCAACAGAACCATTCAAAATCCTTTAACGACCGAGCAAGCTCGCACATTAGAGGGCTCACAAGCTGCAGCGCGAAGTCAACAGGCAAAGACCCACTGGGTTTCAGGCTGCGACCCTCCGCCAGATCCTCCCCGGGTTGGAGCGGGATGACTGTATACACTTAGCAGGAGCGAAAGGAGCCCTTCCTGCCCCAGCCTCCCCGCATCCAGCTCCTCCAGGCTTCACTTTCCCCAGCAGCTTCCCAGCCGCGCCCGGGGGCGTCCCTCGCCGCCAGGTCCCAACTTTCCCTCCTCTGGGGGGCGCCGAGCTACCCGGGCCACCGCGGCCACCGCGGGAAGAGGCGGGGGCGGCGGCCACCGGGGGAGAGAGGGGGCGCGCGATGCCGTCGGGCCTCGGGGGCGGCGGGGCGCGGGGGCGGCAGGAGCCTGAGAGCCCACGCCGGGCGGGACGCACCGGCAGCCCAAAGCCCCCGGAGCGGCGCCACCCAGACCCCGCGCAGCCCCGCCCGATTCCCCGAGGTCAGCTACCTCACCCCCGGGCGACTCTGGTCCAACAAGCCGGCTCGAGAAGAGAAGGGAACCTAGGGGACGCGGGCAGCCCTGCCCCCGTTACCTGCGGGGCGCACACGCCACCACGGTGACTACCATCGCCGGCTGTCCTCTCCCCTTCCTGGTGACCGCAGCCGCCGCCGCCGCCGAGTAACTGACACTAACAACTAACTACTCGCCACCGCCGAGTCCACCGCGCGCTCCCGGCCGCCCGCCGCCTGCAGCCCGCCCAGCCCACCAGCCTGCCCGCCTCCTCTCAGCTCTGCGCGCCACCTCGCCTCGAGCGCCCTCGCCGCCGCGCTCCCCGTGGAGCGCGCGCGCGCGCGCACGAGCCTCCGGCCCTCTCCCGCCTCATCTGAGCCCCGCAGGAGGAGTCACCGGGAAGCCCCTCCTTCCTCGCTCTACTTCCAAAGGACAATACCTAGAAATCGCCTGATTGGCTGGGGAGGGCGTGGCCAAAAAAGAGGGCGGAACAACCAGGACCTTGAGGCGGTGTAAAAGGAACTTATGGCTCAATTACGTTCCAGAGGAATGGGGGGATGGAGTACTGGTCCACTTAATGCAGGACCATAGGGCAGCCTGCTTTCGAGTATAGAATATGTGTTTTCAAGGACTCCAATTTATCGTAATTACCAATTTAGTCCAATATTTCGTGCAGGCCTTAGCAATATTTTCAAAACTACATCTCCCAGAAACCTCCACGAAAATGAATCTCACCTTGCGTAGTCACGTCGCCCTTCTCCGCATTTGAACAAAATAGTCCCTTCATTTTTCTGAAGGTATCGGGAATAATAGTTCATTTTCTTCCTCACCGGAACAATTTTAAATGTTGCCGCGATAGGAAAAGTACCTACGGGAAGGTGGCGAAGTGATTAGGTAAAGGAAAAGAAAGGACATCAAAGTAAAGTACTGCGGAGGAATTTCGTCAAGCGGTGAGACGAGCCGACGAAGTGAGAAGAGTGCAGGCGATTGAGAGGGGCTTGTCCGCTGTGTAAGGACTTTCTTTAGGCCCCAGGCCCCTGCCTGCCCCTGTCGTCAGCAGGTCAGTAAGCAAGGCGAGCTTGGGGGTGGCCACAGCAGAGGTGCCCTTCAGCTCTTAAAGATCATCCTCTTTTGCTGTTGTGGTGGTTGGTCTGCCTTGGTTTGAGGCCGACTGAATGGGGGCGCCGCACTTCCGGCTGGGGGAGGGGAGGAAGTCCGTCCTCGGGGGGGAGGGAGAAGGGAGAAACTGACTTCCTGTGGGGGGGAGGGGGATGATTGGGGGGGGTCCGTCCCATTTCCTGTGCCAGTGAGGACTTGAAGTGGTGATACCTGGTGGTGTTTGCGTAAACTGTATCCTAAAGCTTTTAGGATTGCGCTTTGTGGAGAAAAGTTAGGTTACTCCACAAAGTTGTGCTAATCTCCAGCCTCCAGTCAGAATCAATGGGAGTTTTGTTCCCACGTGTAGGATGGAAAATGTGCTCCGCAACAAAATTTTCTTAATATGTTCTTCAAAAGATTCGAAACCCTTGTTAAAATTCTCTACTTATCTCTATAGGAGGACATACTTTGTTGCGTGACTCATGAATTGCCTGACCTTAAGCCCTACTCAGGCCCAGCTTTGACTAAGTGAGGTATATTGGTGTCCTCTGCCTTGACACGCTACAGGAACACTGTAGCAGCTCTTCTGAGGATGTGGTTTATTGCGGGACTCTTATTTTACAAATTAGGAGGCATTTTCACCTTACCAGAGTGAAAGTATCATACCGAAGTACTCAAATACTTGGTGTTACCTTAACTGATAAGATTGGTATCTTAAGTTAGACCTGTTGATTTTAGGCTACAGGTCCTGCCCTGTGCCTGAAAACAGCTTCCTCAGCCTTAAAAATTGTTAACATGTAGTTTTTGTGAAAGTTGTACTTCGGTACATTTCCCCCCTTTGTAATTTAATTCAGCACCGATTAAAAAATGGTATCTGCTCTTTGAGGTTTTAAAGCATGGTACAGGGATCATGAGATTGGCCTAAGATTTTAATTAAGGAGGGAAGTTGGCTCACAAAGGACAAAACATGAATAAAACAAATTTAGTCTGTATTCTCAGTGTTTTATAAGAAACTACGTAAAGTGGTAAGAAACATGCAACAATTTTGATTCCTTGGCTTCTGTTTTTGAGTACTACAATACTTGGACGTGTGTGTATACTGAGGAAATCAGTCTATTTGGAGTTTAAGAAATCTCAACTTAAATAATTAGAATATCCGTCAAGTGAACTGTAATGTCTTTCAAGAATTTTGAAAAGATTAATGCTTCTGTGTTTTTTCTTTGGGATCTTTACATGATCTCTCCACAGAATTTGCAGTTTTTTTAATTCTCGTTCTTTTAAAAAGCTATTTCCGTTTTAATTAGAAAGTGTTCACCATCTTCTATATTAATGTAATAGAAAAGAAAATAAGATTATCACCCAGACAAATTAAACTGTTAAACTATATATAGCATTAGGAATTGCTGAAGTAAAGATTATGGAACTAAATGAAAAAGAGAAAAGATAGTTAAAATATTGAGATGCTTTAGGAAGCTGTCTTTGGAAAGCAAATGCGTTTTTTTAGTTGGTTTTTATGCTAGTCCATGGAAGAAGTGTGGTAGAATACAAATTTAAAAAATACAGCTGAAAGATTTGAAGCAGCTTGAAAAACTGTTCAGAAGAAAGCAATATGTAAATAGGTATCTGAAAGATGTTTTGTGATACGTGGCAGTTACTCATTGGTTCCAAAAACAAGAAATATTAGAAAAGCTTGTAAAAAATAGAGGGAAAGTCCATGGAACTTGTTTTTATTCTCTTTTTAAGTGTTTCTTTGAAGAAGCTTGCTGTCTTCCAAAGGCTTGTTTTACCCTTAATGTTCTTTGTGTTGCAGTTTTCTTTGCATGTTTTAATAGAAGCATACTACCAAAACTAGAAAAATAAAAACTTTTTTAAGTGTATTCTGTTACTCCTTTGAGTTAATGAATTTGAAACTTACTTCCTTTGCTTGCCATCATTAATTGTCAATTTTTTAAGAGTATTTAGATTAGATAACCATTTTCTTTTCCAAAAGTCATCATTGGATATACTGCTCACAAATGTTCAAAATGTTAAAACAGTAAGTCAAAATTGTGAATTACATCTCACTGAAACTTGATTAGCCACTGAGTGCTAAATGATATATATATAATGCAAAACTGTCTTTTCATTCTTTGGTCTGCCTTTCTTTGTAAAATCACACTGATGTTTCACAACTACTGCTTTTTTTGTATGTTTGTTGCTTTGGTGGTTGGTTTTGCCATGGGGCTGAGTGTTAAAGAAACTTTCCTAACAACCTGAATGATTTTTAAACTTAAATACTCTTGTCTTTTTTTCAGGGGCTTCAGGAGTATTCAAATGAGAGTATGCCTTATATGACTTTTCATTATTTCAACAAAAGTTTATTAAGTGCTTACTGTATTCTAGGAACTTGGAATACATCTGTGAATACAGATAAATACCCATATTCTCTTGGAGTTTACTCTCTAGTTTCCCAATCAAAATGGATTTTGCTCTGTGGCATTCCTAAATAAGATCTATAGTTTGATCATTGTTCAGACTGGAGCAAGAAGCAGCCCTAAACTTGGTTTCTCTTAGTCTTGATCTCTAAACTATTCTAAACCTAGTTTTGAATATTTCAGATCATTAAAGCCCCTGTGTTAAATATTCAGCCGTTTTCATTGTTGCATGCCTCATGATCCTACCATTCTAGACTCCTTGTATGGTAAAAACAAATAGAGCAAACAATGGGGAAAATATGGGATCATACAGGCCTGGGTTCAAAACTGTTGTCTACATTTCACTAGTTGAGTGTTCTAGCTTGGTTACTTGATCAATATACTTGACGTCTCTGAGTCTCAGTTGCTATAAACCTAAGTAAGCTGGCTTGGTGGATCAAAAATATTATGTGTCAGTCACCTGGTATAATGCCTGGTGTGAATGCTATTTTAACCCCTTGCTCCTGTTGTCTGGCTATGTCTGTTTTAAGCCTTACATATTGCCAAAAGTGTGAGGATACTCTGTTAGGATTATTGAATTTCCACCTTCCCCTATCAGCATGTTCATTGAGCTATCAAGATTTTATATTATTTTTTGTTCCTTCTGGGAAGGAGAAATCACTAATTTCCATGAGCACTTTAGAAAATATACATGATAGAAAAGTTTCAAGGAAAGGTTCAGGAATCACTAAAGTAATCTGAATTGTTATAGGAAGACTTTCAAATCATTCTTCTAAACCTGTTTAAATACTAAGCCTAACATTCAAGAGTCTTCTCTCATTACCCATCTATACATCCATAATTGGATTGGTCTATGAATAAGAGAAAATTCTGTGCTATACCCAGCCTTTCTTTGTTCATGCTATCCTCTGCCTGAAACACTTTCTCTTTTCCTAGGAGTCTCTATCAATCAAAATGCCATCTTTGAGGACCTTCCTCAAGCACCACCTTCAAATTCAAGAAGTATTTTCTGATGTCCTCTTCTCTCTCTACTTTCCCAACCATGTGCTCTGTCCATTGACCCTCCAGAACATTTTGTAGTTTACTTATGGCATTTAATATCCAGTACTGCTGCTGGTGGTGTTTGGTTTTGTCGTCGTTATTGTTACAAGTAGAGTTTATGTACTACCCAAAAAGGTTGCAGACTATATTTTCTGTTTCCCTGTGTCTGCAAGAACAATGCCATTCACATTTTAAGTGTTCAGTAAATACTTGTGGAGTTGAACTGGCATTTGGGGTGTGATGAAACTGATTAACTGTTGTCCACTGTTTATACCCAACATTAAGCATAGTGACCAGAATACAGTGGACATTCAAATATCTGCTGAATGAAGGAGTGAATAAATCATCATCATCACATTTGTGGCAATCTTAGAGTGTCAGTATGTCAATGAGCATATATTAGAAACCTAATATATGGTCAGAACTATGAGAACTGATCCGTGCCCTGACTTTAATTCGAAAGAAATAAATTGTAATTAATAGGGGTAGACTCTGAAGACTGCAGGTGTTTGGGTGAAGTGGGATAAGGAAGTCAGTATAGAGTTGTTTTCATCTTGAGAGCTGTGCTAGGCTATCAGAACTTCAAAGCAGAATAGGTTTGGGTATCAAGACACTTAACTTGCAGTTCCACTCCTAATTATATACCCAAGAGAACTGCACATGTGTTCAAACAAAAACTTTTACACAAATGTTCATAGCAGCATTATTCGTAAGAGCCAAAAAATAGAAACAAAACTAAATGTTCAACTGATGAATGAATAAACAAAATGTGATATACAATGGAATATCACTCATCAATAAAAAGGAATGAAGTAGTGATACATACTATAACATGGATGAACCTTGAAAATATTACATTAAAGTGGAAGAAGCCAGGCACAGAAGGGCACAGACTGAATGATTCCATTTATATGAAATGTCTAGAATAGACAATCCGTAGAGACAGAAAGTATATTAGTGGTTGTTAGGGGGCTGAGGGATGGGCATGGGGAATAATTGCTAATGGGTGTGGAGTTTCTTTTGGGGGTGACTAAATGTTTTGAGATTAGTGGTGATGATTGTACAACCTTGATGCTAAAATATCTTGTATACCAATATGCTGAAAACCATTGAATTGTACACCAAAGAGGTGAATTTTATGGTATATGGATTCTATCTTTAAAAAGAGCCAGGGAGATACTTAAACTTGAAGAATTTTAATTTGGGGTGGGGCTAGAAAAAGAAAACAGGAGTATGAAAACAGAGGTGATAATTCTCAGATCCTCAGGGGAAATGTAAGTGGCTCAGTAGGACTAGAGATATGTTGAGGCTCAGGTGAGGGATGGGTGTGATGATCATTTGAAATCTTAATGAAACAGGCAGTGAGGTGAATGGTTAGACTAGAATGGTGTTGACAAAAGAGAAAGACATCTTAGGATCTTGAAGGAAGCGTCAGATTCTTTTTGATTAGGTGAAGGATGTAGTATATGGTCAACTTGTCTCCTGTATTTAGGTCAACTGAGTTGAGAAAGTGAAAGTATCATAAGGTAAGGGAGTCTGATAGCAATCAAAATAGTTACTGCAGCTATTTACAATAGCCAAGATATGGAAGCAACCTAAGTGTCCATTAGTAGATGAATGGATAAAGAAGATGTGGTACATATACACAATGGAATATTATTCAGCCATACGAAGAAAACAAATCCTGCCATTGGCAACAACATGGATGGAGCTAGAGGGTATTATGCTCAGTGAAATAAGCCAGGCAGAGAAAGACAATCAAAGTACCAAATGATTTCACTCTTGTGGAGTATAACAACAAAGCAAAACTGAAGGAACAAAAGAGCAGCAGACTTACAGATTCCAAGAAGGGACTAGCGGTTACCAAAGGGAAGAAGTTGGGGAGGGTCGGTGGGGAGGGAGGGAGGGAGAAGGGGATTAAGGAGCATTATAATTAGCACACAATATAGGTAGGTCACAGGGAAGGCAGTATAGCACAGAGGGAACAAGTAATGACTGTAGCATATTACTACCCTGTTGGATAGTGACTGCAATGGAGTGTGGAGAGGGGGACTTGATAATATGGGTGAATGTTGAAACCACAATGTTGCTCATGTGAAACCTTCATAAGATTGTTTATCAATGATACCTTAATGAAAAAAAGAGTTACTGCAGAATATAGGAGAACAGAGACTAGACAAAGATACTAGAATTTGATTCTAAAACTGTCCCCCATATAATGAAAACAGATAAATCTTAATGAGAAAGAACCAAGGACTGTGATTTGGAGAAGTCAGTGCAAATAAAAGTGTTTATTTGAAGAAATATTTGAGTACCTTTTATGTGCCAGACACCAGTAAGTGAAACTATAGCTATTTTCCTTATTTGAATTACTTTCTTAGGATAAGTCTGTGGGATTATTGGTTCTAAGAGTATGGGCATTTTATAGTTACAACAGCTATACTGTTTTCTCTAAAAGGTTGTGGTAATTTTTGATGCCACCAGCAATGTATGTGTTGTTTTTACCACAATTTTATCAACACAATTTTTTGGCTAATTGAATCTGCATAAAATTATTCCCTTGGCTATTGCTTTTATTATGACAAGTGTTTTTATACCATGGAATTGGCATCTGTTGGAGCATGAAAGAATCCAAAGCCTTTATGTTTGCTCCCGTATCTGGCATGGCTTCTTAAAGGATATGGATTTTTAAGGATCCTAGAAATCAAACCAGCCTCTAATTTGACTAAACTCAAAAAAGGTTTTTTCCAGTGGTGCTCTCCTAATTTTCTAAATGATATTCACATTCAAACCACATTTGGCCATAATTCTAATTACCATTCAGCTAACTTAGTTCTAGTAAAATGCAAGTATTAACTTCATTTCGCATGTAAGAAAACTGAAGCTTAGATAGGTTAGGTCACTTGTCCAAAGTCACTTAGCCAAATAAGTGAGAGTCAGGATTTGAATGCCTCTCGGGCCAGTTATTCTCATATTTCATGATTCCTCCATATCATTACTAAAATGTACTGGGGGCCAGTGGAAACTGGAATAAAAATCTGAAATGGAACTTGGGCAATCAGGCACTTACCTGTGTACATAATAAAGCAGTTAACAGAGAAGTTTTCTTGTTTATTTTTTTCTTGAGGATGCTGTAATACACAGACAAAGAGAGGAAGGTCTCTCATTAAGCCCATGTTTCCAAGCCCTTTTTATTTCTCCCTGATGAAGAGTTACAAACTGCCCCAAAATATGTGATGGAAGCAAAGTAGAAAGAAGAAGGCAGTGGTAAGAAACTAACTGCCTCTGAGTATATACAGCGAGATTCATCTGATGGTAGAAAGAGCAAATTGCCCTAAGAGTCCCGCAAAGTAACTTTTAAAATTATAACTTGAAGTGTAACATGATAAAAAGGTTATTAAAATATTCAGAGAATAGTAGGTGTTAGCAAAAGAAGAGAGATTCTTTCATTTTTATTCTAGTATACTCACTAAACAAATTAAGGAGCAGGAATATAAAATAAGAGGTGCAATGTTCCAATGCTGGCTTTTAGTCATATAAAATATAATCACAATATATAGATAAGCCAATTAAGGCTCAAAATTGCATTCCAAATAAGTGACCCAATGGGTGCTAGAGCAGACCTGCTGCTTCCCAGGGAATTTGACTAAATTGATTGAACAAAGTGAAAACAACAATCTGTAGTTGTTTTGTAATTTATATGTACAATTTTTTATATGTTATCCTTAAGAGAAATCATCCTCTGTGTATCTTAAAACAATAATAAACATCCACACACCAAATTACTAAATGTTTAGTGACAGGTTAAAATAAGAAGTGATACTAAAGATCAGAACCCTGACATATCAGATAGTCTATAAATTACAACTAAGTATTTATCTGTACCCAGGATTGCATTGGTGGGAGACAGATCTTTTGAAAACTATTATAGAAACTTTATTCTTGAGAGATTATGATGTGTATTTGTATTTAAGCATTTGAATTTTCAACAAAGCCCTGTCCTCTTCTTCCATCCCTACTTCTGTGAGACTATTACCTTTGCTTCACTAGAAATTGTATCTAAATACTCCATTTTTTTCTTTCTTAGCCTCAAAATTTGTATCTCCCTTCTCTTTCCCATCTCCTCACTTCTTTTATTCCTGTACTCCATAACTTTAATTCCTATTCTCTTGACACAAAGCTTCCATGTTTTTTGCTGGTGATACCACAATTACTGCATCTCTTTCGGGAAATAATATAGCTGTTCTGTTAGCAATAATAAAATGTTCATAGTCTTGAGCCAATGAATCTACTGATAGGATTGTATTCTGAGAAATACTTAAGATAAAGGCACAAAGTATTGATAAGCACTGATATCTATACTGTCTTAACAAAACAGAAACTTAAAGATCCCATGACAGAATAATAGTTAAATTATTATCTATCCATTCAATAGGCTATTAGACATTCATTTTTCACAAAGGTTCTTTAAGTATATGGAAAGATGTTATAAGAATTTTTTTTTCCAAAAATGAGAAGAGACAAATCAGAAGAAAAAAATAGAAAAACTGATGTAACTAGTGTATATTTCTAAAGCATTGGTATTTTCTGTTAAATAGTAACTAACATTGAGCACTTACTGGTGTCAGGTATAATACTAAAGCAGTATTATAGAAGTAATATTGAAAGTTAAAAAGAAAACTGCTCTAGAGTCAGATCCTAACTCCATCACTTACTAGTATGTGATCTTGAAAACGAAATGGGAAATAATAACTATACATTAAATTATCAAACCCATAAAAAGCACCTGGCACATAGTAAGCCCTCATTACGTGTTTTTGTTAACTAGACATTTTACACATATATTTAAACTTCACATCCTCACAAGTCTATGAGATAGTGTTGTTTTCATTTTATATAAAAGAAAATTGAAACTCAAAATGCCTAAATACCTAGGTTAAATAACTTGCCAAAATCACACAACTAGTAAGCAATAGAGTTTGGGCTGGAACCCAGCTATTAACTTGCACTCCTGGCTCTGGGGGACTTTGTTGCTGCAGACTAATGCTTTTTCTGGGAACAACATGGAAAGGCAGGCTTTTAAAAAAATAATGAAGGCATCAGAGACCTACTGAGGCAGCCAGGACTAAAGAAACCAAAATCATGGAGCCAAAGGAACTTCCAAGAAGTGAGCTTCTCTTTTCCCTTCCAGGAATTTGTGTAGTTCAATACACAGGACAGGAAACTATGAAACTAAACAGAGGATCTCTGCTAGAAGCAGAGAAGTCAGTAGTCTCACGAGGCTGGGTGCACAAAAATTGGAATTTAGGGATCCATAGGTAACCAGGACAAAGGAGCCAAGATCCTGGAAGAGAAGGGAGGCTCCAAGAGAAGATTTTTTAAACTTGTTTTCCCCTCACAGTATTTGCAGCCCATGCTCAGAGGCTTAGAAGCTAAGCAGAAAACCCCTGGAAAGTAGAGTTAAAGTTTTGTCCATCTCATAATGTTGAGAAGCAAAAATTTAAATTTAGGTGTCTGCAAGGAAGAATGGACCTGTAAACACCCCAGATTGTCAAGTAGGATTCCCAAGAGAACTACACCCCCATATGGGGACAAACTAGAAGTAGATAGCCTGACAAAAATTTGCATCAGTCTCAAATCAACTTGATTTCTGATTGAAATAAGCATTCTAGAGGATGGAGGATTTCTGTTTGGAAAAGTAATGTCATTCAAAGTTTCTACAGTTTTTCATAGATAAGATCTACCATACTAACAAAAATTGCCAGGCATATGAAAATAATAGGATCAAGAGAAAATGTAGACGATGGAAATAGATACAGAAATAATCTGGATATTGGAGTTATCATATACAGACTGTGACTAATATGTTTAAGAAAATAGATGTCAAGATGGAAATATTCACTAGAAAAGCAAAATCTACTTTAGAAATAATTTGGAATTTCTACAAGGTGAAAAATACATAATTGAAGTTTAAGAACACTTAACAGAGGACTTAACACAGCAGAAGAGATAACTAGTGAATTGAAAGAGAGAGCCCTAGAAAATTTCTAGACTGGAGCAAGGAGAGGAAAAAGGATGCAGATACAGGAAAGGGCATAAGAGATTGTGGAAGGCTGAATAGTGGCCTGTGAAAGATGTCCATATTGCAATCCCCAGAACCTGTGATTGTTACCCTATGTAGCAAAAAGGACTTTGTAGATTTGTCTAAATTGGGACTCTTTGAGATGAGATCATCCTGGATTATCCAGATATATCCTAAGTAATCACAAGGGTCTTTAGGAGGCAAGAAGATCAGAGAGAGAGATAAAAGATAGAGATGGAAACTAGTCTGAAAGAAGAGAAGATGCTACATTCTTGGCTTTGATGATAGAGAAGAGGCTGTTAGATCAGGGAATGTAGGCAGCCCCTAGAAGCTAGAAAAGGCAAGGAAATTAACTCCCCTAGAGCATCCAGAAGGAGTTAAGCCCTGTAGAATCAGTTTAGATTTCTGATATCCAGACTAAAAGAAAATTTGTAGTGCTTTAAGCCAGTAGTTTTAATTTTAATGTAGGTTGTAATAGCAGCAATATGAAACTTCAGAAATACAGGTGAAATGATGAAAAAGTCTAATGTACATGTAATTAGAGTCTCAGAAAAGGAGAAGGAAAATTAGGAGAAGTAATATTTTAAGACACAGTGTGTTATGATTTTGTTAAATTAACCTTTGTTAAAGTAGTGATTCTCATCTCACTACACTGATGGACAGTGACTGTGGTGGGGTTGGTGGGGGGGACCGGATGAAGGGGGTAGTTTAATCATCACAATATTGCTCATGTAATTGTAGGTTAATGATACTAAAATAAAATAAATTGTAAAAAAAAAAAAATTAACCTTTGTTAAGTAGAGTCCTGGGATGTTGATGAACCACAGTTCAACGAAAAATCATAAGAGAATTGAAATAGAGAAATTTATTTCTCATGGGTCCTTGAGGATATACATGGCTCACCTCTAGGGTCCTCCCCTCTAGGGAGGTCAAGGAAAGGTACAATCAGAGAGACCCATAGGACCTGGGGCACATACATTTATTGGGGTCTATAGGTGGAGGATTTGGGCCTCCAAGCTAAGGTTGAACTGGCCAGTTGAAACCAAAGAGAACAGGGTTTTGGTAAACTCGAAGGGGCATACAAGGGGGAGGCCCCCGGAGGCAAGGGAGACTATCACAAGGACGGTTAGGGACATTGTATTAGGAACTTAAATTTGCTGTAACTCTGCAGGCTGTTATCTAGGGTATATCTACTTGCATGAAGGGGTAAGGTCAGTTTAAAGCTTCCACAGGCCAATTGGCCATACAAAACAGATGCAAAGGCAGCACAACAGAATTTTCTAAAACTAATAAAGACATCAAGTCATGGATTTGAACAAGTCAGTAAATCCAAACCAGAATAAATGTAAGGAGTACCAGATTTAGGCACTTCATAGTAAAACTGCTGAAAGTAGCCAGAGAAAAAAGACATTTCATATTTGAAGGAACAGTAATAAGACTGACATCTGACTTCTTGACAGACATAATGGGGGCTAGAAAGCAATGGAGTGCAATCTTTAAAGTGTTCAAGAAAGTAACTACTAGGCTAGAATTCTACTCCCAATGAAAATGTTGTTCTGAAGTACATGAGACAAAGGGAGTTCCAGAAAAATAAGACAAGAGGAGTCTTACGAGTAGTCAAGACAATCTTAAGGACAAAACTGGAAGACTTTTCATTACTAGGTAATAGGATTCACTATAAAGCTACAGTAATTAGCATCATATTTACATAAAGATAGATAAATAAAGTTATGGAACAGATTAAAAAGTCCCAAAATAGTCCAACACATATGATTATTTGATTTATTACAGCAGTAGCACTGCAGTACAGTAGAGAAAGGATGCACTTTTCAACAAATGAGCTGAGTTATGCAGGGAGAAAAATACCTAACTCCTACGTCACAAGAAAAATCAATTCCAGTTAAATTGTAGATCTGAATGTGAAAGGTAAAAATTTAGGGAAAGACTGGAAAACATCTTCATGATCTTGGAGTAGGTAAAGGTCCAAAAAGAAAGAAGATTGATAATTGGACTGTATTAAAATTAAGAACTGCTCATCAAAAGACAGCGTAAAAAGAGTGTCATACAAGTAGTGACTCTATAGCATCTCACAATGCTGATGGACAGTGACTGTAATGGGGTTGGTGGGGGGGACCTGATGAAGGGGCTAGTTTAATAACCATAATATTGCACATGTAATTGTAGATTAATGATACCAAAATAAACTATTAAAAAACTACAAAAAAAAAAAAAGAGTGTCATGAAGTGAGAATACGTATTTGCAATTCATGTATCTAATAAAGGACTTGTAGAACTCCTAAAAATCATTAGGGAAAAAACACAATCAAATTTCAACAAGGACAAAATACTTGGAAAGGTGCTACACAAACTATCCAAAGGCCAATATGCATCTAATAATCAGTAATCATCAGATAAACACAAATTAAAACCACCATGAGATACTACTACATATCCTATGAAATGGCTAAAATTTAAAAAGAATGACAGTATCAAATACTAATGTGGAAAAACAAACTAATATGTAGGTGTGTCAAATACAACCATTTTGGAAATCAGTTCGGCTGTATATACAGATAGCCTCTAACCTAGCTGTCCCTAGGTATACACCCCACAGAAATCTATACACATGTTAGTGAACATAGAATAAACAAAGACAAGAATAAACAAGAGTATTCATAGCATTATTCTTACAGCGTAAATGTCCATCAAAGTAGAGTGGGTAAATAAATGCTTCTTGTACAACATAGATGATCATCAAGCATAATATTGAGCAAAAGAAGCCAGACGCATGAGTACATAGTGTGTGAATGAAATTCAAAAACATGTAAAACAAAGTTATGCTGTCAGTAGTTACACTGATTACTTCAATGGGGATAATGAAAAGGAGTGGGAACAAGTGGGTGATTTCTAGCTTGCAGCTATATTCTATTTCCTGATGGGGCTGCAGGTGATACAAGTGTGTATATTTTGTGAAAAGTTAAACTTTCCACAAGCCATACACTTATAATCTGTGTAATTTTTTCTAAAACATTTAATTTTACTTAACACCCCTAATCCTGTCATGCTCCAAATGACATTAAAGGCTACATTTTCTAGACATCACACATAACACAAACTACATAGGTGGTATGCTTCTACACATAAAACTCCATCAGAGGGCTCTTGCTAGATCACTAATAATTTACATGTTGTCAAAAACATAGACATCTTTCGTGTTCTCATTTTATTTAATCTCTCAGGAACCTTTGTCTTTAACCTTTTTTCTTCAAATACGCTTTGACACCCCTAACTCCTCGTTCTCTGCCTATCTCTTCATGTCTTGTATGACACCTTTGCAAACTCCTCTACTCTTCTTCAAATTGTTGAGTTACTCAGGACTCAGTCCTAAGTCTTTTTTCTCTACCATCTTTCCCCAGGTTATCTCTTAACATTCATAACTTAAAATACCAGCTGTGCTGAAAACTAAATGCTTACCTAGAGCCCAGACACTTCTTCTGAACTCTAGGCTCCAGTTCAAACTTAACATTTATCTCAAAGACATCTTACAATGAACATAATCTTAAATTATTCATCTTTTCCTATTTCTATATCTCCAGTCTTATCTTTGTAAACCTTATCTCCATAAATATCTACTAACTTCTCAATTAGAAATCTTGGGAACATTCTTGATACCTCTCCCTACCACACACATGCATATGCACAAACACACACACACCTCCATCCAGACCTACAAAATTCTATTGATTTTACCTCCTAAATATGTCTTGAATCCACCCTTTATGCTACATCTCCACTGCCAGAACCCTGCTGTAAGCCACCATTATGCTGTGGTGGACCATTGCAGTAGCATCCCAACTAGTCAGAAGGTTCATTCTTAACCACCAATCAATCTACTCGTTAGAGAAGTTAGAATGATCCTTTAAAAAGTGTAAATAAAAAAAAAAGTGTAAATACCATATCATGCCTCTCCTTATAATTCTTCAAAGGTTTACTTACACCTTTGGCGAAAACCCAGGTCTTTACATAGCTCCACATCTCTGCAGAATTCAGTTCCTGCCTACCTCTCTTTGCTGCTCTCCTCTCCTGATCATTTTTCTCCAGCCCAGTTTAGCCTTCTTTCACTCCCTCCAAAGCACTAAGTTCTTTCTCACTTCAAGGCCTAATAAGCTAGTTCCCCAGCATAAAATGTACTTAACATTCAGCTCTCTCACTTGACTTCTTCAGAGGTGTCCCCTGTCTAAATGACATCTCCCACTCTTATTTTATAGTGTTCTGTTTCTTCATAGCATTTTTCACAATTTAAAATTTTGTTTATTCATATAGTTGCTTAATATCTTTCACTTTAAACTATAATTTTTGTGACAACAGAGACTATCTGCTCACCATTATAGTCTTGGTATCTTAACAAGCACCTGGTACCTATTATGTGTTCAGTGAATATATGATGAATGAGAAAAGATAACATGCTACCTTAAGGTCAGGAACTGTTTCATAGTTGTGCCCTGTACCCTGGGAGCATGGAGGGGTTATTTATTTCCTCTGGGTTAGTCCTTTATTTCTTCAAAATTGATCTCTGAGAAAAGCACCATGTAATCATTGTGATGCCTGGAGACAGTTTTTGATGATTAGCCAGTCTTCTCAGTGATGTATATTTTATGTGCTAAGCTAAACTGGCAGTTGTTGGCATATTTTATTCAAGCCCCCACAGAGGAATACACCTGCCTGCATATCTTAGATTGGAGCTCTTGAAAACTAGAGGCAGTGTTCTCAGTGGCAGTGTTGGCTAAACAACTTGTATTCTTTTCGAGAATTCTGGTTTTTTTTTTCAAACATTGGGTCCCTACAAAGGAAAGGTAATCTAATTGAATTTGCTTACTACTGAGATTGATAGTTTTGTTTGTGTAAAGATTATTCTATTTTAGTCATGTAAGTATGCCATAATGCTACCACAGTAAGTATATCACGTCTTTAAATCACAAGACAAAAATGACCACATTTCACAATACTGAAATGTCTTCATATATGTTTTATAAAATATACAGAGCTATTACAATATGGCATTACAAAATATTCTGTATTTTCTTGGAGAGCTTATGTTTGCTTTCTTCCTCTAAGATGTAGTTTTTAATTGTTTTTAAACAAATTTCAATAAAATGAGATGCTTAATTGTATGTTTGGTAGAGAATTGTAAGTCCAACAATTTGAAACCCCTTTCAGGCCACTAGCATTTCTCAAAACCCATGTAAAATTGCCTGTTCACTACCAATTTTAGAACAAATTTTGTTTAAAGAGGAAATGTTTTAGGGATTTATCATATTTCTTAATACTTAGTACATGAGGTATGTTATTTATTTCTGAAGTCTAGATGCCATACTTAGAATTCCCCCTTAAACAGAAAAAGCATTCTCAATGTTTATTATGTGTATTAGCAGTTGCAGGGCCATCCATGGTGAGAAGAGAGAAGGGAACAAGAAGAATGAGAATTCTGAATGCTTAGAAAAGGCCAAGTTTCTGATATTATTTTTACTATTATTTATTCTACCTCTGGCAAAGTTGTTAATTCTCTCTCAGTGAAATAATTTTTAAAGCTTCATCTATTCATTGATATTTGCTGATTTACCAGACATTCATAGCTATTATCAGGTCAATGAAATTGGGATCTCATAACAGTTTATAAATGTCTGCTGCTGGGTATGACTAAATAAGTTTCTGAATTTCATAATCCTCTGGTTGCTACTGCAGACTCTTCTTGGGGTTTTTAAAATGTAGATCACTGACTCTAGAGCTAGTGAAAGAATATAGGGAATATTGAACTTCTTTCTGTAGTACTAAAGCAGTATACAAATATGGTACATTAGGGTTTTGAGGGGCTGGGGATTTAAGTACAGGGACCTCTGCCATGTACAAAAACAGTCTTCTCAAACTAATTGCCAATTTAGGGATTATATTAAATAAACATAATAGAGTAGGGGGAAGAGCAGCTTTATTTTGCCAAGAAGACAACACTCCTTGCAAAATTCTGATTGGCAGATTTCTTCTCCCTGGCATTTAATTAAAATCTTTTCTCTAGCAATACATGGTACTGAGGTTCATATATAGATTCATTTATTGTATCAAGAAAGACTTGGGTCAACTATCTTTCTAGCTTTCATCCTTTACTAATTACATGTCTTCTCATCTATTTAGCAGTTGTGTCTGACAGCACTATCATCAATAAAAAGTAGAGTGAGTGTATTGTTTATAGTCTTTCCCTTCTATGCCTATGTCACCATAAGTAGAGTTGTATTCCTTTCTGCAAAGTTTAATATTAGATAAGTAAAACTTTATCACACTAGAAAATACAACTCATTTTTTGTTTGTTGCTTAATGTCTGTCATGTAGTAAAATAATCCTGGTGCATCAGATTGAAATTGATCTCTATTTGCATCCTACCTTAGAAGGCTGCCCTATAGATGAAAATTGTTGCTCCAAAGGGGCTAAGTGGAAGACTAAGGATAAATTGGCATAATTTCATCCTTGCTATTAAAAAATGGAAAATGCCTAGCCAATGGTGAAATAGTCATTTTTATATATCAAGGACACTATCCTGTTAACAGTGGATCATCATCCAGTAGGAGACATGAGTTCAATGACCTGAAATTCAGGACACTATTTTTTAAATAGAGTAAGTGGGTTTAAGTTCAGTATTGCATCATTTAATGAACTGTTTCAGAAAGCCGAGATCATAGTAAATGATTGTGACAGCTTTTCTCCTAAGTACTTAAATTGTTAATTAAATTCTTTTTTTCAAACTATTCCCTCTTAAAGAGTAGGGAAAGCATGATGTATTCAGCTCTTACCTGGGCTTCATGTTTATTGTTCAGTGCTTAATAAATATGTATATTAAAAAATAAATTGTACCTGCAGCTCTGAACTTACTTTGCTATGACCTATAATAGACTGCTGTACTCTCTACTCTCTTTGTCTTTCAAGCAAACCATATCACCCAAAACTTATAACCTACTTTACTATAATAATGCTGACATGTTTTGGAAGCCTGGAAGATTGAAATTTAGCTGGCATCATGGGATCTCAGTTGACTTAAGAGCATCTCCTACCTTGCTTGGTAATACATGTAAAATAGTACTGAAAGGCATTCTTTCTCAAGAGATTTTGGAGTTAATAGTGACAGAAATGTATTGAAGGAAAGAATGTAGATACTGTAATTAAAAAGGTTATAGGAGAGACTAGAAATTTCTCTATCTGGTACCCTGTTAATTTGAAGACCTAAGCCATGTATCTGATGATACTTACTTATTTCATCTGTTTTTTTAATAATTGTGTTTATTTCCTGAAGAAAATGATTTGATATAGTCTATTGTTCTTTTATTTTTTTAAAGAGAAGAGAAGGTCAGGGCTGTATTTTTTTTTTGCCTTTATTTTATTTTATTTTTATTTTGGCATCATTAATATACAATCACATAACGAACACTGTTACTAGATTCCCCCCATTATCAACTTCCCACCACATACACCATTACAGTCACTGTCCATCAGCGTAGTAAAATGCTATAGAATCACTACTTGTCATCTTTGTGCTTTACTGCCTTCCCCACATTCTGTGTGCTAATCGTAATGCCCCTTATTCCCCTTCTCCCTCCTATCACACACCCCCACTCCCTTTCCCTTTGGCAACTGTTAGTCCATTCTTGGATTCTGTGAGTCTGCTGTTGTTTTGTTCCCTCAGTTTTTCCTTTGTTCTTAATGCTCCACAGATGAGTGAAATCATTTGGTACTTGTCTTTCTCTGCCTGGCTTATTTCACTGACCATAATACCCTCTAGCTGCTTCCATGTTGTTGCAAGTGGTAGGATTTGTTTTCTTCTTATGGCTGAATAATATTCCGTTGTGTATATGTACCACATCTTTATCCATTCATCTACTGATGGACACTTAGGTTGCTTCAATTTCATGGCTATTGTAAATAGTGCTGCGATAAACATAGGGGTGCATATGTCTTTTTGAAACTGAGATCCGGCATTCTTAGGGTAAATTCCTAGCAGTGGAATTCCCGGGTCAAATGGTATTTCTATTTTTAGTTTTCTGAGGAGCCTCCATACTGCTTTCCACAATAGTTGAAATAGTTTACATTCCCACCAGCAGTGTGGGAGGGTTCCCCTTTCTCCGCATCCTCGCCAGCATTTGTTGTTCCTAGACTTTTCTATGTTGGCTGTACTAACTAGTGTGAAGTGATACCTCACTGTGGTTTTAATTTGCATTTCCCTGATAGTAATGAGAAGCATCTTTTCATGTGCCTGTTGGCCATCTGAATTTCTTCTTGGGAGAAGTGTCTGTTCATATTCTCCACCCATTTTTTAATAGGGTTATTTGCTTTTTGGGTGTTGAGGTGTGTAAGTTCTTTATATATTTTGGATGTTAACCCCTTGTTGGATATGTCATTTACAAATATATTCTCCCATACTGTAGGGTGCCTTTTTGTACTGCTGATGGTGTCCTTTGCTGTACAGAATCTTTTTAGCATGATGTAGTCCCATGTTCGTTTTTTATTTTGTTTCCTTTACCCAAGGAGATGAGTTCAGGAAAAAGTTGCTCATCTTTATATTCGAGATATTTTTGCCGATGTTTTCTTCTAAGAGTTTTATGGTTTCATGACTTATATTCAGGTCTTTGATCCATTTCAAGTTTACTTTTTTGTATGGGGTTAGACAATAATCCAGTTTCATTCTCTTACATTTAGCTGTCCAGTTTTGCCAACACCAGTTGTTGAAGATTCCCCATTCCCCCAAGTTGCTGTCATTTCCCCATTGTATATCCATGGCTCCTTTATTGTATATTAATTCGCCATATATGCTTGGGTTTATATCTGGGTTCTCTAGCCTGTTCCATTGATCTATGGGTCTCTTCTTGTGCCAGTACCAAATTGTCTTGATTACTCTGGCTTTGTACTAGACCTTGTAGTCGGGGAGCATAATCCCCCCCCCACTTTATTCTTCCTTCTCAGGATTGCTTTTGCTATTCAGGGTCTTTTGTGGTTCCATATGAATTTTAGAACTATTTGCTCTAGTTTGTTGAAGAATGCAGTTGGTATTTTGATAGGGATTCCATTGAATCTGTAAATTGCTTTAGGCAGCATGGCCATTTTGACAATATTAATTCTTCTTATCCATGAGCACGGGATGTGTTTCCATTTATTGGTATCTTCTTTAATTTCTCTCATGAGTGTATTTTAGTTTTCAGAGTATAGGTCTTTAACTTCCTTTGTTAGGTGTATTCCTAGGTATTTTCGTCTTTTTGATGCAGTTATGAATGGAATTGTTTTCCTGATTTCTGTTTTTGCTATTTCATCGTTAGTTTGTAGGAATGCAACAGATTTCTGTGTATTAATTTTATATCCTGCAACTTTGCTGAATTCAGCTATTAGATCTAGTAGTTTTGGAATGGATTCCTTGTGATTTTTATGTACAATAGCATGTCATATGCAAACAGGGACAGTTTGACTTCTTCCTTGCCAATCTGGATGCCTTTTATTTCTTTGTGTTGTCTGATTGCTGTGGCTAGGACCTCCAGAACTATGATAAATATAAGTGGGGAGAGTAGGCATCCTTGTCTTGTTCCTGATCTTAAAGGAAAAGCTTTCAGCTTCTCACTGTTAAGTGTGATGTTGGCTGTGGGTTGGTCGTACATAGCCTTTATTATGTTGAGGTACTTGCCCTCTATACCCATTTTGTTGAGAGTTTTTATCATGAATGGATGTTGAATTTTGTTGAATGCTTTTTCAGTATCTACGGAGATGATCATGTGGTTTTTGTCCTTCTTTTTGTTGATATGGTGGATGATGTTGATGGATTTTCGAATGTTGTACCATGCTTGCATACCTGGAATAAATCCTACTTGATCATTATGGATGATCTTTTTGCTGTATTTTTCAATTTGGTGTGCTAATATTTGTTGAGTATTTTTGCATCTACATTCTTCAGTCATATTCGTCTGTAATTTTCTCTTTTGGGATGTGTTTGCCTGGTTTTGTATTAGAGTGATGCTGGCCTCTATTGAATGAGTTTGGAAATATTCTTTCCTCTTCTACTTTTTGGAAAACTTTAAGGAGGATGGGTATTTGGTCTTCACTAGTGTTTGATAAAACTCAGCAGTAAAACCATCTGGTCCAGGTATTTCGTTCTTAGGTAGTTTTTTAATTACCAATTCAATTCGTGTGCTGTTAATTGGTCTATTCATATTTTTTGTTTCTTCCTGGGTCAGCCTTGGAAGGTTGTATTTTTCTAGAAAGTTGTCCATTTCTTCTAGGTTATCCAGTTTCTTACCATATAATTTTTCATAGTATTCTCTCATAATTCTTTGTATTTCTGTGGTGTCTGTAGTGATTTTTCCTTTCTCATTTCTGTTTATGTGTGTAGATTCTGTTTATGTGTGTAGACTCTCTTTTTTCTTGATAAGTCTGGCTGGGCATTTACCTATATGCCTAGGCCAAGGTCATGAAAACATTTAGACCAAAATTCTTAGATTGTGATACCAAATTAGATAATGGTAAACTTTCTTTGGTTCACACAGCAAAAAAAAATAAGTAAATTGATAGAACTGAACTATTTTCTCCCAAAACTTAGCTCTTAAACTTTTTCAGCATTAGCTGTGAATAAGTAGATAAACATGATGATATTAAGTCTGAAATTTACTGTCAGGATAGATGTGTTTATTACCATGGTAACAAAACCACTACAAAATCTCAGAGTTTTTTCTCACACATGCTATTTGTCCAAAGCAGGTTAACAAGGGGGCTATGCTATTTTTGGTCACTTGGACAACCATTGTATTTTATACTTTCATGATCCCTTTAATAAGAGGAGAGGAACATGGAAACTTGCTATGGACTCTTTAACTTTCTGCCCAGAAGTATTATATGCCAATGTGAGCTGACCCTGTGAGTTCTATGGGCCTTGCCTGATTTCATTGGTCATGAGGAAGTATAATCTTATGTTCCTAAAAGGAGAATTCAAGATATTTGTGAATAGCTGTAATGGCTATCACAGTTAACTTCAGTGAGTTACTTAACCTCTCTGTGTGCCAATTTGCTCACTATGAAGTAGAGACTAATGATAATACTAACCTCAAATGATAGTTGTGAGGAATAAATGAAATAATACATGTAAAACTCTTATTAGACTAGTGCTTGGTTCTTAATAACCATTCAATAAGTGTTTGCTACTATCATTACTATCATTATTATTAGGCTCTTATTACATGATGGACACCATACTACCTTATTTATATGACTAATTTTTCAAATAACTCCTATAGTCAGTAGTACTACTATCCTCATTTACAGATGAGAAAACTTAGGTTCGAGATATTGATTAACTTGCCAAGCTCCACAGCTAAAAAATAAAAGATGGGATTTAAATCCAGCTAGTCTGATTTCACAGCCTTTCATATTAACCATGTCTCCCTCTCAGATAGTAAATAAATATTAACAGAATTCAGAAACGTATACTATGCTTAGAGAATTCTGTTGGTATGTGTGCATACAGTTCATGATTGTGATTTGATTTTATTTTTAATATACACTTGCATGAACAACACTGTGGTCACTAGATTGCCCCCATTATCAAGTCCCCACCACATAACCCATTACAATCATTGTCCATCAGCGTAGTAAGATACTATAGAATCACTACTTGTCTTCTCTGTGCTATACTACCTTCCCCGTGCCTGCCGCTACATTATGTGTGCTAATCATAATGCTACTACCTTCCCCGTGCCTGCCGCTACATTATGTGTGCTAATCATAATGCCCCTTTTTCCCCTTATCCCTCGTTTCCCAGCCACCTTCCCCAGTCCCTTTCCCTTTGGCAACTGTTAGTCCATTCTTGGGTTCTGTGAGTCTGCTGCTGTTCTGTTCCTTCAGTTTTTGCTTTGTTCTTATACTCCACAGATGAGTGAAATCATTTGGTACTTGTTTCTCCCCGCCTGGCTTTTTTCACTGAGAATAATACCCTCTACCTCCACCCATGTTGTTGCAAACAGTAGGATTTGTTTTCTTCTTATAGGTGAATAATACTCCATTGTGTATATGTACCACATCTTCTTTATCCATTCATCTACTGGTGGACACTTAGGTTGATTCTATTTCTTGGCTATCGTAAATAGTGCTGCGATACACATACAGGGGCCTATGTCTTTGGGTTTTTTTTTTTTACTATCATTAATGTACAATTACATGAACAATATTATGGTTACTACACTCCCCCCATTATCAAGTCCCCACCACATACCCCATTACAGTCACTGTCCATCACCATAGTAAGATGCTATAGAATCACTATTTGTGTCTTCTCTGTGTTATACTGCCTTCCCCCTGTCCCCCCTCACCCACATTACACGTGCTAATTGTCATGACCCTTATTCCCGCTTATCCCTCCCTTCCCACCCATCCTCTCCAATCCCTTTCCCTTTGGTAACTGTTAGTCCATTCTTGGGTTCTGTAAGTCTGCTGCTCTTTTGTCCCTTCAGTTTTTTCTTTGTTCTTATACTGCACAGATGAATGAAATTATTTGATACTTGTCTTTCTCCGCCTGGCTTATTTCACTGAGCATAATACCCTCTAGCTCCATCCATGTTGTTGCAAATGGTAGGATTTGTTTTCTTCTTATGGCTGAATAATATTCCATTCTGTATATGTACCAGTCTTCTTTATCCATTCATCTACTGATGGACACTTAGGTTGCTTCCATTTCTTGGCTATTGTAAATAGTGCTGTGATAAACACAGAGGTGCATGTGTCTTTCAAACTGGGCTGCTGCCTTCTTAGGGTAAATTCCTAGGAGTGGAATTCCTGGGCCAAATGGTATTTCCATCTTGAGTTTTTTTTGAGAAACCTCCATACTGCTTTCCACAATGGCTGAACTAATCTACATTCCCACCAGCAGTGTAGGAGATTTCCCCTTTCTCCACATCCTTGCCAACATTTGTTGTTGTTTGTCTTTTGGATGGTGGCCATCCAAAAGACAAACTGGTGTGAGGTGATATATCCATGTCGTTTTAATTTGTATTTCTCTACCAATGTGGAGCATCTTTTCATATGCCTGTTGGCCATCTGAACTTCTTCTTTGGAGAAGTGTCTGTTCAGCTCCTCTGCCCTTTTTTTTTTTTTTTTTTTGGTTCTTCTGCCCATTTTTTAATTGGCTTATTTGCTTTTTGTTTGTTGAGGTTCATGAGCACTTTATATAATTTGAATGTGAACCCTTTATCGGATATGTCATTTATGAATATGTTCTCCCATACTGTAGGATGTCTTTTTTTTCTACTAATGGTGTCCTTTGCTGTACAGAAGGTTTTTAGTTTGGTATAGTCCCGCTATGTCATTTTTCCTTTTGTTTCCCTTGCCTGGGAGATATATTCATAAAGAAGTTCCTTAAGTTTATGTCCAAAAGATTTTTGCCTACGTTTTTCTTTAGAGTTTTATGGTTTCATGACTTACATTCAGGTCTTTGATCCATTTTGAGTTTACTTTTGTGTATGGGGATAGACAATAATCCGGTTTCATTCTCTTGCATGTAGCTGTCCAGTTTTGTCAACACTAGCTGTTGAAGAGGCTGTCATTTCCCCATTGTATATCCATGGCTCCTTTATCATATATTAATTGACCATATATGCTTGAGTTTATATATGGGTTCTCTAGTCTGTTCCATTGATCTATGGGTCTATTCTTGTGCCAGTACCAAATTGTCTTGATTACTGTAGCTTCGTAGTAGAGCTTGAAGTCAGGGAGCATAATTCCCCTGCTTTATTCTTCCTTCTCAGGATTCCTTTGGCTATTCAGGGTCTTTTGTGGTTCCATATGAATTTTAGAACTATTTGTTCCAGTTCATTGAAGAATGCTGTAGGTATTTTGATAGGGATTGCATTGAATCTATAGATTGCTTTAGGCAGGATGGCCATTTTGACAATATTAATTCTTCCTACCCAAGAGCATGGAATTAATTTCCATTTATTAGTGTCCTCTTTAATTTCTCTTTAGAGTGTCTTGTAGTTTTCAGGGTATAGGTCTTTCACTTCCTGGGTTAGGTTTATTCCTAGGTATTTTATTCGTTTGGATGCGATTGTGAATTGAATTGTTTTTCTGATTTCTCTTTCTGCTAGTTCATCGTTAGTGTATAGGAATGCAACAGATTTATGTTTATTGACTTTGTATCCTGTAACTTTGCTGAATTCAGATATTAGATCTAGTAGTTTTGGAGTTAATTCTTTAGGGTTTTTTATGTACCATATCAAGTCATCTGCAAACAGGGACAGTTTGACATCTTCCTTACCAATCTGGATGCCTTTTATTTCTTTGTGTTGTCTGATTACTGTGGCTAGGACGTCTAGAATTATGTTGAAGAAAAGTGGGGAGACTGGGCATCCTTATTTTGTTCCTGATCTTGAAGAGCTTTCAGCATCTTGCTGTTAAGTATAATGTTGGCTGTGGGTTTGTTATATATGGCCTTTATTATGTTGAGATACTTGCCATCTATAACCATTTTGCTGAGTTCTTCTCATGAATAGATGTTGAATTTTGTTGAATGCTTTTTCAGCATCTTTGGAGATGATCATGTGGTTTTTGTCCTTTTTGTTGATGTAGTTGATGATGTTGATGGCTTTTCAAATGTTATACCATCCTTGCATCCCTGGGATGAATCCCACTTGATCATGATGGATGATCTTTTTGATGTATTTTTGAATTTGTTTGCTAATATTTTGTCGAGTATTTTTGCATCTATGTTCATCAGGGATATTGGTCTGTAATTTTCTTTTTTTGTGGTGTCTTTGCCTGGTTTTGGTATTAGAGTGATATTGGCCTCATAGAATGAGTTTGGGAGTATTCCCTCCTCTTCTACTTTTTGGAAAACTTTAAGGAGGATGGGTATTAGGTCTTCACTAAATGTTTGATAAAATTCAGCAGTGAAACCATCTGGTCCAGGTGTTTTGTTCTTAGGTAGTTTTTTGATTACCCATTCAATTTCTTTGCAGGTAATTGGTCTATTCAGATTTTGTGTTTCTTCCTGGGTCAGCCTTGGAAGGTTGTATTTTTCTAGAAAGTTGTCCATTTCTTCTAGGTTATACAGTTTGTTACCATATAATTTTTCATAGTATTCTCTCATAATTCTTTGTATTTCTGTCGTGTCCGTAGTGATTTTTCCTTTCTCATTTCTGATTCTGTTTATGTGTGTAGACTCTCTTTTTTTCTTGATAAATCTGGCTAGGGGTTTATCTATTTTGTTTATTTTCTCGAAGAACCAGCTCCTGCTTTCATTGATTCTTTCTATTGTTTTATTCTTCTCAATTTTATTTATTTCTGCTTTAATCTTCATTATGTCCGTCCTTCTACTGACTTTGGGCCTCATTTGTTCTTTCTTCTCTAGTTTCATTAATTGTGAGTTTAAACTGTTCATTTGGGATTGTTCTTCTTTCCTGAGGTAGGCCTGTATTGCAATATATTTCCCTCTTAGCATGGCCTTTGTTGCGTCCCACAGATTTTGTGGTGTTGGATTATTGTTGACATTTGTCTCCATATATTGGTTGATCTCTGTTTTTAATTTGGTCATTGAGCCATTGATTATTTAGGAGCTTGTTATTAAGCCTCCATGTGTTTGTGGGCTTTTTCATTTTCTTTGAGTAATTTATTTCTAGTTTCATGCCTTTGTGATCTGAGAGGCTGGTTGGTACAATTTCAATCTTTTTGAATTTACTGCGGTTCTTTTTGTGGCCTAGTATGATCTACTCTTGAAATAATTCCATGTGCACCTGAGAAGAATGTGTATCCTGTTGCTTTTGGATGGAGTGTTCTGTAGATGTCCATTAGACCCATCTGTTCTAATATGTTGTTCCGTGCCTCTGTCTCTTTATTCATTTTCTGTCTGATTGATCTGTCCTTTGGAGTGAGTGGTGTGTTGAAGTCTCCCAAAATGAATGCATTGCATTCTATTTCCCCCTTTAATTTTGTTAGTATTTGTTTCACATATGTAAGTGATGCTGTGTTGGGTGCATAGATATTTATAATAGTTATATCCTCTTGTTGGACTAACCCCTTTATCATTATGTAATGTCCCTTTGGTCTCTAGTTACTTTTTTTGTTTTGAAGTCTATTTTGTCTGATACAAGTACTGCAACTCCTGCTTTTTTCTCCCTATTAGTTGCATGAAATATCTTTTTCCATCCCTTTACTTTCAGTCTTTGTATGTCTTTGGGTTCGAAGTGAGTCTCTTGTAGGCAACATATAGATGGGTCTTGTTTTTTTATCCATTCAGTGACTCTATGTCTTTTGACTGGTGCAATCAGACCATTTACATTTAGGGTGATTATTGATAGGTATATACTTACATATTGGCATTGCAGGATTTAGATTCATGGTTACAAAAGGTTCAAGGGTAATTCCCTTACTATCTAACAGTCTAATTTAACTCACTTCGTATGCTATTACAAACACAACGTAAAGATTCTTTTTTTTTCCTCCATTTTCTTCCTTCTCCATTCTTTGTTGTTATGTATCATATTCTGTACTCTTTGTCTTTCTTTGGGTGACATCTATTTAGCCCTAGGAATACTTCCATCTATAGGAGTCCCTCCAAAATACACTGGAGACATGGTTTGTGGGAGGTAAATTCTCTCAGCTTTTGCTTATCTGAAAATTGTTTAATCCCTCCTTCAAATTTAAATAACAACTTGCCAGATAGAGTATTCTTGGTTCAAGGCCCTTCTGCTTCATTGCATTAAATATATCATGCCACTCCCTCTGGCCTGTAAGGTTTCTGTTGAGAAATCTGATGATAGCCTGATGAGTTTTCCTTTGTATGTGATGTTTTTTCTCTCTCTAGCTGCTTTTAAAAGCCTGTCTTTATCCTTGATCTTTGCCATTTTAATTATTATTTGTCTTAATGTTGTGTTCCTTGGGTCCTTTGTGTTGGGAGATCTGTACACCTCCATGGCTTGAGAGACTATCTCCTTCCCCATAGTGGGGAAATTTTCAGCAATTACCTCCTCAACAACACTTTCTATCCCTTTTCTCTCTCTTCTTCTGGTACCCCTATAATGCGAATGTTGTTCTGTTTGGATTGGTCACACAGTTTTCTCAATATTCTTTCATTCCTAGAGATTCTTTTTTCTCTCTGTGCCTCAGCTTCTTTGTATTCCTCTTCTCTAATTTCTATTTCATTTACCGTCTCTTCTACTACATCTAATCTCCTTTTAAATCCCTCCATTGTATGTTTCATTTCAGATACGGAATTTCTTAGTGATTGAATCTCCATCTTAAATTCATTCCTGAGTTCTTGAGTATTTTTCTGTACATCCATAAACATCTTTATGATTTTTATTTTGAACTCTCAGGAAATTGGTGTGTTCTTTTTCATTTGGCCCTTTTCCTAATGTTTGTGAGATTTGGGTCTGAACCATGTTCTTTTGACATTTCATATTTCTGTGTGGTACCCTCTAGTGCCCAGAGGCTCCAGTGTCTGGAGCTGCTCAGTCCCTAGAGTGAGGTTGGGGATCGCAGGGGAGCAGAGCTGCGGCCTGGAGGGAGGAAAGATCTGTTGCCTGATTCCTGTCTGTCGTGCCTGTCTCCCGTATCCGAGCCAGTGGGCCAAGCACACTGGTGTAAGCCTCTGTGCTTGGTGTCTAGGTGTTGTAGGCGGAGCCTCCCTCTGACTGGCCTGATGCCAGTGCAGTGACTGCTGGTTTGTGAGCCGGTGCTGTCAGGCCAGGAGGAAGGCTCAGCAGGCTGTGTATCACAGTGGGGGGCCTCGGAGCTGAGTAGGCAGCCAAGGGGGATGGAGCACTTGAAGCTCCTCAGTGTTCCCAATCTGCTGGGCAGATCGCGCCCAGACAACCTTGTCTCCCTATCCCTTCTCCTGCACAGCAGGCTCCATGCAACCCCCTTCCCTTCAGCAGCCCTCTCGCTACTAGGAAGCCTCTCACAGTGCCTGCCTTTCCCCTGTCCCAAAGTGGCCGGGTGTGGATCCTGTCCTCTACAAACAGCCAGAATCTGTCTCTCAAGCATTCCACCTGTCCCATCTCCCCATCCTCCAGAGCACCACACAATGGAAGTTTCTGATCGCAAAGCAGATCTCCAGGTGTTCAGCATCCCAGGCCTCCACCCCATCCTTGCTCCATTTCTCTTCCTCTGCCGGTGAGCTGGGGTTATGGACTGGCCTTGGTCCCGCCTAATCAAGGCTTTGGTACGTTACCCTGTTTCGTGACGTCTGCTCTGTTCATGAGGTCTTGTACACACTCTTCTGCAGCCTTCTTTCCTGTTGCTGTTTGAGCGTTAGTTGTATTAACTATATTTTCACAGGATCTGTGGTTTTGGGAGGAGTTCTCTGTCTCATCTCTCTCGCCGCCATCTTGAATCTTATCCGCAGGAAAGGTTTTTACTTGCTAAGATTTTATTTGGAAGTCAGTTGAATCTGTAGATCAAGCTAGGAATAACTGACAACTTGACAATATTGAGCCTTCCTATCCATGAATATGGAATATTTCTCTATTTATTTAGTTCTTTGATCTCTTTCATCAGAGTTTTGTAGTTTTTCCTCATATATGTTTTATAGGTTTTTTTTAGATTTATGCCTAAGTATTTGCCAGGGACGTTCTAATATAAATAGCAATATGCTTTTAATTTCAAACCCCTATTTGTTAATTCCTGGTATATAGGAAGACAGTTGACATTTATACATTAACTTGGTATCTGTCATCCTTGCTATACTTGCTTATTAGTTTCAGGAGTTTTTTTGGTCAATTCATTCATATTTTCTACACAGACAGTCATGTCATCTATGAACAAAGATAGTTTTATTTCTTCCTTCCCAGTCTATATACATTTTATTTCCTTGTTTTGTCTTATTGCATTAGCCAGGACTTTTACTATGATGTTGAAAAGCAGTTATGAGAGGAGACATCCTTACCTTATTACCTGATCTTAGAGGAGAAGCTTTGCATTTTTCACCATGAAGTATGATGTTAGGTGTAGGTTTTTATAGGTCTTTATCAACTTAAAGAAGCTTCCTTGTATTCCTAGTGTGCTGAGAGTTTTTATCCTGAATGGGTGTTGGATTTTGTCAAATTCTTTTTCTGCATCTGTTGATATGATCATGTGATTCTTCTTTATCCTATTGATGTAATAGGTTACATTAATTAATGAATTGAACTAACCTTGCATTCCTGGGATAAATCTCATTTTGTCGTGCTGTATAAATCTTTTTATACATTGTTTGATTTGATTTGCTAATATTTTGTTGAGGATTTTTGCATCTATGTTCATGAGAGATACTGGTCTATAGTTTTCTTTTTTGTGATGTCTTTGGTTTTGGTATTAGAGTAACAATGGACTAATGGAATCAGTTAGGAAGTATTCCCTCTGCTTCTAGCCTCTGAAAGAGATTATAGAGGATTGGTACAATTTCTTCTTCAAATGTTTGGTAGAATTTACCAGTGAACCCATTTGGTGCTTTCTGTTGTAGAAGGTTATTAATTATTGATTCAATTTCTTTAATAGATATGGACCTATTCATATTGTCTGTTTCTTCTTGTGTGAGTTATGTCAGATGGTATCTTACAAAGTAATGGTCCATTTCATCTTGGTGATCAAATTTGTGGACTCAGAGTTTTCCATAATATTCCTTTATTATCCTTTTACTGTCCATTATTGATTTTATTGTTCTTTTCAAAGGATCAAATTTTGGTTTTATTGAATTTCTAGATTGATGTCTGTTTTCAATTTCATTGATTTCTGCTTTAATTTTTATTATTTCTTGTCTTCTGCTTACTTTGGATTTAATTTTCTCTTCTTTTTCTACTTTCCTAATGTGGAAGCTTAGATTTTTTATTTTAGATTTTTCTCCTTTTCTGATACATGCATTCAGTGCTATAATTTTACCTCTAAGTACTTGTATTTCACTGAATCCCACAAATTCTTACAAGTTGTATTTTCATTTTCTTTTAGTTCAAAATATTTTTAAATGTCTCTTCATTTCTTCTTTGACTCACGTGTTTCTTAAAAGTGTGCTGTTTAATCTCCAAGTATTTGGGGATCTTACAGCCTTCTTTCTTTTATTAATTTCTAGTTTAATTCCATTGTATTCTGAAAGCAGACGTTGTATGATTTCTGTTCTTTTAAACTTGTTAAAGTGTGCTTTATAGCCCAGAGTTTGGTCTGTTTTTGGTGAGTGTTCCATGTGAGCTTGAGAAGAATGTGTAATCTGCTGTCATTGGAAGAAGTAGTCCTATAGATGCCAATTATATCCTGTTGATTGATGGTGCTGTTGAGTTCAACTATGTGCTTACTGAATTCCACCTTCTGGAAATTTCCATTTCTGTTATAGGGATAGGTATTAAAGGTGTTATAGTGGATACATTTGTTTCTCCTTGCACTAATACCAGTTTTTACCTCACATTATTTTTATTATCGAATGTACATCACACTGGTTCAACAGCCCCCTCTCCCCTAAAGTTTCTCTTTACTTTTCAGTTTTAGAAATTTCTCTTATCATATCCTCAAGGTCAAAGAGTCTTCCCTCAGCCATGTTAGTCTACTACTGAGGCCATCAAAAACATTCTTCATTTCTGTTAGCATTTTTGATCTCTAGCATTTCTTTTTGATTCATTAAAATTTCTGTCTCCCTGCTTACATTATCTATCTATTCATGCATGCTGTATACTTGTATACTTTTTCCATTAAGTCCCTTAAAGTAGTAATTATAATTTTTAAAAATTCTGATCTGGCTAATTCCAGTATCTGTGTCATATCTTACTCTGGTTCTGATGCTATTCAGTCTATTCAAATCGTGCTTTTGGTCTTTTAGTATACCTTGCAATTTTTTGTTGAAAAGTAGACATGATGTACAGAGTAAAAGGAGCGATGGTAAATAGGCCTTTGGTGAGGGAGGAAGAGAAGCATTCTTTAGTTTTATGATAAGGTCTCAGTCTTTTGGTGAGCCTGTGCTCCTGACTGTGAACTTGACCAGTACTTCTCAGGGTTTTTCCCCATTCACATGGGACAGAATGGCTGGAGGGCGCTAGAATTCTAATGTATTTCCCTAGCACTCCTAAAAAGTATGATAAGGATGTGGAGATTTTGGAACCCTCATATATGTACTATGTGCAGATGCTTTGGAAAACAGTTTGGCAGTTCCTCAAAATGTTAAACATAGAGTTACCATTTGACCCAGTAATTCCATTCGTAGATATATGTCTAAGAGAATTGAAAACATGTCCGCACAAAACATGAACACAAACATTTATAAGCAGTATTATTCACAATAGCCAAAAAGGAGAAACAGCTCAGGTCTACAGCTGACAAATGGATAAACAAAATGTTAAAAGGGAATGAAATACAGATGCATACTAAAGTGTGATGAACCTTGAAAAACTTTATGCTAAGCAAAAGAAGCCAGACATAAAAGGCCAAATAGCATATGAGCCATTTATATGAAATGTCTTAATGGGCATGTTCATAAAGACAGAAAACAAATTAGTGGTTACCTGGGCCTAGGGGGAGGGGAGAATGGGGAATGACTGCTAATGGGTACCAAGTTTCTTTTTGGGGTGATGAAAATGTTCTAAAATCAATTATGGTGTTAACTCTATAACCACATAAATATATGAAAGCCATGGAATTGTACACTTTAAAGGGGTGAATTTTATGGTATGTGAACTGTATGTTCAAGAAAATAAAACAACTTAAGATTATTAAAAATAAATAAATAAATAAATAACTTAAGATGGCTTTTGGTATGAGTCAGGGATAGAAAGTGTGAAAAGATGAGGCTGAGTGGGTTTGGGTGAGTTAGGTTTGAGTTGTTTGGAAGTTTTGACAGAGCTGATGTGATGTTGGGAAATACCCTAAGAACATGTAGAATGACTGCTGAGAGCATTGAGGTCCCAGTTACAGTTGAATAGCATAAATTTACACTGGTAATGTGTTTTGTTATTTTTCTTCAACACCATTCTTGAGCCAAAATTCAGAGTTGATCTACATCCAGAGTATAGGAAGAGAACAAGGCAAAGGAATTGACAGTGTTAGCAAAAGAATGTCTGAAATGTAGCCATGGAATCTAAGCTGGACAGAGAAGGAAAAACCAAGGGTCACTGAATAGAGGCTTGTGTGGTTAAAGGTCTAGTAGTAAAAATAATTGAGAGTTGAAATAACTAGGAGATAGTGATCAGAGACTTTTGAATTTGAGTTTGGTATAGCCAAGTGACATGATGTTTAAAGGAACTGGAAGTTTTGCAAGGACTGTAGTATGGAAAATGAGGTCAGAGTCCCATCTCTTTAACTCTGAGGTGTGTGGTTGGGGAAGGAGTAGTGAGTGAATATGGTTAGAGGACATAATAAAGTGGGATTAACGTATGTAACGTAAGGAAAGAGCACTTGAAAAGCTCCAACCCTGGAAAAGAGAAGTACAAATTGTGCTTCCAGCACCATCCAACACTTTTGGAATAATATAGTCTATTGTTGAGTCCCTTTTGTTGGGAAAGGTTACTAGAACAATCTTAATTGAGGAAAACTATTAAGCTCCACCTAACACCCTTGGTTCTAACCCTATATTGACCAAAGCAATGTTCTGATTATGATTTGCCTCTCTGTATTACTACAGGGAGAGAATGTATTGATTGGCCAATAAATATCCAATGTGTTTAATGTAATTTTCATTATACTTTTTATAGTCATTAAAATATCTTGACTAGCCACTCTGTTTTATACATTGAGTTTTTTCAGTGAGTGGTTAGTGTTAGAGGAAATTTTTATATTTCCAAAGCTAAAGTCCAGCCCCTGACTCAAAGTGAAAGCCCCAAGGTAATACCATTTTTTGAGGCCTCCAGGTAGAAGCCTTCACTTGGTAAGTCCCTTCTGCAAGGAAACATCTGCATGATACACCTATTTATATAAGTTGCAGTGAAGAAACAAACTTGTATATTGCTTTTATACATATTTCTCTTCTTTCCTCTTCCACAGCAGCATTCATTACATTAAGTGTTTTGCATAGAATTTCAAAGTTCATTGTGACCTGAATACTGGGACATTATCAGGCACAGATGCTATACTGAAGGCTTTTGGCAATCAGTGGCTTGGTAGCTGTGATTCAGTTTGAATCACCTCCTCACGGACCATATGAAAGCAGATTCTTGCAGGATCCCAGCCAAATTCTTGGGAATCAGTTTATTTTCCAACTTAGTGGACTAGTTTAGAGGCCTTCGGATTTCACTGGACTTTTTCTCATTTCCTTCTTTTGTTGATCTTGGCCCCTTAACCTTCCCCCGACTTCATTACTCATTTCTTAGGGACCTGACTTCTCAGTAACACTAGAGAAAATATATCTGAAGGCATATGGGTTGAGTAAAACAAACTTAAGGGGGAAAAAAAAGTAAGAAATGTGTGTTCTTTGAACTTCCTCTGTTTATATGATCTGTTTATATGTTGTTAAGGTTTTGTTGTCCAGCTGCCTCCCCACATTTCAGAAACGACTAAAGGTATTTGGGAGGCACTCTGAAAGAGTTATGTTGGCATAGTGAGTGAAAAAACACTTTATTTGCACCCTACCAGATAATGTGTCTTCTTTTGAGGTGTGGGAGGGATGCCAAGAGCTTCAGATGCTGAATCTTGAAGTTCTTGAAAGGCCATTTACTTCTAGGGAGACTTTAAGAAAGAAGTCAATTAAATGAGTCCTTTTAAGGTTTGGGGAGATATATCTGGCTATTTGAATGTTTGCTCATGAGTTACAGCTAGGCTATATGGCATCTAATTGATTAGTTTTCTTTTGATAAAGTGAGTACTGGTGTAAGGTGATGTTAGCAGCCCTTAAAGCCTGGGCTCTAATATGTTTGTGCATAATGTGAATTAAAATGTAAATATACTGTGTCAGGGTTATCCTAGAAAACATCTAGAAGTGAATTTTTGTGATATTTGTTGGAGCCCATTGTGAACCCCCCTATTTTGGAGGAACTGAAAAGGGCTAGCAAGAATTCCTGCACATAAAATGAACTCCTGACCCTGTGGTGGAACAGAAGCTCCTCTCTCTGCCTTCCATTCTCCAGTCACTATAATGAATGGGTATAGATATGGGAAATAAATATGCAGAGCTGCATTTTTTTCACATAAAGCTATTTGTGGACCTTGGTCTGCCAAATAACAAATTTAGAAGTAAAAACAAAATAAGTTAGAATAAGAAATAAATCATCAGTGTTATTATCATTTTGAATAACTCTCTTGAATGTTTAGAATATGGTTCAGTGTCATCAGCATTTTCTTCGTATTTCCACCTCAGTGGGATGAATCCTAGCTCTCTTTGGACTGCTGTGCTTTCCTTTTAATTGCTGTTTCACTAGGTCTCCTTAACAGCAGACCTGAAATAACTGCTGAGGGAGCTCCTAAGTGAATTCTAGTAATTTGCTTCTCAATTCCCCCAGATTGATGGAGGCACTCTTTTCTTGAGTGGTTTGCAGTTCCACTTTAAGTGGCTGATGTTTGGAGTCACTATTGAATGTTTTGTTTGAATATCATTTTCATGATGAATGGAAAGCTACTGCTTCTAGCTTTATGGGGTGAAGCCCTTGGTGATATGCTCTGAAAAGGAAAAAATCTTTCTTTGTACTGATAGGCTAAATGAAATTACTCTCTTTGTCACTTTGTCCTTTTAACCTTTCAGTCTAATAACCTTCTTGTGATTTATTTGTTTTCTTCAATTAAGCTCACTTGTTTCCTGTACCCAGGTGCATGCTATTTCTTGCTTTGGGTCATCATGGTGATGTGGCGCATATTTCTGACCTGGAAGTGTGGTTTCTTTAACTCTGAACCACACTGGTATGCCTTCCATCCTCTATTTCCTTAGCATTATTTCCTTTTGGAGGGCTCAGTTTGCCACCTTTGAATCTAAAGATGACTCATCTGGGACTGAGAACTAGTAATTCTGTAATAACACCACCTTTCTTTATATAATAATACTCAAAGCACTCACCATCTTAGCCTTTCTCTGTTTACGAAGCACTTTCAGTTCAATCCTTCACAATAACACTGTGGGTTAAGTCAACAGTTTTGTCTGTGTCTAAAATGACCAATTGTCTCTCAGAGAGGTAGAATAACTTGCTCAGGGTTACAGTGCTTCTGAGTTACTTTGCTTAACAGTTTTTAAAGGAAATGACAAATACCTTTGAAGACATTCTGACTGAACAAAAAGGAATTTTCCAAACTGTAACCCAGTTAAAACCTTACCGCTTTTATTCTGGTCAGTTGATAAGACTAGGTTAAAAGCCCATTAACTAGAAGTTTAAATTGATGTGTCAACTCAAGAAAATAAATATTGAGGTCAATTTCTATTCTGCTACTGATGTGATAAAGTTAAGCAAGGCTGGCTCTTAAATTAGTGGAACTTGAACTGGAAGTAATTAAGCCATTAATTATTTTTTATTCTCTCTTCCTTTCAGAGAGATGGAAACCTTAATGACTAGTTCCACCCTGCCTCCCCTTTTTGCAGATGAAGATGGCTCCAAGGAGAGTAATGATCTGACTACAGCTGGGTAAGCAGCTGCTTTGGGACACTGGGCTTCTGCCTAGGCTTCAAAACAAAGCTGACAACGAATGGGGTACTAAAGAGGTAGTTTTATATCATAAAAATAGAAGGTATGTTTGTTATGCTTTGCACAGAGTGAGAGTCATTGTAAGCTGCTTTGTAATCTGCATTCAGTTGTCATTGCAGTGCTCTGAATCCTGTGAACTGGAACAGCAATACGTGTGACCTAAGAAACATTGGTGACTGCCAGTTAAGAGAATTACATAGTCACCATTAAATAAATACCTGCTGCAGGGCTAGTTCTAAACAGCAAATTTATCTTCCATTTGAATTACCAAAGATATTAAAATAATTTTTTTTCCCTAAGGTCAAAAATTTTTTTAAGATCAAATTTTTTAATATGGTTCTTTATTCAAGAGCTCTGACATCTGTTCCTTTTTCTTTCCTCCTGTCTCCTTTCTTTGGTGTTTTTGGACAGAAATGTAAAGGAATATAGAAAAAGGGCAGTCCCTCTTCCCTTGAAAATCTGCTCCACTTGAATTTTTGTCTTTTCTGTAAGTTATTTTCCAAAGAGGAAATGTGTTCACAATAGATTGAAATGCTAGCTAATCTCTAAGATGAATTATTTTAATATTCTTTAGAGCTCTTTTAAACTAGACTATATTTTATAATTATGTTTCTTTCCCACACATTCATTTTACAGATATCTCATTAATATCTGCCTTCTGACCATACTATTCAAATGAAATTGTTCTCCACAACTGTTCTGAAGACTGCCTCGTTGCTAAATCCAATTCATTCAGTAAAAATTTTCTGTCTGCTATGTGCCAGACACTGTTCTAGGCATTAGATATTAAGGAATGACCGAAACAGAAATCCCAATCAGGTGTAGAGCTGAAATTCTACTGGGGAAGTCAGACAATAAATAGAATAAATATGTAAAATGCACGCTGTTGATAAGACCTACAGATTAACAAATAAAGTAGGGAAGATGGATAGGAAGGGTTTGGGGTACAGCTTTAGATAAGATAGCCCAGAAGGGCTTTAAAAGTGATTTAAGTAGAAACCTAAAGGAAGTAAGGTATAGATGGCATGCAGTCACCTGGGGAAAGCTATTCTAGGCAGAGGGAGGAGTAAGTGCAAAAAGCCTGAAGTAGGAGGGTTTCTACCTTTTTAAAAATTGGCAGGAGGCCAGTGTGGCTGAAGCAGGGCATACAGGGAGGGGAAAGGTACTAGAGGACTACATCAGTGCTTTTCAAAGTTTAATGTATTTATGAACTACCTAGAGATTCTACCGAAATGCAAATTCTCAGTCAGAAAGTCTAAGGGCCAGAGGTTCTACATTCTAGTAAGTTCCCAGGTGATGCCAGTGCTCCTAGTATGAGACCTGTACTTTGGGCAGCAAGGAACTAGGTTGTGTAGGATGCTCTAGGTCAGAGTAACCACTAACTCTAAGTGACTCTGTTACTCTGAGTGAGGTGGGAAAGTATAGAAGGATTTCGAGCAGAAATATATGATCTGACGACTTTTTTTTTAATAGGACCCCTATTAAATCTGACTTATTTTTTAATAGGATCCCTATTAAAACAAGGAGACTAGTTAGGCTCCTGAAATAGTTTAAGTAAAAGATGATGGATGACTTGAAGACCATCATTAGTAAGTTTGACAAGAGTATTTTTGTTGGACTAGAATGGGCAAAACCTCACTAGAGTGGGTTTCAAAGATAATAGGAATAGAGTGGGGGGGGGTAGTGATAAGTACAGAATTCTAGATAAGTTTTAAAGGTAAACCAAATAGGATTTCCCTGAAATACTAGATGGGATATAAGAGCAATGAAAGACCAGTCACAGACAATTCCAAAAAAAAAATTTTTTTTTGAAGAGTCATAATGCATTTTTTTTTAACAATTTATTTTGGTATCATTAACCTACAATTACATGAGCAATATTAATGTGATTAAACTCCCCCCTTCATCAGGTCCCCCTCACCAACCCCATTACAGTCACTGTCCATCAGCATAGTGAGATGAGAATCACTACATGTCTTCTCTGAGTTGTACAGCCCTCCCCGTGCCCCTCCCACCATATGTCTGTTAATTGTAAATTCATAATGCATTTTAACCAGTTAAATACCCTAGGAATTCCAGAAACCATGTGTACTTTTTTTCATTGTTCTTATCTTTTTTAATATCTTTTTTTATTAAGGTATCATTGATAAACAATCTTATGAAGGTTTCACATGAGCAACATTGTGGTTACTACATTCACCTCTATTATCAGGTGTACCCCCCCAAACCCCACACACCGCATTGCAGTCACTGTCCATCAGCATAGTAAGATGGGATAGAATTACTACTTGTCTTCTCTGTGCTATACTGCCTTCCCTGTGACTCCCCTACATTAGTTAGGTCTGTTAATCATAATGCCCTTTAATCCCCTTCTCCCTCCCTCCCAACCCACCCACCCCACCCCCTTCGCTTTAGTAACCACCAGTCCCTTCTTGGAGTATATAAGTCTGCTACTGTTTTGCTCCTTCAGTTTTGCTTTGTAGTTATACTCCACAAATGAGTGAGATCATTTGGTACTTGTCTTTCTCCACCTGGTTTATTTCATTGAGCATAATACCCTCTAGCTCCATCCATGTTGTTGCAAATGGTAGGATTTGTTTTCTTCTTATGGTTGAATAATATTCCATTGTGTATATGTATGACATCTTCTTTATCCATTCATCTACTGATGTACATTTAGGTTGCTTCCATATCTTGGCTATTATAAATAGTGCTGCGATAAACATAGGGGTGCGTATGAGAACTTGTTTTCTTTGGGTAAATTCCTAGGAGGGGAATTCCAGGGTCAAATGGTATTTCTAGTTTTAGTTTTTTGAGGAACTTCCATATTGCTTTCCACAATGGTTGAACTAATTTACATTCCTACCAGCAGTGTAGGAGGGTTCCCCTTTCTCCACATTCTTGCCAGCATTTATTGTTCCTTGTCTTTTGGATGTTGGCCATCCTAACTGGTGTGAGGTGATATCTCATTGTGGTTTTAATTTGCATTTCTCTTATGATTAGTGATGTGGAGCATCTTTTCATGTGCCTGTTGGCCATCTGAATTTCTTTGGAGAAGTGTCTGTTCAGGTCCTCTACCCATTTTTTTAATCAGGTTATTTGCTTTTGGGGTGTTGGACAACTCCAAAGTATTGGCCTAAGTGACTGAGGGATGGAACTGCCATTAATTTAGATGGGAAACCTGGTGATTGGGGAAGGAATTTTAGGAGCTAAGTGTTAGAGATTTTAAATTTGAGATGCTTATTAGAAATCTAAGCAGAGTTGTCAAATAGGCAGGTTGATATGGGGCTTTGAAGCTAGGGGAGGTCTGGACTAAAAAGAGAAACCTCGGAGTCATTGGCATATAGCTGATATTTAAAGCCATGGAACTGGTTAAGATCACCAAAGAATGAGTACTGTATAGATAGAAAAGAGATGAGATCTAATGCCTGAGCTCTGGGACACTCCAGCATTTAGATGTCAGGCAGAAGAGGAAGAGTCAGCAAAGAAGACTACATAGAGTAGCTTAAAAAAAAAAAACAGAAGAGGATTCAAGGTGGCAGGTGAGAGGTGAGACAGAGAACTCCTCCCAAAACCACAGATAGTGTGAAAATATAGTTAATAAGACTAACCCTTAAAAGAGCAACAGGAAAGAAGGCTGCATCAGACTGCATACAGACCTCACGAACAGAGCAGACCTCACGAAACAGGGTAACATATGAAAGCCTTGATCTGGCGGGACCCAAGCCCTTCCCCCACCCCAGCTCACCTCTGGAAGGAAGATAAATGGAGTCGGGGACGGGGTGGAAAGCTGAGACTGCTGAACACCTAGGCCTGGAGATCTGCTTTGTGAGCAGAAACCTACATTGTGTGGTGCTCTGGACGATGCGAAGCTGGGACAGGCGGAGTGCTTGAGAGACAGAATTACAGCCGCTTGTGGAGGATGGGATCCACACCCAGCCACTCTGGAACAAGGGAAAGGCAGGTGGTCTGACAGGCTTCCTAGCAGCAAGGAGGCTGCTGAAGGGGCAGGGGTTGCACGGAGCTTGCTGCGTGGGAGAAGGGATAGAGGGACAAGGTTGTCTGGGTGTGCTCTGCCCAGCAGATTGGGAACTTTGGGGAGCTTCAAGCACTCCCTCTGGCTGGCTGGCTACTCAGCTCCAAGGCCCCCCACTGTGCTACACAGCCTGCTGAGCCTTCCTCTTGCCTGACAATACCGGCTTGCAAACCAGAAGTCACTGCTCTGGCATCAAGCCAGAGGGAGGCCCCACCTACAACAGCTACAGACACCAAGCACAGAGCCTTACACCTGTGTACACGGCCCTCTGGCTTTGATACGGGAAACAAGCAGGGCAGATGGGAATCAGGAAACAGATCATTCCTCCCACCAGGCACCAGCTCTGCTCCCCTACAATCTCCAAACTCAGTCTAGGGGCGGAGCAGCTCCAGAGACTGTAGCTTCTGGGCACTAGAGGGCACCACACAGAAATATGAAGTATCAAAAGAACATGGTTCACCACGAATGGACTAACAGTTACCAAAGGGAAAGGGACTGGGGAGATGGGTGGGAAGGGAGGGATAAGAGGGTAAAAGGGGCATTACGATTGGCAGACATAGGGTGGGGGGGCACGGGGGGGACTGTACAGCTCAGAGAAGACAAGTAGTGATTCTCATCTCACTACGCTGATGGACAGTGACTGTGGTGGGGTTGGTGGGGGGGACCTGGTGAAGGGGGGAGTTCAATCATCACGGTATTGCTCATGTAATTGTAGGTTAATGATACTAAAATAAAATAAATTATTAAAAAAAAAAAAAAAAGAACATGGTTCAGACCAAAATCTCATAAATCCCAGAAAAAGGCCAAATGAAACTGAACTCATCAACCTTCCTGAGAGTTCAAAATAAAAATCATAAACATGCTTATGGAGGTACAGAAAAATATTCAAGAAGTCAGGAACGAACTTAAGACAGAGATTCAATCATTAAGAAATTCCATATCTGAAATGAAATGTACAATGGGATTCAAAAGCAGATTAGATGTGCTAGAAGAGACGGTAAATGGAATAGAAATTAGAGAAGAGGAATACAAAGAAGCTGAGACACACAGAGCAAAAAGGATCTCTAAGAATTAAAGAATATTGAGAGAACTGTGTGACCAATCCAAACAGAACAATATTTCCATAATAGGGGTATCAGAAGAAGAAGAGAGAAAAAGGGATAGAAAATGTCATTGAGGAAGTAATTGCTGAAAACTCCCCCAATCTGGGGAAGGAGATAGTCTCTCAAGCCATCGAGATGCACAGATTTCCCAACACAAGGGACCCAAGGAAGACAACATCAAGACATATAATAATTAAAATGGCAAAGATCAAGGATAAAGACAGACTTTTAAAAGCAGCTAGAGAGAAAAAAGATCACATACAAAGGGAGACCCATCAGGCTATCATCAGATTTCTCGACAGAAACCTCACAGGCCAGAAGGAAGTGGCATGATATATTTAATGCAATGAAGAGGAAGGGCCTTGAACCCAGAATACCCTACCTGGCAAGGTTATCATTTAAATTTGAAGGAGGAATTTAAACAACTTTCAGATAAGCAAAAGCTGAGAGAATTACCTGACACAAACCACCTCTACAGTGCATTTTGGAGTGACTCCTATAGATAGAAATATTCCTAAGACTAAATAGATGTCACCCAAGGGATAGACAAAGAGTACAGAATATTATTCATAACATACAAAGAATGGAGGAAGAGGAAAAAAAAATAAAGAATCTTTAGGTTGTGTTTGTAAGAGCATACGAAGTGAGTAAAATTAGACTGTTAGATAGTAAGGGAATTACCCTTGAACCTTTGGTAGCCTCAGATCTAAAGCCTGCAATGGCAAAGTACCTACCTATCGATAATCACCCTAAATGTAACTGGACTAAATGCACCAATCAAAAGACGTAGAGTCACTGAATGGATGACATAACAAGACCCATCTATATGCTGCCTACAAAAGACTCACTTCAAACCCAAAGACATACACAGACTGAAAATAAAGGGATGGAAAAAGATATTTCATGCAACTAATAGTAAGAAAAAGGCAGTAGTTGCAGTACTTGTATCAGACAAAAGAAAGTCACAAGAGACAAAGGACATTACATAATGATAAAGGGGTCAGTCCAACAAGAGGATATAACTATTATAAATATCTATGCACCCAACACAGCATCACCTACATATGTGAAGCAAATAGTAAAAATTAAACGGGGAAATAGAATGCAATGCATTCATTTTGGGAGATTTCAACACACCACTCACTCCAAATGACAGATCAACCAGAAAGAAAATAACTAAAGAGACAGAGGCAATGAACAACATATTAGAACAGATGGGTCTAACGGACATCAACAGAACACTCCATGCAAAAGCAACAAGATACACATTCTTCTCAAGTGCACATGGAACATTTTCAAGAATAGATCATATACTAGGCCACAAAACGAACCGCAGTAAATTCAAAAAGACTGAAATTGTACCAACCAGCTTCTCAGACCACAAAGGTATGAAACTAGAAATAAATTACTCAAAGAAAATGAAAAAACCCACAAACACATGGAGGCTTAATAACATGCTCCTAAATAATCAATGGCTCAATGACCAAATTAAAACAGAGATCAAGCAATATATGGAGACAAATGTTAACAGTAATTCAACACCACAAAGTCTGTGGGATGCAACAAAGGCTATGCTAAGAGGGAAATATATTGCAATACAGGCCTACCTCAGGAAAGAAGAACAATCCCAAATGAACAGTTTAAACTCACAATTAATGAAACGAGAGAAGAAAGAACAAATGAGGCCCAAAGTCAGTAGAAGGATGGACATAATAAAGATTAAAGCAGAAATAAATAAAATTGAGAAGAATAAAACAATAGAAAGAATCAATGAAAGCAGTAGCTGGTTCTTCAAGAAAATAAGCAAAATAGATAAAACCCTAGCCAGACTTATCAAGAAAAAAAGAGGGTCTACATACATAAACAGAATCAGAAATAAGAAAGAAAAAGTCACTACGGACACCACAGAAATACAAAGAATTATGAGAGAATACTATGAAAAATTATATGGTAACAAACTGGATAACCTAGAAGAAATGGACAACTTTCTACAAAAATATACAACCTTCCAAAGCTGACCCAGGAAGAAACACAAATCTGAATAGACCAATTACCAGCAAAGAAATTGAATTCGTAATCAAAAAACTACCTAAGAACAAAACACCTGGACCAGATGGTTTCACTGCTGAATTTTATCAAACATTTAGTGAAGACCTAATACCTGTCCCCCTGAAAGTTTTCCAAAAAGTAGAAGAGGAGGGAATACTCCCAAACTCATTCTACAAGGCCAACATCACTCTAATACCAAAACCAGGGACAAAGACACCACAAAAAAAGAAAATTACAGACCAATGTCCCTGATGAACATAGATGCAAAAATACTCAACAAAATATTAGCAAACTTAATTCAAAAATACATCAAAAAGATCATCCATCATGATCAAGTAGGATTTATTCCAGGGATGCAAGGATGGTAGAACATTCGAAAATCCATCAACATCATCCACTACATCAACAAAAAGAAGGACAAAAACCACATGATCATCTCCATAGATGCTGAAAAAGCATTCGACAAAATTCAACATCCATTCATGATAAAAACTCAACAAAATGGGTATAGAGGGCAAGTATCTCAACATAATAAAGGCCATATATGACAAATCCACAGTTAACATTATACTTAACAGCTAGAAGCTGATAGCTTTTCCTTTAAGATCGGGAACAAGACAAGGATGCCCACTCTCCCCACTTTTATTCAACATAGTTCTAGACGTCCTAGCCATGGCAATCAGACAACACAAAGAAATAAAAGGCATCCAGATTGGTAAGGAAGAAGTCTAACTGTCCCTGTTTGCAGATGACATAATGTGGTACATAAAAAACCCTAAAGAATCCACTCCAAAACTACTAGATCTAATATCTGAAATCAGCAAAGTTGCGGGATTCAAAATTAATACACAGAAATCTGTGGCATTTCTATACACTAATGGTGAACTAGCAGAAAAAGAAATCAGGAAAACAATTCCATTCACAATTGCATCAAAAAGAATTAAATACTTAGGAATAAACCTAACCAAGGAAGTGAAAGACTTATACTCTGAAAACTACAAGACACTCATGAGAGAAATTAAAGAGGACACTAATAAATGGAAGTTCATCCCATGCTCTTGGATAGGAAGAATTAATATTGTCAAAATGGCTGTCCTGCCTAAAGCAATCTACAGATTCAATGCAATCCTTATCAAAATACCAACAGCATTCTTCAATGAACTAGAGCAAATAGTTCTAAAATCCATATGGTAACACAAAAGACCCCAAAAAGCCAAAGCAATCCTGAGAAGGAAAAATAAAGTGGGGGGAGTTACACTCCCTGACTTCAAGCTCTCCTTCAAAGCCACAGTAGTCAAGACAATTTGGTGCTGGCACAAAACAGACCCATAGACCAATGGAACAGACTAGAGAGCCCGGATATAAAGCCAAGCATATATGGTCAATTAGTGTATGATAAAGGAGCCATGGATATACAATGGGGAAATGACAGCCTCTTCAACAGCTGGTGTTGGCAAAACTGGACAGCTACATGTAAGAGAATGAAACTGGATTATTGTGTAAACTCAAAATGGATCAAAGACCTGAATGTAAGTCATAAAACCATAAAACTCTTAGAAAAAAACATAGGCAAAAATTTCTTGGACAAAAATATGAGCAACTTCTTCATGAACATATCTCCCTGGGCAAGGGAAGCAAAAGCAAAAGTGAATAAGTGTGACTATATCAAACTAAAAAGCTTCTGTACAGCAAAGGACATCATCAGTAGAACAAAAAGACATCCTACAGTATGGGAAAATATATTTATAAATGACATGTCCAATAAAGGGTTGACATCCAAAATATATAAAGAGCTCACACACCTCAGCAAACAAAATGCAAATAAGCCCATTAAAAAATGGGCAGACGATCTGAACAGACACTTCTCCAAAGAAGAAATTCAGTGGCCAATAAGTACGTGAAAAGATGCTCCACATCGCTAATCATTAGAGAAATGCAAATTAAAACCACAATGAGATATCACCTCACACCGGTTAGGGTGGCCAACATCCAAAACACAAACAACAACAAATGTTGGCAAGGATGCGGAGAAAGGGGAACCCTCCTACACTGCTGATGGGAATGTAAATTAGTTCAGCCATTGTGGAAAGCAGTATGGAGGTTTCTCAAAAAACTCAAGATGGAAATACCATTTGACCCAGGAATTCCATTCCTAGGAATTTACCCTAAGAATGCAGCAGCCCAGTTTGAAGAAGACATGCACCCCTATGTTTATCACAGCACTATTTACAATAGCCATGAAATGGAAGCAACTTAAGTGTCCATCAGTTGATGAATGGATAAAGATGTGGTATATATACACAATGGAATATTATTCAGCCATAAGAAGATAACAAATCCTACCATTTGCAACAACATGGATGGAGCTAGAGGATATTATGCCCAGTGAAATAAGCCAGGCAGAGAAGGACAGGTATCAAATGATTTCACTCATCTGTGGAGTGTAAGAACAAAGAAAAAACTGAAAGAACAAACAGCAGCCAACTCACAGAACCCAATTATGTACTAACAGTGACCAAAAGGAAAGGGACTGGGGAAGATGGGTGCAAAGGGAGTGATAAGGGGGAATATGGGTATTAGCATACATAATTTCACGTGGGGGGGAGATATGGGGAAGGCAGTATAACACAGAGAAGACAAGTAGTGATTCTATAGCATCTTACTACACTGATGGATAGTGACTGTAATGGGGTATGTGTTGGGGACTTGATAATTGGGGGAGTCTAGTAATCATATTGCTCATGTAATTGTTATTAATAATAGCAAAATATAAAAAATAAAAATATGTATAAAATTTTTTTTATAAAAACAGAAAAACCAGAGGCTTCTGGGGTCCTAGAAACCAAGTAAAAAGTATTTCAAAAGAGGGGAAGAGATCAACTGTGTCACATACTTCTGGAAAATCAGGTGAGATGAGGGCTATGTAACGACATAAAGGTCATTGGTGACCTGACAAGAGTGGTAAGCATAGATCCCCTTTGGATTAGGTTTAAAAAAGAGCGAAAGGAGAGAAATTGAAGTCAATAAGTGTAACCAGTTCTTCCCATATAAAGAATTTAAGTCAGTAAATTATAAATAATTCTATAAAGGAAAGGAGAAAAATAAAGTAACAGGAGAATGTTTTTTGTTTTGTTTCATTTTGCTGTAAGATCAGGGTAATAATGCCACATCTGTAGGTTGATTAGGCTGATTCAGTGGAAAAGAAAGAATTGGTGAAAACCTGTCTTTGAGTAGCCTCCAGGGTGTTGGATCCATAGCACAAACAGTATGGTTGTTGACTTTACCTAAGAGGATGGACCTCATAGGAACAAAAGAACCTTTTTTTTTTCAGTCTTTCTCCAGCTTGTTTCCAAAGCAGGATTTGACGCCTTTCGCCACTCCTTTTCTTTCCTGTCCATTTCCCTCAGGGATTCATAGGATTGGTATTCTTTCCCAAACAAGTTTTCATATTTTATTGAAATAAAATGTGCAAGAGCAGTAACTTCAGAACTGGTGGCACAGTTGAAATGAGAATGACAGTGAAAGAACAAGTTGCCTAAGACATCCAAAATGATTGAAATATTTGGAAAACAAAGCTATTGAAATCAGACTGTATCTCTGATGGCATCTCTTTTTTGAAAACACAGTTGGCTCTGAGTTCATAGATTCTCTTACCCTTTTTCAAAGGATCTCAAAAATGTAGGAAACTTCTGCTTAAAATCATCTATTATGTTTTCTAGAAAGAATCAGAAAAGTATGAATTTTCTTCATTTCCACAAAGCTGCATCTGCTTTCATTCATTTCTCAGTCTGCCATAATGCTTTTTATTCCCATAATTCCACTAAAACCATACTCCCTAAAACTGCCAGCAACCTTCAAGTCTTCAAATTTAGCAGATACTTTTTAGAATATCCTTTTTGACATCTTTTTACTTGGTTAATATTCCTTTCTTAGAAGTTTTCCTGCCTTGGCCTCTGTGAAAGTATTCTCTCTTTAATCTGTTAATGCCCTGCTTAGTCTTTCCCAGCTCTTCTAACACCTTCTCCTAAAAATGATACTGTTCCAACAGAGTTCTATCCTGACTTTACTTCTCACTGTCTTTCTTGAGAATATCTAGTGCATCATCTCTACAGGCTGATGCCTGGCAAGTCAGTCTCATGCCTTCTCTTCCCTTCTGTTCTCACACAACATGTTTCATTTATCTGTGGGACAGCTTCACTTAATTATGCCATGAGTGTTTCAGACTTAACCATTTTCTCATCTGTCTGTCTGTTTTATACATGCTCACACACTCCACTTTTTTACCTTGGTTAATAGATCACAATCACTCAATCTGGAAAACTCAGAATTACCTTTGACTCTTCTTTTTCCTTCACTATTTATACTCAGTAATTCATTTAGTTCTCTCTACTCTACCTCTTAAGCATCTCTTAGCCTTCTCTCCCCTGTCTATCCAGTCTATCCTGTCTGCCCTTGTCTCTCATTTTTAGTCTACTGCAGTAACCTCCTGGTAGGTCTCCCTTTCTGCTATTACATCCTATTCTTTCTACCTGTAATGACATTGTTTACCGTTGAATACCTATTTGTCTTTCATGACCTCCTCTGTAAAATTTTTCTTAAAATCGTCTCCATACATATAAAATTCATCATACCTTCTACCATGCCTTTATAAAGGGCACTTTTTTTATAAACCTCTACAGTGCATTGTGGAGTATACATTTTCCACTATAATGACTGAATATTACTCTCATATATCTTCCCAACACCTTCCTCCCAAAAAACTAAAAACTCTCTAGCACATGGTATTGCCTTTTCTTTCACTCCATCAGCGTGTGATAGGGAAAGTCAGTCTAAGGCCCAACAATCATCTAGGCCTTCTTGTGTCCACTTTTGAGAAGGATGAGATCTGGTTTGCTGACTCATCTGGAACAAAATGGTGGGAAAAGAAAATAAATATATCTGTCTGATTTATTAACATTTATACTTGAACTTACTAAACTTGATAGTATCATTCTTAGATGTCTGGTTCTCAATAAACACTATAATCCAAGAAGAAATTGCCCCAAGAACTCTGTTTTGTGATGGGGACAAACCATCTCTACAACTCACATTCCTATTCTCCTTTTCCATTAATAGTATTTTCCCATTAATAATATTTACATTGGAGATATGTTAAAGGTAACATATAAAAGTAAGACTCCGTTGCATGCTCAGAACTAAAATGTGAAGTCTATGTCCGGGGGAGAGGTAATTTGGGGGGACAAGATTATAGTCGTTTTTAGTAGGAGACTTCTCCATGGAACTGACCTGGTTCAATCAAGAACTGAAACCATTTTTTTAAATGCTCTGTAGCTGTTCTGGAGACATTGCTTAGACACAAATGAGATGAGAGAATTAACTCAAGGGCTGGCACATGCTTTTGCTGTCAGTGAATTTATCTTGAACCTTGGTAAACAAGAGTTTTAGTTGCTTTTGATACTAACTTTTGTACTTCTGCTGCTCTTCAGGTTAACCCACCCAGAGGTTCCATACAGTAGTGGAACCACATCATCCACCAACAATCCAGAATTTGTGGAGGATCTCTCCCAAGGTCAGTTGCTTCAGAACGAGTCTTCAAATGCAGCAGAAGGCAATGAACAGAGGCATGAAGATGAGGTGAGCTGAAGCATCCCCCACTAGTTACTGGTCTCGGAAGCTTCTGAAGCAGCAGTAGGCAAAGGTGTTTATCAAGTTGTTCATCCTCTGGCCTTCTTACATTCTGCAGAATTTTCTGTTTTATATTTCTTGTTTCACATAGAACCATATTAATAGTTTTAATGACATAAGACAGGTAGACTCTTTTTCCCCTGCCTAAGAAATCTGTACCTACATCATATTATAAGCTCAGCAATGCTTGCTGAATGAGTGAATGATTTAATTAAATGTCTTTAATGTATAGTCCACATACCCTTGTTCAAGGCCACACACTGCTCACCAAGCCCTGAAGCATGGAGTTACATGTGCCCAAAGGATTCACGCCTCTTAAGAAGTCATCCCCCTCTTCTAGGGGGCATCTTTCTCTAATTCGCACAATGTTCCTTAAGGATCTGGGCAGTCGTGCCCTTGTACTTCCAGTGTTCCTTACAAATGACTGATTACATTGTCTGTTGTAAGACACTCTTTTTTAGTCATAAAAAAGTACCACCATTGATTTTTTTCTTATTTTAAAAGAGCTGGGTTTTTCTTGTTGTCATTTTTAAAGATTATGATGGATGCTTAAAGCTTTTCAAACATCTTAAAATCCTTAGTAGCTTTAAAGTTGCTAGGTTTACAGAGTAAAAACCAAAAAAAAATCTAGTATCAAATACACCATTTGCCAGGTGGCAAATTATTGCACCATTTTAGATGTATTTGGAGGAGTGCCGTACTGTAATTAATATTTAGATGGTTTTGTCCCATTTTCTTTCTCTTCTCTGAAATAAGAATTCTTATATCTATAAAACTTTATTAACCGATAGACTGTAAAATTGTATAATTATGTAATAATTCATAAATTATGTATAATTCATAAATTGTAAAATTATGAAGCAGAGTATAATATACCTCACACCTCATTTAAAAGGATGCAAGTTAAGGGCTGTAGTAAAACATCAGTAGTACCTCAGTCCTTTCTTTAAACTTTTTTAAAGGTGATTTCATCTTTTGATTTAATTGTAATGTATAAAGACCCCTTACTTTGTAAAGTAAACACCTTAAGGAGCAAATCATCAAGCCAAAGAGCTAGTCTCCATTTTAGGTATATTGTAGTTGCTGAAATTCTTCCAAGACTTAATTTGAAAATCTGTATGCTGTCTGCTGTAGGAAATAAACTTGTCTTGGAGTGGTGTCAGTAAGAAACACCCTTAATGAATGATTTTTAATCCCTACGCTACAACTTGCCTCTTCATTTGCTGGTGCATATGACAACATCTTGTTCTGACCTACGGTGACAGGGTCTGCTTCTCTGGTATAGGCCTGTGTATGTACTGCATTTCTCATTTAGAATACTCCCCTTTTGGGAGTCAGGATTTGTTAAGTATGCATGAAGGCCAAAGCTTGTGTGATTGTGGGTACCCCTTACTCTCACCTGTGGGATTAGCACTAAAATAGCCCCTTTGTGTAACAGTTTGTAGTGTGGTGCATAAAAGGGTCTGCAGGGGAGCCATCTGGAGTCACTTCTTGAAAACTGCACTGTCTTTTATACCTGTGACAGATTTGGAGAAACTTGAATATCCAGGACCATAATGATAGGAAAATGCAACTTTTATCTTGTTTTGTTTGTGTTTAGTGTTGTGTTATTTGGGGAGGTTTTTCTTGTAATTTAGTTTTTGGCTTTTTATTTTTGTCTTATTTTGTAGCAAAGAAGTAAACGAGGAGGTTGGTCCAAAGGAAGAAAAAGGAAGAAACCTCTTCGAGACAGCAATGCACCCAAATCCCCCCTTACGGGATATGTTCGGTTCATGAATGAGCGTCGAGAACAGCTTCGAGCAAAAAGACCAGAAGTCCCGTTTCCAGAAATCACAAGGATGTTAGGCAATGAATGGAGTAAACTGCCTCCTGAGGAAAAACAGGTAATACTTCCTATTCTTGATCCTTTCCTTGGGTTTTGATTATATCTCGAAAATAACTTCTGTCAGAAAAGCAAAAAGGATGGACGATAAATTCTTTGAGTTTGTCACAGTGGCTAAGACACCAGAGTAGCAAGGTCTCCTGTATTCTCTAATACAATGGTTTTTACACTCTTTCAGGGTCTGCTGCAGGCATGTGAGCAGGAGGGACTGACTCTAGGATCCCCTTCAACCAAAGTAGCTCCACTTTGACTTGATTTGTATGCTGACAGTTTGTATTTTTGTAAAAAGTGGCTCAATATAAAGAAATCATCAACATAATTTATTCCACCAAATTAAATGAAGAAGAGTTATGAGTTAAATGAGAAAAGGTCAATGATAAAATTCTGCTATTCACATAGGATTTTTGTTCAAGAAAAAGATTTTACTGCTTTAGTAAATTTTTTTAACTAGAGTTCTGGCAAATTTAACATACTATGGAAAATAAAGAAAGAATTACTTGAATTCTTTCTCCTCTAAGACAGAAACTAACCATGTTGCCAAACTGAAACACATTTGTTAGATTTGAGAGGAATTAAGGACAAGATAACCACAAACTGGCTGAAATGCCACAAAAGCCCGGCAACTGTGGGAGTGGCTTTGGGTTAAAAGTTCCTAGCTTTCTCATCTGAAAGACATCTATATTACTGTGTCTTTACACTCTTTAAAAGGAATTCCAAACAGACTAAAGCCATATTAACAAATACTCTCAGGAATTAACTGAATTCAAAAAATTTCAAAGTGATCAGATTAAGTTGCAACTATGAACCCTGTGTGTGTGGTAGCGAGCTAATAGAATGCAGTGCGTATCATCCGTTGTGTTGGCTGCAGTGTGCACAGGGTTCAAGAGCTGGACATACTAGGTCACTCTTTTCAGTTTTTTACTTCCAAACCAATACATGCTCATTGTCTGAAATTCCCTCAGACAATACAGAATACAGAAGTATATAAATAACGCAAGAGTGACAGTAGTCGTCCCCAGGGGTGACCACCGCTAGGTGGGGAAAGGGTCTTTGTATTTGTCTTTGTTTTTAACTTTTTATTTGAAAATAATTTCAAATGTACAAAAAGTTACAAATATAGAATAGTACAAAGAATGCCCAAATACCCTTTACCCAGATTCACCTTTTGTGAACACTTTTTATCCCATACTCCTGTGCAAACACACAGACCTTGACATTCTCTCTCTCTCACACACACCACACACAGAACTTTTTTCTGATTCACTTGAGGGTAGGTTACATACAGCATGGCCTTTTACCCCTAATATTTTAGTGTGCATTTCCTAATAGACCTATTCTCTTACATACACCTTTCAAATAGTTATCAAGTTTATAATTTTATATTAACATAATACTTTTATCTAACTTACCATCTATATTCCAGTTTTGTCAGTGGACCAACATCATCTCTTTATAATATTTTCCCCCTCCAGTTCAGATTCTAGTCTAGGGTCAGGGTTTAAGTTTAGATTCTTGGATATTTCCACAGCCATTGTCTTTCATGACATTGATATTTTTTAAGAATATGTCTCCTCCTCTTCCTCCCCCTCCTTTTCATTTACTTTTAACAGATCATTCCTCATTTTGTATTTGATGTTTCCTCTTGATTGGGTTGAGGTTATTATGCATTCTTGGTCAGAATGCTGCATAGGTGGTGGTGTGTCCTTCTCAAGGTATCACATGTGCAGGTACACAATGTCCTTTTATTTCTCATTGTAGTGGTCATTTTGTTCACCTAATAAAGTGTTTTTCTTCCCTCTTATAATTAACAAGCAGTCTGTGGAGAGACATATAAAGAACATGCAAATAGTCTGTTCCATAATAAAATTTCCACCTAGAGTTAGCATTCATTTATGACTTCTGCCTGATCTAATTGTTAACCATGATGGTTGCAAAATGATGATTTTCCAACTCTGGCAACTCCCTCCTCATTTACCAGTTGGCCCTTTGCATTCTAATCTAAGCAGGAGCCCTCCTTCTCCCCTATTTATGTATTTGTTATTTATTATTGGTATGAGCATATGGCTTATAATTTTCTTACTGTACTTAAGTATGTTGGTACTTAAATTGTCCCAGGTTCAGCCAGTTGGTGTTTCCTACATCTGGCTCTTGTATGGGACAGATTTTTAACATAATTTCTGACTCTCGTGTATGTTCATTTAGAAGCAGTATTTTTATACTTTATTCCTTAAGCCTAATTGATGAATGAGAAGGACAAGGCATTAAACAAAATCATCCTGGTAGATCAGTGAGCTTTGTCTCGATGATTACTAGCACAAGCAATAGATAAAGGCTATCACAAGTGTAGGTAGAGGCTCTCTCATACTCGTCTATTTGGGGGCCATAGGATGAGGCCATCCTTTTTATGTTCTTTGTGTCTCCTGACTTTAGTGCTCCACTCTTCTGGCTCTTAAAAGGCCAGTTGATGTATGAGATCATTCCCTCAGAATGGGTTGGGAATAGAGAAACAAAGTAATATTCCATCCTTTCCCATGGGAAAAATAAGTGTGTGTATGTGGTGTTCAGTTCTCTTGAGGATTCTATTGGCCAAGTGCAGTTCTGTCTATAGGATTAGAGGAATAACTATAATCATCCTCTTGTGAATTTATTGTGAGAATGGTCTCAAGAGAACTTACTTTCATTAAATTAGAAAAGACAAATATTCTAAAAAGTCAAAATCACCTATTTCATTTGTAATTGAGAGATTATATTTTATTCTACTCATGATTTTTCTTTTGTTCTCCCTTAAAGTTGATTCATTGTATACTTTTCCTTCTGTGTTGTATTAGTCCTCTGTTTTCAAAAAGTTCATTGATGCTTTACCCAAATAAGATCTGTTTCTTGAAAGTAGGTCCACATTTCTTTCATAGCGCTATCTTGATGAAGCAGACAGAGATAAGGAACGGTACATGAAGGAACTGGAGCAGTATCAGAAGACTGAAGCCTACAAGGTCTTCAGCAGGAAAACCCAGGACCGTCAAAAAGGCAAATCTCATAGGCAAGGTACCAGAACCAGAACCTAATATATTTACAGTATGTCATGCATGATAGAATGTCACTGTCACACGCCTACTAGTAGAGTGACAAATGTAAAAGACAAATTCCTATCATTTCTCTATTATACCACATTTACTTGTAAGCATCATCTTGGAATTTTGTTAAAATCACATTTCTCTTATTTAAGAATTTCAATTGGTTTCCATATCCAGGATCAACAATTTGGCTTGTGCTTTTAGACCCCTTTTGGTTGTGCTTTTTTCCCCCTAAATCCCAGTTGAGGCATTCCTCTGTCTCTAAACAAGCCTGTCTACTAAACTACATAAATGCCTGTTAACACCTCAAAGCCTTTCATGTGCCATTTCTCCCGGCCTACAGTGATCATCCTTTTAATTCACTCATATCTGCATATGTTCAAAATATTGAACACGCCTTCTTACATATCCGGCTCTCATCTAGGCATTAAGGATGCAACGGTGAACAAGATAGTCTTCATGGATCTTTTGTTTTCTGTTAAAATTGTTTATCACACCCTTAAAATGATTGCTTCAAGTTCCCCTTCTTCAGGAAACACTGCCAAAGAAGCCCTGCCCACAACCAGTCTGTTATTCCTTAGCCATTGCATCTTCTGCACATTTGGGTATCCTGCCTGCTAAACTAGAATATGCAGACAGCCTTTGGCATGTGTTTCCTGTCTACTCTCCCACCCTATTCTCCTCAAAGGTAAGACTTGTGTCTGCTGTTTCTCATATCTAATTGTGTAACCTGTAACTATGGGTTCCCTTTAAATTTTGTTGACTAACTGATTAAAAAAAACATGAGAGAAAAAATATGTTGAGAGAGCTGACGTATACCAGCAGTTTTTGTAGTGTGGCCAGTCATTTGCTTAGGTTTTTGTTATTGTTTTATTTTTTTTTTCAATTTAATATTCTCTAATTCTCTCATATTTTTAGATGCAGCCCGACAAGCCTCTCATGATCATGAGGTAATTAGCTTTCTGTGTACATATCACATATCTGTTTATAATAATGTTGCTGTTGGAAGTTGCTCTTAAACTGTTTTTTAATGAATGGCGAAGTATTTCCTATCCCATAATTTAGATTGTGGGTGAGTTGCTTTAACTCAAGGATTATTAGAATATGGCAGACATTTATGTATTGAATCTGTCCTTGAACTACAGCCACTAACTCCAGTCTTTTCTTGTGGTCCAAGAACTTTATTGGCTTTAAATGCCAAAAATGGCTGGAATTTGGAGTGAGTTATAGAAATGAAGACAAGCTGAAAGCTGTAACTTAACCATAGTTTATCAACAGATACCTGCTCTGACTCTCAGGGAATCCAACACTTGGTTGAAATGAACTATTCAGCTATAGTGTTGACAGAGCCCAGGTGACAAAATCTTGGTTCCTAGCTCACCAGTACATATTTGTTCACTGGTCTTTTCCCCTCCATATGATTTATCTTGATCAGTAGAATTTAGGACTATATGTGTTTAGGCTGTGCTACATAGAGAATTTTAAATATATAGGTAACCTATAGTTATAAGAAAATAAGATTTGTGGTAATTCCATGCTTTATTTTATTTTTTGCAGTCTAAGATGTGTATTGTGATAATTTTTTATTGAAGTATAGTTGATATACCATATTAGTTTCAAGTATACAACATAGTGATTCAACAGTTACATGCATTATTAAATGCTCACTCCAATTAGTGTAGTTACTGTCAACATAGAAAAATATTACACAACTATTTTATCTATATTCTCTATGATGTACTTTCATCCACACGACTAATTTATATTATGATTGTGGTTTTATGCGTCTATCTGCTTCACCTATTTCACCCACTCACTCCAGAATTCCATGCTTTACATGGTTAATGACTCCTCCTTGCTTACCAAATCACATCTGAACTCAGCAATCAGGGTCTTCTGTAATTAAGTCCTAACTCCCTTTCCAAATACTTAACTCCCATATTTCCCATATATATCTTACATACTTAAAAACCCTAACTACTCATTGCCCTCCAGGTGCCCCATCCTTCTCATTCTCATGCCTGTGCTCACAGTCGTCCTTTCACGAGAACACTTTCTCTCCGTCACTCATTTTTCTACCACCCCTCCTCCATCACCTCATTCTGCGTATCAAAATTCTAATCATCCATCAAACACTATTTCAAGTTCCATTTCCTCCTTTAAACTTTTCCTCTTTCCTCTGACTTTCCTGTACTGGAAAGCCAGCAGTAATTTCTATTTCTCATACTCACTTAGTGATCCGATTAAGGGGTTGAGGTTATTCAGGTGCTTCTACTATTCACACTCTGGGATTGTAAACTCTCTGAAGGCATGCATTGTCTAGTTTCTGTCTTTTACCTAACTTCATATCACCTAGAATGACACCCATGCATGGAGGAGGTCTTCCATAAGTACTTTCTTATTTTTATACAAAACCCATTTGTTGAAATAACACTGAAAATTTACACAAAAAGAATTTTCTGGTGTACTCTTTTGCATGTATTTGGTTTTCTAAATCGGAAATCATTTTCAGAATAATAACTTATTTATCTTGAGGTTGTAGTTCTCAAACCAAACTTGGCTTTGGTGACCTTCAAAGCAGAGAAAACATTTAGATTCACAAGTCTAATAGATTTGTTACCATCCATGAATTATAAAGTGACAGTAGTAAACAGTCACATATTTTTCTTCATATAAATCCTATATGAATGTAATTATGTGTGATATCTCTGTGCTCCAATTAGGATGAAATATTATGATTTGGTTTTGCTTGAGAGGCTGTATATATAATTTATATTTTAAATCATAATCAAATAGTATTACAAGCTGTCCATATCGCCAGATGCTTGTATTTCTCCCTTCCTTTGTCTGTGTGCCCACCCACCAATCTCCTGAAATTTCCATACTTCTTTTCCCAATTAAGCATCCTTTATGGCTTATGTATCCTTAATGGTTACAAAAGAGAATTTTCCAATAATATAAAACATTAGAGCTCACATTTTCTAGTCAACAACTAAATCCTTTCATCCCTGGCCAAAACCATATATGACATTTTTGTCTTCAAGTAAAGTGGATAGTTGCAGCTAGAAAATATTTAGATTTACTTAGTCATAGAAGCTGCTGTTGAAGATTTGAGAAAAGCTTTTTATTAAGATACATTATTTAGTATGATAAAAACTTCTGTGATTTATGAAAAAGAGTAAGTCTGTATGTATGTGATTTCCCTGTTTCAGGATTAGACACATGTTCACCAAACAAAAAAAGGGAGAAATTAGGTGGAAAGCCAGCAGTAATTTCTCAACTGTACATAAAACAGGCTCCTTCAATCTGTCTGTCCGTGTGCCCACATCAGGATACAGCTCTCTTAGGAGATCCAGTAACTGATGCCCCTCACGTTATCAGTTTTCATTTTTCATTAAATCATATTTTCCCTAAGCTAGGTAATTTCAAAACAATTGCAATAAAAAAGAACTGATTTGACAGTTTTTACACATAGTTACCCAGTAATTTCCTCACATAAAACTTCTTAGTATAATAGTTCAAAAAAATAAGAAAGCACTATGTGTAAAAAACCACAGGAGGCCCCTTTGCAAGGGAAACTGACTCAGGCCTTAAAGATGGCCCGGGTCTTGTGGGGACATCTCAGGATATGGGTAAGTTAATGAAAGAGCAGAGTTGGTAATCAGTTATTAAAAGAGCAGGTATCTTGCAAAGTACCTAAACATCATTCTAAATTCTAGATTCTAAATAAGTATTTATTTGCCTTTACTTAACCTATTAGGAGTGAAATGACAAATGTGATAGAGTAGTCTTCGAGCTTACCTCAAAAATATCTTAGGTAAAACCTCAGAAATCCTCTCAACTGACCCTTCATTTTGCCAGTAAGGAAAGTGATTTACCCATGACAGGAAAGAACTTCCCCAAAATCACTTACTGAATTAGTAGGAGGCAGAAGTGTGGCTGAGACCCAGGCCTCCATATCCCAGTCAAGCATGCTTGGCAGTACATGCCAAGCTTTATGGAAATAATTAAACAGTGTTGAAAGGTAAAATGAGCCCAGTTGCCTGAGTTATCAGCAAAATTTGTTGCCAGTTAGAACCGATTTGGTTTGTGTATAGTAAAGAAACCTGTCATGTTCCTAAGTGGAACTTGAATTCCTAGAGCGGTGTTACAGAGGCAGATACTGGAGAGTGCATATCAGAGCTAAAGCTGACCTGGGAGCCATTCAGGCTGTTCTGCATAACAGTGGGGCACTTCAGCCTGGTATGAGTTCCCCAAAGTAAAGGACACTTGAGAGAAGCATATCACACTGTGAAATTCTGGCCCTGAGCCCAGATCACAGCAAAATAGGTTCAGTTCAAAAAGCCTTCGTTCTTTTACCCTCCACTCAATATACAGAAAGAAAAACCTAAGTGAAGAGCATTTTTGCTCCTCTCAAATCAAAAGGCAGCCCATTAGACCCAGGAGTCAACTGTTATCTCAAGAAAGCCTCTACATGTCATGTGAGGACTAAGATAGAAACAATAATTTTGTTTCTCCTTTAATTTATGAGAAATGACACTTAGCCTAAACAAATTAGACCCTTTCAATGAAGAGGTAATGAAATCCTTATGATTTTAATCCCTTGAGTAATTCTTGGAGCAGTTTAAGTACATCCAAGCCCCCAGGAGGATCCTCGCCATGCCAAGTAATGTACTCAGTAATGGAAGAGTGCTGATAGTTTTTATTACCACTCTTCCGTTAAGTAGAATTTCTCTGTTGCCTTTCAGAGACTGAACAGTTTCATTTCATTGCTGTGGTGTGTCTTGTGTCGCACTAAGAGTCTATGCCAAGGGGCAGTGTGTTAATGCATCTGCGTCGTGCCATCCTCTGCCCTTACGTAGTTTGGTTTGGGCTGCTCTGGCAAAGAAGAGAATTACCTGTCTGAGGACAATCCAAGGCTTTGGAGAGGGTTCCTGGGACCATGGTAATGGGAGCCAGGCATCCCCACCTCCCCATCTAACTAGCAGATGTTTAGACCTATGGCTAGATAATTGATCTCCTAATAAACTGATGCAATCAAATAAGAGATTGAGCAAAGTAGGATGACTTTATCCTCAGTTGTTTATGGATTTACACTTAGAACTTTTAGGCCTTTGCATGTTAAAACTGGGTGTCACTTAAGTTTTCTGTTTTCCTCCATCAACCCAGTAACAGAGTTAAAGCATAAGGTAAGCCAGCAGAGTCAAGAGAAAGCCTGTGAAGTATGTCTAAGATCCCTTCTGGAACCAGCCTTTCTTGCCTGGCCATAGATTAGCTCTCTATTAGGAACTGGTTCAAGGTAGAGCTTTGCCTGTTAAAACTGGACTATTGATGAAAGTTCTGTTGTTTATTTTTAAATTGTCCTGGGAAATTTTGCCTCTTTTCTTTGAGAGGTAAAAGATAGGATAAAGATCAAGTGCTCTGAAAGTTTCCTCAGGTAAATACATAGTTTTTCAGACTTGCATTTGAGGTGTCTCTCTTGATCAGCCGCCACGGGCAGGGAATCTCGCACAGCCTGGCCTCCTTAAATGGCGAACCCTGGCGTGAGGGCAGGGGCCTGGCTGGCCGAGTCCACAGGCTCCAACCGCGTAGCTGTTCTGCTGGGCGCCAAATCATATTTGCTTTCAAAGATAAAAGACTAGTGGCAAGACTAGAAAAGATACATTCTATCTCTGGCTTTAAACATATTTTTATAGGAATGATGTGTAGATTTTGGTAAACTGTACTCTGTGTTATAAAGATTTTGAAATCTTCAGGTTTCACTACCAATTTCTTCAGTACTCATTTTCCATTGTTCTCTGTACCATCATATATTATGCAAGATTTCAAACACTGCCAAGACACTTAATTTATATTCGTAATGCTTTCAACTTCAAATTCATTGTAGAAGTGGCAGCCAAAGCATCTTGAAATTGACTTCATTCTTAAGGATCATTATTATGGAATATTTTTTTGCACTAGTTTTGTAAGGCTTATTTTTAATTTTTATTTTTAAATTCACCAAGTTAGTGGTGAATTGATTTTAGACTTTATTATTCTTTTCTATCTCACATAATCCTTGGCTTTCTCATTTCTAGAGCCAGTTATTTCTGACTTCTTGATTTTACTTGTTTTTCTTTTGTCTGAAGAAAGTCTGAAAGATCCTCAATTATAATCTGCCCCTGTAAATAAGTAAAGTAGAAGTACCAGTGGAATACCATTACTGTTGCTCATGGCTGGCATACCACTGCTTAAGTTCTTATTGTCCACTCTGCAAATTTTATTGGATAGTCCTGTTTCAGTGAGCATTTTACCTGTATAACCAACAGAAGCAACCAAAAAGACAACTAGAATTTCCCTTTCTCCATTCCTCAACCACTTTCACAACTGTATACTATTGACTATTAAAAGGACAGAGCTGAAAATGGCTTCCAAATTCTCCATTAGGGAAATTTATGTAATTTATGTAGGTTTGTTTTCAACTTTCTTATTGCACAGCATAGTACACCTGACAGAACTGACTACTTACCCTGCTTGGACTCTATGAAAGTCCAGTTCCAATGGTAAGGTGAGTACATTTCCCTCACAGCTTCCCCTGGACTGAAAACTGCTTACTCTATTAATAATTTCTTAAAAGACATGACCATTGTGCCTTCAGACACTGCCTATTTAATTTAGCTGCTGTTTAAGAATTAACTGTTCTGTTACTCTTCGTTCACAGAAAGAAACCGAGGTAAAGGAACGGTCTGTTTTTGACATCCCTATATTTACAGAGGAATTTCTGAACCACAGCAAAGGTGATTACTGAAGTTTGTTTTGTGTTCATCAGATCTGGGACAGGGTCTCAGGAGGAATTCATTGCTCAAAAGCAATAGTAATGATATTCGAGACCCTAGGACTAATCTGGAAGAAGGAAACTGCTTCTGTTTCACTATCAAATAGTAATGGTAGCTGATGCTTTTTTCTTTTTTTTTTTCTTTTTTTGGGGGGGGTTATTAAGGTATTATTGATATACACTCTTATGAAGGTTTCAAATAAAAAACAATGTGGTGACTACTTTTACCCATATTATCAAGTCCACACCCATACCCCAGTGCAGTCACTGTCCATCAGTGTAGTAAGATGCCACAGATTCACTGTTTGCCTTCTCTATGTGGTAGCTGATTCTTAAAGACTCTGAAGGAAAGCTAGGCCAGTGTTGTCAAAGCTCCTTTGGTCTCTGGATTAAAAGAAATAAATGTACATCGCTAATTCATTTGCTTTCAGACTCTTAGCCTGAAACTCTTTGTACAAATAGAGCTTACATGGGTATCCAAAATAAAAAACAAAAGCAAAGTTGACCCTGTTACAATAAAACGGGGACCCACAGCTATGCTTGCCCCATCTCTGGATCCGCTCGAGACACTCCTCAGGCTTCTCATGGCAGTTTTAAAAAACAAAACAAACAAAAATACTGGGGATTGCAACTGTTCTTGCAGTCTCAAGTATAGAATATGACCAGCTTTAAAAATTAAAATAGGGAGAATTTAAGAATTAAAACGATCTGGGGAGCCGGCATTTTATTGCTGAAATTGCTATCTGGAAGGCCCTAATGAGAATAGGGAGATGAGGTTGCATAGCTAAATTAGAGATAGATGAGCAGAACTTCCTTGTAAGAGTCATTGGGAATCCTCAGAGACTCCTACTGATACATGTATTCTGGTCGTGGGGGCGGGGTGTATCTTCAGCTCGGGAGGCAGAGCTCCGCCAGCTTCGCAAGTCCAACATGGAGTTCGAGGAGAGGAATGCAGCCCTGCAAAAGCATGTGGAGAGCATGCGCACAGCCGTGGAGAAGCTGGAGGTGGATGTGATCCAGGAGCGCGGCCGCAACACGGTCTTACAGCAGCACCTGGAGACCCTGCGGCAGGTGTTGACCAGCAGCTTTGCCAGCATGCCCTTGCCTGGTAATACCGTCTTTACCAGAGTACTTCAGTGGTGGGGGAGGGGGTGCTATTTATGTTGGTACTCGTGCAATGAGACTGAAGTCACCCACTCAAGAGGAAAATCAATCAATATAATAGGGGTTTTTTCCCTCAGAGTTTTCTGTGGGTCATGTAACAGAATCTCAATATTGGCTAAAATCAAAATTTCAGGCTCTCGGGCCATTTAATTTTTCTCCAATTATATTTTAATATAATTTACTTTCTATTAAGCTTAATTTGATATTCAGAACAATAGAAACTGTAATAAATCTTGAGTAGAGCACTTTTTTTAATGCATGTTTGCTTGCTTTGTAATTTTGTTTTAATGGGAAGGAAGAGGAAAACAAACCCTAGTATTTCTTATAAACCCTTTCATGTTGAGAACAGTCACAGCAGAAAGCTGAGAGTCTCTAACCTTTTGTTATATGTGCTACTCTATCTATTATATAGCCCTTCTGAGTATGTGGGCTAATTTCATTTCTTTGAGGCCTGAAAGTCTCCTTTCTGAAATTGAAATCTTGTCTGTGGATCAGACCACAATAGAGTCACCATTTCTTTTCCTATGGATTCACTTAACTATGTTATGGCTGAACTGAATGGAAGGATTTTCTTACCTTCTTTTATCTTACTTCAGGAAGTGGAGAGACACCTACAGTGGACACCATTGACTCATACATGAACAGACTGCACAGTATTATTTTAGCTAATCCCCAAGACAATGAAAACTTCATAGCTACAGTTCGAGAAGTTGTGAACAGGCTTGACCGTTAGGGAATGGTGAGTGCTCACTAATAGGAAACTTATGTGCCAGCACATCATCAAAAATAAGATAGCGTGAGACTTTATCAATACTACTAAAACCGTGTAATTACATTGAATAAATGAGTAGGAGACTTAAGATAAGATTCCTGTTGCATGGTTGCTGAATGTAGTAAATAATGTTAGGAAACAGAATCAAGACGGTTTTTTTCTCTTGCATACCTCAGCACTGTTTAATGGAAAGAGCATGATTTTCATGGTTGGACCTGGGTTGCAGTTCTGTCAGTTATGAGCTGTATTCTAAGGTGTTAGTTTTGAAGAGCAAATGAGAAAGTTAAAGGAAATCACCCCCAAAACAGCACTTAGAACAAAATAAATATCAGGTAGTTATTCCTTTTCCCTGGACAACTTAACATAGTAGTCAGCAACAAGACATTGTATTTATATAAGCCTAGATAAGTAAGAAGCTTTCATTCACAATTCAATATCAGAATAACTGTTATATGTTAAATGTTGATATGGACTCACCTTACAGTGAAATAGTTAATACCCTGATTAAGTAGACTGAAAAATAAACTATCAATAAGCAAGAAAGAGGTGAGTGAAAATAAGTTTTTAAAAATTAAATTTAACAAATAACTAGTAGAATTTGTTACATCCTTCTAGAAGAGAAAAACAAACATTTCCAGAAAATGATCTGCCCACATGAACTTTTGGTACTAATAGCCAGTTATCAGGTATCATTTCTTAAATGGACTGGTATTTGTTCACTCAAATTCCTAGAGATAGGTGCCCTTTAATGTGCCATCCCACAGAATTGGCATCCCTTTGGTTTGCAGGTCCACACCTACAAATCCATAAACTGTGTAGAAATCCTAGGGTTGGATCATATGGTGAGGTGCCATGCATGGGTGCTGAAACAAGAGTGGATAGCAGGGTATGCTCCTTAGAACAGTCAGTCCTTATTTATTTGTCCTGCATGTACATGAGCATACTTATTTGCATATTCATATTCTAGCATGACTTGGACCTTGAGCAACATGTATAAGAATAAATAAAACCCATGATTCTTTATCTAATGAGGCAGCATCTGCTAACAGAGACAAAAGCAGTAGTCTTTCTCCTTCTTGGTCATGCCCTTGATGGTAACTGTATGAGGCAATTCATTATACTTGAGCCTCAGCTGTGCTCTGATGGGGAAGGGATTACCATCCTTCTGCTGAGTAGCCGGATGGACCGGGCTATACTTCTACGAGATGGCTGGACTCCCTGCAGAATAAAGAGTGGCATTACTGCTGCTGTTGATGAAGGAAATGGCTTGTAAATCTGGGCCTGGGATTTTCAGGAGCTTATCATCCTTCTCATTTTCACACAGTGTTTTCACTTAGTACTCTTGTAGGCTTGAAAAGAGAGAGCTGGGAGAAACAGTGCAGAAGATTGTGAAATAACACAGTAATTGATAACATGGTGTCTCCTCACATAGATACAGGGCAGTTACTGCAAATTTTGAGCCAAAGTGGTTTTCTATTTTGAGCATATTGCGATTAAGACTCTCCTACTAAAGCTTTACCCATCTTTAGGATATTAACTGTGGTGTCTGCTTTCTGTGGTATCTTTGAAAACCTAGAATATGACCATTATCCTTGATTTTAACCGACAAATATTTTGCTGTTAAAGAAAAAATACCTGAAAATGTAAACCAATATTACTGCAGATTCTTACAACCTAGCTATGCAAACATAACTAAGAGTGGATATTCCCCACACCCCCCAAAACTGTCAAATGAAACAATTATAAAGACTATAATTAATACTAGCTTGGCCTCATTATACAAATATGTACAGACAGCTAGGCCTGATCTCCCCAGCATTCGTGGTGCCATCAATTACGCTGACTTGACTTTGACAAAGATTTCATCCATTGTCAGGAGTCAGTGAGTGAAGGAAAGCTAATGGTCTGCAGTTTGGACTTGCATATCAGAGCTAGAGGGGACCTTTAGAAATCCCAACATTTTGCATTTGAAGAAACTGAGTCCTAAAGAGGTGAAATGCCTTGCCTGAAAGTCCCTGAGTAGATGAGTGCAGAACCCAGGACTAGAGCACATATGTAGGAGGTGGGGCAGGTATACGGCGAAAGCACTAAAAAGTCTTAGAATGAGAGCATTATGATAAATAGGAGGTAAATAGAAAAAAATTACAATCTAGCAATTATAATATTGTAACATTTTGGTCAGTCCATTTAAAAATTATTTTTATAGATAGACAATGGAAGAATTACTCCAGCAATCATCTTTCTTTTGTACCTAACTTACAACTAGAAAAAAGTGGAGCTGGGAGGATGCCACGGGGTGATATTATATTGAGAGGTGACTGCTTGATATCAAAATCTACATGTTGCTTGATTTCAGTTGAAGCAAATGATAAATATTTGGCTGTTTGAGGATTGAAAAAAAATCTTATGTGATTGAATTTTTATCAATGTAAGAACATTTATTGATCGTATGCACACATTTCCTGTACGTGCAGAGATCCTTAGCTTCATACTTGAAGAAAATTGGTTTTGAATGACTAGACATTCTTTGGACTAGAATACTAATTTCCCATCATTAGATTGTTCCCTGGTAGTTACTGTTCTGTGTTCAGCCAGTGATCTTCCTACTTCCCCATTGCTACTGAACTGGAGCCAGGGCCAATATTCTCATTGAAATGAAACATCATCTAAAACATCTCACTGAGGTTGGCAGCTTGAAGCTTCGTGAGCTCTTTTGTTTATACACACCCTGCTCCTTACCTTGACCCTTCTGAAGATAGAACAAAGGATTTTTTTAGCCTGTAAGCCCTAACTAATTCTGAGGAGTGCTTACCTTTTTGGTATCTTTTTTTTTCCCCCCTTCCCAGTTCTACAGATCTTAGAGCTCCGTAAATGGTTTTACTTGTGAGGAATGAGAAGCCATCCATGGAAATTTGAACTGCGTGGAGGCAGAGAGGGAGTACAGATTACTCTGCTTGTGGAAGAATTATCAGTTACGAGTTCAATGCCTTCACCCCAGGAAGCCATAGAGGGAAACAGCAAAAGGAACATGGATATGAACTTCCTGTGGCATTGTCCTTGTGCAGCTTTGAAAGTGTACAGCCACTCTCCCAAGTCTTCAGTTTCCTAGCATCTGCATTTCTGTGGAAGGGGATCTGCATATATTCTGCTGACTACACGACCCTGAATAACATCTGCTGCAGGAAGGAAGCCTTCTCATTGTTCTGCTTCAGACGGGACCCTTTTATCAGTGGCACTCCGGTTTTCTTACCTAGGTGTCACTTTTTTTAATGCCTTTGGGGGTTATTTTTTTAATTCCCTTCATCCCCACTAGGTTATACATCTCCATTTTCTGACCTCTGGGCTTTGTGGCTCTCTCTGAAGGAGAGTTTTCTCTCATTGGGCAGGCCCAGTCTTCTCCCGTCTCTGTCCTGCTGTGATTCCAGAGAAGGGAGTGTTCTCGCTAACAGTGGAGCCAGGCTGTGTTTCTTAACCACGCAGCGCTCGGTGGGTGCCGGCCCTCCTGGAGGCTCGGTGACTGCTGCCCCCGCCCCCCTCGCCGAGGAGAATGGCCTTTCCTTCCTGCTCAGTCCCTCCTGCTGTTTGCTGAGTGTTGCTTCTGCACACACAGGGTCCCAGTCCCGCAAGGCTCTTATTTTCCCATCTGTGGGCAGTGTCCCATGGAACATTTTGCTGAGGAAAAGGTCACGGGTAAACAGGAGAGAATGGGAAAAGCCGTTTCTCATTTGGCATTTGAAAAAACCCCAAAGTTTATCATAAGTGAAAACTGAGGGAATCCCTAACTGTTTTAGATGTCCTGATTGATGGGTATGGATAGGTGGGCACATCATTCAAAATAGGCTCTTGAGCTGACAAAAAAGAGCACAGAGGAATTCCCATATCCTTTGTCTTCCTTCTGTAGCCATAACAGCAAAATCTGTGTCAGAAGGACACATTTCCCTTCCTTCTTCCTGCTTACTAAGTGATTTTTTTTTTTTAACACCAAAAGGGAAGAGGGTTTTCTGCTTCTCACCTCAGGGTTTTGTTTTGTTTTGATGCTCTAGAGCACAAGGCTGACAGTTGGAGCTGATATCTTTGGAAGCATAGCGGGGCATGCTGAGCCCATTGTCTGGGCACCACGCCACTGAAGTAGGTGAAAGCACAGCCCCCTCACCATATGTTCCCAAGCCAGGGTGTGAGCCGGAAACCCCTGTCATGGTGCCGCACCATCCTATCGCCTCTGCATCTCCTGACCTGATTTCTTTATTAGCCCAAAGGAAATAACAAAAACAACCTTTTCTTTTAAAATGTCTTCGATGGAGACACATCAAATTTTCATGTACTAAAGCCACATACTGTCACTGGACAACTTTTTAGAATAAGAGCCCATCATTATCCAATGCCATAAATCTAGTCAACAACTCACCTGCTTTTCTGTATTTTCCTGTTTTCCTGCTCTCACCTGGTTCCTGTCACTTCTCTCAGACTCCTTGCCTAAGTTCAAGCTAGAACATACTGTCTGTGGCAGGACATTCGAGCCTGTTCTGAAGTTTGTGTTTGCTTTCTGCCAGATACTTCCTCTCTGTTTCTCCTTTGTGTTAGTTTTGTGCAGTTTTGTTAGCAGGGCTGTTGACCAGGAAGGGCTGTGACTTGGTCCAAAGATCCTTACTCTCCTGACTGTAGATAGGATACCCGCCGTTGACTTGAAACACTCGCATATTTAGGAATGCCCAAGGTCTTGAGAGAGACTACAGGCTGAAATCATTTTCACAAAAGAAACACCTACTTTTGAAATTCTGGCTCTCCTAGTAGCTACACACCTGACTGGCGGCTGGGATTCAGCTGCCACAGAACTGTCAGGTTTAGTAAGGCAGGTCTGTGTTACCGCCTCTCAACTCTCTGCCCAGTCAGGAGGTGGTAAATGAGCTACAGGCTAACACCATACCTAATTCAAGTTTCCCAATAAACTTGTAGATACTACTGCACTTACATGTTCTTCTTAAGAAGTAAGTTGTTGCCTATTCAGTGTTACAGATTTCTTTCGTTTTATTAAAACACAAGGAGCAGCTGGGGAAAGTGAGACAAAGTATTTTATTTCTGACAAATTTTAGAAAAATAATTGTGTACATTTGTTTGGAACTGTTGAAATGCCAAGTTTTCTGTACAAGTGTTTTTGTAATTAAACTTTTAGATCTTTGTTTTTTAAGAAGTGGGTAAGCTTGCTTGACATTTGCCTCATTAAAACTTTTCTATGTTGAATTTACCTGATTCAATTTTACCTGCATTGCAATGAAAAAAAGTCCTACCTCTTCCTTTTCATCTTAAAGACTTTGTCAACTCTGCGTTAACCATCAAGTCTGTTAATGCTTTTAAAATAGTAACATTCATTTTACTATTTGTTCATTCAAAATGTGTCTTAGCCTGTTTGAGAGGTCAGTTCTGTAACAATACAATGAGTTGTAATTCATTTTAATGTAGCAGTGGTATTCTGGAGGCAACTTGAAAGAAGTATGATGTTTTTAAAGGCAATGACTTTAGTCCCCTTGACAGGAGGCTGGAAGGCAGACTGCAGTCTTCCTTTTGACAGAAGAAAGAGGTAAGTTGTCCTTAAATGCTTGCTTTAAAAAATAACCATTACTTAACCAATCAAAATCATTTGTAAAGGAAATCTGTCACCTATTTCTATCTTGCTTTTAAAATCCTAGGGATGAGGTAACCTGGCTCCCAAAGCTTGGTGCTCCCTGAGTTTCCTCCTCTGACATAACACATGCCTCCACTGTCTTACACTGTTGTTAGAAAGACAGAATTAAGTAACAGAATTGACCATGCTTGGGAGGACATGAAGACTTTGTTACATGAATGCCAAGAATTAGATAACCCAGTTATCACTGGGCTTGACTGCATCTAAGAGAAACCCAAATCAGCAAAAGCTTAAACAAGAAATGTCTCTCTCACAGAAGAGTATTCCAGTGGCTGCTAGTCCAAGACCAGTATAGATGCTCCTGTCTGCACCACACCATGGTTCGTTTCTCAAGGTCACCCCATGGTCCAAAACAGACTTGATCATCAATCATGACTTGAAATTCCTGGCAACTTAAAGAAGAAAAGAGGGCAAGGACAAAATGGGCAAACTCAGACAAATGAGCACCCTGTAGACGGTCTTCCTGGAAACCGTACGCAGTACCTCCAGAACTCGGTCACATAGCAACAGCCTGCTCTAAGGGAAGCCAAGAAACATCATCATTCCTGGGACATCCTTGTTCCAAATAATAGGCAGGTTTTAGTAAGAAAGAAAATACAGAATAGACAACTAACAGTTAATTTCACAACTCTGTGACTCCTTGCGTGCCCTAAGGCTCGCCCCGCTATATTAGTGAGCAGGATGCATTTTTCACTTTTGCCTTTTGGCCATCGGAGAACAGCCATGTACTTCCTTGGCACTTTTTTTTTTTTCCAAACAGCCAAAAAACAAAACTAGCTTCAGTCTGAACAGCTGGTGGCCAGTCTTGTTTGGTAGAAGTCAACATAAATGGGATAATACTTCCCCCAGTTGTTCCCTTTCTCTAACTGCTCAGCATCTGCTGGATTAAAACAACACCAGAATAATCTTTCCCTAAGGGTGGGAAATCTGAATATTGCTTGGCAGAAAAGTGCGTATCTACTTCCTGCCCTCTAAAAGAATTTCCTGCCTTGCAATGGCAGTTCCAAGTCAAGGGCTTTTACTTTGTTTTGTTTGTTTACCTTTTGACAACATTCCTGCATTTCCTGCATTCAGAAATATACAGTATCTATAGAAATAAACATTTGCTCATATGTTAACTCATAGATCAGGATTGAAAGTTAAAAAGGTCAGGTGAAAATGTTAATGTACATCCATCCACTCATCCAGAAACCATTTCAGTTTAGTTTTCATGAGAACATGTGTCTACAGGGAGAAAATTTTGCCAGAGGTAGAAATGTAAGTTCTCTTATCCTAGAAAAATGCAGAAGGGAGAAGGAGCCATCAGAAAGTAAGAATGGTGTCAGGAAGTAAAGGGCAGGTGCATTGCAAATTGTCCAGATGGATTTTTGTAAACCAGCCAGGGGATCAGTGGCAAGATGCCTTAGCTATTTAGTTAATATACAAGACGGTAGGCATAGTGGTGGTCTCTTGTTTGAGTCTCAAACACCCATCTGACACTTCAGTTAAGAGTTCTTTATTATCAGTTCACTTCAATGCACTATTGGGACTACTATTTTCTATAAAAAGCGTTGATAGAACATGTTTTCTACCCATGTGCATAAACAGTTCTAACACAGGGCACTTTGCACTAAGAGTTTAGCAGAGATTAATAATTTTTGTAGTGTGAAAATTTCCTTGAATCCCAGCTAACAAGAGATGGTGTTTCCATAATTGCCAGAGGATTTGCAGTGGGCTGTAGATTGGAGTCTTGAGGGATCAGCATCTTAACTAATAAGGACTTTATCTGAAATGGCATAGTACTAAGGATAAAATGTGGAGGAAAAGGCAAGAATTCTGTTCTTGAGCTTCCAGCTTCAGGTCAGTGTGCTAACATTCCTTCTAACCTCAGCGCGTGCACACACACACATCCTGTTACCCAAGCTGTTTGTTAACTATGAAATTAAGCAATGGTCTCCTTTTTAATTCTTCAGACTCCTTAAGAAAAGGATTTTTAAAACCTTGCGTCTGCATTTGTTTAAGATTGGCATAAAGCAGCTGAATGTTCTAGGATGTAAAAATCATACCATAACCTGATGGTTAGAAAATCCTGAGGCAAGTAATGGAAAGCGTCTGCTTGAAGGAGACGGTCAAAAATATATTGGCTTCATTCAAAGAGGAGTAATGTGAGAAGACATCAATGATACAGCCAAAAGGTTTATGGAATCAGCAAATGGATTCCTGCTAGGGTTACTCTGGTATCTTCAAGTTTAGAAATTAAAGGCAGCTGGGTCCAGGCAGTGGAATGTAAGATGATAACCTATGTCTCTTGGGGCTGGTGGATTTCTTTAAGCGGACTTATATTTATCAAAAGAAGTTCTTGTTTTTAATAACAAATTTAAATGGTCATTATGGATTTTACTGAGGACAATGAGTATTTTAGATGTCTTCATTCAAACAATCAATTACTATATGGGGTGTAAGGGTGAAAATGTCCCTCTCCTCAGGAAGCTCACAGTAATAACAGTAAACATGAAAGGTAACTACAGTAGGATCTAGTAAATTATCAAGGGACTGTAAACAGATTTGCAGTGTTCTGGAAAATACCAAGGAAGGATTCAGTGGTGGTGCTTGGGGGAGGTCAAAAGAGGGCTTTACCAAGATGACATTTTGAGCTAGGCCTTTAAAACAGAGCAGTTCAAGAGAAGCTAAAAAACAGACCTGACCTGGAAATATGAGTACATTTTTGGTGTACTCAAGTAATTCAGTGTGACTGGAATGCAGGTTATATACAGGGTATTAATAAATAAAAAAGATAGGTTTTTTGAAAATGGATTATAAGTGGGCCTTGAATGCCATGCTAAGGGACTTAGGTTTTTTTTCCAAAGCCAGGGGAAAAGCATGAGGCTGTTTTGTAAGGCAGTGGCATAAGATGAAGAAATACTAAAGCAGAGGTTCTTAACCTTTTTTCTGCCATGAACCCTTTTGGCAATGTCGTGAAGCCTAATGGACCCTTCTCAGAATAATGTTTTTAAGTGCAAAAAATAAAATACATAGGATTACAAAGGAAATCAATTATGTTGAAGCATAGCTATCAAAATACTAAAAATGAGTTATATAGGAATATTCTTGTAGGATGAAATAACATCTAGCAGCAGGTCTAATAACTACCATCATTTTAATGTAGTAATAATGATCATAAATGACCTTTCAACATCGGCAACAACTATAATGTGATGTAAAAAGATCTGTGGTTCTGTGGGTGGCAAAGGCAGAGTCACAGGTCCCGCCGGTACTACTGGGGTTTGTGGCCAACATTTATAATCAAACAAAGTGCAAAATTTCAGTTAAAGGTTAATGAAGATCAAGATGTAATTTTTCCCCCATCCATGTTTCAGGCCTTAGTCCTTGCCAGACCACTGAATTCTAGGAAGTGTGGAGATAGATTGTTTAGGAGACTGTTAAAATACCAGTTAGGAGACAAGAAGTAAGAAGAGGCTGTAGTGGAGAAAGTAAAGGAGCAGACTGGAAAAACATTTGGGAATTTGAACTGGTTTCTCCCAAACCTCAGTGAGGAATTCCTCAAAGAGGAATTTCAGGGTAGTGTGATCTGGCCAGACAGGTTCACTAGGAAGGCAGTGTCCTTTAAGCAGCCATCCATATTGCAGTATAGTTTCATTAATTTGTTTAACTAACATATATCCTCTGTGGCAGACATGAGAAATACAGCAAACAGACATTATTCTTGCTTTCATGGAGCCTACTGTCTAGTAGAACAAACATGATGAGACAAAGCTAAGAAATAAGATATTAGTATTTGGAGTCAAATGCTGGAAGGGTGTTGGCATATATGAGGAATAGGGATCTGTTTTAGGGGTATATTTGTGAAGTCAGGGAAGGCTCTCCAATGAAGTGATTCTTAAGATGAAACAGGAAAAATGAGTGGACTTAGGTAAAGAGTCAGGAAAAGAGCATGAAGACCAGCTTTTGTTGGTTTTTTAGAGAAACGGAATGAAAAGGCAATGGAGCAGAGAAAGCCAGGGGAAGAGCGGCAAGGGGCAGAGAGGAATGATACCATACAAGGCCTTGCGGACCATCTTAAGGATTTGGGATACTAAATGCAGAGGGAATCCATTGAAGCTTTCAAAGAGGGAAGTGATATAATAATCCGATCTGTGGTTTTCAAAACTCTTGGCTGCTCTGAAGAGGGTGTTGTGGGGAGCAGGCATTGAAATAGGGAGGTAAGTCATGGCTGTGACTAGCCTCTGTGAGAGATGATGGGACTCAGACTAAGCTGCAGCAGAGGAGAATGAAGGAGAGAAGAGGATGGACTAAGGCTGTCTGGGTCGTAGGATGAACAAGATAAGTGGTGGGTGGAGATGGGAAGGAGGGACGGGGAGAGAGCAGCTGCAAATCAATCTCAGGCTTCAAACGGACGCGTAGCAACACCATTTATTGGGATCCATCGGGGCACCATTCATTGAAATGGGAAGCCTGGAGGAGGAGGAAAGTGGCTAGAAATCAGAGATCCTTGAGATGCAGAAGTAAGTGTTAAGTAAGGTTCTATACTGACAATTCTTGAGCTTAAAAGATATGTCTGGACTTGGGATGGCATTCACCAAACATCCCCCAAGAAGCCCTTTGTGTTAGCCCTTTCCTCTCAGATCCTGGTGTGCTCTGTAGACAGAAAGTTAGACCCCACCAACGTGTACCTTCCTGACTAAAGATTCCAATGTTTGATCCTTGGCCCTACTACTAGCTTTGACTGTCCTTTTGTCCTGCCTTTGACACCAGACTAGCATCTGGACCCAAGTACAACTTTTCTGTTGGTTTCAATCAAGCGATATTTCTAAAGACATTCATAGCATTTAACCTACATAGGTTCCTTGTGTGGGACTTCTTCAGGAGGAGCTTGACATCTATAAAGAAGTTGATAAACATTCTAGTGGCTTACAGTGAATTATTATGTTTATCATGGCTGATTTTATAGCAAATATGATAGGGATGTTTACTGATTGTTTCTTAGAACTGGATGAAAATAACAGGACAGACCAAGTGAATTACAGCAACTAAACATGATAGCAACACAGGGGAAAGGCCTATAGATAACAGAAAATTGTAAATTGTGATCATGCAAAGAAGGGGTAGCCTGAAGACCTGACCCATAGCTAAAGGGGGCCAAGATTAATCACACCTTGATCTTATACATAAGCCAAAGAGTCTCTTCTAAAGATCGTGTCTATTAAAGCATAAAGACTTTTCTGCAGGTTATACCGTAATGAGCTCTGAGCATCTAATGAGAGAGACAGGTGCCATTCTTGAAAGTGGGTAACGGTCAGCAGCTAATATGAAGATAAAGTGGACCTACTTGTTCTACAAAATGAGGCCCCAGTTCAGTCCATGAATTGAAGCGGACTCACATTTTTAGATATTTTTAGATAGTGCAGGCAAAACTTAAATCTTCTAGGAAAGGGGGAATGTTTTTTTCTTGTTTTTATAATTAGATAAGGACTTTACATGCAAGGAGCAAGCCACTGATTCCAGGCTGCAGGCCCAGAAGATCCTAAAGGCAGTAAAATAAGAACAGCATTAAGGAGCAAACCAGCCTGAGGAATTTGATGCAGTTTCCCAAAAGCCTCTGGAGGAATATACATACAACATTCTGAGGAGAGGAGGCACGGCTTACATCTGGCCAGAAAAAAATGTCATCTCACCCTGTTCCTTGCTTTCCAGCCCCCCAAAGTCTTTCATCTAAGGATTTACATTATATTGGGTCAACTGCTACTTTGACATGCAGAAGCAAGTGTCAGCATGTGAGCCCAACCCCACCCTCTAGCCCTTGCTAACTGACCGAGTCCTGTAGACAGGAGTGTCCTGAATCTAGCTGCAAATTCCTACCGCAGTTGCTGCTTCTGGCTTCCTCTTAAGCCCAAGAGACAGTGGGACAGGCAGGGAATGAGCAGGGGCTCCAAGGTTGAAACCCTGTAGATGCTGAGCCCCAGTTGGCTTGCCATGGGCCTGCCTTTCTGGGTTGGATGAGGGGGAGCCTCCCAGCTGGCTCTGACCATCCCTTTCTTAAACTTGCTGCACAAAACAAGCCAGTTCATTATATTCTTGGATATAAATATTGATTCTAGCTGGTGTTAACATTCTGTTCATAAAAGAATGTACCACATTTCTCCCACACCATATTAGACTGATGTGTTGTTTGGCCAAGAGACGTACAGATTACTGGCTTCTGTGGGAAAATGTGGACATTTAAATGCACTCAGCTTTTGGAAGTCTAGGGAGTAGTCTCAGAATAGCAGCCAGGCCCCTTCCCTGGCTCCAGCTCTGCCCTCCTCCATCCAATTTCTACTTTCCTGACTCCATTGTTAGCATATCACATTGGCATTTCTAATAGCTTTTAATTTAGGAAGATGCTTTCTTAGAATTAGATCTTGTTTCTGGACCTGGAAATGTGGAAATTCGCTCTCCAGAAGGCCCACAAGGGCAAAGTCAAACATCTTTAGCTTTCTTCCACCACCTGCCCCCACCCAGGGGGAAAGATCTGGGAGGTCCTGCTTTTCGGGGCTTTTTTTCTTGCCTTCCACGTGGGAGGGAAGGGCAAAGGCTTCAGACAAGAGGTGGTCCCTCCAAGCTTTGCGCCCAGGCTCGACCAAGCCCTATACTCAGACGTGCTGGCTGCACTGGCAAGGCAAATTTCCCACATTCCACAAGAGCTCTTGAGGGGGAAATAGAAATAATGAGAAAGTGGAATTCTTGATGTGTGTGCGTGCTCACTCGGATGCCAGCACATCTCATACAGATCCTCCGCCAGTATTTCACAAGAGTGGTAGAGCCCATTTCCAGATGTGTGGGAGGGCCGCCTGGGACCGAAGTGCTGTTGGGAGAGCCAGTGCCCTCTGCTGTCCCGGCCGGGAAGCTCCACGGTGCTGGGGAAGAACCCGGGGGTTAAGGAGAGCTGGCGGCTCTAAAAATGCACCGCAGACCCACGCCGGTATGAAGCTCCTTGCCGTTCACACGTTGAGCCTGCAAGGGACTGGATTCCTTCCGTCTAGCTGGCTTTACGTTTTGTGGCTGTGAAGGAGCCAGAAATGAAGAGGATTTAATAATAAAACCCCAGCCTCCTGCGGCATCCGCGGGCCCCGTTCCGAGAAGGGGCAGGTCAGTGGTGCTGGCTCCCGCCCGTGAACCTGGCCAGCAGGCGCGGGCGAGGCGAGACAATGCGGGCAGCCTGCCCAAGGGGTGACCTCCCGCCCTCAGCAGCCCTCTGGCCACACCCTTGCCCGGGAGTGCGGCTTCTGGAGGCCTTGCTGGCTCCAAGGCTTCCAGCCGAAGGAAGTCGCAACTGCTCCCGCTCAGGCATACTGGCATCTCCAAGGGGCCTCGAGGACTGGCACCGCGCAGAGCGGCTCAGCTTACAAGCCGAGACCGACCTGCCACCCCCTTGGCCCACTGCCTGCCAGGACAGCAGCACAGCAGGAGTGTGTGTGCGCGAGAGCGTGTGTGCGCGTGTGAGAGTGTGTGTGTGCGCGGGCGCGCGCTCCTGGTGAAAGGGGAGGTAGAGGAGATATTCAGGTCGGGGTTGGGGGGAGGCTGGTGAACCAAACTGCTTGAACAACCTTGCAGTTTTGCAAAAAGGCACAAAATAATCAGCTTTTGTTCGGGGGAAGGGTTTTGTTTTTTTTGTTTTTTTTTTTTTTTGGTAAACGGATCTCCTCCCTGCTGGGAGAAGAAAAACCCAACCCTCCAAACAAACCCCTAACAACAATGCCCTTCTCTCTCTCAGACCAATTTCTCGGCTGCACAGCGCTACTGACAAGGTCAACAAGCTGGAGCTGTAAGCAGAAGATCTTTATCTATGTGGGAAATAGGAAAATCGTTTGACTGATAAAAGGAAATACAATAAATAGAATCTAAATTCCTGGCTGCTTCCCCTGGGCCCCTCCTCTGTGGAGAACTGCACTGGCCACGAATACAAGTGCTGCTCCTGCAATGTTTAAAAATAGCCTACAGCACACAGCCCTTTCTTACCTTCCAGAAAGACTTCATTACCGGAGCCTCAGCCCTGAGCCTGCAGAGCTGCTGCCGGCGCTTTCTTCTCCCCGCGCTGGGTTTTTCTTTTTTGAAAGCAGTAAAGCAGTGCATGTGACGCATCGCACTCTTGGGCCGGCTCCTGCTCAGCTAGTTTCAATCTAGGCACGTCTGGAGCTCACATTGAAAGTCCATTGTATTTAATGGGGTGTTAACTCTGTTTATTCTCTGGGATTTGTGCAGTAATTTTACGCTGCAAAACTCGCAACTTGAGCCCCAAGTGCTGTGCCTCGCTCCACGTCCCCAGCCCAGGGTCTTCTCCCCAGGCCTCTGAGGCCCTGACTCCCAGCCTTCCTCCAGCTCACGTGGCCAGAGGCAGCCCGGGGCTCACTGCCACTGCTGCTGTTTGTTAGTGTGGGTGCTGTGGGAGATTCTTAGAGTTTGCTGGTTTTGGTTCATCTCTTGGAGACTCATTTTTCTCATTGTAAAATGAAGATTTTAATAGACTTCAAAAGTCTGTTGATGTCCACCAATGTCACAGTGGAAAATACTCGGCTGGGTTCTACAAAAAAACCCATTCTATTATTCCCAACAGGGCCACTTCTTTGTCACCCTGTAAGTCATGCACTGACTCCAGACTATGTCTCCATGAAAACCCGGGGGATCTGGATTGACTAAAAAGCCCACTGATGAGACTGTGTCTTCAATGTGCTCCTGTGATTTTCTAATTCCCTTATTCCTTCTACAATTATCAGTCATTCTTCTCTCAGGAAGAAGCCTTCTCTTCTCTCCATTTATTTATTCACAGTGCCTGGCCCTGAAAGGTACTGAATAAAATAAAAGATTAGATGCTCCCTTCAAGCTCTGAACCTCTGGATCTGCATTCAAATAACTGAAGCACACATGGTCTCTAATAGACTATAAAGCTCTGTGGCTGTCTTGGATTGTTCCCACCTGGACTCTTACGGACCTTCCAGAGACCCCACCATCCGAACCTTGGTGTTCTCTCCCCAGGAGCCAGGCCTTCCCTTCTGCTTGCCAACAGCTCAGATCTGAATCTCCAGGCCCTTCCCCTGTGGAGTTCTGATCTCTATTTCCAGCTCCCCCAGGCCTTCTCCGTCTGGCATTCTGCAGAATCCTCAGACTCAATTTGTCAAAAATTAAATACACAGTCTCCCAAATCCCACATTTTCTCCTGTATCCTCCAGCTCACTTAAGAACTCCACTGCCCCCTCAGGCTAGAGAACCTGAAATCACTCCCCATGCCTTTCCCTCTATCTTCCCTGTTACCCCTCCTGCCCCCAACATGCCCTCATTCATAGAATTCCCCCATTCAGCCATCCCCAGGCCAGGCCTTTGTATGGTCCTCAGAATTCAGCTTTCCTCTGGGCTCCCACAACAGCTCCTTGGTTTGTTTTTCTTTATTAACGAGTTCTACTGTAGCTCATGACGGGCCTCAGCACCTCCAGTCTCCCATTTGTCTCCTCCCCAGTGCCCTATCCCCATTTGTCCTGCACACCACTACAAGAGCAATCTTTCTAAAATGCAGATTATCTAAAAATCTAATTTTGCAGATATGACTGCATTTTAAATAACTGTTCCAGTAGTTGCTTTTACTTTGATTATCTCATTTAAGCCTTGTGATATTTCTATATGATAACCATTATCCTCCCCATTTTACAGAGGAAACTGAGATTTGCTAGTTCACAGGACCCAAGGCCACATAGCTATTACACCTTGGTGATATCAGGATTTGAACTAAGGTCTGTCTGGTACTATACAACCCATGTTTAAAACTATAGAAGGTAGCAGTGCCTGGCACGGAGCAGGTGGACCTATTTTTACAGACTTCAATCTCTTTAGCAAGGTACAGAGGACTAGTCCATCACAGCTCTAAAAGTCACTCCCTGTGTCCCATCATCATCTCCACCCATTAGGCCACAGCACTTGCTGTTCCCAAAACCTTGCCCGTTCCTTCTTAACTCTGCCTTTTTGTCAGGCGAACGTGATAACCACCACACTACGGAAATTGAACTCTGCCGTTTTGAAATCCTCTTTCTCACTGCTTGGCAAACCTTTCCTTTATCTTTCCTCATCTGCAAGCACCAGGCCAGACAGCGCCTACTCTGGGATGCTTTTTCTGATCCCCAAAAACAGAATTTGTGGCTCCAACGTCCCTTTTGCCAGCACCACTTGTTATTTATGCCTATTTGGACGCCGATCGTATTGGAATGTGGCGATTCAGGCCTTATCTCTTCCTGTCTTTGTGTCCATCCTTGGTTCCTGGCATTGGGCCTAGGACACAGTAGGCACTCAGTAGAAGTTTGTGGAATTCAGTTCAATCTCTCATCCTTCCCTATAACTAAAGCTGAATTTCATCCGTTTTGCAAAGGTTAGAATGTCTCCAAAGAATTGTTTGCATCATCTGCATTCTCTCTGGATTCCTGACCCACCTCCTCATTGCCCTGCTCTCGTCAAGGTCACCAGAGACCTCCACGTTCCCAAATCCCCAAATTCTTTGTCATCCTCATCCTCCCTTGCTCTCCGCAGCATCAGGCACACAGGCCAGTCTTCCTTCTTGGCTTCCGGGTACGACATGTGCTGGAGAGGCGAGCAGCGCACTGCACACACCCCTTTCTCATCTTCCAGAGACACCTCACCGCCGGGTGCTCCACCAGAGCTCTTCTCCCCGCTGAGCCGCCCGGGCCCTCCTGGGCCTCACCCGACCCGCAGAAGCAGCGCCCCAGGGCTCAGTCCTGGTCTCGCTCTCCCCCACTCTAGGTCCTTGCCTGGATGTGCTGGTCAGTTCCCACAAGCTAAAATACCATCTCCATCATCAGCTCTCAGCTCCAGATTCAAATACTCAACAGCTTAGTTTCATTTAATCACTTAGCTGATTCATAGGTATCTCAGGCTTTCAAACCTAACAACCGACTCCCAGTTTTATCCCCCAGACCTCTCCTCCTTCAATCTCGGCGCTTTCAGTGAAAAGTACAACAATCATGGATCCCCTCTCTGGGGTTTTGGGAGCCACTTATCTAGGAAGAAGAAGTCTTAGGAGAGGGGTTCAACCCGGGGATGTCTGAATATCATGGTTGCCTGCGTCTGACTTGGGTTTGGAAAAAGACCAGATTTTTAGCCTGTCATCTACTGCCCAGCGTGGCCTGGCTCCAGCCTACTTTCCAGCCCGCTTTCATCCTGTTCCTAGATCAGATATGGGCAACTGCAGTCTGCAATCAAATCTGGGCCATCACAAGCTTTTGTACAGCCTATAAGCAAAGTATGATTTGTATATTTTTAAATAGTTGAAAAAAATAAAAATAAGGATAATATTTTGTGACACAAAAATTATATAGAATCCAACTGTCAGTCTTTGTGAATGAAGTTGCATTGGAATCCAGCCATGCTCCTTTGTTTCCTTATTATCTAGGGTTGCTTTCCAGCCACAAGGGCAAAGCTGGGCAGTTGTATTGGAGAATCATGTTGACTATCAGCCTAAAATGTTGACTATCTGACCTACAGAAAAAGTTTGCTGACCTCTCACTATGGTCTGAATGTCTGTGTCCCCCCAGATTTGTATGTTGAAATCCTAACCCCCGGTTGATGTTATTAGGAGGCGGGGCCTTTGGGAGGTGATTCGGCCATGAAGGTAGAGCCCTCCTGAATGGGAGTAGTGCCTTTATTAAGGAGACCCAGAGAAGATCCCTTCCCCCTTGGGCCATGTGAGAACACAACAAAAAGACATCATCTAAAAACCAAGAAGTGGGCTCTGATCAGACACCGAATCTGTCAGAGCCTTGACCTTAGACTCTCCACTCTCCAAAATTGTGAGAAATAAATTCCTGTTGCTTATCAGCCACCCCGTCTCTGGTATTTTGTGATAGCAGCTTGAAAGGACCGAGACACCTCTGTTCTAGATAAATCAAGCCATCCCCAGTCCCTTAAACCTAACTTGTACATTTCCAGTTTTGCACTGAGTGATCTCTATTCCTCTCTGTCTGAATCCTACCTATTTTCAGGCCTTTCCAATCCAGCATCTTCTAGCACCTCCCATGTCTCTAGTAACACATAAAGTCAGTGGACTTTCTACCCAGGGTCTTCAACTGACTGACTGTCAACTTTTCTGGTGCAAACGTCATGTGTCCTTTCCAGATTGGGAGCAAGGTAAGGACTGGATTCTGTCTTGTCCATCCTATATTCCAGGGCCCAGCACAAAGCCTAGCAACATCTAAGTGCTTAGAAAGTGGATGTCGATATACACATTTCAGAGTGGTCTCATCTGTCTTGACATTCCCCCTTTTAAGTCTGAGAAAGAGCTGCCCATTTACTTACTTAGCTATTCTATTTTGAGGAAGATGCAAAGTATATCCAAGTTCCCTCTGAGGTCATCTCTGCGAGGTGCTGAAGAGAGGACACAGTGGCCTTACAGGGCAGGGGTGGCTCCGGTCTTCACACAGTCTCCTACCATCAGTTTTGCTATTTCACCTTTCCTTCCTTGGTTTCATCTTCTATGAAGTTGTTGAGTGAAATGGGGTATCTGCTTGAACAGAGGAGTCCCTGAAATCTTTCTAGCTCCAAAACCTAATTTTCCTCAAAGCGCTTTTTTCTCCAACCCTGCTTTTCCTCAAAGCCCTCAGTGTAACGAAATGCCCAAGCCCACCTCACAGGAAGGGCAGCTGCATCAGCCCGAGCTGGCCCTCCTTGAGAACCGGCCTTGCACACAGTCCTGCTCAGTCCTCGTTTCAGCAGCACAGCAGCTCAGGGAGAAGCCTTCTTATCTCTTTCGCTGGCCAGAAAATGACACCCAAAGAGGATTTGCCCAAGCAGGGCTAGCATATCCCACAACTCTAGGCATGCCACTCACACCCTGGCCTGTATAAGTGGTGTCATACAGCCTGGGATCGAACATTCCATATCAGTGATTTGTAAACTTTGAGGTTCGAGTCACCTGGGGATCTTGTTAAAACAGATTTTGCTTTAGTCACCCTGAGGTGGAGTCCAAAATTCTGTATTTCTAGCAAGCTTCCAGGTGCTGTGGATGCTGGTCTCTGGGCCCCAAGATAGTGTACAGCTTGCACAGCTGTACATGGCAGCTCTGCCGAACACACAACTCAAAGGCAACAGAGCCAGGACTTAAATTTAGGATTTGGGGCTCAAAGTCCAGAGCTTTCTATGCTGAGCTAGGACTTTGATAAAAGCACTTCCACTCTGGGCATGTAGGTCTCTGGGAATCTACAGAAAGTTTGACAAGGAAAGACTTACTAAAGAGAATCCAAGTCGTGCCCTGCTGGCCAGGAGTCCTCAGCCAGGGCCCTTTCCGAGCAAGCTTAGGTACATGTCCGTGTAGGTGTGGGAGTCCTGGGGGAACAAGAGGAGGTCAAGGAATGCACGCCTAACCTACTGACCATGGGGATAAGGAGTGGGGAAAGGCTGCTGGGCTCCCTGGGTGGCTAACGAGCTGGACGTTGCTCCGCACAGGTGCTGACGTGGAATGGTGCTTGGAAGGAGAGAGGACAGCTGAGCTGCAGCCTGGGAGGCCTTAATTCCTGGGATCCTCCCTGCAGCAGCTGAACTGGCTCAAGGCCTGTTTCTGTTTGCTTGGAACAGTCTGACATTTTGCAAGGAACCCTCTGCACACGGGCGCTCTTTCTGGCCTCTCAAGGGTAATTGCCTGGGAAGCCCAGATGCTCCCCACTGGGGCTAGAGTCTCAGCTGGGGACATCAACATGACATAACACACTGAGAAAAGCTTTGTAAACTATAGAGTTGTGCAAATGCCAGGAGTCATGGGGTGGAAGCTGGGCCGGCAGCAAGGAGCCGTGTTGGAGGAGTGTCTAGAGTGGTGATGGTGAGAGAAGGGCTTCTGTGGGGAAGTGGTGGGGGTGGGGGGTGTCTGCGGAAAGCTGACAGCAGAGAGCTGGGTGTGCAGGCAGGAGGGGCAGGGAGCAGCGCACCTGCAGGCGGGGGCCTGGGGCTAAACACCGGCCCTGTCACTCACCAGCTTCAGGCAAGTGTCTGCACTCTGTGAGCCTCCATTGTCTCATGTATCCGTGGGGCCAATAAGGAAACAGGGACTGGGACAATCCTGCCAGGTTATTGTGGGGTTTAAGTGTTTACGTGGGTGCCTAGCACAGTAGATGTGAGTTGACTCTGAGGCTGGGAGTCAGGTGTGGCGGGCCGTGAGAGCTGAGCAGAAGCTGTGAGCTATTGCTTGGCCATCGAGGCCTGAACTGGCCTCCATCAAATGGCCTCTGGCAGGGCCTTGGTTCCCCCATGTGCAACTTGGAATGGGGTTGAGGTGATTGGTGCACAAGCACCCTTCTGGCCCCCTGCCTGTGCTCCAGATGGCCACAGCCTCTGTTCTGGCCAGCAAGGCCTGAACTGGGATGTTTACTCTGAGGCTTTGCCTTCTCCAACAAGGGTGAAGCTGGCAGAGTCTTCCAGGGCCTAGGTGAAGGATCTCAGCCTCTGCTGGGGCCAGTTCCTGAAGCCAGCGGCCATTCAGAAGCCTCTCTCCTCCAGACAGGGGCTCAGGGCTGCCCAGTCACCAGATTCCCGGCTCAGTGGAGTAAGATCCTTGCAGGACTGTGTTTAGGCAAAATGGGGAGCATGATGGCATGGTCTTGGGGCTCTGGTTCACCCTCTCTGCTCCCACATCCACATGTAGGAGAACCAGCGAGATACACTGGCCTCTGCATCCTCAGCAGCCCATGTTCCAGAAACTCAGGGCAGTCACTCTGGATTCACCAACTAGAAAAATATGTTGGGAGTAAGAATACGGACCAGGCTGGAATGGGCTGCAGGCCTGTGGGCTCAGAGAGCATGTCCATGGAGAAGAACACGGATGGGGAGACTGAGGCTCAGGGCAGAACTTGCTCAGGTTGCGTGCAAGTAGGTGGCACAGCCAGACCTGCAACTGGCCCTGTAGCTTCTTCCTGTCACTTACTCTCTTCTAGAACAGATCGTATAGCTGCTGTTTCAAAAGGCAATCGTTTCCATCTTCTGATTCTAAGTCTTTCTCAAGACAGGCCTTATGATACTGAAAGCCAATGCACCTGACCCCCGCAGACTACAGCCTGCTGGGAGGGATAAACATCCCAGTTCTTCAACCATTCTGTTCCCCATCTGGGGTTGCTAGATTTAGAAAAAAAAAAGTTAATTAATTAGTTAATTAATACAGGACACATAGTTATTTTGAATTTCAGATAAACAACAAATTAATTTTTTAGTATAAGTGCATCCTATGCTATACTGGAGACAAGCTTATACTAAAAAATTATTTGTTGTTTTTCTGAGATTCAGACTGAACCGGGTGTCCTAAATTTGATCTAATAGCCCTACCCACACCCCCCATCCGCAGCCCCCCAGGAACCACGTCAGGGCTATCCCCTCTCTGGGAAGTGCTGGAGAGGGACAGACATCAAGAACATCACAGGGTCTCAAGTGTGGTTCAGGACGTCTTTAATGGGCACCCCCTGACCACTCCACCGCCCTGCCTCCACGTTGGTCGGCAGGCTCCCTTTCTCTCGGACTAGTGGGCGGTTCGTGCCGGGGCCAGGGCAGTGTCTGCCTCTCCCGCCAGCCTTCAGCTGACTGTACGTTCTCCCCATGCAGCAACTGTGTGCATTGTCTCTGCACTTCCATTCTGGCCAGAGCGTAAGCCTGCTCTCTCGACTCCCTCTTCTCACTATTCATTACCACCACTCAGCCACTTTGCCTTTGTGGCTGAGTACCTAGAACACAATTTATTCTTCTCTTCTCCCAGAGTGGGAGTTCTGGGATGTGAGCCAAGGATTTGAGCAGGGTCACTGAAAGTCAGAGCCCACATCTAAGTGCCCTGCCGGCCCTGGTCTTGTTCCACACCTGTAGAATGGGTGTGGCCTGCTTGACGCCATAGGCAGTAGCTCCCTGACTCTGGCACAAGTGGTCTGCCAAACAAGGAGGCATTCTTAGAGTCCAGCCTTGGCTCCTGTGGGCATTTGCCCAGTGCCCACTTCATGCCAGCAGAGAGCTCAGTCAGCACCTCTGGTCCAGGGCTATGGAGGGGGCAAAGGCCAGAGAGGCCCCTTCCTCCTCACCCCACCCCTTCCCCTCTGCAAGGACAGAGACCAGCTGGCACGTGTGCGCACACACCTCCCAGAAGCCAGTCAAAGGACTGACCTCTCCCAGACACCTCCCTTACTGCACCTGGTCCTATGTTCCCCCGAGGCAAACGGACGGAAGGATTTGTGTGAAGGTGATTTATCAGGACACTATCGAAGGGGTAAAAGAACAGCAGGAAATGGGAAGTGGGACAGGGAACCAGAGAAAAAGAAACCAAGCAAGAGTGTGGTGTCAAGCGAAGCTGCACAGAGGGTGACCCTGGCCCAATACCATGAGGGGCTCCGGGGACACCTCAGAGTTGTCCCAGTCAGGGGTGATGGAGCTGCGGTGTTGACACCTCCGGGCTGCCAGTCCTTGGGGGACATAAATCCCCAGGCATTTCCTGCTCTGGGTGGGTCTAGCAGTCTGGGGCCCTAAAGGCCCAGGGCTGGGCACTGGCAGGGGGACGTGGCGAGGGAAGGCTGGTGCTGGGTGGAGGGCAGGAGAGTGAGGCGGCAGGCATTGCCTTGGGGGCCCACCCAGCGCGTTCTCTGTGAGTTTGAGGTTTAGGAAACAGCTTGTCTAAAAAGCAGATAACACCCAGTACCCATGCTCCCCCACCCCTGCAGTCTCCAGTTCCAAAGCTATTTCTGTTTTGCTCTAATAACACTAAGCCCATGTGCACACTTCCTAACTAGCCCTTCCGTGTGGCCTGGAGGAGAGACAGGCTGGTCCAAGCACTAAGGGCCCATTTTAGGCCAAGAATTAAGGCTGAGCTGCCTATCTAGGTCAGGTGGGAGAAAGACCCTGGCCCCACTTCTCACACAGATGGCCGCTGGGACTCTGCTCCATCAGGGCCAAGGACTGCTTCTGGCTAGAGCTGCAGAAAGCTGAGGACCCTCCTGGTATTTCCTGAGCACGCACTGCGTGCCAGATCCTGTGCTAGGCCCTTTTGCATGCCTTATTCATTTCCCCTCATGCCCAACTCTATGGTGTAACTACTCTGAGCCCATTTATTCATAAGGAAGCTGAGGCTCAGAGAGACTAAGTGGCTGATTCAAATGTACATGGCTGCTAAGAGGTGGTGTCATGTTCAAATTCAGGCCTGCTGGCCTGCACAGCCGGGCATATCTCTGCACCTTGGATAGCCTGTTGCCAGGAGTCAACACTGGAGTCAGTAGGAGGTGGAGGCACAGTTAAGGCTGCATAACCCAATCCTCATATGCACCTTGGCACCAGCAAAGCAGGGCACACCCTAAATGAGAAGTTTTGGAGAAATGAACCATTTTAAAAAATCATTGTAAGAAAAAAGTCATAATGGAAAAATTCAGACCATTGTAGGACATCTTTACTTTTATTTTGTGGTTTAGTACTAGCTTTAGTTTAATTTGTACATGATGAGTCAGGGGCACCTTATTCTTTTCCAGGCTTACGGTCCCTAAATAAAATTCTTCCTCTGACACCGCCCAGCCTTGACTCACAGGCTTGCAGGGAGGAGCTGCTTACCAGCCTCAAGGGCTCCTCTGTTAAGTTAGCAAATAGGAGCTATGCGCCTTCTGTCTGCCAGGCCCTGTGCGCCACGCAGGTGATACAGCAGTTTCTGCTTCCCTACCTGCTCTTGGGCACAATCACACCTACTGACATGTTTCATAAACTGTAAAGTGCTGTGCACTTCATTTCCAAGGGCCATAGGCCTCCTTGCTCTCCAACCCCTCCAGCATGAAGTCATCCTGGGACCAGACAGGATCCATCCCTCCTCTAAGCACACACAGCATTCTGGCTGGGCCTCCTTTAGCTGCCGACACCCTCTGCCGAGGGTGACAGCAGTGAGTTCAGTCTTCCAGGGTATGAGTCGGGCTGACTTCCCAGACCCAGCCCAGGCCCGCATACTTGGCAGCCACCCAGGAAATGCTGGCTCACATATCCTGAAATGAATTGACCTACAGAGCCACAGGGGGTCATATTTTTCTACTGGGGGTGGCTTCCCAACTGGTGGGTTCCAGCCAACTTCTCACCTTCCGTCGTCCTTGAGTGTGTATCCCATAAGTACTCCCGTTCCTCCACTTCCTGCTGGCCCCCACGCTCCTCCTCCCCCCGTCGCCCCACTGCTACAACGACTTCTCTAGTTCCCCCTTCCTGCCTGACACCCCACCACCCATCCATGACCCACAGGGGGAAAGGACATGGGCTTTGGAGTCTGGAAGACCAGGTTCAAATCCAGGCTACCTCACTTAACCATCTGGGCACACCAGACAAGTCGTCCGCCTCCCTAAGCCTCAGGCTCCCCATCTGTAAAACAGCAGAATGGGTTGTTGGGATTATTAGAACACAATAATGTATGGAAGTGGCCTGGCATATAATTAAAGTTTAAAATGTCTTTCTCCTAAACAAAATCTTGTTCCTTCTTTTTTCAACTTGATCTATTAATGTTTATTAAGCACTTGACTTCTACTAAAGACAGGTATAAGGAAAACACAGTAACTGGCCTTCAGAACTCCAAAGGGGAGAAAGAAAAATAAATAGAACTACACGCTCTGGAAAAGAGAAGAGAGTCCTTAGCCAATCTGAAAGGCTTCGCGAGGAGGTGAGGCTGGGGAAGCCGTGCGCAGCCAGGATTCTCCAGGGGAGGACGGGCTGCTGGACAGGGGCAGGTTTCCAAGTCAGCTAATAAAGCTCAAGTTGCAGGACATCTTCCAAGTCTTGTGCATAATTTTATTCATAATTTTGAGTTATTTTTCTTAAAGATCCCCCCAAATTATATAAGCTTCAGGCCTGCTTAAACCTGAATGTACCCCAGTGGCCTGTTGGGAAGTCTGGCTTGCCTTTCTGGAGGATTTTCTGCCAGGGTTTTCTGTTGTCCTCGCCTTCCCTGTTTCCATCACCTGCTCCCTCAGCACGAGGTGCACATCTCTGGGGTTACAGGGCAGAGTGTCTGCCCCGTGACTGGGTGGGGCTCCCTGACCCCAGGTGGGCTTCAAGTTCCCTGAGGAGGGGGCTTTCCCCAGTGGCCCCTGAGGGCCCTGCACAGAGCAGATGTTAGAGAGCTCTCGTGCCAAAGGCCGCTCCAGGCTGTGAGGCAGGCTGGACATGGCTTCACCTGGCTGCCCAAAATGGGCTGCAACCTGGTGGTGGGCCTGAGCCAGCGTTTCTTTCAGACAGAGGGGCCCCCTCCCCAGGTAGCCCTGTGTGGGTGGAAATGCCAGAACACAGTGGCAAGCAAAGCCTTCATATTCCAGGAGCTGGGGTGGAAGGGAAGCCTCTAAACCATCTAGATCCGTAAAGCGCAGCTTAAATGAGCCTGGGGTGAGGAGCTTGTACGCAGCTAAGAGCTTCTGCATCAATTATGAATCCCTTCCTATTTCCCGCCTGACCTCCTGGGATAGCCTGTCAGTTTCCCCTAGTGGGCAAGGGGGCCCCAAGGCCGCAGCATCGGGCGGGCCTCACCCTGCCAGGCCCAGGGTCTCCAGGTAGGGGTCAAGTCCTGGGCGGGCCCGGGGCAGCCTCACCACTTCCAGCAGCTGTCCACAGTGGTCCGGCCTTGCAGGTGTGGGGCCAGGGCAGAGCGGCTTATCATGGCCTGGTGGGTACCCCTGCTTCAGGGCCGGCCAACACGCTTCCCGGAAACACCGAGGCAGAGGCAGAAGTCACAGCCTTGGGGATCATTAAAGGCGAGTCCTTGAGCTCTCAGCCAGTGACAGAGGCGGAAATGCCCAGACGCTGCCCTCACGCTCTCCGAATTCCAGCTCTGTCCTTGTTTGCTTGCTTCCTTCCTTCCTGAATAATTGAATAATTCACTCAAAACGCCATCAGGACCCCTTTCCCCCCCCAACACTGGTTGAAGGCACCAGTGCAGGAGGAGGCTGGCTGTGTACAGAGGGACTGAGCAATAAGTGGATGTATTAAACATGGTGGGAGCCGCATTTCTTGCTGTTGGAGAAGGAAGTTGCAAATGTGGAAAGGGGAGAAGCCCACGTGAATCCTGTGGTGGCGAAGGGGAAACAGAGGTATCGCTGTGACTTACGGTGTCAGTGTGTACATATAGAAGTAAATATAAATATAAGGACATGTACACATATAGACACACAGACACACACACACATACACACACGCTCTCTAGCTCTGACCACTGACAGGGTCTGGGAACAGGAAGCCCCAAGACCAAGGAGCAAACCTAAAACACAGACCTACTTCTAAAATCATTCTCCACTGACAGGAACCAAGGCTCCTTAGATTCCAGGCTGGGCAGGGGAAGTAGGACACCTGAAGCGTCTTACTGTTTCAGACAGTTAGAAGGCAGTTCTGTTTCACAGAAAGAATGATGGGGACATGTCAAAAGGCAACAAGATAATATACAGAATATATAAAGAACTCCTATAATCAACCCAAAAAACCCCAAACAACCCAACTATGTACAGGCAAAGGGCTTGAATAGACATTTATTTCTCCAAAGAAGAAGTACAAATAGCCAATAAGCACACGATAAGATGCTCCACACCCCTAATCCTTAGGGAAATACAGATCAAAGCCATAATGAGATCGCACCTCCCACAGATTAGGACAGCTACTATCAAAACCCAGAAAATGACAAGTGTTGGCAAGGACACGAAGAAATTGGAACACTTTTTTGCTGTCAGTGTAACTGCTATAGAAAACAATACAGCGGTTCTATAAAAAATTGAAAATAGAGTTACTATATATGATCTAGCAATTCCACTTCTGGGTAAATACCCAAAAGCACTCAAAGCAGGGACTCAAAGAAATATTTGTGCACTCAGGCTCACAGCAACATTTTTCACAATGGCTAAAAAGTGGAAGCCGCCCAAGTGTCCCATATCAGCCCATGACACTGCCCAAAATGCCCTGACAGTGGAAGGCACAAACAGTGGTATATTTAGGCAATGCAATACAAACAGCAATAAGAATGAGTGAGCTACTGGTACAAGCAACGTGGATCAATCTCACGGACATAAAGCTGAGCAACAGAATCCAGACACAAGAGAACATAAAGTTGGCTTAATGGGGGAGGTGGTAGGTAGTGCCTGAAGGGACTATAATTATGGGAGACCTCTGGTACTGAAATGTTCTACATCTCAGTCTGAGCAGTAGTCACATGGGTAAAATAATATCAACTAAGCTGAAAATGTGGAAGCAACCTAAGTGCCATGCCATGGATGGTGAATGGATAAACAAAATGTGTGCACACGTGGTGGAATAGTATGCAACTGTAAAAAGGAAAGAAATTCTGCAATATGAGATAATATGGATGACGCTTGAGGACATTGTGCTAAGTGAAATAAGCCAGTCTCAAAAGGACAAACACCATATGATTCCATTTATATGAGTTACCTAGAGTCAAATTCAGAGACAGAATGTAGTATGATGCTTGCCAGAGGCTGGCAGGACAGGGCAGTGGGGAGTTATTGATTAATAGATAGAGTTTCAGTTTTACAAAATTAAAGACTTATGGAAATGGATGATGGTAATGGTTGTATAACATTATGGGTGCATTTAATTTAATATCAGTGAACTGTATACTTAAAAATGGTTACTATAGTAAATTTTATGTTGAGTATTTTACCACAATAAAAAATTGTTGAAAAGTCAATCAAGCTATAAGATGTGTACAGTTTATTGTATGAAAACCACAGCTTCTGTATTGTTGTTTTTTTTTTAAGAAGAAACATGGAAAGTAATGAGCTGAAATATGGTGAGAATATATGGTAAGAAGAGAAAACAGGGGAGGGTGTGGGAAAAGGCCGGGAAGGAGGCAGCCCTGGTAGCAGGCCCTCGGAGAGTTGGATTTTTTTGCCTTGTAAGGAGTCTGGATTTTTCGCTAAGAGCAATGAGAAGCCATCGAAGAGGTCTAAGCAGGAAATGACACAATCACATTGCATTTTAAAGACCTTTCTGGCTGCAGAGTGTCCAGCAGTTTGGAGGGAGGGGAGCGGAGCAGGAAGATCCACTCACGAGGCTGCTGTGGTCCAAGCCAGGGAAGACGGCAGCTGAGCTCAGGATGGGGCTGTGGGATGGAGAGCAAAAGCAGGTTCACAGAGCTGTCAGGGTGGCGATGAATTGTGAGGAGGACACGGGGCAGGGGGGAGACAGGAGTCGCATAGGTACAGGGTCTTTGCCTTGGTGACTGGGGCACCAGGAGGGATGGATGGTAATGAGTCTCCTGGGACCGGGAATACCGGAAGGGGAGGAGAGAGGAGCATATGGGCTCAGACACGATGTGCTGAGTTCAAGGCACCCATGGAAGGGCACCCAGGGGAAAGTGGAAAGTAAAAGCTTGGAGAGCACAGAGACCTGGCATTCAGATGCTTATACTTGGGGCAGGTCACCTTCCACAAATGAGGAAAGTGGCAATGAGTATAATACAGAGTGGCAGAGACCACGGCAAAATGGGGAGTACATGTTCCTGTGGGAGGCAGGGTATCAGCCAAAGCTCACTTAGAATCAGTGTCCAACAGTGCAGGCCTTCCAAGTATTGAAGAGAAGGTGAGAATCAGGATTTTTATATGAATTCTGAAGATTAAACAAAAATACTTTTTAACTAAAGTATACATACAGAAAAGTGCATAAATTCTAATCGTGCAGCTTGAAATATTGTCACAAAGTGAACTCATTCATAGAAATCTGCTACTTTTCAAATGCTAAGCAACTAGTTCAAACACTTTAAAAAACACTGCAAGCCAAACAGAGCGCGCGCACAGGAACCTGGGGTCACCATTTGAGAAACCTGAGCTGGAAGTTTGAGAAAAATCATGTGGCTGGTCTATGGGGTTAGAGTTGTGGGTAAGACTGAGAAGGGGAAAGGGGAGGTGAGAGGAGAGAGTGGGGTGGTGTTGAGGAACACCAGTTCCCACTTAAAGGTGTGGCTGGGCCATCCAGGGAGGCTTCAGAGAGAAGGTAGCCTCACACACTGAGGGGGAGGGTCTAAAGGGTCAGGCGGCCCAGGACCCCCAGGCACTGGGGCAGAGTATAGACACTGCTTGAGGGCACAGATTAGAGAAATGGATGGTGCTCTGATTGCATCTGTCTCTTCTGATGGAAGTGGGTGACTTTTACAGTGTTGCAGAACAAATGAGCTCAAGTATGGACCCTGCTGTGCAGTCGGTGTTGTGACCTTTCCCCAGCGCCTTCACATTCCTGGCAGCTAAGGCATTTTCCCCTTTGGGGAGCTGGGGAGTCACATGCTTCTCCTCCCTCCAAACCGTCCCTCCACTCATGACTCCTTGTGCGTCCAAGACCCAGCCCCTTCCTCAAAGTCACTCTAGTCCAGCGAGGGAGACAGACCCTATGAACTACGGCGTGGGCAGGAGGGTACTGCGCTCACTCAGAGGCTTCATGAAGAGGCGAGGGCTGAGCTTAGCATCTAATGGTGTCTCCCCGGGGTAAAAGAGGTATGGGTAGAGGGCATCCCAGGAAGAGCAAAAGCCTATAGGTGAGAAACAGCTTGGCTGTATAGGAAACAGAAACCATCTAGGGAAGTTTGCAAGTGAGGCTCAGAGTAAAGGGGTGGGAGGCGGGGTCACTGCTGTAGGACTAGCAGGGTGGAGGCTGTCTCCCTCGCCCCATGAAGAAGGGCAACCTCACTTCCCACACATGCTAGGCCCTTTTTCTTTCCTTTGCTCAGGCCAGCCTTTGCACGGGGAATTCCCTCCCCCCTCCACACACACCGATAGCATCTTCTAGAAGACTATGTGCTCCTTGAGGGCCTGGCCCGGCCCCACTTAGAGGGGCCTGTCCCCCTTCCTGCATCTCGCCCGCCACTGTCACTGCAGGGCTAGTCACTGCTCACCCCAAGCCTCTATTAATACAGTTCCAACCCTGGAGAGCGTTTCTCTTTCCATGTGGCCACTGCACAGTTTATGGGTCCCAACCGGGTCTCACTCACCTCAGTGTTCCCAGTGCCCCACTCGGAGCTGGGGCCCCTGCAGATATTTAGTCGTGTTTGTTGAACAAATGAAATGGTGAGTGAATCCAACCCTTTGCATAAAATTACCTCCTGTGTCTGTGACTTGGAAATAAGAGACAATTGTTTCACAAATCTAGCAATTCGAGGAGCTATATGGCAGCTTTTCAAAGAGCACGAATGGTGCAGAATGGAAGCTGCCCTTGCGTTCCCTTGGGGGGAGGACTCCAGAGACTTCAAGAAAATTGTGTCTGACACGATTCCCTTCTTCCTGTGGACGTCCTGTGGTGGACTTTGACAAGACTGCAACTGCACCGACGGCCAGAAACACCCAGCTGGGAAGTCCGCGAGGGCGGCTCTGTGGGGAAGGGCGCTGGAGGCCTGAGGACCTCATGGACCTCATGGAGGCTGGAGGCCTCATGGACCAAGTGGGCATTAGGCCCGGACAACCCTCCCGCATCACTGGACTCCTGGAGACACAACACACACATTGCCTGAGTCATCACAATAGAGTCAGGCTTTGTGGACAGACTCGCCTGATATGTGAATAATCTTGCCCGCCCAAGCCTCAGTTTCTTCATCTGTAAAATGGGGCCGATACCTTTCTAATCGGGTCATTAGAAGTGATGAATGCGGAACACTCAGCATAATGTCTGCACTGGCAGAAGTTTAACAAGTATTTCCTTCACCTCCATCCCTATCCCCACCCCCACCCTCACAAACACATGGTTTGGCCCCGGCCTCTAGAATCACATCTTTCTAAGGGTCGTGGGCTGAGCAGCTAATCCCAGCAAGGTCTGAACTGGTATCCACAGTTTTTACTTTGGCAGGACCTCTTAGAGCTGGAAAGTCTTTGGGTCCCTAAGGGAGTTCTAATGCTGGAAGCCAGCCGGGGAGACTCTGGGCTAAGGGCTTGCACAGGTAAGCCTCTGTGATCAGCTCTCATTATGTCACCCCTATCGCGACCCCTCTCAAAAGCGCCAGTGGCTCCCGGCCATTAGCTACAGGATAAAATCCCACCCTGCCAGCCCAGCTTTCTAGGCCCTCGGTGATCCAGTCTGCCTTCCTCATTCCTGCCATGAGTTTGCCTCCAGCTCTAGGCTGTAACCTCGCCCTGGGACACCTTCCCTCATCCTTAGCTTATCCCCCTTACCCACCAGCCCTCTAGTTAGAGGGCATCAGGGGCTCTCACAGAACACATTTTAACAGTTGTGTATGTCTCTGGTTTAGCTTCCCCACAAGCTCTGGGCACCCTGAGTGCAGGGTCTGTGCCCAAGCCATCTCAGGGACACTCACAGCAGAGCCTGCCCAGCACCTGCGCAGTGCCATGACTCAACATCTCCTTGGGGAAAACGAGGGCTGGGCTTCTAAATCCAAGGTTTGCCAAGTCCAGAACAGTACAGGTGTGCTGAAGGATGGAAAGACAAGGATCCACTCCCTCATGGGCTCTCTCAGGGGACTCGAGTGTCGTTTTGGGGGACGCTGTGCTATCCTCATTGGCATGTGGCAGTGGTTTGCATGTTTCTTTAGCCAGTTGAAGTACACAAAGGTAGTTTGTCTATCTCCTGTCTGCTAAACTGCTCAGATGACCTCCTCTGGCACTGCACAAAATAGCACCATAACAACAGTTTGCAAAGTGCCCCAAAGAGGCTACAGGTCATGCCCACACCACTTTCTTCTAGAAACCCGCCAAGGATTGCAGGCCAATGGAGCAAGCCAAATATAAATGGCTGCTTTCCTCGACCCATCCATTGTTCTTTCTAGCTTAGGCCCTGCTTCAGTGATTCAGAATAAAGATGGAGGTGATCGGGGAAAGATTTATGGTGGAGGAAGCCTTAAGATGCTACCGGAGGAGGAGGAAGATCCAGGGCGGAAGCAGAGATGTTGATGCAATTGGGGCATTTCCAGTTTTTTTGGCTTTATGGATAGAGCTACTGTGAACATTCTAGTACCTAAGTGTAAAAATATATCTCTAACATGCTATTTTTTAAGAAAGAAAGGGAAAGGAGATAACTTACATGAGTTTATCAAAGAAACACAGGAAGGATAAACTAATGGGAACAGTTACCCACAGATGTTGGATGGGAATGGGGTGGAAATGGTGTTAGTATTACTCTGAGTATAAGTTTTTTGTATAGTATTGAAAACTTTCTATACTTTTGGAACCATGCCAATGCTTTACACATTCAAATAATGACAATAACAATAAAAGATGGGAGAAATCCCTAAGACAGAATACAAACAGAAACATACAAACCTAACTATTTCAAATGAATAATAATAACACACTGAAAGGGGTAAAAAGCATGAACTAAGGAAGTTTTGAACACAGTATTTTGATTATACACACACCCAGATAAAGGATAAAAAAGGGCAGCAAAAATATCAGACTCTAGTTAGCAGGCTTGCGTTTCCTTTCGCAGCGGTATGAGTCAGCGATTCTGAAACTGTTTCTGTTCTGGGTTTGAGCAAATGAACAAATATGATGAAAATCACGGATCCAGGTTTCTCACTATTGATGAAGTGAATCACAAGTATGGCAACAGGGAAGACAGGTGCCTTCAGGTATAGGGCAGGAATTAGAAGTAAAGTAGCAGCTCATGAGTTTCTAAATAGATATTAATATAGATACGGCTATGGGTATTCTGCCTCCCAGATCATTTTCTGCTAAAATTAACAAGGGCTGCTTGGTGAAATTGGCTGATTCCAGGGCAAGTACATGATGAGTCTGAAAGTAAACAAATGCTCAAAGAATGATGGAAAAATGTCAAAAGGATGCAGGGGCCAGCTTTCAAGGGCTCACATTGGCCAAATCTGGGACAATTTAAGCACCACCATAAATACTAATTGAAATGAATTATAACCCATTGAATAAAATAATAATCCATGAGTCCATACAGATATAGCATACCTGTATACATAAATATACTTACCTGGGGGAAGGAAAAAGCTCTTCCATTTAGTAGAATTCAAATTAATACATAAAGGAATTATGGGGTTTAAAAGCTACATTTGGCCACTATCATAGTAATAATGATTAAGGCAAGAATCATCAATGAATGGTAAACTTAGTGGGTGAAAAACCTGATGAAGAACCAGACATTTATACAGTCCTCAGATGACTCTCACAAAACATTAATACAAATGGAAAATTTAGGAATTTACGGTGGTGGACCCCACCCAAACCAGCGATGCAAGTTAGTCCCCTAACGGTAGGAGAAATAGACATAATGTACCTTCTGAGATGTGCACCGAGGACACAATGTCACTTCTGTGACAGTCCTGCCAAAAATCAATTACTGGAATCTAATCATGAGGAAACATCAGACAAACCCAAACTGAAGAATGTTCATTAAAACATAACCAGTCTGTACTTTTCAAAAATGTCAACTTTGTGACAGATAAGGAAAGGCTGAGGAATGATTGCAAATTGAATAAGACTAAAAAGACATGACGACTAAATCCAACTCATGATCCTGGGTCAAATCTTAAACCAGAAAACAAAGTTTTACAATAAAGGATATTATTGGGACAACTGGCAAAATTTGAATAAGAAGGGTCTATAGATTAGACAATATTTCATCAAGTTAATACCCCAATTTTGGTAACAGAGTCAAGAAAATGTTCTTGTTGTTAGGAAATACATACTGAAATATCTTGGGGTAATACCCACAGCAGGTTTGTTCACAATAACCAGAAACTAGAAACAATGCCAATATCCATCAGTAGGCGATTGGATAAACTCTGGCACCTCGGTACGACGAAGTACTACTCACCATAAAGAAGAATGAAGTGCTGACACCTTCAGCTACGTGGATGAATCTCAGAGTAAGTTGGCTGAGGGAGAGCAGGCAGGCGTAAGATTACATACTGAATGATTCCATCTATGTGAAAATCCAAAACAGGCAAGACTGATCTTGGTGATGGAAATCAGAACAATAGTTGCCTCAGGGTGGACGGAGGGGCTATGGAAAAGAAGCACGAGAGAACTTTCTGGACTTACATGACAGAAGTGTTCTGCACCTTGATTTGGCTGGTGGGTTATGTGAACAATTGTCAAAACCTGTATACAGATCTGTACATTTAAGGCTGCATGCAAATTTTATCTCAGTAAATAAATATGCAAATAACAATACAAGCATGGCAAATGCCATTCATTTCGTTTGTTAAATCTTGAGTTTGCAATCATTGTGAACTTAACAGGAAAGATGCAAGACCAGAACAAAAACTCCCATTTATCCTTCACCCAAATTCTCCAACAATTAACATTTTACCACATTGGCTTTACTATTCTCTCGCCCTCTCTTTCTCTCTGTATATATATATTACGTTATTAGAAGGGAGTTTATTGAATGTTTTTCTTCCAGCTAGGAAGGCCCCTGGCTAGGGCTATGGAAAGTGGGTGAAGGGAATGCAGAGAAACGCCCCCATTTCACCATTTTCTGGGCAGTGGATACTTCTTAGCCCTCTCTCACTGTGTGCTCCTTAGTGGTTCATCTTAGACCCCCATCGCTGGCTAAGCCACCAGGTTCATTTAGGAACTTGGCATCCCAGACCTGTCCACCCCCAACGCTCTCCTGGAAGGAGGGAGGGAATCTCCATATCTCTGAATCTACAAGGGTCCCTGGAGGTCTTGGGACTGAGGGAAATGGGGAGAGAGAGGACTGTGTGCTGGTAAGCCTCTCTCTGGATCCGTGGAATAAGCCAGTTTGTGCCCTGACCACCTTCCCCTCAGAAAGGATTCTGTGGGCTTTGTGTAAGAAGATTGGGACTTGACTCTGCCCAGCAGGGAGAGAGGCTCTCAGCTCTGAGTTCTGTGGCTGTGCGGCCATGCTTCCATGTGTCCAGCGGCCGTGGGGACTGCTGCAGTCCCTACCCCTGATTCATGGGCGGTAGGGACTGAAGCTAGAAACAGAATCTGCTGCCCGCAGCCCCCTGGGAGGCAGGTATGTGGGCCATGAGTTTGTGCCTGTGAGGGTCCCAGCAAGTAGTGCTCTGGGGCTGGTGGGGAGTGAGGTGGGCAGGAAGAGAGGCCCCCGGGGAGATCTGAGCCCAGGTGGGAGGGATGGCAGGGTCTGGCAGGGATTCCAAAGCCAGAGGAGGATCAGTGCACACTCTCATTTCCAGCCAGGAACCTGAAGCTCAGAGAGAACAGGCACCTCGCCCGCTGTCACACAGCAAGTCGATAGTAGAACTGAGACTAGAACAGGGCTTAGACTCTGATTGCTCCAGGCAAGCCTGGCTAGCAGCAGGCTCACTGTTCACCTACTCCCTGCAGAGCTTCTCCCTCCTGCCTCCCAACCCCAGAAGTGAGTCCTGTTATAGGGGGAGGCTGGGCTGAGAACCTTCCCAAAAGCCTTTGGGGACAGGGATGGTGGGTAGGGCAGGTCTCAGTTAAAGCCCAAAGGAGAAGTCTAAGAGGTCTGGGCATGTGCTGTAAGCCGTCTAGACCACTGAAAGGAGTCTTCTTGCATGAGGGTCTTTTGCTATAGGAGAAGTAGGATGGTCTTTACAGCCCCCCAAGAGAGCCGCCTGGCATGGGGGGAGTCTGGGTCTGTGTAGGGTAAGATTGGCCCTTGACCAGTCTCATGGATGTGTGTCCAAAAGCCCTGTGCCGAGAGGGACCTTGGGCAGAAGGGACAAGAGCCTTGAGGCCCAGCCAGTGGGACTTTGAGTCATGGGTGGAAGGTGGGTCCCAGTGGGAAAGGGACCTTCGCCCATCTTCTCGGACTGCAGGCTTTAGCACAGCGGACATGGCAGGGAGCCCGCTCTGTACCTTGGTGGGCGGGAGAACTTGGTGTTCAGTGGGAAACAAGGCCCTCCGGGCCGAGGGCATCGTGAGGGGACTGGAGAAGGAAAGGAGGAACATGCTGATGGTGGCTAGCAGATCGATTTGCCAGCTTGTGTGAAGCACTCGCAGGAACCTGGGAAGCACACAAGAGCTAGAGAGGCTTTGCGCCAGCCCAGTGCCGCCGGAGTCACTCTCGGGGCCGGCTGTGCCTGCTGGGGCTGGCTGGGTGCCGATGCAGGCTGTGAAACGGGCAAGTCTGGTTTTCCCCATGATCAAGTGGGACTGAGTGTCCTCTGAGACAGGATGGCCAAGAAATGAGAATGCCATAGGGACACGTGCTGGGACTGAGCTCAGAAGGCTATTCTTGGGATGTCCTTCGGAGGCTCTGGGCTGAGCAGGGCAGCGTCGATGGGGTGGGGGTGCTGAAGACAGGGACAGGGCTGGGGCTCTGCCTCTGCGTGGAAGGCCACCTTCCCCCACACCGGCTGCTCTGACCCTGTCCCCAGAGAAGAGTCCTGCAGGTCAGCTGTCCCCTTTTACTTCCTCCACCTGAGAAAGGCCCCAAGCCAGAGGCCTGGCCAGGCCCAGGGAGAAAACTGTGGGCAGGAGGAGAGGGTAGGGACAGAGTGGCTGCAGCTCCTGCCCTCACCGTCCCTCAGCTCGGCCTGCACCTGCCACGGCCTGCCTGCGTCTCCTCGAGGGCCCTGGGCTCAGAACTTCGGAGCCAGGACTTGGAGCCCAGCTCCCTGTCTCTGTGTGGCTGACCTGGGAAAGGCCTGGGTCTCCTCATTTATAAAACAGTATGTGGAGGGGGCAGCTGGGCGTATAAGCCTGCATAAGGCGCCCCTGAGAGTGTCGCTGGGGTGGCCCTTCTTTTTCCCCTTCTTCAGCTGCCCACCTTGTGCCATGTTCTAGAATCAACCTCTCAGCACTTGGGAAGGACCTGAGAAAGCAGCTGATGCGCCAGGCCCACTGTCCAGAGGGTGACAGCAAGGCCCAGGGAGGCAGCAGCGGGCTGAGGCCAGGGCTTGGTCTCCTGGGACGCAGCCTGTCTCCCCCGACCCTCGGCATTAGCAGGAGGCAGAGATTTTCCCCAGTGTGAGCGGAGGAGCAGGGAGGCAGCTGGCTCATGCCTTGGGGCCCCAGGCCAGTCCAGACGGGCTCGGCAGGAATCTGCTCTGGTCCTAGCCGCCTTCCGCCAGGCTGCCTCAGGCTGGTCCCAGGGCCTCGAGGTTCTGGGGACAGTGCTTTCTGTTTATTTTCTGCCTGGCCTCTGCTTGCATTGTGGTTTCCCCTTGGAAGGGCTGCAGTGGGAACTGTGGGGCCCGCTCTGGGGGCTGGGCTGCATCTGTGGGAAACTGGGCTCTGCTGACAGCTCGCAGCTGCCAAGACCCTCATCCCCGGATTCCCACACCGTGGGCTGTGGGCTCCGCTCTGGCTTCTCCAGCCACTACCTCTCCCCGGGCTGGTTTAGAGTGAATGGGCGGCCAGATCCCCAGGGTACAAGCCAGAGGGATCTTCTCATTGAGACTCCGCACCTCCTGATTCACAAATAGGGAAGCTGGGGGCAGACATGGGCAGGAACTTGTCCGTGGCCTCTCAAAGACCCCCAGCAGAGCTGGGACTGGAATCAGGCAGCCTGGTTCCCAGCTCAGAGAGTTGTCCATGGGGCTTGAAATCGCTTCGCTGGGGTGGGGTAGACGCCCAGGGACGCCTGGGCCTTGACTTTCCCATGACTTCTCTCCAGCAGGGGCCTGGCCCTCCTTCCCCACTGTGCCCTGGCCACAGCCCAGGCTCTGGGCAGGGGAGGGTGCGTGCGAGGGGAGTGCCCCTGCTCTCGCTCTCCCCAGGGCCCTGGGGAGCTGGCTGCTGGGGAGCCCACGCAGCCCCTGAGAACCTGACCTGCTACCGAGGGGGCTGCGGTGCCCCCATCCCCCCAAGCAGGCTCTGCTGTGCTCAGGTCTGGGAATAAGCCCTTGGGTTTGAATTCCAGCTCCCTTCTCCCCAGCCTACTGGCTGAGCCACTCTAGGCAAGCCAGCCCAGCTTCCCATGCCTCTTGTTTCCTGTCTGTAAAATGGACTTCTAATGATCCCCGCCTGGCAGAGGATAATGAGAGTGTAAGCGCTTCGTGTGAACTGCTCAGCACATGCAGGGTTGTTGAGGTCATCAGCCCCCGACCTGCTGAAAGCTGGGAAGGGGCTGCGGTCTCCGCTGGCCTAGACAGGTGTGCTGCGGGGCCGCAGGGAGCACAGGCGGCGTGGTGAAGGGGCTGGGTCCCCCGGAGAGTTCTTGTCCTCTCTAGGGAGTGTTGAGGTGGGGTTTGGGGAGAGGGTGGGTGGCCTGCTGGGCAGCCCCACCTTACACGGCCCACCTGCCTCCTGCTGCCAGGCTAGGAGCAGCTCTCTGTGAGGGCGGCTGATGATGGAGCCTCCTCTCCTCCCTCCCGGAGCTGACCCTGATTTTTACTAATCTGCAGGACAAAGCCATCAGAGCTGTCCAACTGAGGAGACTGCCAGAAGGGAAGGAGATGAAGGGCCAGTCGTTTATCTTCCCAGCCTCTCCTGCTTGTGGGATGTCTTTCAGCCTATAAGGAGGATGCGGAAACCAGCACAAGCTCTTGGAGGAGGTCTCTGCAGCCCCAGCCCCTGGTGAGGCTCTACTCCTCCTCCCCAGTCTCTGGCCACTGCTTCTTTCATCCATTTAACCGCCTCCTCATGGACGTTTTTTTAAAATACTTTTCCTCAGCTCAGGCCCCCAGGGCCTCCTTGACAAATGAGAAACTCCCAGGGCCCCAGTTACAGCAGCCCCCGGGCCTGGGGCTTCTAGCCCTGGCTGCACTGTGCCCGGGGAGGGGACCAGTCTTCAAGGTCAGGCTGAGGCAGGCTGACCTTGAAAGCTTCCGCTGCCTCCCCTGACATGCCTCTGCTCTCCAAGCTCGGTGAGCTCCATCACATTAAAAAGTTGTTAAAAGCGTCCTCTGGTTCGCTGCCTCCCTGGCTCTGCAATCGATGGCGGGAGGGCAGCCTCGCTCAGAGGTGAGCCCCGGTGAAGGTCTTCCCTGGGGAGCCGGGCCCGAGGGGCTGCCTGGCACCGTTCCTCTCATCCACTCTCACTCTAGGGACCGCACTGGAGGAGGACAAAATAGCGTGAGGAGGTCGTGTGCTGTACCCGATGTAAGGCGCCCCCTGGATGGGGCCTCCCCCTGCGGCAGGCAGTAGCCTAAGTGCTTTAGGCAAATGAAATCACTTAATCTTCAGAGCAACCTTGAAAAGCAGGGCTATTAATAGCCCCATTTTGCAGCTGGGAAATGAGGAACAGAGAGGTCAAGTAACTCACCCAAGGCTGCAGGGCCAGAATTCTGGGCTCCAGGACTCCCTGCAGTGCCTGCTGCTGGCTGGGCCGCTCCCTGGGAAGGGAAAAGAACAAGACATACTCTTTATTTCCTTGACATGCTCACAAGAATTTTGAGAGAAGCATAATCATGCTCAAATGACAAATAAAAGAATGGGGGCTCAAGGAATTTTAAGACATTTCTCCGGGGCCACACAAACAGTAAGTCGAGGAGGAGACACTCAGTCCCAGAATTCACTGGCTGCGACTTCACCCGCAGGGGTTTCCAATGTCCATTTTCCTACTCGGCACGTGGTGTATTGCCTGGGCTGCAAGTGGCGGCCTCCCCTGGGCTGTGGCTTGCCCCTGACTCAAGGGCGCAGAATGCTTCTGCTCTCTGGGGACCGCCAGGGTAGCCTGAGCTAGGCCTTGGGACTCTGGAGATTTGACCTTAAGTCGCTGTGTGGCCACAGACAAGCTCTTGGCCCGCATGTCCTCAGGCCAGGGGTCTGGGAGTTGGTGGGTTAGATAGGTCAGGTCACCAGCGGCAGGCGTAGCTATAGAAAGGGGGCTTGGGGATATAGGTGGGCTTTGGACTCTTTATTAAATTCCAAACAAACCTAGCTGCCGGCTTTCATGATAGCTTCCTGGGCCTCTAGAGCTTTCTGTCTGCTGATTGTTTTTAGTGTTCTTGCAGGGCCTGGCAGCTTTAAGGCCTCAAAGGCTTGCAGCTGGCCCCTCCTAGGCGGAGGGATGCTCTGAGGGAGGCACTGGCCTTCCTCTGTCACCCCAGCCTGGCCTGACCTCCCTGGGGACACATCACAAGCAGAGTTGGGGGAAGGGAAGGTATGGGGGGGAGGGACCCCAAGGCAGATGAGAGCTCATGCCCTGCTCCGGACTCTGCCAGACGTCCCCACTCTCACTCTGGTCCCACGTAGCTCCTGCATGTGGCTGAGATGAGTGCATGACTCCATCCTGTGCAGGATCTTCAGGTGACCTCATCAAGGCCCACCTTTCAGTGACAATTTCATGCCAGACCTAAATGATCTGCTCCTCTCTCTCCCTTACCTTTCCCGCCTCATCACCCCCTGATCTCCCCTCTTCTCCCCCCTTCCCCTCTTCTCCCCCCTTCCCCTCCCCTCCCCCTCCCCTCC
>JAQQAC010011331.1:11547760-11636641 GCA_029783875.1 Phataginus tricuspis | reverse complement strand
CCCTCCCCTCTCCTCTCCCCTCCACTGTCCTCCCCCTTCCTTTCCCCTTTCCCCACTCCCTTTCCCTCCAACCCTATCATGGCCCCCAGCGTGTTGTGCAGTTATTAGTTTAGGTTCATTTAGAATCGGCTTATCAACCCCACACCCCTGGAACCTGGAAGCTTAAGCACAAGATGTCTGGCAAATGGAAATTCAATTGCTTTAATATAGAGACTATTTTTCTGCAGTGGAACTGGAGCTTCTTATTAAGAATCTGATGGAATTTCTAAACAGGGAGAGAGGCCCCAAGGAGGGGCCACTGCCCATCACACACCAACATTGCTCTTGACATATTTATGGCTCCAATAAAATCTCCCATCTGGTATATTTTAAAATAAAATTGAAAATTTATCACTTCCCCTGAGTCAGTCTGTCGTGCTCCTCAGGAGGAGATACAGCCAGACAGAGATTACAGGCGGTGGCGGCAGGTGGGCAGAGAGGGCAGACCAGGTTCTGATGTAAACTTCAGCACCTTCCCCATTACAGCTGTTGGGCTGGGAAAATTACTCCGGGAAGCAGGCTGTGTGCTAATCCTGCTTCTCGGGACACCAGCCTGGCTTCCCTACCAGGGCCCACAGGCTTGGTTTGTTCTCTCCCTTGGTTTGCAAGGTCTGGGTAAACCATGACATGGGAGACGTAGGAGAAAGTCCTGTCCTCTGGGATGACAGTGCTCTAGGCCTGGGAATCGGCATCTTGCATACTCACCCCTCTGGAGCCCAGGGGACATCTTTGGTGTCTGCCAGATGGTTCAAGGGGACCCTCTGTTTATATGAGTCTAGAGGTTGAAATCAGGGCTTAGATTCATGCAGGGATTGAGGTTTATTTTACAACTAGGATTAGGATTCAGTCTAAAACTAAGATCAGAACTTAAACTCATGTCAGGATTAAGGCTCAGCCTATAAGCAAGATCAGGGCTCAGACTCAGGCTAGGATCAAGGCTCAGCCCATTAACAGAGACAGGGTTCAGATTGCATAATGTCAGGAGTCAATTCATATCTCTGAGCTTCAGTTTCTTCTTTAATTAAATGAGGAGATAAGTATTGCCCTGCCTGCTTTGCAAGGACATTATTTATAGGAACAAATGAAAACAAGAATAATTTTCATTTCTATAGCATTTCATAGTTTATAAAATGCCTGCACAACATTTATCTCTTTTGTTCCACATCACAGCCCCTATTTTGAAGACAAGAATGTAGGCTGGGGAGTTAAGAAGCTTACTCAAGGTCACACAGTAGACAGAGACAGGAAGTGGGGTCAGGGCCAGCTCTTCCGGACTCCAGCCAGCTCCTTGAATACAGTAACTCAGAGCAGCAGGGCCTGAGAATGCGCGTCGACGCAGCACTCATTTCCCTTTTCTTTTTTCTTTAACAGAATGCCTTTTCTACTCTGGGGGCATGTGTCTACCTAAAAGACTACAGGTCCCAGCCTCCCTTGCAGCCAGGAGCAGCCAGTGAGAATTGCTGGGTGGGACGCCTGGGAAAGTTCTGTAATAGGGAGACAGAGAGCATGCACACTCCGCCCTTCCTCCTTGCTCTCTGCCTGGAATGCAGACAGGAAGGAGCCCAGCAGACATGTTGGCCCACGAGGTGACGCTGAAGATAACAACAGTGCTGAGAATGAAGGCGAAAGAGAGCAGCCTGGGATGCTGGTGACACGGAGCCGCCCCCAGACCTGGGCTGCCGACCTCCAAATATGGGAGAGTAAAAGACACACTAATTCGTTTAGGTCATTGGGGTTGGATCTCTGTTACCAGCAGGCAAATGTAATTTCTAAGTGTGCAAAGGTGTTGCCCTGTAAAGAAAGAGTTATGTGGTCAAATAAACTCGAGAGATGCCAACCTAAACCGTCTTTCTCGCAGGACTCCCCGGAGCTTTCAAATGCCAACCAGTTTGGGGGACCATCATGCTGAGGACGCTGTGTGCTGCATTTCCCAAGCTTGCTTGTCTTTGTAGTGGCACACGGCGGGTGTGTGGAGTGTGAGGTATGCGTGTGAGGGGTGTGGGTGCGTGAGACACACCGTGAGTCTGGGTGCTGGGGGACCATTCATGATGTCTGGAGGGGCTGGAGAGCACGCCGCCCAGTGCTCTCATTATTACAACGAATGAAGACCCTGACCCCTTCTTCTGGGATTTTTCTGGAGCTTCAACTAGCATTCTGGTTTCAGTTCCTAAGTTCAAAGGGGGTAGGGCCAAGCAGGGAAGGGCTAGTTTGGAGACAAAGCTAGAAGAGCTGTCCGGGGCAAGAGGGTCTCCCTGTGGCAGCTGCAGCCTTCCTGGACAGGCGCCTGTCTCTCAGATTCAGGGGCAGCTACATGGAGAAGTGCACCCTACGGCTCTTCACATCTTTTGTGTGTACACACTAGCGGCCGGTCCCTCTCCCTAACCCAAGGCAAAGAGGGACACAGAGGCACGGAGAGTGGGAGGGACTTGCCCATGGCCACAGGAGGAGTGGCTGGCCGGCCAGGATCTGGAGCCAGCTGTCCTGGCTCGTGGCCACTCCCCGTCCTCTCCCCGACCTACCAGCTGCCCTTCGGGTTTCTGGAATGCTCTGTCTGAGTCATGTACTTATCTTGTTCAGCGGCCACCTCTCGCTCTTCTCTGGGGGTCCCACTGCAGGCTCCAAGGTCTTGACATGCCCTTTCAATGCCATTTAAGACTCAGAACACAGCAGCGGGAGGAGAGGCACCCACTGCCCGGTCTGGTAATGACTGCGTCCTCTGCTGGAGAACCGCTCACGGCCTTGCAAACGGTTGGAGTCTCCCATTACTCCTTAAATAAGTGTCCTTGGGGAGCACAGCCAGAGCCAAGGCAGTTAGTCACCCACCTGTGTCAAGGAGAGAGAAGCAGAGAGCCTCAGTGTGGCAGCCCAGATGGAGGAAAGCGGGGCATGGGGTACCCAGAACCCCCCCGTCCATTCCCTAGACCTCAGTCCCTCTCTCAGTGCAACACAGAATTGGGTCAGGCCTCTGAGAACTTGTCCAGGGCCAGAATTTTTCAGATCTACTTTTTAAGGAGATTGTTAGGAATTAACGGAAGAACCGAAGAGCTAGCTCCCTGTCTTGCCCGGGAACTCCTGGAGAGCTGGAACGATGCCTGCTTCCACTCACTAGCCCCAGAACCTGGCCGTGGTGCAGGCGGCTGGAGAGAAGAACCCATCGCAGCCAGGGGTGAGGCATGGCCAGGTGCCGGGGGAGAGCGGGGGGCCGGGGCAGAAGCGGGGGTGGGAGAAGACAAGAGGGAAGAGGGACGAGAGGAAACGGAAGCTTGAAGAAATGAAAGAAAACCCAATATTAAAACTTTAACAAGAGCACCATAAACGAGAAACAGAACTTGGACTCAGGGGGTGAAGGGTTATTTAAAGGGCACATTCCCCTCTGCCTCCAGGAGCTTGTTTACAGAATACGGAGCTGCGAGTGCAGGTGGTCCCACACAGAAAACTGGAAGCTTTTCTTTTTAAACTCCCTGAAGATTCATCTGCAATGCAGATGAAGCATCTTAGAAACAAGAATGAGAACAGCATTTGATTTTCACAAAGGCCAATTCAGAGGCACACTCCCTGTCCAGCCCAGGGCACCGGCATGTGTGTGTGAGGTAACTGCCCCCAGCTGGCTGCGGGCCTGCCCAAGTCCTGGCAAGGTCAGACGGGTGTGCACACGCACCAGCGTGTGAGCTCCCTGCACGCGCGTGTGCACACACTCAGATCTACAGCGGAGTTATTCTGGATATGGTCCATACGCTAAGGTCTAGTCTGTGTGCAGATCTGAATCCAGAAAATCCATGCATTCTGCCCCATTACTGAGTACATGCTAATTCCCAAGAGCTGGGCCTCCCGTGACAAACAAGATGCAGCCTCTCAAGGAACCTGCAGGCCAGGCAGGGAGACAAAGAGAGAAGTGCCTTAGAAAACAGAGCACTGTGGGCACACAGCAGATGGGCATCTAGCACAGGCTCGGGAGGGCTTCCTGGCATTTTGAGAAATGGTATTTTGGAGCTACGCTATCCAGGATGGTAGCCACTAGCCATGGGTGGTTATATACATTTAATTAACTTAAAGTAAATAAAATGAAAAAGCGGTCCCTCAGTAGCACTGGCCACATTTCAAGTGGCTACCATACTGGCCTGTGCAGAGATAGGACATTTCCACTGTCACAGAGAATTCTACTGGACAGCACTGTGAGGGTGAACAGATCGTCCCCCCGTGAGGGCCGGGAGGAGGCGCCCCAATCCCAGGGAACAGTGTGTGCAGAGGCCTGGAAGCCACATGCAGCTCGTCCGGGGGCCTGGAGCCCGAAGCACAGGCATGAGAGGGAGGGAACGGTGACCGCTGAAGCTAGGGAAGGAAGAAGGCAACCGACCGGTACCTGGTGATGGCATGTGTTGGCAAGGAGCTGGGTTTTGTCCTGAACTTTCGGGAAGCCTTCAAAGGGTTTTCAGTGGCGATTAACAAGAGGGGAGCAAGCCCGGAGGCCAGGACCCTACGGGGAGGAAGCAGTTGCCAGCATAGAGGTGAGAGCCGAGGTGGGATGCCAGGTGCAGCTGTGAGGACCTGGAGTTGGGTTGGCGGTGGGCCAACCAGGGAGAGGGCTTCTGGCTTGAGGGCCAGGGCGGCTGGGGCTGCCCTCTGTGGAGAGGGGAGGAAAGCTGGGAAGGAGCCCAGTTTGGGCTATGCTGAGTATAAAGGGACATGGAAACCCTGCACCTGCAGGTAGGTGAGGGCACCTGGTCCTCTGGGGAAGGTTGGAGCTGGACATACTGACTGGCTGGTCATCAGCAAATAGATGGCATGCAAGTTCTGCAAAGAACTGAGATCCAGGAGCGTCCTCAGTGAGACAATATTGGAGCCCTACCAGCACTGGCGAGTTAGTGGCCAAGAGGCAGGAAGGAGCCAGGATGCCAGAGATGAGTGAGGGAGACCAGACGTCCCTTTGGAGGCAAGGAACCTGGAGGAGACCGGACGGTGTCTGGGCACAGAGAAAACAGGGCTGAGCGAGGAAGGGAATTCATGACAGGGACAGAGGCTGTGGGACAGCTGGTATTTTACGAAGATGGCCCCAGCAATCTCCCCAAGCCCACAACCTCGTCCACACTGAGACTTTGTCCCCTTCTCCTGGAGTTGTGGGTCTTTGTCCCTCCTCTTCAAACCTGGGCAGGCTTGCGATTTGACTGATAGAGTCCTGCAGAAGTGACACTCTGGAACTCTGAGGACACAGTGCGGCTCTCACCGTGTCTGCTAAGGGTCTCTTGGAGCTCTAAGCCACCGTGTCAGAAGTCCTACTAAGGCTGAAGCAGCCACCATGCTATGCAGAAGCCCAGGCCACGTAAATGTGCCCAGTTTAGTGTTCCAGTCAACAGCCCCACCCCAGCTCCCAGCCCACAGTCAGCACCAATTGCTAGGCATGTGATTACATGGGCCTCCAGTTGGTTCCAGACCCCAGATGTCAAGTCACCCCTAGCCATTGAGAGTCCAGACATCACAGAGCAGATATAAGCTGTCCTTTTGAGCTCTGTCCAAACGCCTGACCTACAGAATCCATGAGCATCCGAAAATGGTCATTGTTTCACACCACTACATTTTGGGGTGAGTTGCTATGCAATACGAGTAGTAACCAGAACAGGCAGGAAGCAAACAGGCCAGGCCATGGGCACGTGGCAGGGATGGGTAGTTGACTGCACTGGATGTGGAACAGGGGCCTCAGAAGCCCGGGGGGAAGGGAGCTTCACCCTGCAGCCAGGTTAGGCAGAGGAGGGTGAGGAAGCTGAACACGGGCTGCTGCTACGGACATGGGAGTTTGGAGAGGAGCTGTGAACGTCAGGTAGTCCCGGCCTGGGAGAAGCCCCAAGGGCGACGTCATGGAGGGTCTGGTGGGAGCAGACGGGGAAGGCTTTGGAGCCTTACTGTTTTATGGTTAGTGCTTTCACTGACCAGCTCTCTCTGGGCCTCAGATGGTTGATCTGGAAAATGGGAGCACAAATGCCTCCCTTACTCATAGTAAATGCAAGGTGAGTGTGACTTCCCTTCCTTTTATCCAACTGTTCCCCTCTTTTATTTGTATTATCTTAACAAAGGATGCTCATGTGCGTGTAGACTTAACTGTTGACAAACACATTCAAGGACAAGGTTATTTGCCCTTTCCCAGGCCTCAGAGGTCTGGCGCTTTCAGTTGGTGCTTTTTCTACAACTGTGTGTTTCTGTTCCTGCAACTCCCCTGGATAGAGGCAGTGGGGAGGGGAGGGCAAGCTGGTGCCCCAGCAGGCCCAGGGGGCCTGAGCGAGGCTGCCAGAGCTGGATTAAGCATTTCTCTCCAGCCCTCCTCCCTCCACAGCCTCGGCAACTACTTGAACTCTGGAGTTCCAGACAAATTGCAGCCCCAAGATCAAGAACGAGAGGGAGAGTGTCTGTGGGGAGCCTACAGATGTGGCGGCCCTCCCGGCCCCCGCTCCCACACCAAATGCTGTCTGCAGGCCAGGGTCGGAGCAACCCCCGAGGAGCCCCCACCAGGTCCCCCTAGGGTCCTTGCTGCCTGGGCAACTCTTATGCCAAGCCCTCAGAACCCCGGATGTGATGCCTGAACCCCAGAGCCCCTCTCCTGCCCTCCTCAGCATCTGGTTCCTTGTCTGAATGCATTGCTGTTGCCCCTAGCAACAGAGCTCCGGGCCCCATCCTGGTCCTCCTTTCTCCTCCCCGCCTTTTTTCCTCCTCCTCCTTCACTTCCTCACTCCCACCCCTCTTCCCTTCCCACTGTGGAGACAGTGCCAAGGGCTGGAAGGCTCCCTTCAAACCTTGTGCCAGCTGGGCAGCCCCGCCGAGCCCCCAGCCTTTCTGGGTTGCTCACTGGCTTATGATCGCAGCACTCAGTACTCCCTGCCTGCCTGCGGGCCTGGGACTGGGCACTGAGACGGGCTCAGGACCAGGGGATGTCCTGGGAAGGCTCTGGAGCAGGGCTCTCAGGGCGCAGCAGGTACAGAGTTCCCAACTACAGAGAAGGGAGCCACCTCAGGAGCTGGAGGGCATGGCTTCCCATCAGGGCTGTTGAGGTGGTGAGCTGCTCAGAGGTGGAGGCAGGCAAGGGGAGGCCTTTCCAGTGATGAGGTGCTGGCGCAAGTATGGCACAGGGCAGTGAAGGCCGCACAGCCCAAACCAGATGGGCTCGGGCAGGAAGTCAGCGACAGCTCGGCCCATGTCTCCCCGCGCTGTCCAGGGCATACTCGTGTCCTTTCCCCAACCCCCCATTCCCATAACCCTTTAGCAGCACCCTGTGCCCCCACGCCAGCCCCACAGGAGGCACCACCTTCGTAGCTGGGCCCTGGAGAGAGAGGACGGTGTAAGGAGTGGTTCTTGGGTTCATCACCATCCACAGGGCAAGCCCGGTGCTCCACATGGCCGTTTCGGCCGGACGCGAGCAGAGGCCCAGAGGGGCACGCAGTGTGCCCCTGAGCACGCCCACCCGGCCGCCCGCATCTCTCGCAGCCTCCACCCCACCCTCGCGGCCAACCTCCAGGCACGGGTCTCCTCCTCACCCGCCTGGAGCTCTGCAGTTTAGCCTGTGGTCCTGCCACGCCAAACTTGCATCAGATTCGGCCTCTTCTCACTCTCCTCTCCCCGCCTGGAATGCTCTTCTCTGCTTTCTCACCTGATTCTGCTCGCCCCCGGGAAGGTCACCTCCTTCAGGAAGCCTTCCCCAGCCGTCCAGGCTGCATTGGGGCCCCTGCTGGGCGCCCTGATCCTGTGCTCGCCTGTCTCCCAGCTCTCTTACCCCACGGAGCGGTTACCATCTGTTTATACTTCGTTCTCCTTAGTGCCCGTGAGATCTTCAAGGGCGCGGATTCCGTGCCTCACACTTGTTACAATACCTGATGAGATGATCAGTCTGTCAAACAGCCCTGCCTCCCTGGGCCTGAATTTTCCCCATCAGTAAGCTGAGAGGAATGGCCAGTGGCCTTTGAGGACCCTTCCAGCCAGGGACCTGGTGGGGAGGGCCAAGCACGCCTGGTGTGGCCCTGGGTACGTCTGCCCCTCTCTGATGCCTCAGGTCCTTATCTGCTAAATGGGGACGCTAATCGCTGCCACCTGTCTCTCCAGAGGGCTGGGAGGCCGCGGAAAAGGCGGCCAGACCAGACTTCTCCCCCAGGAACAGGCAGAAGCAGGGGCGCCAGAAGGAATAGCTTCTGCACAGCCTGGCCTTGGGCTCAGGGGTCCCTGGGGCTCTGCTGCCCTCCAGTGGCCGGTGGCCCCTGGGCACTAAGAACCAGTGAGTTTCTGGTTAATTCAACTGGCATCAGTCCCAGCGCAGGAAGAGAAGGAGACACTGAGGCTCGAAAAGTGGGAGGGGCTTCCCGGGGGTCCTGTGCCTGTATCAAAATTAGAGCCTCCTTACCCCCAGCATTTCCAAGCCCAGGGCGGGCATGTCCTCTTGTCTCAGACTGCCGGGAGAGAGAGCCGGCCCTCCCCTGCTGACCTCCCCCACCTGCGGATCCCCCGCACGGTGGGCCCCGCCCTGCTGCCCACTCTTAACCCTGGCCTCGGCCTCCCCTCCGAGAGGGGTTTCCCGTGCTAGCTCGGGGGTCACCCCTGATTCAGGGAACTGGTAACAGGGACCGGGAGGGGTGCCTTACCCGCCTCCCTCCTTGATTAATCAAATACTTAGAATAATGGTCATGGTCATGATTGATGGACAGAGCATAGCTAATTACCCTGGAGATTAAAATGACTGTTTCTGTTTTAAAAGGCTGCAAATGAGTTAATTATTTCCTTTGCTCACCTCTCTAACCTCGTTACACTTCTGAATGAATAGCAATATTGATCTTGGAACTGATTTTAGTGCTATACCGCCCGAGCGGCTTTAATTAGGGTTTGAAAACGCTGCAGTGCCCCCTCCTTCTGACTAAGGAAATTAGCCTTGGGTTTTTTACTTACATTCCACAGCCGTGCCCTCCGCACAGACAGAAGGGCTCGCACAAGGCGCAGCGGTGCCACCAGCTCCAGCCCTGCCCTACCCCCAGCCCCCTCCCTACCTAGAGCTGTGCTGACCCGCCCTGGCCTCTGACCTCTCCGGAAAGTATGGCCGGGAGGCCACTGGGGTCCGCTAATTTAGCCTCTTCTGTCACATCTGGAGGTTTGGGTGATCAGTATGACAGGAGAGGGCCCAGCATCGTTTGGTGAGGTGGGGGCAGGTCTGAGACCAGGAACAGTCACAGATTCCCAGTTCTAGACTGTGATGGCTCCCTGACTGAATAAATGCCTCTTCCCTGGGTCCCTAAGGAGCCACCCGCACTTCCAGCTCCCTCCTGCCTCCCCTTAGGGCCGCATGGTGCAGAGGCTGCCAGCCCACATGAAGGCAGGGAACAGGAGGGAGGGCAGGCCAGGAGACGAGGAGCCCTGCCCTGAATCTGTGGCTGACACACAGGTGACCTGGAGCTGCTCTGCTTTTCTCTGGGCCCGGCCTCTTCCCTCTGAACTTGACAATCCATTTTGTCACTCCCTCCCCGCCCCTTCCCCCAACATGAGCTGGGGCAAATGATGCAAGCCAGGCACAGAGAGGTAGGGTGGGGGAAGTGGGACGGCCAGGCCGGGCCCATGGATCCAGAATTGAGGAGGGGGTGGTGTGCTCCCTGTCATTCCACACACAACCTTCCCTTGACCTTGGCTCCGCTCTGCCATGGCCAGACCTGTCGCCCGTCCAGCTCCTTGAAACCGTGGTCTGCATACACTTCTCCACGCACTCACTTCCTACCCACTCTTCTGTATTTGATTTCTCCCTGTTAAAGTGACTTTCACTGAGCCGCAAGCACTGTCCAGGCGGTCTCCTGGGGCACCGGACCAGCCTCTTCCCTGGGCCTCCACAATGCACTAGCGCCTGGCTGTCCTCCTGCTTTCTGGCTGCCCCTCCTCACCCTCCTTTGCAGATGTCTCCCCTCCTGGCCCATAAGTGTCTCAGGGTTGGGCCCAAAGCCCTCTTCTCTCTTTTTTTCTCATTTGCATCTCCTGATGAGTCTAAATCTCCCTTGGTTTTAAAGTGGATAGATCCCAAATCACCATCTCAGCTCAGTCCTCACTCCTGCGCTCCATATAGATCTAGCCAGGGAGTGACATGGTCAGATTTACACTTTAGAAAGGCCACCTTGGAGAGATTCTTAAGATGGTGGCATGAGTAGGGTGGCAGAAATGTCCTCCCAAAACCATATATATTTTGAAAATACAGCAAATACAACTATTCCTAAAGAGAGACCAGAAGATACAGTACACCAGCCAGACTACATCTACATCTGCAAGAACCCAGCATCTCATGAAAAGGGTAAGATACAAAGCCATGACCTGGCGGGACCCAAGCACTCCCCCGAACCCCAGCTCACGGGTGGGAGGAAAATAATCAGAGCGGGGAGGGAGCGGAAGCACAGGACTGCTAAATAACCAGCCCTGGTGACCTGCCCTGGGAGCACAGACACACATTGCATGGTGCACTGGATATTAGAGGAACGGAAAAGCAAAATCCGAGACTAAAGACTGTGAATAGATTCCCACAGCTGGCTACCCTGGGATAAAAGAAAAGCAGGTGCTTTAAAAGTCCTAAAGGGACAAGGGTTTAAATCGTCCTGGCACACTCAGCCCAGCAGGCTGGGAACTTTAAGAAACTTCAGGCGCCCTAACCCCCTGCGTGGCAACACAGCACTGGAGCCTCTCATGGTGATAAGCAACCTGCCGTTCCTCCCCCCCCACCGGCACTGCAAGCAAACCGGCTGATCTGCCATTGCTGCTGAATAGCTGGGGAGCAGCCCCGCCTACAGCAACCACACAGCTTAACACAGAGGCTTCTCCCCGCATGCACCTAACAGGCCCAGACCCAGAGGCGGCTCCCTGCATGTGGTTGACCGGCACAAACAGTGGAGACCAGCATAGAGTCCGAGAGGCACAAAGAGGCTTTGTTCTTGCAGCAGAACATATGCTGCTCACCTGCAACCCCACCAGTGCCCTAGGCCATCCCAAAGGCCGCACCACCCATGGCAGTTCAGGGGATTAACCCAGAGGCTTCTTCCTGTGCAAGGTTGACCAGCACAGACAGTGGAGATGGGCGCAGAGACCTGGAGGCACAAAGGGCCACTGTTCTTGCAGCAGAACATGTGCTGCTGGCCTGCGACCCCTGCCATTGCCCTATGTGTTGGCGAAGGCTGCACTGCCCACGGCAGCTTAGGGGATTAACCCAGAGGCTGCTCCCTGTGTACAGTTAACTGGCACAGACAACGGAGACAGGCAAGGTGACCGGCAAGCAGGAAGGCATTTTATTCTTCCAGCTGACACATGTGCCACTCACCGGCGACCATTCCCATTGCCATGAAAAGGCAGAAGAACCTTGTTCAGTCCAAAATCCCTCAAACACCAGAGAGAGCACTTGGTGAGACTGAAATCACCGATCTTCCTGAAAAAGAATTCAAAATAAAAGTCATAAGCGTGCTGATGGAGCTACAGAGAAATATTCAAGAGCTAAGGGATGAATTCAGGAGGGAGATAACAGAAATGAAACAAACAATGGAAGGATTTAAGAGCAGACTGGATGAGATGGAAGACACTGTTAATGGAATAGAAATCAGACAATAGGAATACAGAGAACCTGAGGCGGAGGGAGATAAAAGGATCTCTAGGAATTAAAGAATATTAAGAGAACTGTGTGATCAATCCAAATGGAATAATATTAGCATTATAGGAGTACCAGAAGAAGAAAAGAGAGAAAAGGGATAGAAAGTGTCTTTGAAGAAATAATTGCTGAAAACTTCCCTGATCTGGGGAAGGAAATAGTCTCTCAGACCATGGAAGTCCACAGATCTCCCAAAACAGGGACTCAGGGAAGCCAACACCAAGACATATAATAATTAAAATGGCAAAGATCAAAGACAATGATAGAGTATTAAAAGCATCCAGAGACAGAAAAAAGATCACCTACAAAGGAAAATTCATAAGGCTGTCATCATACTTCTCAACAGAAACCTTACAGGCCAGAAGAGAACGGCATGATATATTCAATGCAACGAAACAGAAGGGCCTTGAACCAAGAATACTGTATCCAGCAAGATTATCATTTAAATTTGAAGGAGGGATTAAACAATTCCCAGATAAGCAAAAGTTGAGGGAATTTACCTCCCACAAACCACCTCTACAGTGCATTTTAAAGGGACTGCTCTAGATGGAAGCACTCCTAAGGCTCAATAGCTGTCACCAGAGAAAATAAAACCACAGCAAAGAAAGTAGACCAACCAAATACTAACTAAATGCAAAATAAAATCAGCTGTCCACAAAATCAGTCAAGGGAAACACAAAGAGTACAGAATAAAACACCTAACATATAAAGAGTGGAGGAGGAAGAAAAAGAAGGGAGATAAATAAAGAATCATCAGATGGTGTTTATAAGAGCATAATAAGTGAGTTAAGTTAGACAGTTAGACAGTATAGAAGCTGCCCTTGAACCTTTGGTAACCACGAATTCAAAGCCTGCAATGGCAATAAGTACATATCTATTGATAATCACCCTAAATGTAAATGGGCTGAATGCACCAATCAAAAGACACAGAGTAATAGAATAAATAAAAGAGCAAGAACCATGTATATGCTGCTTACAAGAGACTAACCTCAAACTCAAAGACATACACAGACTAAAAGTGAAGGGAAGGAAAAAGATATTTCATGCAAACAATAGGGATAAAAAAGCAGGAGTTGCAGTACTTGTATCAGACAAAATAGACTTCAAAACAAAGGAAGTAATAAGAGACAAAGAAGGACATTACATAATGATAAAGGGGTCAGTCCAACAAGAATATAAAACCATTATAAATGCCTATGGACCCAATATAGGAGCACCAAAACATATGAAACAAATACCAACAGGATTAAAGGGGGAAATAGATGGCAATCCACTCCTTTAAGGAGACTTCAACACTCCACTCACTCCAAAGGACAGATCAACCAGCCAGAAAATACGGACCCAGAGGCACTGACCAACACAGTAGAACAGATGGAACTAACAGACATCTACAGAACTCTGCACCCAAAAGCAGCAGGATACACATTCTTCTCAAGTACACATGGAACATTTTCCAGAATAGACCACATACTAGCCCACAAAAAGAACCGCAGTAAATTCAAAAACATTGAAATTGTACCAACCAACTTCTCAGATCATAAAGGTATAAAACTAGAAATAAAATGTACAAAGAAAACAAAAAGGCTCACAAACACATCGAGGCTTAACAACATGCTCCTAAACAATCAATGGATCGATGACCAACTTAAAACAGAGATCAAGCAATATATGGAAACAAATGACCACAACAGCACAAAGCCCCAACTTCTGTGGGATGCAGTGAAGCCAGCTCTAAGAGGAAAGTATATAGCAATACAGGCCTATTTAAAGAAGGATGAACAATCCCAAATGAATAGTCTAAATTCACAGTTATTGAAACTGGAAAAAGAAGAACAAATGAGGCCCAGTGTCAGGAGAAGGAGGGACATAACAGAGATCAGAGAAGAAGTAAATAAAATTGAGAAGAATACAACAATAGAAAAAATTAATGAAACCAAGAGGTTATTCTTTGAGAAAATAAACAAAATAGATAAACCCCTAGCCAGACTTATCAAGAAAAAAAGAGAGTCTACACACATAAACAGAATCAGAAATGAGAAAGGAAAAATCACTACGGACACCACAGAAATACAAAGAATTATTAGAGAATACTATGAAAATCTATGTGCTAACAAACTGGATAACCTAGAAAAAATGAACAACTTTCTGGAAAAATACAACCTTCCAAGGCTGACCCAGGAAGAAACAGAAAATCTAAACAGACCAATTACAGCAATGAAATTGAACTGGTAATCAAAAAATTACCCAAGAACAAAATTCCCAGACCAGATGGATTCACCACTGAATTTTATCAGACATCTAGAGAAGACATAATACCCATTCTCCTTAAAGTATTCCAAAAAGTAGAAGAGGAGGGAATACTTCCAAACTCATTCTATGAAGCCAGCATCACTCTAATACCAAAACCAGGCAAAGACACCACAAAAAAAGAAAATTACAGACCAACATCCCTGATAAACATAGATGCAAAAATACTCAACAAAATATTAGCAAACCAAATTCAAAAACATGTCAAAAATATCATCCATCATGATCAAGTAGGATTTATTTCAGGGATGCAAGGTTGGTACAACATTAGAAAGTCCATCAACATCATCCACCACATCAACCAAAAGAAGGACAAAAACCACATGATCATCTCCACAGATGCTGAAAAAGCATTCGACAAAATTCAACATCCATTCATGGTAAAAACTCAGCAAAATGGGTACAGAGGGCAAGTACCTCAACATCATAAAGGCCATATATGACAAACCCACAGCCAACATTATACTTAGCAGAGAGAAGCTGAAAGCTTTTCCCCTAAGATCCAGAACAAGACAAGGATGCCCACTCTCCCCGCTTTTCTTCAACATAGCACTGGAGGTCCTAGCCATGGCAATCAGACAACACAAAGAAATAAAAGGCATCCAGGTTGGTAAGGAAGAAGTCAAACTGTCCCTGTTTGCAGATGACATGATATTGTACATACAAAACCCTAAAGAATCCATTCCAAAACTACTAGAACTAATATCTGAATTCAGCAAAGTTACAGGATACAAAATTAATACACAGAAATCTCTTGCATTCTGGTACACTAACTTTGAACTAGCAGAAAGAGAAATCAGAAAAACAATTCCACTCACAATTGCATCAAAAAGAATAAAATACCGAAGCATAAACCTAACCAAGGACGTGAAAGACCTATATCCTGAAAACTACAAGACACTCTTAAGAGAAATTAAAGAGGACATTAATAAATGGAAATTCATCCCAGGCTCTTGGCTAGGAAGAATTAATATTGTCAAAATGGCCATCCTGCCTAAAGCAATCTACAGATTCAGTGCAATCCCTATCAAAATACTGACAGCATTCTTCAACGAACTGGAACAAATAATTCTAAACTCATATGGAACCACAAAAGACCCCAAATAGACAAAGCAATCCTGAGAAGGAGGAATAAAGCAGGGGGCGATCTTGCTTCCCAACTTCAAGCTCTACTACAAAGCCACAGTGATCAAGACAATTTGGTACTAGCACAAGAACAGACCCATAGACCAGTGGAACAGAATTGAGAGTCCAGATATTAACCCAAACATATATGGTCAATTAATATATGATAAAGGAGCCATGGATATACAATGGGGAAATGACAGCTTCTTCAACAGCTTGGTGTTGGCAAAACTGGGCAGCTACATGTAAGAGAATGAAACTGGATTACTGTCTGGCTCCAGTTTACTCTTACAAAAGTAAACTCAAAATGGATCAAAGATCTGAATGTAAGTCATGAAACCATAAAACTCTTAGAAGAAAACATAGGCAAATCTCTCTTGAATATAAACATGAGCAACTTCTTCATGAACATATCTCCATGGGCAATGGAAACAAAAGCAGAAATGAACAAGTGGGACTATATCAAACTAAAAAGCTTCTGTACAGCAAAGGACACCATCAGTAGAACAAAAAGGCATCTTACAGTATGGGAGAATATATTCATAAATGACATTTCTGATAAGGGGTTGAAATAGAAAATATACAAAGAGCTCACACACCTCAATAAACAAAAAGCAAATAATCCAGTTAAAACATGGGCAGAGGATGTGGACAGACACTTCTCCAAAGAAGAAATTCAGATGGCCAACAGGCACATGAAAAGATGCCCCACATCCCTAATCATCAGGGAAATGCAAATCAAAACCACAATGAGATATCACCTCACACCAGTCAGGATGGCCACCATCCAAAAGACAAACAACAACAAATGTTGGCGAGGATGTGGAGAAAGGGGAACCCTCCTACATTGCTGGTGGGATTGTAGATTAGTTCAACCATTGTGGAAAGCAGTATGGAGGTTCCTCAAAAAACTCAAAATAGAAATACCATTTGACCCAGGAATTCCACTCCTAGGAATTTACCCTAAGAATGTAGGATCCCAGTTTGAAAAAGACAGATGCACCCCTATGTTTATTGCAGCACTATTTACAATAGCCAAGAAATGGAAGCAACCTAAGTGTCCAACAGTAAATGAATAGATAAAGAAGATGTGGTACATATACACAATGGAATATTATTTAGCTGTAAGAGAAAAGAAATCCTACCATTTGCAACAACATGGATGGAACTAGAGGGTATTATACTCAGTGAAATAAGCCAGGCAGAGAAAGACAAGTATCAAATGATTTCACTCATCTGTGGAGTATAAGAACAAAGAAAAAACTGAAGGAACAAAACAGCAGCAGACTCACAGAACCCAAGAATGGACTAATAGCTACCAAAGGGAAAGAGACTGGGGAGGATGGGTGGGAAGGGAGGGAGAAGGGGAATAAGGGACATTATGATTAGCACACTTAATGTGGGGGTGGGGGCACGGGGAAGGCAGTATAGCACAGAGAAGACAAGTAGTGACTCTATAGCATCTTACTATGCTGATGGACAGTGACCGTAATGGGGTATGTGGGGGGGACTTGATGATGGGGGGAATCTACTAACCGCAGTGTTGCTCATGTAAGCGTATATTAATGATACCAAAAGAAAAAAAAAGAAAGGCTTCCCTGGCTATATTTTGGAGAATGGTGGGCGAGAGCCGTGGTGGAGACCAGGGAACCCATGACATGGCTATTTAAGTCTAAACAAGAAAATATCCAGGCTGATGGCAGAGGGGATTGGGACAAGGGGGTGAGCCACAGGATGGGAGACTTTGGTTGCCCAAGGGGATTCCAGGATAATGCCCCATTTTCTAGTTGGGTTCCCTTGGCTGATACTGATAATATGAGGGAGCAGTAGGCTTGCAGGGAATATTCATTTTCATCGGGTTGAGTTTGACGTGCCTGCAGATCCATTCAGAAGGAGAAAAAGGGAGATCCAAGAAAGGTAGGCGACTCGCCCAAATTCCTGCAACAGCTGTGGCCCTGCCCCCTGGGGCACAAGTCATCAGTGCTGCACAGGCTCTGGGGGTTCCTGCACACCCGGGCGCAGCTCTCGCTGGGTCAGATGCGCTGCTACCTGCAAGATGTGAAGGAGGGCGTGGGAGAAGGCAGCTGCTGCCCTGAAGCCACGGGGCACATTAGGAACCCAACCTTCATACCTGATTTGCCCAGTGAAATATAGATGCCAGGCCACATGCCCCGACTTGTCGAACAAAGAAAGGAATGTGGAGACTGGGGATTAGAGACTCCTGATTGAAGCTGTGCCCCGTGAGAGACGGAGCCCTGGCCTGCCCACACACAGCACCCGCCTGGCCTGTCCCAGGGCCCTTGCTCTGCTCCGGGGTGGGGTGCAGGAGAGAGAGCTCAGTAATGCCAAGTGGGTAAGCCCGCCGCAGTGAGGGCAAGATCAAGCCTAGCAGTGTGCTGGCCAGGGAACGCCAGCTTTGGGTGCCCACGGCCAGTGTGAAGGCTAGCATTGGGTGGCACAGCTGAGGAGGCTGAAGGAGAAAGCCACCTACTGCAGCTGGCCGCAAAGGGCTCCCGTCTCCACTGCGCCGTCAGGGCCCCCCAGGCCTGGGAGCCTCTCCTGCTGCCTCAGGGGTCTCTGGGTCCTTGAGACAGAGGGGCCTTGGAATGGAGCTGTTTACTGTCCTGCTACGCTGCCATTCCTGTCTCGCTGTGTCCTGTGATCTACTCAGCTCAACTGGTCTTCTGGACATAGATGGAACCTTATGTTCCCTTGGTGAGTCCAGTGTGGTGACTTAGGGTTACAGACCCTGGGGCCAGACTGCCTGGAATTCAAATCCTGGGGTGCCCACAGTCCTAGCTGTGGGGTCACGGGCAAGTCACATCACCTCTCTGTGCCTCAGTCTCCTCGTCTGTAAAAAGGAACGAAAAAAGCACTTACCCCGTAGGGTTATTCTAAGTGTTAACATGAGTTAATTTCTCCTAAGCACTTAGCGCCTGGCCCAGGGCAAGTGCTGTAATTGGGATAGGTGGTGCTATCATTTGGCCCTTTAGTGCACACTTGGCTGACACTGTGAGAAGATCACAACACTCCAGAGAGGCCTGTATTCAGGCTCTGAGGGACCACTCCAGTTCAGGGACAATTAATTGGTACCTACTCTGCACTGGCACTGGTGACACAAGGAGTAGAAACCACAATCCTGTCTTAGGGGGCTCGCTGTCTGTGGAGAGACTGCCCTGACATGCTGTGTAGGCTGTGTGGGGGAGGAGGAAGTGGGTGAGATGAATTCATTAGGGGGTTGTAGGATGTTTACAACCAGTAACACTTATTGAACACCTACTATGCTCTAGGGTCTTTATACAGATTACATGTTTATCCTTAGGAGATAATGATATATAATAATATAACAGTTATCATCTGATAGCCTCTGAGGCTCAGAAGGAGTGGGACTGGAGAAGCCTCAGGGAACGGTATGAGTTGGGGTGTGACTGAGCCCCGGGGGCCAAGGGACCGAGAGTGCTGCCCGGCTGAGGGGCCTGAGAGGCGGTTGGGCTGAGCAAGGCTAGGGAGCTCTGCTCAGTGGTCGGTCTGCACTTGAGCCAGGCAGAACTCCAGCGTGGGAGCGCAGGGAAAGGACCCGCTCACCACCCAGGCCAAGCTCTGAATACACCAACTGTGAGTGTGTCCCACTGTCCAGAGAGCTGTGTGGTGGGTGTGTGTCCGGGTGTGCACACCTACAGGTGTGCAGGGGTGGGGCAAGGCCTTTTCTCACCTCCCATAGACCCAGATAGGGTAGGGCTCGCAGGAGGCTGCACTGGCTGGGAGGGGCAGCCCCAGCTCCAGGGGGTGGGATGGGCTGGCATAAGGGAGCGCAGGGAGGTGCTGCTGAGGGCTGGTGACAGCTTCCTAGGTAAGAAGACCCGCAGGCTGGGCTGGCGGGGGGCCGAGAGGCCTGGGAGGGCCGCAGTCTGTGGGACCTCCCGCTCGGCTCTCTGCCCGAACCCCAAGGCGCCTCCTCCCATAGTGGGGCTCAAAGTCCGCCACCACCTCCACCCTCAGACTGGGGAGGAGAGGCTGGAGGCCGCCTGGCAGGGGGTGAGGGCCTGGGGTGCCCGTACCTCCCTGTACCTCCTTCCCTGGGCTCGCCTCCCCCACACAATTAGCTACTCTTTGTCTCTAATTGATTCCTCTGGTACTCGCAGGACAATTAGAATTTAAATTGCCTTCTACAAAGGTCACAGAAACATGATCAAACAGGAATCTATTAGAGGGGCTGGGATGGCCCCTGCAGCCCAGCCTCCCAGGGCCTTCGGGGCCTTACTGTCACCACAAAGTCTTTCCCAAAACGTCCTGGACCTGGCGTGGGAAGGGCGTGGGAAGGCGATTCTAAGCGCCCCTGCCTCACGTCTGCTCCTGTGCCCGCCGTCTCCCCGCTGCCCGGCCCTGGCGCTACCACGCTGTCCCCAAGGCGGCATGTTGCGCCCGTTGTGCTTCCATGGCCTGATCTTGTCCCTCGCCGGCCATGTGACCTAAAATAAGCTGCCCTCCAAATCTCAGCGGCCTCATGTGTGAAACGGAGCCAATGCATTTTTCTCCCAAAAGACAGGAGGCTTCGCATGAACGCCTGGCGTCCCTCCAGCCCCGGAATCTTGCTTCTCTGAGCCCCCTTAGTTTTCTGCCTCAGCCAAGAAGCTGCGTCGGGCTCACGCTCCAGCGGCTCCGGCCCGCCTGCGGCCCCTGCCGGCTGTGCCCCTCGTGCGCAGGGCGCCGTCTCACTGGGGGTCCAGGGCAAAGACTCCGCCCACTCCTTCCTCCCGCTCCTTCAGAAGCCTGCCCGGTGCTGGGCACACAGGGGAAAGGGTCCACCGACAGGTGAAGAGGTCGCTGGGAAAGAGCCCAGGCTCCCACCCACAGGTGGGACGGCAGGGCAGACGGGAGGCGGGTGCGCAGGAGTAACCAGCCTGTGTCATGGGCATCAGGCCCGAGGGGAATTGCCCTGGGCCTCGACGTCCCCGTCTGTGGAACAGCGGCCGGGCTGGAAGGTCACCAACAGCGGGTCTCCTGCCGACTCGGGTTCTTGGTCTGGGATCAACTAGGGGTTATCAGGGCTGGGGCTCAGGGCAGGCGGCAGCAGCAGAGGGGGGCCTTGGCGGTGTTAGGGGGCCTCTATGGGGCCAGCCCCGTCCTCTAGGCCAGCCAGGCTCAGCCCAGCTACTGGAGTGGAGGGGACGGTGGCAACAAGACGCAGGAGGAGCTGGGCTTCCTGGAGGCCTCCTGGCCTTGAACCCCAGCCCCCCAGGTCCGAGAGGGAAAGTGGCAGCAGCCCTGGCGGCACCCGGCTCCTGCCGCCTGGGGCCGGGCGCGCTGCCCCGGAGAGCCATGGGCAGGGCCCACCCTGCAGGATGGCTTCAAGAGGAAAGTGAGGATGAGGCAGGGCTGCTTCCCGGCCCCTGGGGGCCCTTTGCTGGGAGGCGGCCCACCTGGCAGCTCCAGTCAGACCAGAAAGGGAGAAATGTCACTGAGTATTTGTGAAGAGCCACCCCAGGTTGGACATTTTAGGTGTCCTGCCTCACAGAGTCCTCCCACCAGCCTATATGTCATCACTTTGCAAGTGAGGAAACAGGCTCAGAGAGGTCTGGCACCCTGCCCAAGGTCACACGGTGAGGAACTGACAGAGCTGGGGTTTAAACCCAGACTTTCCTGGCTCCAAAATAGAAGCCCTGTGTGTCCCAGTCCAGGGACTGGTACTGGCTGCAAGGGACCCCCCTCATCTGGGACTCAAAACCAGTGTTGGCGACACCACGGTGTCACGTGACTCCTCCTGAGGGGTGGGCGTGAGGGCCACAGGGCCTGTGTGGCCTCCGGGGAGACGGGCAAGGTGGGGCATTCTCGCTCTCGGCAGTGGCGCCAGGGACAGGAAATACTATCATTCCTGGTATAGAAGCAGGCACCGGGCCGCAGGGCTGAGATTACCTGGTGACCCAGCCTGAGAAGCACACTCAGCACAGCTTCATTTGGATGCAGGAGGAGGCGTCTCTGGGACCCAGGCCTGTGGCGCAGTCAGGACCTCCCTGCCCCCTGCCCCGGGGTGAGGCGGCCTGCTCACCCGGGAGAGGCAGGGGGGCGGTGGGGGGGCCCTGGGCACCCTCAGAGCGAGCGGGGCAGCCTGCCCCTGTATTCCAGGATGGGAACCAGGCGGGGCTTTCCGTCTGTGCTCCTCTCTTGAAGACCCCCAGTCTTGCTCTGCCAGCAGAAGGACGTGCCCACGAGTGCCGAGGGAGACTGGGGGTGCCCGGGAAGAGGAGGGGCTGCTCGCACCTGGAACACCCGCACTGGCGGGGCTCCCTGCTCTGACCCTGGTTTGGCCAGGGCCGGGAGGGGCCGGGCACTCAGCCGGTGCCTGAAGCATGAGAAGGGCTCCTTGGGGCCATAAATCCCACGGGCCTGGGTGCGCAGGCCCACAAAGCTGTTGTGACAGCAGCGGTTAAATTAAGTGGCCGTTCCAGAGCCGGGCGGGGCTGGTTTCCTGACACAGGATTTATGGCCTCCCTGCCTCACTTACTGCCCCGTTGGGCTGGGCTCTCCGCTGTGCCTGCCTCCTGGGGAAGCCCGTTCCTAGAGCTCCTGCCACACGGGGGAGCCAGGGGGCGCTGCCAGGCCGGGGCCTCCGGGAGTCCGGGCTTCTTGGGTTGGGGCCTTGGAGGGGGACCCCAAGGCCCAGGGAGGGCATAAGATCATGAGGGCCCTCGCCCAGCCCGCGGCTCCCAGACCGCACCCCACACTGCCTCCCTCCGGACTCTGCTGGGGCTGCCGCCTCTGAGGCCCTGCTGCCCGGGGCCCAGCCGTTTTCCCCCTGCTCCTACCGTCCACCACGTGCCCTGACCTCTCCCAAGCTGCTGCCCCCAGGCCTTCCTTCTCTCCTAGGGCCTAGTCGGCGGCGACAGAGCCGGAGGCAGGGGGCTGGCCCATTTGGACCCTCTATGGCCTCATCAGGAAAACGGGGGGAGAACTGCTCTGTCTCTGTCCACTGTGGTCCTCGGGCCTAGAAATGAGGAGTCAGCATGCGGGGAGGGGGCAGTCTGCTGAGTGAGCCCGAGGCCAGAGGGGCCAGGGTGGAGAGGAGACGGGCTCCCTCTGCTTTCCGGCTGCTGAATGGCGCAGGGCTTGTAAACAAAGGCAAGGAGGCCGAGCCCTGAGGCCAGCGCCTGGGAGCACGCGGGGCTCTGTGCCCATGAGCCGTGTCCATGTGTCCATGTGTCCAAGTATCTGTGCATAGCTTACTGTGCTGCTGGGTGACAAGCAACTAAGGGCATGTGTGTGTGCCCCCGGGTATCTGTGTGTATCTGTGTGAGCATGTATGTGTGTCGGTCGTGTATGTGGTGTGTTCCTGTGTCTGGTGTGTATCACGTATGTATGCTGTGTATCAGTGTGTGACTTGCATGTATATCGTGCAGGGCGTGGGCAGGGGGAGTGCGTGTGTGTGACATGTGCCTCCTCGGGCCTGCGAGCACTGAGGCTCTTTGCCCAGCGCCCTGGACCTGCCTCCTGGGCCCCTGAGGCCCAGAGCCGCCCTGGATACGTGCAGACAGACCACCCACTGCAGCCCACCAGAGAGAGCAGCCTGACCCCTCGCGGAGCCCTCCCAGACTGGCCCTGGGTGAGCCCAGAACCTGGGGTCCGTCCTATTTCCTCCTCTGGATGCCCCACTTCTCCTGACAGAACCCGAAACCTCCCGAACACAGGCCCTGGGGGCAGCAGCCCCTTCCCCACCTCCGTTGCCCATCCCGGACCCTGCACACCCCCCTCTCTGAGTCCCTTGCTGGCGGGGCCCTGGGCCCACTGACCAGAGGGAGAGCTGGGGAGAGGTGTAGGGGATGACCTGCGTCCGGCAGCCAGGAAGGCTCCCCAGGGAGGCCACCTCCTCCCCGACTCAGAAGGGAGCCAGTCCCAGGCCTGCCTGCCTCCGAGCAGGGTCTGTGCCCCTGGGGCCCACTGCCCTTCCCGTGGCGGCCTGTCCCCTCCCGCCCAGCGTGATCCGTGCTTCCCGCCTCACAGGAAACACGATGCATGGGTGGCAGGAAGTCCGCTCCCGCTCCCCTGGTGGGCCAGCCACCCCCGCTCCAGGGCTGTCCCTGGGCCTGGCGGAGGCCCTCTTGTCAGCCCACCCCATCCACGGGGTCCCATCCTGAGCTCCCAAGGGCTCCTCCAGGTCATGATACCCCTTTCCTCCACCTGCGTCTCCAGGCTCAGAGACGTTGTCGCCCGTGCTGTCACACTGGTGCCCGGCCCTGCTCGCCCTGCCTGGGGGGCAGCGAGATGGCAAGGGAGGCCTTACCCAGCGGGGGCCTGTCTCGGGGCAGCGGAGGGCGGACTCAGGCTGGGGACCCCATCCAGCTCGAGGGGGCCGGGGCTGAGGAGGCAGCCGAGGCGGGCAGACGCAGAGAGAAAGGAGCTGCTCGGAGAAGAGAGCTCAGTGGGCGAGAGCGAGATGCAGGAGGGGCCAGGGAGCGGCCCTGGGGAGAGGAAGGGGCCCTGCTGGCCCGGGTGGGGTGGCTGAGCTGGACATCAAAGGCCAGCGTGGTTCTGAGGATGCCGGTCTCTCTCTCCCACAGAGAGACAGATGTCCCTTTGATGGTGAGAAGAAAGGATGTTGTACATGGATGATGGTGGAGGGGGCAGGAGAAGACTGAGTCTCTCCCTGTGGCCACCCAGGGAATGGGACGGACCCTCAGAGTGGCATGGCCTCCATTTCCAGTGGGCTGTGCACCCAGATCCATCACCGGAGTCTTCATCTGCCATGGTAATGGGCAGCTGCCCTGGGGTCAGGGGTCTCATCAGGGGCGAGCAGTGGCCACTCACTGGTACCGGGAGCCACCATGCTGCTGGCTAAGTGGGGCGGGCCAGTTCCACAGAGGGCACCCGGGGCACACCGTGGGGGCCGGGCCGGAGCAGGCCCAGTGCCTACTGGCCACTCCCCTGCAGCCGCCTCGGTGACGTGTCTCACCTGCACCAATGTGGGCACAGGTGTGTGTTCGCTGTGGGAGCGTAGTGCTGTGTGTGGGGCCTGCCCCGGCTCCAGCAGCCCTCTCACTCCAAGAGCCAGGCATGCTCCTCTTACAGTCTCTGGGCAATAGGTCTCCGAGTCCCACCTCTTCTGGGTGCACAGAGTTCCCTGCCTGGCCTACCTTCTGAGCCATGACTAGGCCATAGGATGCCTTTGTAAGAATTTGCAAATGGTGCCCCTTCCCCCAGATGTTTTTCTGGTGTCTCAGAAAATGGTCATACTAATATTTATGTCTATGATGAAATGCAGCTATGAAGTGAGGGCCTTAAACACTCTGTGCCCCTCCTCTTGGTGGCCCAAAGCCGCCATGTTCCTCCACAGAGCCCCCTCTGACCACTCTAGTCCCTGGTGTGAAGCCTACAACCCGCTTTCATGAGAGCAGTGACCTAGGGTGTCCTACCTAAGACCCTAAGGTTCAAGGGTGGGGAAGCACAGCCTGGCAGAGGGTTCGATTTCCTCCCTGCGTTCTCCAGCCACACCCCAGTCCCATGTCCACCAGTGCCGGAAGCCCCGAGTGCCGCAGTAGCCAGTGTGCGGGGCCACGATGCAGAAGGTCATGGGGGGACCAGGGCAGCCTTCAGTTCCCAAGGGAGGAGCACCCTCCTGACCAGCCATCCAGCTGAAGAAGAGGGCTTGGCCCAGGTCCAGCTCCAGGACCAGGAAGCAGCGTCTCAGAGGTCTCTGGTGTGGCTTGGCTGGCTCTGGAAGCCACGGGGCCTCTATGGCTGTCTAATCCAGGCTCTTTGGAAAGGCCTCTTTGGTATGGAACATAAGCTCCCCCAGCCACACGCACACCCCACCACCCCGCAGCTGAGAGCCGGTCACCATCAGGGGATAACTTTCCCCTGCCCAGGCACTCCCCAAGCTCTCTCAGTAATTTCCGGGAGTCCCTGGGGTGTCTCCCTTCACTCCCAGCCCTGCCCTCCTCCATTCCCTGGACACCACAGCCTGCACGGCCTCCTGAGTGGACGCCTCACGGCCCCCTTCTGCTCACAGCCCGTGGGAAGGCAGACGCTGGGCCCAAGACCTTGTCGCCTCTCGCCCCCACAGCTGCCGGTGCTTCCCCTCCCCTGCACTGAGGTGTTGCTGGGCAGGTCCACAGGGATCTACAGGCCCCTCAACTCCAGCTCTGCCGTGCTCCCAGGACAGGACTCCAGCCTTCATGCCATCAAGCCCTGCCCAGTGTCCATAAAACCAGATCCCTGGTCACCCTCCCACCTCCTCCTAGAAACAGATGCTGGGAACACAGCATCCACACCTGCCTGTCAGACCTGCCTGGCCCCTCGGGGCAGAAACTCCGCGGAGTCCCTTCTTCATGGCCAGGAAGTTCCACGTCACCTTCCACTCGGGCCCAGTCTCCATCCCATCTGGTGGAAAAACCCAGTCAGCCCCCCCCGTAGACTTGGCTCTGACCCCTGGGAAGGAAAGTGGGAAATAAAATGGAGGTGGGGGAGATACGGAAAAATAAATTTCCAAACCCTGTATATAACGGTGACATCCCAACAGCCACTGCTGACACGGAAAGTAAAAGTTGCCAGCTTGTTTTTTGTCCTCTCTTTCTAAATGATTTGACATTTTATTCTTCCCCATCAAACTCTCTATTCTATGCTAATGGCAGAATAATAAAAAATTATCCCTCACAGCGTGTGAGAGAGAGAGGCCGAGACAGAACCAGGGAGAGGGGGGAGGAGAGGAAGAAAAGGTTATTATAAATGTGTCAGTCTTGTTTATGGCCCTTTATCAGCGAGGGAGAGACGGGGAGGGAAAGACGCCGTCAGTGCGCACTTTAAAGTGGCCTGCCAGCTCAGTTGGGGAGTGTAAATAATTTTTATTTTCAGCCGCATTTAGATATTTTAAAATATACACCCGCCAGCCAGCCGTTGTAGGGAGCCAGCCGCGCCTGCTGGGAAGAAGCGGGGTGGGGGCGGCTTGCCTTTCAGCCCCTCTGATGGGACCATACTTGACAATTAGGGCTTTCAAAACGAGCACTTGCTGATAAAGGCTTCCTACCCAGAGAGAAGAGATAGTGAGGCCAGCCTCGGTGGCTGCCAACTCCCTGGCCGGCCGGCTGGGCTAATCTATCACGGCAGCATCGGGAAGGCAGCTCAGGTGCCCGGTGTCCTTCCTGATAAAGCCAGCAAGGACACAAGCCACGCTGGGTCGGCACTGCCCCCTCCCTGTACCTCTGGATGCCACTGCGTCCCGGGCTTGAGACCATGTTGCCATAGACCCTAGGGTTTCATTCATGCTGTCATTCACTAGTCAACATTTACTGCACACCTACTGTGTGCCAGGACCACGAGGTCCTTTGTTCTCCCTTCCTTGGGTGCCTCTCGAAAGCTGTCCTTCGTGGCCTCTAGTGCTAGCCCATAGCATTCTTGGCCTGAAATGGGCTGTCCTAAAGCAGTGTGGTGCAGTGGTCAGGAACATGCACTCCACAACTGAGTCATAGCTGTCAGAACTTGGGCAAATGACTTAGAGGCTGAGCCTCCATTTCTTCTTCCGTAAAATGGGAATAATAGCAGTACTAACCTCACATAGTTGTGGAGGTTAAAATGAGATGATGAGCATATAGACTTTGCTGTCTGACCCATAGGTTGCATTCACTAAACGCTGTCTCTAGTTACTGGCTGTGTGCCAATTCCACTAGTAACCACTGTATGTTCCAGTATGTCCAGCACAGAGGTTATGAACAAGTGGAGGCTGCAAGGAGCCGAGCCCTGTCTTCTGGGAGCTCCTGGCTGGGCTGAACAGAGGTGCTATGGATGGAGCAGGCCCTTCTGAGCAGGCTCTGGGAGACGGACTGGAAGGAGGGGAGAAGGAGCTTGGCCTGGCTGGAGAGGAAGGGTGGTCAATGCCCGGATGGCCTGATGCCCTCCCCAGGCTGGTTTCCAAACCAGCGCAGAGAGGGCATTTGGCACCAATGTCCCATGAGATGACCAGCACATTACTTGTCCCCTGTGTCTTGGGGCTTCTAATTTTGGTGCCCACTGAATGCCACTTCTGTTTGATGAATGTGGGGATACCTTCCATGCCCTTTGTGCCTCTCTAGCCTTTTGGTACTGGACAAGGGTAACACTGGCAGATGGTGGGCACAGGAAGGCTCAGAGAAGCAAAGGAGGACAGACCCAGATTCCCGGGTCTGAGACAGCCGGTCACAGGAGAGCAAGCCTTTTAAGCACTCCCAGTAAGTTCCTTCTTCTGGCTAGAAAGGGCAACTGGATGCTTGCCCTGCATATAAATTTAAACATGGGCTCTGGGCTGGGCAGGACTAGACCCTGGACTGTACTAGGCCCTGCATGGGGTCTGTGAGTTTAGAGCAAGCCAAGAAGCCAGGGTGAGAGGGAGAGGAAGGACAGAACAGGGAGGGAGCAGACAGGGGCTCTTTTCTTCACTTCAATCAACCTCTCACACCACAGAACACTGCTAACTGCTCTGAGGCTGTCCCTTAAGGCACTCACATCCTGAGAGGGAAATAGATGTGTAAACAGACTAGGGCAATCCAGCGTATGGAGTGGTGGTCTACCATGGTCCAGAGGTGGGGAGGCGGGATGGGCATCAGGGAAGGAGGCACAGAACAGGAGAGCATTGAGGGAGCTTCGGAAGTAGACCCAGGAGATTTCTAAGATTCGGTTGAGGGACACTCCTTGCAGAGGCTTCAGCATGAACAAACGCCTGCATGGATCACTGGGAATGTACAAGGTAATTATGTAGGGCTAGATTCTTGCTTCCCAACCTTGTCCTGAGGAACATTAGTTCTGAGGATGTGGAGCGATGTTACTTGAAACGAGAGTTCTCATGGTCGGATATATTTGGGAAACACTGGACTAAACAATGAACAGCACAGGTCACAAGATCAATATACAAAAGTCAATTCTATTTCTATATATAGCAATGAAGAATGAAATTAAGAAAACAATTAATTTACAATAGCATCAAAAAGAATAATATATTCAGGAATAAATTTAGCCAAGGAGGTGTAAGATTTATACATAGGAAGCTACAAAATATTTCTGAAAGAAATGAAAGAGGATGGGAGTAGATTGAAAGACATCCCATATTCATGGATTGGAAGACTTAATATTGCTAAGATTGCAGTACTCCTTATATTGATGTACAGATTCCATGCAATCCCTATCAAAATCTCAGGTGGCTTTTTTGAAGAAATTTATAAACTAATCCTAAAATTTATATGAAAATGCAAGGGATCACTGGTAGAGATGTAAAATTGTATAGCTATTTTGACAATTTGGCAGTTTCTTACAAAACGAAACATACTCTTACCGTATGACTCAGCAGTCGTGTTCCTTGTTATTTACTCAAAAGAGCTGAAAACTTATGTCCACACAAAAACTTACACACAGATGCTTACAGCACTTTTATTCATAATTTCCAAAAGTTAGAAGCAACCAACATGTTCTTTGGTAGGTGAATGGATGAACAAACTGTATACATCCAGATTATAGAATATTATTCAGCACTAAAAAGAAATCAGCTATCAAGCCATGAAAAGACATGAAGGAATCTTAAATGCATATTACTGAGTGAAAGAAGCCAGTCTGTAAAGGCTACATACTCTATGATTTCTATACGACATTCTGAAAAGGCAAAAGTATAGAGACAAGAAAAATATCAGTGGTCTTCAGGCATTGGGAGAGGGAGGGATAAGTAGGTGAGGCACAGAGGATTTTAGAGTAGTGAAACTATTCTGTATGATACTATAGTGGTAAATATATGTCATTATACATTTGTCCAAACCCATAGAATGTACATCAAGAGTGAACCCTAATGTAAACTGTGGACTCTGAGTATAATGATGTGCCCGTGTAGGTTCATCAGTTGTAACAAGAGTCCCACGCTGGTGCAAGATGTTGATCATGGAGGAGGCTATGCATGTGTGAGGGCACAGTTACATGGGAAATCTCTGTAACTTCTGCTCAGTTTTGCTGTGAACCTAAAACTGCTTGAAAAAAAAAGTGTATCTTAAAATAAGTCTACTAAAAAATACAAGAACATTGGCAGGCTCATACTTTCCAATTTCAAAACTCACTACAAAGCTCTAGTAAGACAATGTGGCACTGGAATAAGGACAGACATATAGACCAATGGAATGCACATGAGAGTTCAGAAACATATCCTCACACTTATGGTCAGTTGATTTTCAACAGGTGAGCCGAGCCAGTTCAGTGGGAGAAAAAATAGTCTTTCCAGTAAATGATACTGGCACAACTGAATACCCACATGCAAATGAATGAAGTTGGACCCCTTCCTCATACCATACATAGAAATTAACTCAATATACATTAAATACCTAAACAGAAGTAAGGCTGAGACTGGTAAAGGCCAGGCTATTGGGGCTGGAGGCAGGACAGTTGGATTACCACCTAATTAATGCCTCTGAGTATTTTACAATAATCCTTATTTTTTTTCCTGGAATTTAGAGGTTGATAAGTGTCACTGACAGATCCTGGGGTTAATCAGTAGAGATAGGAAGGGTCTATAAAGGTTTTCCATCTCTCCTCCAATTACCTGCTTTAAAAGTTGGTGGGAGTGGGGGATTAAAGATGGCGGCATGAGAGGTGAGACAAAGGCCTCCTCCTAAAACCACATCTAATATGAAAATATAATTAATACAACTAATCCTGAAAGAGCAACAGGAAAGAAGGCTATGCCAGACTGCATACACCTGGAGAAAAGAACAGACCTCACAGAACAGGGTAAAGTAGCAAAGCCATGATATGGTGGGACCCAATCGCTTCTCACACCCCAACTCACTGGTGGGAGGAAGAGAAATGGAGCAGGGAGGGAGTAGAGGCCTGGGACTGCTGAACACCCAGCCCTGGAGATCTGCTCTGGGAGCACAAACCTACATTGCATGGCGCTCTGGTGGTTAGTGGGGTTGGAAAGTTAAGACAGGTGGAATACCCGGAGAGTCTGAGATTCCAACCACTTATGGAAAACAGGGATCCATATCCAGCTGCTTTGGGACAAAAGAAAAGCGGGCAATCTGAGAGACTTCCTAACAGGGAGACGGCTGCTAAAGGGGCAAGGATTGCACAAAGATTACTGCTCAGGAGAAGGCACAGGTAGACAAAATTGTCCAGGCTCACTCTGCACAGCAAGTTGGGAACTTTCAGGAGTTTCAGGCATTCCATCCCACGGGCTGGCTACAAAGCTCCAAGACACCCCACTGTGATACTCAGCCTGCTGCACCTTCCTCCTGGCCAGCCTGCACCTGGCTCGCAAACTGGCAGCCCCTGCCTGTGGTGTCAGGTCAGCCAGAGGGAAGCCCCGCCTACGGCAGCTACAAACACAAAGCATAGAGGCTTATACCTGTGTGTTCGGCCCACTGGTTCTGGCAGTAGAGACAGGCATAGCAGCCAGGAAACATGAAATAGTTCTTTCCTCCCCCCAAGCACCAGTACTGCTCCCCTGCAACCCCCGACATCACTCCAGTGGCTGAGCAGATCCAGAGAGTAGAGCTTCTGGGCACTAGAGGGCGCCACATACAAATATGAAACATCAAAGGAACCTGGTCCAAACCCAAATCCCACAAACACCAGAAAAGGGGTCAAGTGAAACTGAGCTCATCAATCTTCCTGAAAGAGATTTCAAAATAAAAATCATAAACACGCTCATGGAGGTACAGAAAAATATTCAAGAACTCAGGAATGAATTGAGGAGGGAGATCCGATCATTATGGAATACAATGGAGGGATTTAAAAGCATATTAGATACAGTGGAGGAGATGATAACTGAAATAGAAATTAGAGAAGAGGAATACAAAGAAGCTGAGGCACAGAGAGAAAAAGGAATCTCTAGGAATGAAAGAATATTGAGAGAACCGTGTGACCAATCCAAACAGAACAGTATTCGTATTATAGGGGTATGAGAAGAAGAAATAAAAGGCATCCAGATTGGTAAAGAAGTTAAACTGTCACTGTTTGCAGATGACATGATATTGTACAGAAAAACTCTAAAGAATCCACTCCAAACTACTAGATCTAATATCTGAATTCAGCAAAGTTGAGGGATACAAAATTAATACACAGAAATCTCTTGCATTCCTATACACTAACAATGAACTAGCAGAAAGAGAAATCAGGAAAACAACTCCATTCACAATTGCATCAAAAAGAATAAAATACCTAGGAATAAACTTTATGAAAGAAGGGAAAGACCTTTACTCTGAAAACCACAAGACACTCTTTAGAGAAATTAAAGAAGATACAAATAAATGGAAACACATCCTGTGCTCATGGATAGGAAGAATTAATATTGTCAAAATGGCCATCCTGCCTAAAGCAATCTACAGATTCAATGCAATCCCTATCAAAATACAAACAGCATTCTTCAATGAACTAGAGCTGATAGTTCTAAAATTCTTGTGGAACTACAAAAGACCCTGAATAGACAAAGCAATCCTGAGAAGGAAGAATAAAGCTGGGTGGATTACACTCCCTGACTTCAAGCTCTACTACAAAGCCACAGTAATCAAGACAATTTGGTATTGGCACAAGAACAGACACATAGACCAATGGAACAGATTAGAAGCCCAAATATAAACCCAAGCATACATGGTCAATTAATATATGATAAAGGAGCCATGGACATACAATGGGGAAATGACAGCCTCTTCAACATCTGGTGTTGGCAAAACTGGACAGCTACATGTAAGAGAATGACACCGGATTATTGTCTAACCCCATACACAAAAGTAAACGCGAAATGGATCAAAGATCTGAATGTAATTCATGAAACCTTAAAACTCTAAGAAGAAAACACAGGCAAAAATATCCTAAATAAAATCATGAACAACTTTTTCCTGAATGCATCTCCTTGGGCAAGGGAAACAAAAGCAAAAATGAACACATGCGACTACATCATGCTAAAAAGCTTCTGTATGGCAAAGGACACCATCAGCAGAACAAAAAGGCATCCTACAGTATGGGAGAATATATTTGTAAATGACATATCTGATAAGGGGTTAACATCCAAAATATATAAAGAACTCAAATGCCTCAACAACCAAAATGCAAATAATCTGATTAAAAAATGAGTGAAGGATATGAACAGACACTTCTCCAAAGAAGAAATTCAGCTGGCCAACAGGCACATGAAAAGATGCTCCACATCACTAATTATCAGGGAAATGCAAATTAAAACCACAATGAGATAACACCTCACACCAGTAAGGATGGCCACCATCAAAAAGACTAAGAACAACAAATGCTGGTGAGGATGTGGAGAAAGGGGAACCATCCTACATTGTTGGTGGGAATGTAAGCTAGTCCAATCATTGTGGAAAGCAGTATGGAGGTTCCTCAAAAAACTAAAAATACAAATACCATTTGAGCCAGGAATTTCACTCCTAGGAATTTACCCAAAGAATACAAGTTCTCAGATTCAAAAAGACCCATGCACCCATATGTTTATCGCAGCACTATTTACAATAGCCAAGATATGGAAGCAACCTAAGTGTCCATCAGTAGATGAATGGATAAAGAAGAAGTGGTACATATACACAATGGAATACTATTCAGCCATAAGAAAGAAACAAATCCTACCATTTGCAACAACATGGATGGAGCTGGAGGATATTATGCTCAGTGAAATAAGTCAGGCATAGACGGACAAGTACCAAATGATTTCCCTCATTTGTGGAGTATAACAATGAAGCAAAAACTGAAGTAACAAAATAGCAGGAGACTCAATAGACTCCAAGAAAGGACGAGCAGTTACCAAAGGGGAGGCGTGGGGGAGGGTGGATGGGGAAGGAGGGAGAAGGGGATTGAGGGGTATTATGATTGGCACACATGGTGTGTGGGGAGGATCATGGGGAAGACAGTGTAGTGCAGAGAAGGCAATAGTGACTCTGTGGCATCTTACTACTGTGATGGACAGTGACTGCAGTGGGGTATGGGGGGAACTTGATTATATGGGTGAATGTAGGAACCACATTGTTTTTCATGTGAAACCTTCATAAGAATGTATATCAATAAAACCTTAATAAAAAAAAAGTTGGCAGGAGTGGACATTGGTACAAACCTTTGGAGGACAATTTTGTAGTTAATAACAGCCTCCCCCAACAATGTGAGAACCTTACCACCCTATAATTTCCCCCTTTGGCATGAAATTTTAGCCTCATGGAGCAGAGAGAAGTAGGTATAAAGGTATTCATCACACAACTGTTTGTAACATCCTGTTTTGTAGATCAGTTTTAAACATAGTCCCAATTCCCCATAATTTCTGTATCCCTTTCCAATGTCACTTTGCAGTGTTTTCCATCAAGAGGTGGAGCTGGTTTTTCCGCCCACTGAATCTGGACTGTCCTCTAACTCGTTGTAGCCAATGGAATGTGGTGGCAGTGGTCATGTGCCAGTTCCAAATGTTGGCCTCAAGAGTCCTTGGATGCTTCTCCTTGCTCTCTTGGAAACCTGCTACCAACATGAGGACAAGCCCAGGCTGGTTCGCTGCAGAATGAGAGCATGTGGAAGAGAAGAGAATCATCTCAAGTGAGGCCATTCCCGACCAGCCAGCTCATAGCCAGTCCTCCAGCTGACTGCAGGTGCCAGAATAGACCCATCTAGGAATCAGCCTAGCTGAGCCCGGACTGCGGCCGGCCAGCTGACTTCCAGACTTGAGAGCATGATAAATGCTTTTTTTTAAAAACCACTAAGCTTTGGGATTGTCAGGTAACCATTATTTATAGTACTAAGAAGGTGGAGGCAACCCAGACGTCCACTGACATGGAGTTGGAGGTATAAAAGTTGGTACAACCATACAATGGGAGCCCTGCAGCCATTCAGAAATAAGGTCAGTTTGTACGTACTGACCTGGGAGATGTCCATGATATATTGATAAGAGAAAAAGGCAAGGGACTAATCAATACATGTGCCATGACCCCATTTTTGTTTTTTTTTCAAGTCTGTGTATAAAAATTTAGAGAATAGATACAACTAGGAGAAAGTTGGCAATGGTAGACGGCAAGCTATTCATCAGGGCTGTCCCTAGAGGAAGCAGGGAGGAGTTTTATATTTTTGTTCTCTTAGTTTTTAAAAGTGAAAATTATTTGGAAGAGAAACAAAGTCGGTGTTCTCGATGACGGGTTTGTTGGCATTGGTGCCCAGCTGTCTTCATATGGATGCTCCAGCTTTTTCTTCTCCACCCTGGCCTGAGCCCAGCTCCTCCTGCAGCAAAAAAACACATCCTGAACTCCCCCCACACCCGCTCACTCACTCAGGTGTTCACTACGCATCCCTCACCCCTTTAGCTATGTGCCTTCAAATATCAGGGGAGGAAGATCCTTTGGGGACCCAGTCCAGCCTCCAGAGTGCAGGTGCAGGGAAGCCACGGCACAGAGGGGTCAAGGACACACTGCGGGTCTCTTTGAGGAGAGGCTGCATGTCCTGAGGACCCGGTCCCCTCGAAGAGGCCACAGCGACCCCCGTCTCCAGCCCTGAGGGGCCCCCAGGATCAGGGATGAGTTTCTTCCTTTTGAGGAGTTGGAGGAGGCTGTGGGGTAACGGAAAAAGGACAGAGCCGAAGGGGAGGAGGGATAAGGTGGGGGTGGGCGTCAGAGCCAGCCTCAGCCCCGGCGCCGCCGGCTGCAGCCAGATAATAAGCAAGAATAACAGAGGAAAGAGAGGAAAATGTCACACATGTTCTGGTGCCATTAGCCACCGGAGAAGGGAAATATCACATAATTAGGCCAGGTCTTTGTTGGCCTTTGTGGAGACCGTGCCTCGGGGGATGGGCCTGTTTACCCAGGGCAGCAGGAAGGGGCAGTGAGTCCAGGAACCAGGTCTGGGGCTCTGGAATGTCCGGAACTGCCGCGCCCCAGCCCCCGGGGCCTGATGACTGCTGGTGGGGGAAGGACGGGCCCAGGGGCGGGGTGGGGCTTGTTCCACCTCGAGACTAAGACTTGGGGCTCAGAGGCTTCCTTGCAAAGCTGCCTTTGCCGCTGTTTGTTTATATTTCCCTCGTCATTACCCAAGTCACAGAAACACCCGGGTAATAGCTGTAAAATTACACACTCGCAGCTAATTCGGGTATGACTCTTGGCATAGCAGCCGTGTTTCAAAAAGAAATAAACAAGGCCTGAAATAAAAGTTGGCAGGAATACAAATCTGCAGCCATGAGGCTGACTGCCCCTTCCCCGTGCAACAACTCTCCCTCCGTGGCACACACACTCACACCCAGGCCCGTGGACCCACAGGCCGGCCTCCCCATTCCCCTCCGGGCCACGCAGGCGCTCTTACCACTGCTCCCCACCCCCAGTCCAGGGCTGGGCTGGGTCCCCATTTTTGCAGGCTCAGGCTACTACCCTGTCCTGACTCTCTTCCTCTGTGGGGTACCCACCTTCCTTTCTCTCCAGCTAAGGATGGTCTAACCACCAGCTCACTATTCACTCATTCATTCAACACAGGTTTCTTGAGCATGAACTCTGGGCCAGGCACTGTGCTCTGGTGGTGAGAAAATACAGACATGGGTTCTTGTCTGGTGCAAGGAACGGATACCAGACAACTAAACGCATGAATAAATGTATAAATGGGAGAAGTGTTCTAAAGGGAAAGAACAGTGCGGACTGGGAGAGGAAGATGGAGGGCCTGCTTCAGATCGGAGATTCAGGAAACACTCCTTTTGGGAGAACAGAAAAGCCTGTTTGCAAAGAGGCCTGGAGGTCGGGGTTTCCTGGGTACCGAGTGGGGAGTAGCATAGCCCCAGTGGAGGTGCACAGGCCCTGAGAAGGGACTGCAGTGCGACGGGCCAGCAGGGCTGGGGAGGAGTGTGATGTGAACTGGCACCGAGAGGCCTCGTACAGGTGGGCGCTGCAACCCACCTTAGCAAGCTGGGAAGGACTGTAAGATTCTTAGGCAAGGGGGGATGAGAGCTGATCTGTGGTTTTGAAAGGTCTCCCTGGTTGGCTGTGAGAGGCTTACAGAGGAGCGAGAAGCGACGCCAGCAGCAGGGGAGGCTGTTGTAGTCATCCTGGTGAGAAATGGCAGTGGCCTGGGAAAGGACTGTGGCCATGTGGACAAGGAGAGAGGGAGGGGTGAGGGCAGCCCCCGAGGCAGACAGGGCTTGGGTTTCCGGGGTGAAGGAGAAGGAGTCAAAGGGAGCTCGTAGATGAAGGTGCATTTCCTGAGATGGGGAGACCACAGGAGGGACAGGTTTGGGACATGTGTCTGAGGAACGCAGAGATGGTGCTTAAAGCCACAGAGATGGACAAGGTTGCTCAGGGAGGGAGAGAAGGGAGCAGAGGTATCTGGACACGTGTGACTCTCATCTGGCATCTGTGACCGAATACCCCTCTGCCCATTGACAGTAACATAACAATAAAGGTCCTAACCAGAATTTGTCCAGAGGATTAAAGGGGGAGTGTCAGCCCTTTGCATCAGAAGCAGCCCCTTGGGATCTGCTCAAGGCCTGGGAGGTTGGCGGGGAGAGGGTGGGGATGCTCCACATTGCAGCTAGGGACCCAGGGGGACCCATGGAGCTCACCGCAGAGATGGGAGACGTGAAGGTCGACGGGTGGGAGCAGGAGAGGCAGAGGGAGGAGATGCTGGCTGGGCTGGGCTGGCCAGGGAAGACAGAGACAGAAGGTAGGGGGTGCAGTTGGGCCAGGGCAGCACGAGGCTCTCTGTCTCCTCCTGGGCCAGGGCTGCAGGAAGGAGTTAACAAAGAGCAATGTCCTAAGAGGCCCTCTGACTCTGGCTCACCCCAACACCACAGAGTGTAAGGGAGCATGAGCATGTGAGCTGGGCTGGAGATAAGGGTGCCAGACCCCTCGTTCCCCACCCCTCTCCTCCTGAGAAAACCTCAGGCAGGTGGGGGTGGGGGTGGGAAGGTGGGGTGGAGGGGGGCCGAAGGGGAGCCCTGAGATGGGAGGCAGGAGACCTGGTTCAGAGTCCCTGAGTCTGCCCGGTCCCCAGGCTCCCTGTGAGGGGGCTGATGGTGGTCCTGCCTGCCTTAGACTGGGGGCCCAGATCCCCCTTGGCCTAACCCCAGTTCCCTCCAGCCCTAAGCTCCACTGTCCCCACTTCTTGTCTAACTGTGTGGGGGCTGGGGGTGGGACAGGTTTGCTCATGTGCATGTTTCCTGTATTCCACGTGCATTTGAGTATTTATAAAACATGCACAAGCATGCTTACATGTGTTGCATATGCTTACACATGTGTGTGCACATGCATGTACAGGTGCCAGAGCCTGAGGAGAGGGGTTGGCCCCGGCTGAAGCCGAGAGAGGCAGCCTCCTAAGGCCCAGCTCAGTCTCCCTCCCGAGGGAATCCCCATCCATCTCCCTAGCCCCACCCACCATTGCCGGGCTCCTCTACCATGGAGCTCCTGGAGCTGGGATTGTACCCACTGCCCTGCGGTTGGGTCACAGGACTTCTCTGGGGGCCTCAGACTGACCCCTAGCTGCCCTGGAAGAGGTAGGGACTCCTCCTCGTCTTTGTCAGGCTGGTGGGCTATGCCAGGAACAGACACCCCAGGGTCCCCAGACCTGCTAAGGAGAGGCTACTGGGGCTTCAGGATGAGTGTTCACTCTGGCCTGGGGTTACTAAGGGGGCTATGTGCTTCAGCAACACGTAGCTGGACCCCAGGGACCCCGGACAGGGTCTGGCTCCAGCCTCCTTGCCCTGGCAGAGCTCTGGGAAGGAAAGGCTGCAGGCCAAGTGACCGTCCCATCACCTGGACACTTGTGTAAGGGAGGTCTTGTTGAACGAACTCTGACCTATACACCATAAACCATCTAGGTTTCAGGTCCAGCCCTGCCACTGATAAGTCCTTTGTTGCTGGACAACTCCCTCCTCTCAGGGCTCAGCTTGCTGATGCAGAAGATCAGCAGGGGTTGGGGGTGGACTGGGTGACCCTTGAGGGCCTGTCCAGCTCTAATGCTTTGTTGCATAACTGAAGCGGAGGCAAGCAACCTTTGGCCACTGAAGACCAGCCCAGCAGCATGGGTGGGAGGCACGGGCAGGGAATTCAGAGGGCACAGCGTCATTTGCAGGACCCTCCCAGCCACAAAGGCTGGTACCACCCTGCATTCACTCCACGCTGGTCGTATGAAAGCCTCTTCCTAAAACCTTTGGCTCACTTGACAACTACATATTCATCTGCGTTCTGTGCCTTCGGGAGCTCGCAGGCCCTGGAGAGACACACCATGCAATCTCAAGCCAAGAGCTACAGGAGAAGCGAGGGTGGCAACCTCCAGCCTGGGGCTCCAGGGCACATCCTTGTCTATACCTTCCTGGCGTCTCCTGCATCTCAACACGGCTAGGGAGAGAGTGGCCCCAGCAGAAGCTGAAAATCCTTATTTATTATTTTGAAAAGGGAATACATTCTCATGTTTCAAAAATCAAAACAATATAACATGGTATAGAGTAAAAATCTCCCCTCCCTCTCCCTATTCTGTAAACCCTGCTTTCAGTTTCCTGTGTGTCCTTTCAGGGCTTCATTTTCTTTCAGAAGGACAAATATGAACAGCTTCTGCACGGATGACTAAGTGATTTGGGGCTTGTGTGGCGTGGTGAGAGTCCAGCCTTCCGTCACTGCCCACCCACAAACCCAGGCCTGCAACCATCACAAGATGATACTCAATCGGACCCTTTCAAATATTTATGAAACACTGATGGATTCTCTCAGTCTGAAATTGTAGCTTTCATGGAATTTGGCTTTATTAGCCATAGAGTCACCCTTTTCCCTGGGCCGCCACCTGGATGCATGCATCCCTCTTGGGCATCTGGCCCTGTGGGCCCAGCTGCTTCCGCTCTGTCAGCTTCCTGCTGGAGGCTCTTGGCTTCTTTACTCTTGGGCACTGGTTGGAAAGAACACAGAGAAGCCAAACGTCAGGGCTGGGGCAGGAGCCCGGGGCTGGGGCGTGGGCAAGGCCACTTCCCTCCCTGAGCTCAGCAACCTCATCTGGAAAGGGCGAAGTGTGGTCAGTCCTTGAGTTCCTCGCTGCTTCAGGGGACCCGCCCCAGTTTCCCAGCCGGGGCTCCCTAAGTGCAGATGGTTCTTCTCTTCCTCCTTCATCTCCTCCCCCATCCCCCCGACACAGGGCAAAGCAAGGCCGGGCCCTTTCTTCCTCACCGTATGGCAGAATCAAGGTGCCATGATTCTGGGAAGAGGCTGTTTCCGCAGGATCTGAGGGGATCGGGGCCCCTGGGCCTCATCGCAGCTGGTCCCTGGCTCGTGGGTTCTTCACGCTGGTGCGGGAAGGAGTGGCTGTTTCGAAGCTGATGGGCCCGAGCCTGATCAGGGGCGAGGAATGGCCAGAGAGCACGGCTGGCTGACTGCTGGTGGGGGGCAGCCGGAGCAGAGCCAGGCGGGGGCCCCACCTGGGGCCAGGGAAGCTGTGGGGGAGTCTCGTTATCCCCGCCCAGCATTTTGAAATGTGTGCGTGTGCGTGTGTGTGTGTGTGTGTGTGTGTGTGTGTGTGTGTGTTTAATTTTATGGTCTTATGATCTTAAAAATATTTAAACATAGATTCAAGTAATATGAATACATAAACACATTTTCACCCCAAAAACATGAGCAATATGTGCACAATTCATACAGGAGGTTCTCTTCCCTCTGGAGCATCATCTGCTGTTTACAGTTTGCTGTGTTGGCATTGTTAACAGTTTCTCATGTGGTTCGTGGACTTTTACCCACATATTGTATTTATATACAAAATATCTACATGTGCAGATATGGATCTTATCCATAAATAAGATCTCTTTGATATAGCTTGTTTTGGAATTTACTTTTTTCCCCATAAGTTCAGGGGATCTTTTCATGTTATTATATATAGATCTGGTTTACTCCTTTTAACTGCTTCTAGGCATATCTTACAAAGGATGGGCCTTAATTATCTTTCTCTTTTTTTATTGAAGCCTTGTTGATATACAATCTTATGTTGGTTTCAATCATACAGCACAGTGGTTCAACAGCTATCCATATTATTAAATCCTGAGCCCCTCTAATGCAGTTACTATCTATCCACATAGAAGGATGTTACAGAATCATCGGCTATATTCTCCCTGCTGCACTACCATCCCTGTGACCACTGTATATTGTGATGTGAACTACTGTGCCCCTTTATGCCCCTCCCTTCCCCAGCCCACCCTAACCCCTCCTCCTTGGTAACCGCTAGTCACTTCTCAGTGTCTATGAGTCTGTTGCCGTTTCGTTCCATCTGTTTTGCTTTGTTTTTATACTCCACAAATAAGTGAAATCGTATGGTATTTGTCTTTGTCTGCCTGGCTTATTTCACTGAGTGCAATACCCTGTAGATCCATCCATGTTGTTGCAAATGGCAGGATTTCTTTTCTTTTTATGGCTGAATAATATTCCATTGTGTATATGTATCACAGCTTCCTTATCCATTCATCTACTGATGGACACTTAGGCTGCTTCCACATCTTGGCTGCTGCAAACAGTGTGGCCACAAATATAGGGGGGCATGTATGTCTTTGAATCAGGGATTTTGTTTTCTTCAGGTAAATTCCTAGGAGTGGAATTACTGGATCAAATGGCATTTCTATTTTTAGTTTTTTGAGGCACCTCCATGCTGCTTTCCACAGTGGTTGCACCAATCTACATCCCCACCAGCAGTGTGGGAGGTGCCCCTTTCTCCACATCCTCACCAGCATCCTTCTTGTCTTTTGGATGCCAGCCATCCCCACTGGTGTGAGGTGATACCTCATTGTGGTTTTAATTTGCATTTTCCTGATGATTAGCTATGTGGAGCATCTTTCCATGTGCCTGTTGTGAATAGGCCTTAATTATCTTAACAATTCCTCTAACTATGGACATTCAGCTTGTTTCCATTTTTTTGGATTTCTGTTTGTTTTTTCTGTTACAAACAGTTGATACCAGGAATGTCCTTGACAATCCTGCACTCCTGGCCTAGCTCAGACCTTCCCTCAGTCCCCAGGTGCACAGGGCCTGCCTGGCCAGAGGAAAGTGTCTGATGCCTGTGGCCCTTGCACAGAAAGGCCAATGGCTGCTCCCCCCAGTGAGGGAAGCAGAATGCTGAGCCCAAGGGCACAGGCAGGTGTGGTGGCATTCTGCACAGGGGGATGGTGTGGTGAGGCTAATGAGGCCGCCGTCATGTCCTGCCCTGTCTCTCATACCTGACTCTTTCTGGTTCCTTCCCAAGGCAGCCCCAGGGGGAAACGTGAGGGCTTAGCAGGAGGAGGTCGTCACTTAGTGGCCACAAACCAAAATGGTCAGAGGGGAGCTGGGACATAGGAGTGTACCTTCAGACCACAGTGAGGAATTGGGGGTCCACTTTCTCTGAGCGCTTACTGGGTGCCAGGCACTGTGTGAGGAGATCTGGATACTATTTTACTTCAACCTGGTGGCGTAGCAATGCTTCCATTTACAAACCCTGGTACTGCAGCTGGGAGAGGCAGGTGGCTTGCCCAGGCGGCTTGGCCCCCCTGCCTGACGTCACAGGGCAAGTGGATACCCTGCCTCCCCTGGCTGCTTCCCTTTGGTCTTTCAGCCCCCTGCCGATGATGCCAAGTCTGCAGCCCACAGGTCTCCTGCCACCATGGGGCTGTCAGGCGGTGTGGTGGCAGCCCCAGACAGGTGGAACACAGGACAGGTGGGAGCCCCACACAGACTGATAGGGGAGAGGGGAGAAGGCTGGGCTGGCATTTCTGTGTGCCTCCAGCCCCTGCCAAGTATAGACCCACTTGAAGAGGCCCCAGGCCATTGCGCTGGGCTGGGCTGTGTCTCTGCCGTGTGTGGGGGCTGCACAGGGGCTGCTCGAGGGGTAACCCTTGAGCACTGACTCCAGCCCTGGGAGTCCTAAAATGGCCACCTAAGATATTGCCTCAGGCTGGGGCCACCCTGAGAGACAAGGGAGAGAGCAGCCTGGTGGGGACAAGGGGCAGGAGAGGAGGTGGTCTGCGGAGATCACATCTCTGCCTTCTGTCTCTGTCATTCTGAAGGTGTTATTCCTGCTGCCCCAGCACTGTAGCTTGACACCCCCATGGCACACCGGTGAGCTGGCTGTCCTGCCGTCTCCTGGGACTCTGCGATGCTGGAGGGTGCCAGGGGCCTCATGAACCAAGGCCACGCCTGCCACCCCGGCTCTGTGTCCCCCAGGGGCTCTGCAGGTGTGCAGTGCAGGCACTTCCGTCACTCCCCGCTGCATGGCTGTGCAGAGTCTGCAGTAAATGTGGCACCATTAGGGAGACAGGGGACAGGACCGGCTGTACAGCAGCGCGCACAGCGACAGTGCCCCAGGCAGGTGCCCTCCGGCCATGCCCAAGGGCTTGTCTCCTGGAGCTGCTCTCCCGGGCAGGTGTCCTTCTCTAGCATTTGGGTCTGAAATCTAGTTTTACGTGCCCAAGAAGGTCTGCTGGAGTGAACTGGGGAGAGAATGTCCCAGCATAGCCAGCCTTGCGGACATTTCCTGGGTCCTTCCCCTTCCCAGCGGGGACCCCATGTCTGCAGAGGCTGGCCACTCTCTTTTCTGCTCCTCGGAAGAAAAAAAATCAAAGTGGTGACAGATGGAGGAGGAGCCTCTCCTGGGAAGCACAGGGCCGGCCTCGGCTGCCCAAGCTCATTCCCTCAGGATGCTATTGGGCTCCGTGAGGAGCAGGCCCTGGGGTCTGGATAGGCGCTGGGGAGGCTGGGCGGGACTCTGGCATGCCTGGGCCTGGGCCTGGGCTGTGAGTTCGAGACCAAGGTTTTGGTCAAAGGGTGAGCACAATGGCCAGGGCCCTGTTGGCTGGGTGTGCCGAGGCGAGGCCTTCCTTACTGTCCGTTCACCCCTCCGTGTTAGGGCAAGACTAGGGTTTTCTTCAGATTCTCCAAAGCATCTGCAGTCCCCAAAGATGTCCCAACTCTGTGGACTAAGTCACCATCTCCAGGGAGCTCTTGGTGCAGAGCAAGAAGGGCAGGCGCCCTGGTTAAAGCCCCGCCTCCCAGCGGACGCAGCACCCCCTCTGCACTACCAGCCTGCACCCAAGCACCCCGAAGGGCCTTCCTGGCACCCCTGACTGGAGCCCCTCCCCATCCCAGCCTGCTCTCTGAGGGTCCCTGGGTTCCAGGGGACAAAGAACAAGAGAACTGGCTCCTGTCTTGAGGATCAGGAAGCACTAAGAGAAGCGCAGGGTGGCACACGGAGAGGCCCCTTTTCCCTTCCAGTGGAAGTTGGCAGGGAGGGAGGACCCGGTGGGGAGAGCTGGGGCTCTGTGATGCGGGGGTCTTGCTGTGTGCTGGTCCACAGCACGGAAGGATGGTGGCAGGGGACAGCAAAGGGGAGCCCTGCCCTCCCCTCAGAGGGACAGGTGGACAAATTCCAGGCTAAGCCACAGAGCTTGACTTCTGGGGCTGCAGGAGTTCAGGGATGGATACAACCCTGAGGCCCAGATCCATCAGTGAATGAGGCTCTGGCATTGGCAGAAGGCCTTAGCATCCCATGCAAGGGCCGGTTTCCTGGAGGAAGAGGAGGGAAACTGCACTGGGCAGCTCTCCTGAGCACGTGCTCTGATGCCAGACACACCGAGTCCTACCTCGTCGCTCACTGATGTGCGACATGAACACCTGGCTTCGCCTCTCTGAGCCGCAGTCCCCTTGCCTGTGAAATGGGAACACGCAGAGAGTCTAACCCAGAAGGCTGTGAAGATCTTAATTGTTTATAACAGTGCCTGGCACAGAGCGACTGCTCAACAAAGACGAGTCACTATTGTGATGATTTTCCTCAGTGTGATTCGAAGACGAGAAGACCAGACAAGAAGAAGGAGCAGTGGGCAGCCAGGCGGCGTCAGGGTGGGCCTAGGAGCTCCAGGGCTGGAATGACCTTGGAGGACAAGGGAACCCAACACAGAGGTAAAAGCAGCTGGTTCATGCCGTCCCTGAGCTCCAGCACCCCAACGCCGTGGACCAAATTTTGCCAGCTTTTAGCCCCAAACTCTTATGATGACTGACCCCTCCCCAAAATCCCAGAGCAGAACCAGTGGGATTTAGGTACAGTGATGGTTAGGAAAAGCCTTTGGGGCCTGAGATGGGGTAGGAAGGAAGTGAACGGCCACCTGCTTTGAACATGCACACAGTCAACTCTTCTGGGACTCGGTGGGTGGGTGGGTCAGTCTGAGTCATCAAGTTTCTCAAGGGACAGGGCAGGTCCCTTTCCTGGTCTGGGCCTCTCTTTCCTCCTCTGTACAAGGGGAAGGGGCAGCTGGAGCAGGCAACTAGAAAGGCCCAGCTGTCAGTGGCTGCTCCGGAGCTAGTGAGCAGAAGCCAGCTGTGGAGGATGGGGTAGCGGGCCTGACCTTGAGACGGCCCCCCAGAAGGAAGGGTGGCAGGAAGCTGGTATGGGGTAGACCCCGCAACCCCCTCCTGCTACCTGGTGGATGACAGTTTCTCCACTCTCTGAGCAAGGCTGAGGCTGACTGACAAGAAGGCTCCAGAGCCAGGCTGTCAGCAGGTGCCCCCTGCCACCTTTGTGTGGCTGATTTGCATAAAATTTGCACAAATCTGCATAATTTAGGAAGCAGCCAGTGCTCATCTCAGGCAGTCCAATTCACTGTAATTTCATGAGCTTTGAAATAGCCCTTTCTTCTCCTGCCCACTCCCCCTCCTGCTTCCCTTGTCTCTGAGTCTAGCCTGTCAGGTCCTGCTGCCTCTGTGTACCTTCCCAGGGCTGGAGGATGGGCCTCCCAGGCTTGCTTGGTCCCCAGAGACAGCCCCTCTGCAGCCCCTACGCGTAGTTGCCTGTGAGCTTGGCATTGGTCCCGGCCCAACCCTCTAAAAGGCCTTAACAAAGGAGGTCTCGGGACCCTGAGAAATCTCTAGCAGTTCACCAAGAATGAGTCAGGTCAAGTGACTACCCTTTTTTCTGACAGGGCAGTAGGGGGCAGGGGTGTCTGGGTTCCCTCAAGGATTTGTACCTGATGTTGGTGAGGCCAGGATGGTGCCCCAAGGCTCTAGGATAGGGCAAGGACTGTGATCAAACAGCTGTCCCCAAGGGAACTGATTCATGGACTGTCATCAGCCCAGATGGATGTCCCTACAGCTGTGCCACAGGGCCCCATCCCTGCCCTTTCAATATTTATTCTTGGATTAGTCAAGACTCTTTTGAGTACAAGTGACTCTAACTCAACTTCAACTGGCAAAGGCAAAAGAAAATAAAATGAAAGAGGTGATTTATTGGCCAATATAATTAAGAAATCCAGGAGAATATGGACTTCAGGCACAGCTGGATCTAGAGTCTTGAACGCTATCATGAGGACATTGTTTCTCTGCTCTGCTTTCCTTGGCGCTGGCTTAAACTGGCTCCCTCAATGTCATGGAAGCTCTAGTGTTATATCTTCCTGGCTCCAAGTCCAGGGGACTCAGAGCTCCTCACCAGTTCCAGTTAAAGTGAAGAATGTAGTCTTAGCGGTTTAGCTTGGGTCATGTGCCCTCATTGGCCAGGTCACATGGCCACCTGGGGCCAGGGAAGTCATCCCTACTATGAGGATTGAGATTAGGAAGGAGTTTCCTCTGGGGAAAACCAGGGCCCCTTTCCAGAAAACAGAGGGTGGAGATACTAGCCAGGCTGACACCAGCTGGGCACACGGTGCTTCGCATGGATGGATGTGTGGATGTCAATCTGAAGTGCAGGGAGCTGGAGACTGGGAAGGCGAGGTTTGTGAGGACTGACGCTGTGGGTGGGAGTGCGTGGTGGGTGGCTGCAGATGTGTTTCCTTCATGAGTTAACCCAGGCCTTGGGCAGGATTTGAATCCAGCTCCACTGGTACCTGGGCACTTGGTGGGGGAGCCATGGCACCCAGGGACCACAGAGCTCTGAGTCACCTGGCTCCTGAAAGGTGAAGACAGTGGCGCTGTGGAGCAGGATGGCTGGGCCCTCTGCACAAGGAACGGGCAGCACGGTCATTTAGCTCCAGCGGAAAGGAGGCAGGGAAGACCCTGGACTGCTTTCCAGCAAACGCTGGTCGAGCTCTGGTCCTTTAAAGCTAGGAAGGCTGAGTGGGAGCTTACAGACACAGGAAACCTCCACTTTAATACAACCCCTCATCAACTGTAGGCCTCCAACTCCCCCCGCGGCCAGGACTGCTGAGTCTGCGCCCCCACCTCAGACAAGCTCAGCCCTTTCCCTGGTCGCTCAGGCCCCTGTGCTGCCCCATCCAGGATGGAGACAAGCTCGAGCCTGGAGCCCCCAGCCCTGCCCACACCGGGGTGCCCACGCCAGTAGGACGGATCCTGTTGGCTTTGCCTGGGACTGGGCGGAGCTGAGGCCCCTCCTCGTGGGGACTCTGACCCGGGGAGGGCCAACGCTTGCCAGGCACTGCGCTAAGTGCTTTCATTAATTTAATCCTCGACAACTCTTGAGAAAGATAAAATGATCACCATCGGCTTCCTCCCCATTTTACAAATGAGAAGACTGAGACCCAGAGAGGGTAAGCAACTCGCCTGAGGTGGCACAACTAGCAAACAGCGGTGGGATTTTAACCTTGAAAACCCAGGTTTTTAATATTGTGCTGTGTCCCTTGCCTCCTCCTGTGCCTCGGTTCCACCATCTATACCACGTGCAGGATATGGCCTGGGTGCCATGCTGCCTGGGGTACAGGGAGGATCACATAAGATTCTAGAAGGCAAAGGCAGAAGAAAGTGGCCTCCAAGCCAGAGCCCTTGTCCTCACTGCTAGTGGGGGGCATGGGGAGCTGGGAGGCTGCAGATTCGGGAGATCTGGGAGGACAGGAGACGTGGAGGAGGGTGATCAGCTGCGCCTCCCGCCGCCAAGAGAAACAAGAGAGGGGCGGCTGGACTCCCAGAGCCCCCCCAGCTTCACTGCGCAGGCGTTTGCCTCCTCTGTCTCTGCGTGCGCCTGTCCCTGGGCAGACTTCACCCCGCCTTCCCTAGGCAGATCCTCACAGAATCAGCCAGTCCTCCCTTGTGGTGCCCATGACAGCTGTCCGGGGCGAGAGGGAAGGGGAGGCCAGTGTCTGCAGCCTGGAGCAGGGAGCAGGTCTCCCACCATGCCACACAGCCAGGGCCACACGAGCTCATCTGTGAGCTGCCTCACGCTGCATGGATCTCCCTGGGAAGCCGCTAATCCTGTCTCATGCCTCCTGTCTCCTGGGGGGCAGCTTCCGGAGGGTCAGCCCGCCCCACGCAGGAGACATCTGAGGCACTTCCCGACTTAACGGTTTCAGATTCCAGGCCCTGAGCAGCTGTGTGAATTTCCTTCCAAGTCCTCGGTTCCGCAGATGCCAGCCTGTCCGGCCAACTGGTGGTTACCCGGCAACGCAGCAAATATTTGGGCCCGTACGGCTGGTCTGTGCCCCTCTCCTGGTTTTAGTGAGACCCCGGAAGGCATGCAGCCCCATGGGCTTGGCCTACTTTTAAAAAATATCTGGACACCAAGTAAAAATAACTCCATTTGGCAAAACCTTCCTGCTGACCCTTTCTCCAGAGCTTTCTATCTGGGGACCTGGGTGGGTAGGCAGAGGGGCTGGCAGAGATAAGGAGGGGATGGCGTAAGAAAACCGAGGTCTAAACCTGGCTTCCGAACCTTTGGTGGGTGGGAATAAGGGGTGTCCCCCCTCAGATGTGCTCACCCCAAGAATTGCCCATCTCAGTCCCAGGCCTGCAGCGGGCTCCCCTCAAGGCCCCCTTACTGCCCGCCCCACACTGGCATCCATCTGCCTCCTGGGTGCCTCACTGGCCCTCTTGGCCCCTCCAGCTCAAGCTCCACACTGGAGCCAGGACCCGCACTAAGACGCACTCTGACTCCCTCATAATATCCTGCAAGCCCCTTGGGGGGGTGCCTTGCTCGGCCCAGCCCTCTGCCTCCTCTCCCCACTTCCCTGCAAACTCTCTGCTCCGGCCATTTCCCACTGCCCAAACCAGGCCCCTGTGGGGGCTGTTCCCCCGGGACCACCCCATGCGTGCCTCCCCACCCTCCCAGTGTCCACCTGGCTATTCCCAGCACCTTCGTCAGGATGTCCAGCTTGGGTCAGCTCCTCCGGCACTCCTGGCCCGACGCCTGTCAGTCCCCCTGAGCAGGGACTTTTTCTTTACTAGTCTGTCTCACACCATCCCCGTGCCCCGCCCACGCTGCCCTGGTCCCAGCCACACTGTCTGGGGAGCACCTGGGGTAGGGCCACTGCTGGCCCATACAGTGCCTTTGTGCAAATTAGAGAGAGAGATGTCCTTCCTCAGGTGGCCACAGCCTCACACCAGAGTGCCGGGCTTGACAGGTGGAGCATGGGCCAGACTTCAGTCCTGCCTCCACCCCCCGCTGGCCCCTGTGACCCGGAGCGCTGGCACATCACAGCATGGGTACTCAAAGGAAACAGGTTGAAAAGCTGGCACGGGCCGTGTCCATCTTTGTAGATGCTCATTTCCATGGATTTCATTCCTGTTCTCAATGAGATTGTACAAACCAAAACCACGGCTGGAATAGGCAGGCGGGCTGTCCAGGACGGGGAGGGCACTAGGAGTGTGAGGCGGGAGGGTTGGCCAGAACCCAGGGCAGGGAGAAGTGGACCCGCTCAGCCTCCCCCCGCCCCTCCCTTTCCTGTCACAGGTTGCAGCTGCCTTTGGGGGTTTTCTGAGAAGAGTCAATGGCTCTGGCCTATCTATCCTGTCTTGTGTGGGAATAGGTACCTGGCTCACTGGCAGGGAAAGGGACACGAAGCCTCCCACTCTTCCAGCACCTGACTGGGAGAGAGACAGCGCTGCAGCGGCTCCCACCACCCTCCGAGAAAGCCAAAGCCCTCACAGTGACCTCTGTCGTATTGCTGATGAGGCCCCAACCCGTCCCTGACCTCACACTTTCCACTGTCCCCCTACCTCCCCCACTCCAGCTCACTCCGCTTCCACCATGCTGTTCTCTTCTTTGCTCCTCCTACATGCCAGACATACTGCCACCTCGGGGCCTTTGCACTTGCTGTTCCCTCTGTCTCAGATTCTCTTAGCTCAGTACCCAAAGGACTCACTCCCTCACCCCCTCTGCATCTCTCAAGGGCCAGCTTCTCAGGGAGGCTTTCCCTGAGCACTTCTTTGAACTGCAATCTTCCCTGAACGCCCAAGTTCCTGCTTAACTATTTTTTATTCGTATATCACCATCTAAAATATAACTTATTTTACCTGGCTATTTTGCTTGGTATTTGTCTCCCTCTAGGATGTGAGCCCATAAGGTCAGGCACTTCTCACTGGTCTCTCCGCAGTGCCTGACAGAGGGCAGGCAGAGTGAAGGCACAAAAGAACGAATGAATTCCCAGGGATAAAAACGAGCAGCTGGCAAGCAGGGGCAGCCACCTGTGCTCGCCCTTTGCCTCCATTACCTCCTGGAATCCTCCCGCCTCGTGTAGCGAGAACACTGAGGCTGAAGAGATCCAATGACTTCCCCAAGCGCACTCAGCCAGTGAGTGATGACCAAGGCAGCCCCGTGGACCCCAGGTCCCCATATGTACCCACAGTGCGGCGACTACAGCAGGGAAGAGGCTGCCATCTGGAGGCTCCCTTGGATTTCGCCTTGGGATCCCAATGTGCCTGCAGCCCTTACATTCCTGACCCAGCAATGGGCCAGAGCCTCGGGCTGGTGAGCGAGGGGAGAAGGGACGTCCTGGAGACTGTGGTCCCCTCCTCCTGTCCCCTTCACGGTCCCATGCCATCCGACAGCCGCCCGTGTGGCTGGCCCACATCAGTGACCCCACTTGCAGCTTCCCAAGAGCACGACTTCAAAGGCACAGCTTGTAATATCCCTTCTGCCCAGCCTGCCCCCACCAGTCATTTCAACAGCATATGAAATATTTTCTGACTCAACCTCTTTCTAAAGCTACTCATAGCTCTCTCTTTTCATATTAGCCCCCACCCCAGCCCCTCATTCTCTGCCATCCTCTGCCATCACCTCCTCCAGCAGGGCCCCCAGGGAATGCTGCATATAAAATTATTTTGTGAAATCCAATAAAAATTTTAATCAGGTCAACATCACTATAGGAAAAGGAAATGATGGATATTCCCTGGTGCAGAAAAAATGCACAGAAGAAAACAAAGGCACCAGCGCCTGGGCTCGCATGCACGTGCGTCCCGGTGTGCAAGCACCCCCGCTGAGGCACATGGCGTGCCGCCCTCGCACATACGCACGAAGATCACAAAGTCTGTGCTTAGCACGGGCAAGTCCCCCCCGCCCTCTAGGCCTCAGTTTCGCCATCTGTACAACAAGGCCTCAGTTGCTGAACTCAGATCTCTACCAGCAAGGAGACTCCATGGTCTCGTGGCTGCTCACAGCTGTGCTCATGGCCACATCGCCTGGTGGAGGCGGCTGCCTCGCTGACAAGTGCCATCTCAGAGCCGAGTGAATCAGGTCTAATGCCCAAGCCCCCCTCTAGACCTACCCCTAACATTCATGGGTCAGAGGCAATGGCACAAATGGAAGCACATATACTGCATATAGGTCTAGATATTTAAATTACAGATCAAGCTAACAAACTGTTAAGTAAAAACATGTTCGAGGCCCCCAGCTTGACAAATACACCGTTACAGCAATCTGCAAGGCGGGGTCCAAATAGGGAATTCTTGGGAAGAGCTGGCCCCCAGACTCCAGTCCTCGGCCCCGACCTGTCTGCCTCCCCTTTCCCTCTACCCCGGGCTCTGTCCCATCCTGAGAAGCCTTGCTCACATACCTGGGGACAGACACCCGGCCGGGCGGCAAGGCGAAGCTCTGTCTGCACGCCGCCCCCTGCATACAGCCTCTTGGGGGCGCTGCATGCCTTGAATGTGGAGGTCAGCATGGTGCTCTCTTAAAAGGGGGAGGGGGCGCCAAGGCAGAAGCTCCTCAGGGCAGAGGGCTCCAGAGCCAGAGAAGGGCTCGGACAGGAGCACCTCTTACCTCGTTTAGGGTGATGCAGACCCCTCTCCATGCCAAGCAAGAGAGCAGAAGGAGAAGCAGGGCTCAGTCCTCAAGCCCTGCCCAAGGCCTGTGCCTTCAGCCCCGCAGCCTGCTCTCAGGGCCCTTTTCCCGCACGCTTCTCTCCAGCACTCTCTCCACAGCATTTAAGGCATGCATTCCAGAGACCCCAAAGCAGGTAGGAAGGTCCTCGGCACCTGCCCGACGTGGTGAGCACCCTCCCTCGGGCATGTGGTGGAAGCAGGCCAGGGGGACACAGAGGGAGAGGACACCAAGCTGAGGCACTCAGGCTGGGAGAAGTCAGGTTTTCTGAACAGGAGGGACAGGGCCGCTGTGCACATGGGAGGAGCTGCCGCACCCCAGTGGGTGTTCCGCGAGCACTTTCAGAGCCCTGCTCCAAGGATGCCCCGCCTGCCAGACACTCAGTGTCTATGGTTGTGGAAGACAAATCCACCGGTTGGTGCCCACAGCCCCCCTGCAAGGAAGAAAGTCCTGAATGAAACTGAGGAAGACAGCCTTGCTCTGATTCATCTCCCCTTCCATAAAATGGAGCAGTGCACCGGTCACACCCCTCTGGGACACCTGGGACCCCAGAGCAGGCTGCCCCTCTCATGAGCATGGGGTGGGCACAGAGGAGACCTCTCCGGCCCTGCCGCTCTTCTCCTAGCCGGAATCCAGGAGGCTGTTTCAGCCTTCTGACATCTGCAAAAGCCTACCCCTCCTCTCCTTCCAGACGACATCTGAGCCTCCGTCTGGACCAGCAGGGCTGGGAAGCTGTCCGCCTGACCCTCTCCTCAGGGGCCCCCACGGCCCTGGGATTGCTTGGTGTCCTGCACAACCTGTCGCCCTCCTTCTTGGCCTTTTTGGCCCCAGTCCTGTAGTCCCAACAGTCAGGGTCCCGGACGTGGAGGGGGCAGGGTTTGCTTCGGTGGGTCCCCAGGCCCCAGGCAGTACCCTGCAGGCCTGTCCATATAGGTCCCAAGCACACAGGGACCCCGACAGGGACCGCTCCCTGGGCAGTCACGAGGGACCCTACAGCTCCAGGTGGTCTTTGAATAGTCAGCAATGTTGCCAAAGAAGGAGGCAAATCTTTATGAGTATCTATTATGTGCTAGGCACTGAGCTACTACTATCTCATTTTAAAGTTCAAAATAGCCCTGTAGGGGAGTTGGTAGTGTCTCCATTCTGTGGGTGAGGAGATTAAGACTCAGAAGTTACCTGACTTCCCGACCTGGCGTTGGTGTGGCACCTAGAAGATGCTCGGGACGGGTTCCTTGAGTGAATGAGGGCGCTGGTCAGGCTCTGGGTGCTCAGGACAAGGGCGCGATCACTCCCAGGAGGACTGGCCGGGGCTGGGGGGGATGCCTTCTCTACTACCAGCCCAAAGAGGCTGCTTCCCGCAGGCTGCGATGAGATGTGAATCACGGAAACCATGCTTTCTTGCTCCCGGCAGTTGTTGAGGCACTGGCCCCCTCTCCTTTGCAATCTCTGTCGCTCGGTCTAGTGTGACTCAGGGCAGGGGTGCTGGGCCCTCTAAGCATAACATGAGGGGCCTGAACTAAATGCCATTTAAAATGCATGCAGTTTGAAGTCTGTCTTCAAATCCTGACTCTGCTACCTACTGGTTTGTAACCTTGGCCTTAGTTTTCTCATCTGTAAAATGGGGAGAGTGGTAGCAACATCTGCTTTGCATGGTTCCTGAGGGGATAAGATTCCTTATTTCATTGAAACAGAAGTTTGCCATTTTAAATGTGGCACTTTCTAGGAACCGAGGACACAGCAGCAGAGAAGACAGACCAAAGCCCCTGCCCTCATGAAGTCGGTGGTCACTAGGGACACAGGCAATGAACTAGATAAATAAGTAAACCACATGGTCCATTAGGTTTTGCTAGATACTAAGGAGAAAAATCAGAGAAGGAGAACAGAAGGCACTGGTGGGGTGGTGGTGGGCCTGCAGTTCTCAGGAGGGTCACAGGGACGAGCTGACGTTGAGTGAGATCTGAAGGCAGTGAGGGAGGAAGTCATGTAGACCCAGGAGGAAACAAGGCAGGCGGAGGGAACAGCAAGCCCCCAGGCCCTAAGGTGGGTCATGAGGCGAGGAGGCGGGAGGCTGGGAGATGTCCGCAAAGCGGGTGAAGGAGAAACAGGGACCACACGGTCGTGGTAGGACTTCGGCTTCCACTCGGAGTGACCTGCAAGCCACTTGGGCTCTAAGGAGGGCCAGCCCCTGACTTATTTTAACAAATCCCTCCGGCAGCCGTGGGAAAGGAGGCTGGGCTGGGGGCAGGAGCCCATTAGGAGGCTGCTGCAGAAGCCTGGGGGGGCGGCTGACGGTGGCTCAGACAGTGAGCTAGCGCAGGGGGACCCTGGGATGACTGGCAGTAGGGAGATGATTGTATGTCACACATGGCACATCGTCATATCATTAAACTATCACTGGGTAGTCTGCTTTCAGTTAGTTTCTAAAGCCTTCGGGACACACTGAGAAAGCCTCCAGTTGGGGCTCGTATGCCTTCAGCACCTCTGACTCTCACAGATCTTCCCCCCGAAGCCTCGGACTCACAGACTCCGGGCTTCTGTGTCCGGCCAATATTTTAGAATGGGGTTTTGTTTCTATCATTTTCATTGTATTTGCTTTTATACTTACCTTCTTTATATGAAAATTGAGACTGGATTTTCTCTTAAGGTACTAATAGAAAGGCTACTTTTAAAATAAATTTAAGTAAAAAAGTAAGTTGGCCTAAAGAATATTAGGAAAATAATGCAGGCAATATAAAGGTTCAGCAAAAGTTGTGGGGTGGAACGTAGTGACGGCAGTTCGGGTCTCTGAGTTAAGGAGGAGAGAGAGCTGGTTCCAGCCGTTTGCTCCCTGCACCTCCCTGCGCACTGACACGCTAAGGCCCTGTGGCTCTGAGCGGTGCTGTCTCCCAGACCTCTGCTGGCCCCCGAATCCCAGCTGTGCCTCCGCTGACCAACCCTGGCCTCCCTCGCCTTCTCTCCTCCTGCTCTGGTAAGGGAAGGTGGCTACGGCCACGGGTTAAGGGCTGGGGATGGAATGCCATGCAGGGTAGGCCCAGGTCAGGAAACAGGCAACAGGGTCTGACTCCTCCCCATGCCTCCTTTGTCACCCCTTCCAAGGGAGGGTCCTGAGAGTTGGGGGAGAAGGCTTTGGTGTGAGGCTCATTGGGCCTGGGGGAGGAGGCTGGGTAGGACTTTAATCACCATGACTGTCACATCCCCAAGCCAGCTCCCGCTTTTGCCTGTCCCTTGGGAGCTGAACCACAGTCACATTTTCTTAGCCTTCTCTTCACTATCAACTAGTCCTTTCTCTACATGCAGCCTGTAGATCTGTCAGTGGAAGGCGAGATGACCCAGAGCCACAGAACCAGGCCCAGCAGACCTTGGGTTCTGCCTGGCCCATGCTGGCTGCTGTGGCCTTGACAGGCAAGAAACCAGGACTTGGCCACCATGTTTTCATTATTAAAAAAAAAAAAATGGGAAGGTTTCAGGAGGTTCCTCCTGGTCCTCTTGCCCCTAAGATGCCCCTTCGCCTCCCCCAGAAGGCTTGTGGAGGACACTGGAGTCCCTGTCTGGCCTGGCCAGCAGAGGAAGGTGACCTTGAGGCCTGGAGGGGCGGGAGCGGACCAGGCAGGTGAAGGGCTAATAGCTGGAGGACCCAGGAGCCTCAACTCTGCCAGCCCCACAGAAAGCCTAGTTTTAACACCGTTGGAAACTCTTAAGCTGGGATTTCAGTTTAATTACATATTGATTAAGTGGAACAAAGGCACAGGGGCTCCAAGGAGCAAGCTCGGGGAGTGTCTGCTAGAATTTCAATCCTGCTTTTTTCTGGCCTCCCGCTCTCTGAGAAGTTCAGAGCTCTCCCCACGGAGGATGTCCTGCTGTACATGAGCTCTGTGGGCATCACAGAACTCTGCCTTGAACAGAGGGGCAGCAGGTGGCCATTGGCCATACAGCACTGGGCTTGCTTCCCTGCCAGCTCCCAGCTCGCCCATCATCTACCCATCCCCAAACCCCAGTCAGGTCCAAGATCACACCCAAGGTCAGAGGCAGATCTGGCACTTGAACCTGGGACTCCTGACCTGGCCTCTCCCTGCACAGGGCACACTCTCTAGAAGGCCCTGGTGGCATAGGGACCTGCTCTGTCTGCCAGGTTTACCACAACTCCAAACTGAGAAGACCCCAAAGACGGTTCTATTCAAGTATCATTGAGCACCCACTCTGTGCAGGCTCTGTGCTGGGCCCTGGGAAGTGAATCTGCTGAGGTTTGTGTGCTTCATGGGGGCCTTGACATGCTCTAGGGGACCAGGCATGGTCTTCCTATGGATATGACATCTGGCCTGAGGCTTAGAGGACAAGAGGAAGTAGCCAGGCAAAGATAAGGATAGAGGCAGAGAATGGAAGAAGCATTCCAAGGGGAAGAAACAGCATGTGTGAAGACTTAGAAGCAAATAGGGGCACTTCGGGGAGCCAGAGGAGGGAGTGAGGCAGGGCGTGGTAGGGGAAGCTAGGTGCATGAGCTCCGCCCCTCTTGAGAGCCTGTGGTGGGCAATGGAGCATTGCAACATCCTCCTCACCCTTCTCCCAGCAATGCAGGTAGGAGAATTGCATTCAATTCAATTCGCTATAAGCTCAAGGGAATGGAGTTGCCATTCGATTTCCTTACTAGTGAGTGATTGGCTCAGAGATGGGTATGTGACCCATTTCTGGCCAATGGGAAGTGAGAGGAGGCCCATACACTTCCAGACATTATGTTTTGGAGACCCAATACATTTCTTTGTAGTTTGAGCCAGTACTATTTGATACTTTGTTACTCGTGGCAGACAGTATCCTGACATATATCTGTAGATCACAGTAAGGGCTTTAGACTTCACCTTAAAAGCAGTAGGGAGCCACTGAAGAATTTTAACATGAAAATACTGCCTTTTTAAAAATATAAGTCGGGATGCAAAGAAGGAGGGAGGAATGAAATCAGAGGGCACGGCCAGGAGGAGCAGGCTGCTTGGAGAGGCAGTGAACTTCCCACCAGGGGAGTGGGTAAGCAGGGGCTGGACTGCCGGCTGTCAGGGGCCATGGCCTGCCCTGAGTGGGAGCTGGGCCAGATGACGCCTCTCGGTTCTTGTCACTGATAAGATTCAACAATGCTGCACATGGCTTTCCTACTTCCTTCTTCTCTGGGAATTAAAAGATCCTTAGCCCAAAATTCCCAGACCTAGGAAGCCAACAAGAGTCTGAGGGACTTATGACCAATACTACCTGTCCCTCTCCCTGGATTATTTTCCACCATGATATTTATCACCTTCAAATATTTGGCATATTTTACTTATTCACCTTGTCTACCTTCTGTTTCTCCCACTAGACCTGCGCTGTCCAGTATCATGGCCACTAGCCACATATGGCTGTGGGTCATTTGAAATGTGGCTGGTTCAACTTGAGATATGCTTTTAAGGATAAAATACCACCAGATTCTGAAGACTTAGTACAAAAAATATATATATAAAATATCTCATTAATTTAAAAAATGTGATTACACTTTGAAAGGATAATACTTTGGATATCCTGGCTGAAATAAACTGTACTTTTAAAATTAATTTCAACTGTTTCATTTTACTTTTTTAATGTAACTACTAAAAATTTTAAGTTACCCATGTGACTTGTGTTATTTTTCTATTGGATGGTGTTGCACTAGACCAGGGATGGCAAACTGTGACCCCAGAGCCATATTCAGGCAGCAACCTGTCTTTTTGCAGCCCATGAAATAAGAGTCATTGTTACAGTTTTAAGGGTTGTAAGAAAGCAAACAAAGACAATTGTGTGCTAGAGGCTGTATGTGGTCTATGAAGCATAAAATATTTACTCCTAGCCCTTTATAGGAAATGTTTGCACTGGACTATGAGATTGATGAAGGTGAAGACTTGTCATTGTTGTTCTTTACTGTGTCCCCATGCCTACGATAGTAGGACCAGTGCCTGACACAGTATCTGCTCAATAAACAGTGAATGAATGAATGAATGTGTTGCCAAACCTTACACGGCTGCTTTTGTTCCTACTCTGGATACTGCCCCATAGCTACCCCCAAAAGCACAGCTGTGCCTTTTCCCACGTACCCCACTACACAGCTAAACATGAGCCCATGGGTAGGAGTAGGACAGAATGGCTCTCTTGGGACAATACATTGCTTCCTCCCATCCTTTTAGAGGCCAAAGCCACCATTATCCATTCATGCACCAAAAGCCTTGGCACTGGGGAAGGTGGCCAGAATTTATGTACCCCTTAAATCAGAGAAATCCAGGTTCGTCTAAGGGACGCTAAGATCTCTTGATGGAGAGAGGGAATCAGCCTTTGCCTGGAGAGGCTGGAGTCTGGATTATTTATTCTTCAGAGTCCAATTCTTCTCCAGGGAGTCTGCCAGTGGAAGGCTAGATGACCCAGAGCCACAGAACCAGGCCCAGCAGACCCTGGGTTCTGCCTGGCCCATGCTGGCACTGTGGCTTTGACAGGCAAGAAACCAGGACTTGGCCACCATGTTTTCACTATTTTAAAAAAAGTGGGTTTCAGGAGGTTGTTTTGTCTCCTTTTTGCTTTGTGCTTTTACATCCCTTGCAATAAAATTGCTTCTGACCATCTCGACCCGTCCGGCATGAGAAAGAGGAAAAGATGTGGGTGCTCTCCTTGTCCATGCATGACCCACAAGGAAAAGGAAAGTGTGGCCCTTGCTGGGGCAGCAGAGATACTGGTGTGACAGCCCCGAGAGGTGCTCACAGCACCCCTCAGAGTGGTAGGCTTGCTCATGGGGAGGCAGCATGTAACAGAGAGTGCACCCTGACGTCAGACCCACTGCCCAGTGGGGGTTGCTTCATCTTCCTGGGCCTCAGTTTCCCTCTTTCAGAATGACTCACGGTAAGGGTTGCTATGAGCATTGGAGTGGTGGTTCAGCAGAGGGCCTGGCATACAGAAGGCCCTCAGTAACTGGCAGGGGTCAGAGAAGGGAAAGGTCTGGATGTCTCCTACCTGCCTGGTATGGCCAAGAGGGTCTCTGGCCTGGAGAGGCCCCAGTGCAGCTTGTCCCCAGACCAAGGGGGATGAGGGGTCACCGAGCACCAGTGTGGGAGCCGCTGTCCAGTCGGAAAGCCTCCCTCCCTACCGCTGCCTTTGTCTCGGCTCAGAGCTCCCGGGATGCCACGCAAGAGACTGGCAGTTCCTGTGCTCTCCTTCCCTCCCTCCCTCTCTCCTTCCTTCCCTCCTTCGTTTATTTGTTATTTGTTACATCGGCTGCAATTAAGGAGGAGAAATCTGTAAATTAAGTGATCCTGAAGGCTCTGAGCAGGGACTGGGGGCAGGCTGGCGGGAGGCTGTGCCCTCCTTCTGGCCGAAGGCCCTCTGGAGGAGGGGCGCTGAAGGAAGCACCCAGAGCCACCCCCTCGCCACCTATTTCCGGACCCGCTGAGCACGCGTCCTGTGCGCTGGGTGGTGCACGCCTGGACTCCAGCCTCACTGAGGAGGATGGGAGCCTGGTCGGACAAACGCCTGAACAGCCGGCGACACGGCAGGGACAGAGGGAAGCTGGAATTCTTCTTGACTTGCTGAGGAACAAGCCCTCCTTGGGGAATTGAGGGCAATTCCTCATGGGGAAAACGGAGCCTCTTTCAAATTTGTCTAAAATGCAACCTCCCTTATGGGTGGTTTCCTAGGTGGTTCCCTAGGTGACCCCAGAGAGAGAGACCCCCAAGCAGGCCGGGTGGGGTGGTCAGGTGGGTGCCTGGTCTGCGAAGGGAACTAGGACGTAGTGCTGTGTGTGCGCACGTGAATCTGGGTGGGGGTTGCAAAGGCGGAAAGGAGCTGGGTCAGGCAGCATTGAGTGCCGGCCTCAGGAGCTTAGGGATTTTGGCCTGCAGGTGATGGGAGCCATCTGAGGAGGGGCACTCATGCCCCAATTTGCAGGTGAGGGCCTGAGTTCCTGAGATGTGAAGGCCTTGCCCAAGTTCCCTGTCCCAGGACTGCAGGTTGGCCCGGCCTCAGGGCAGGCACTGACCTCGCCTGCCTCTGATAACAGTGTTAATGACTCTAATTCACTTTAGTCCATTAAGGAGTCCTTACTGACAGCAGCTGGCGCCAGGACTGTGGGTGTGAGCTGCTCTGTGGGTCTTCACAGCCCTGCCCTCGGAGCCTGGACAGCCATCTGGGAAGCCAAGATACCTCCTCCTGCTCCCTGTCACCAGCCCTGGATGCAGTGCCCCCAGATGTCCCGCAGGCTAGTGAAGCCTTCATTCAGGGAGTAGATCAGATGGCAGACAAGGAGGTCGGCCAAGCGCTTGTGCCCTGGCCTCAGCCTGGTCCCTCCTGGGGTCCAGCCTAGGCCTTGAGGGTGTGGGGGCAGGAGGTGTAGCAGGACCGGCCCAGCCAATGCTGTGTTCCTTTCCACCTGCTGGAGGGGCGCAGAAGCAACCACAGCAGCAGCCAGAGAAAGAAAGCAGTCAGCTGGCACCCAGAAGCATCTCCTTGGCCAGCTACCACTCCCCAGCTCCCAGGGTGAGCTGGCCTGGGACTTGGGTGGACACCCCCAAAGAGGCTTAGGAATATGCACTGACAGGGAGGGTCCTAGGGCCAAGGGAGCCCTAGCTGGAGCACCCCCAGCCTATCAGTTCGGCCTGTGATAGAATGAATCATGCATATGCATGAGACCTCATGACTACACGTGTCAGGAAACATGCTCCAAGGGACTGGCTCAGCTGGGCTTGACACCAGGTAGGGGGTCTCTGGCCCCCCATGCCGGAGCCCTAGGACTGTAGTTTATGTGGCTGGCAGCTGTCTAAGCAGCCAGAGCCGGAAGCCCAGTTCCTGCCCTGGTTCTGCTCTTGTCTCCTGCTGCGTGTGACACAGAGCAATTCTCTCTCCTACATTAGGCCTCAGCTGTCCCATCTACACGGAGGGGATGGGCCTCTGCTCTAGTGGCACTGGGGGTCATGCTGAAGGTCAACGCCAGGCAACAGCCATCATAGGATTGGAGTCACCTGGGAAGTTCAAGAAGGACTTTTAAGAGTCAGGGGTTGCCCGGGACTCTCAGTCAAGGTCCCAAAGAAGCAGTGCTACAATATTAATTCCTTTCAGAGACTCGAAAACTGTGACCAGAAGAGTAGAGACTTGCCCAAGGTCACACTGATGGATTCTAAGACCTGTGCCTGGTCTCTGCCCTTGTCAACTTCAGGACCCAGGCAGAGCTGCTTCTTCCCAACCGAGGCACCCATGCTACTGCCCCTTCACCCGTTCCCTGTCCCTTCACCAGGGCTTTCTAAGCCATTGGTTTTTATGTCTGTACGTCGTGCAGCCTGTGAGCAGGGCCGGCGTCAGCCTGTGAGTATAAAACTGACAAGAGGAGCTAGCTGAGTGCGGAGACTGTCGCAGAGCAGTCGCCTGTGAAATTAACACGATATCGGAAGCGTCAATGTTTATTTACTGGAAATATCTGGACAGGATGCAAAGCAGGCCTGCAGCTGCTTCCTCAGGGGTGAGGGCGAGGGTCACCCCTGCCTGTCCCTCCTTGCCAGCTTCTAGGACCTCCTGGCAAAATCAGCAAACCCCCTGGTTGAGACTCCTATTCTTTTCTTGACTTGCTGAGGAGCAGGATCTCATGGAGAAAGTGCAGATTCACTTAAGTTTATGTAAAAGTAATCTCTGTCATGTCCCGGGGATTCAGTGATGACGCCTGGTACCTGGTGAACAAGGATGGGTCTTTGTTCTCCATGACAGCCCTCCCCCAGCCCCCGCTGATTGGGCCGGGTTGAGGTCACCTGACCAACACCCAGCCAATCAGAGTGTGTCTCCTGGGAATTTGAAATCGGGGCACTGAGATTAGTAGCTGCAGAGAACTGAAATCGGTGGCTGTGTTAGCTCCCAGCAGGGGCCGCTACCTTGGGTGGTCAAGCCCAGCTAAGTGCACCTTGATAAGGGAGGGAAAGGCTTGGTTTGCAGATTTGAGGAAGAAAATGGAGCAGGTATGTAAAAGAAAGCAGAGATGTGAGAGACCTCCTAGCTCCTGGTAGAGACAGATAGTTTTCGGTTTGAGACAGGGAAGGCTGGCAGTTCATCGTGCAATTGCGTTTCTTCAGATTTCTCTGTAACCTAACATTCAAAGAGCACTTTTTAGAAAAGGGCAGAAATCCACTGAGACTGACCCTAGGATTGAGGTGACAAGAAACAGACCCACGCTGGGGGCCCACCAATAGTCAGGCTCAGGGAACCACAGAGAAAAGCAGGACCAGGGCCACGTCCCAGAGCTTGCCTCCGTGTCTCCCTGCACCCTCTGTGAACCGGAAACGTGGCTTTTGCTAGCTCCCAGGCTCACCTTTTTCAGCCTCAACTCCAGAGAAAAACCACTCTTGGTATTCCCTGGTTCCCGATTCAAATATCCTAGGGAAGGGCTCTGATCAGCTGCACTTAGAGCAGGAGCCCATTTCTTGTCCATTAACCCCAGAGAGGAAATGTGGGTACGGATTGGCCTAGTTTGGGTCACATACCCACCGCTAGATCGGACCATGTCCAGGGCAGTGGGTTCCATAAGAAGAGAGCAGTTCCTCGTCACTACACAGCTTGCGGGAGGTGGGTGGGGAGGGTGGGTTCCTCATACAAAGCAAACGGAACAATACGTGTCTACTCTGCTCTCTGAGCACGGCCTGCTCCCGTCACCTGCTTCTCTCCAGGGGGGACAGGTTGGCCTTCACTGATGACAACTGTGTCATGCCGGACTGAGGCATTTTTTTCTACTTTCCCCTCCGCTGCATGGCAGTTTTCATTGCACTTGGGCTGATATCCCCCCATAACTGCATGTCAGGTGTGGAGAGTGGGGTTAAGTTATCATTTGGCCCTCTGTCCCCGACTTGCTTGGTGATAAAAATCAGCAGAGCTCCTCCCCAGACCTTTGGATTCAGTAGGCCTGGACCAGGCTTGGGAACGACTGGTTCAGGCCCTGAAGGGTGACCCTCTCATCTGGCCTGAAATGAGAGAAACTAGAGGGCTGGATGACACCTGCAGTGTGGACGCGGCCTGCAGGAAGTCTTTAAAGCAGTGGCATGTACCTGGGCTGCGCATTAAAATCCTCTGGGGAACCTGCAGTTTGTTACCCAGGCAGCGCCACAGATCAGTGAAATCGGAACCAGTAGGAGCGGGAACTGGGTAGCAGAATCTTTTAAAGCTCCCCTGGTGATTCCATTGCGTAGCCAGGGCTGAGAACCAGTGGTCTCGGGCAAATCACCATTTTCACCACCTCACACTCCTACGTAAAGACCCCACCCCCCCCACAGCCTGGAAGAGGTGGCCGTCCCCATCTTCTGGCTCTGCTTTGAGACCCACGGTGGTGACCTGACCCAGTCCTAGCCCATCATAGTTTCTCTTGGGAATTTAGAACTGAACGTGGAGTCTGAGCAAGCTGCTGCGGGGAGCTGAGGCTGCCTTCCTAGGGCAGCTGTGCTCAGCCAGGAAACCCCTTCCTGGGCAGCAGAGGAAGCCGCTCCCTTTGCAGAGGGACAGGCGGCCTGAGCAGCTGTGCAGCTGGAAGCAGAGCCAAGAGGAGAGGCAGCTTCTTGTGAGGGGCTTCTCTGAGACCACAGCCCGACAGAAACCCCCTCGTCAGAGAATGTCTTTAAATGGGTTTCTGTTCCGTGCAAACTATTTTAGATACAGATAGCACTGAAAGCTAAAACTTAACCCCAGCCCGAAAGCCCCACCACCCCCTGAAGCCTCCACTGACCCGCCCTGGAGGGCCCAGCGAAGGACGGCAGCCGACACCTACTGGGCACACCCCACAAGCCAGGTGCTTTCCATGAGCCTTGTATCCGGCTTCCCCACAGCCCTGTAAGGTGGGAATGATTATCCCCGTTTAGAGGGAGGTGCAGTATTGTGCCGCAGGGCGCCTGGCTGATTAGTGTAGGGTAGAGACAGAATCAGGTGTGTGCCAAATCGCTTCCAGGGGCTCCCACCGGAAGCCAATTATGCAAAGCAGGGCAGAGTGGAGGCCCTGCTGTGAAAAGGGGTGGGCGGCTTCCGCTTGCCCTGCCCGCAGGGTGAGGACAGGGCTGGGAGGAGGGAGCTGTTTGAAGACGACTCCACTGGGGCCCAGGCCCCGGAAGAGGTATCGTGGGAGAACTGGAGGCCCAGGGACGGGACAGCGGGCATGCGCTGGAGGCTGGGCTGTGTCTGCGCTCCTCATCGCTGCCACTGTCGTTATGGAGGCTCGCGAGCGCTTTGTGAAGCACAGATCGCTGGACACAATGCTCATACCTGGTTCCCTGTGATTTTTCCCGACACCTGGTATTTATGTCTCTGATCACAAGGTAAAAATGTTAATTATTTGAGCAATCTGTCTCCCCACCAGACTATAAACTCCCTGAGGACAGGAACATTTCCAGTCTCGTTTGTGTTAATATTCCCAGGGCCTGGAGAGAGTGGTGTTCAATGACGCCGTAGGAAGGAGGGGGCGAGGAAGGGAGGGAGTGCTCAAGAGCGAGAATTCTCGCGCCACCTGATGGATGGGGAAGGTGAGACCCGGGGAGGGGGACCAACTGCCCAGGGTCAGACAGGGAGTGACAGCCCAGCTGGGCTAGGGCCTGACCCAGGATAGACAGGGGGGCCCAAGGAGACAGAGCAGATGCGAGACTTCAGGACGGCCACAGGCACAAATAATACTGGATAAATGTGTGACTACAGATTGAATGTGGGATGAAAAAGCATGAGAAGACCCTGAGCAAAGCCCCTTCCTGCAGCTGACACCTCTCTCCTGGTGGGGAGCGACCTCCCCCTCCAGTGGGTACAGGTGGAGAGATCATAGGCTCCAAGGCTGAGCATAGGCCCTCCCAGAGTGGGCAGCGGGTAGGTGGGCCACGCGCTGGACGATGTGAACTGCAGGGCCTGTAGGAAACCATGCTTGCTTTTAATGTCCTAGGGAAAAAAAGAGAGATCGGCTTGTCTGTCCAATAGGATAATAGACAATTATGATTGGTTGTCACCACGGCCTCTTAATTTCTACACTGGAGAGACAAGTCTCCCTCTTGGACAGGGTGCCTGCTGTTGGAGTTGTCTGTGTGTGGGGACAAAGCCCCACTGCTCACCACCTGTGAGGCTCCTGCCTCAGGGCTGCTTCATTCCAAACGCTCTGAATGAGGGCTGGGGGCTGGGTGGGGAAGGTGGCCTTACAGGTAAAGAGGAGCCTCTCAGAATAATCATTGCAGAAGCAAGCAATTATGGGCCGCTTGCTCTGCACCAGACGCTGTTCTGAGTGCCCTGCGAGCATGATCTGATTTAATCCTTGCAAGTTACATGGGCAGCCCGCCCAAAGTCACACAGCTGGTATGTAGCAGAGCCAGGATTTAGACCCGGGTCATCTGGCTCCACATCCAATGCTCTTAAACCCCCACGTTTGGCCCTTTGACCAGCCTCTACCGTTGGTGCGCTTTGTGGTTCGATGCGGCCCCAACACTCAAGATATGGTCTTGCCTAGTCCTGATGTTGGAAGACCCTGTACCAGGGGACTGATTTAGCATGGGGTGCAGGGGCAGGGGCAGGGGTGGTGAGGGAAGCACTATTTGGAGAAGTGACCTATACTATGAGCCACAGGTTGCCAGAAAAAAAAGAAGTGAAACTCTGTGTGTGTGTGTGCATGTGTGTGTGCGTGTGGAGGGGGGAGAAGCGTAGAGGACAGCCCAAGCAGAGGGCAGAACATGTGGGGAGGCCTGGAGGGGAAGGAGCTCGGTCATTTGGGGAAAAGACAAGAGGCCAATGCAAGCTCTTCGGAATCCTCCGGAGGGAACAGGGCTGGGTCACAGTGTCTCCCCTGGAGCCTTTGAGCCAGGTCCCCTCACAGACCTCGTGGGGTCAGCCAAACAAGGCATCTCTGGCCAGGATGCCCGCCTGCCCAGGCCCATGGGGAAAGGGAGGGAACGTCACTGGGATTCATTTCAGGCTTAGTCCGGGTGCCTCTGGGGCACCGGAGGCCTGGACACGGGAATGGTGGAGGGCGGAGGAGCTGGCTGTGCTGCGGTGGGAAGTGTCCCATGTTCACGCCTCTCCCTGGTCCATCCCAACCCTTGGCCAGGCAATTCTGCTGGTTGCCTAGGAGACAGCACTCAGCGCACTCTCATTGGCAGGAGGCGAATCCGAGGGTGGGAGCAAGGCCCCGGCTGCTGCCTGTACGTGCACGTGCTTGCACGGGCTCACGTGTGTGTGCGAGGTGTGTGAGCACTGAGCGGAGGCACGGCCTGGGCGCGCTACCCCCAGGACGGAGGAAGGCCCAGAGGGCGGGAGCCTGGTTGGGGCGTGGCTCAGCCAGGGTGCACCGGGTGGCGGCCAGCGTGTCTGTACCTTTGTGTGCTGCGAGAGGGGGGCTGTCTTGTAGGTCTGTGCTCTAGTGGGAATCATGGCTGAGTGGGGGGCGGGGTACCAACGTGAATGGCTGTTGTCTGTACCAGTGTGTACACTGAGGGTGTTTGCTTGCATGGGTGAGTGATAAGGCATGTGTGTGAACATGTAAACTGCTGCGTGTCAGTGTGGGAGAACATGTATAAATTACGTATGTATGAATATGAGGGGGAATATGTGTATGTGGGCTGTATAAATGTGAGCTCTTCCATGTGCACGTGTGCTCACTGGAGGTGTGTGTGCACGTGTATACGTGTGTGTGAGCAGAGAGGTGTGCACGCTCCCTCTGCTCCCACACTTCAAATCTTTCCTCCTTTGAGCTGTGTCCCTCTCATGCTCAAGCACCCAACATAGCTCCCCATTGTCCAGATGGTGCTCTACGGAACAACACCGGCCTCAGCTTCCCCAGCCCCCTCCCTCCCGTCCCTCCCACAGGACCACAGAGGACCAGTGGAAGGGGGGATTCTGTCCCCGGGGCAAAGGAGAACAGTGATGGGGCCTTCAAAGCAGACTCCCTCACCCTAAGCCAGGGAAACTAGAGCCAAGGGCCTGGGGACACTTGAAAAGCTGGTACCTATTTTGACCTCTCCTATCTGCTCTCTCTGCACGAATGGCAACCTTCCTTTAGCCTCCCACTGCCTGTGGGACACTGTGCTCCTCAGCTCTGGGGTGCCCGTCAGGTGTTAGTCCCTCATTTACCCCCCCACCCCAGCCTCTCCTTCCTACAAGGGGGTCTGGGAAGTTTCCTTTGTGGGGAAGGGCTGGAGACCAGCGGGACTTGGAAACCCATCACCAGCCACTCTAGCTCTTGGCCTCACACAGAACAAATCTCCTATCTACCCCCCACTTCCAGCAGTCCCTCCTCCCACTGGGCAACTCATCGACCTTGCAGTGTCCATCGACCTTGCAGTGTCCCTTTCCCTTCCAGCTGCTGCAGGAGAAAGAGAACAGCTGTCGTCCTGGCTCCTGGCCAGCCACGTGCCAGCCAGTGGTCACACAGTGGGGGCTGGCACGGCTGGCTGCAGGGCCTTCCACCAGTTCTACTTCCCTGCTGACGGGCCAGAGGATCTTTTCCCACTCCGCATGGCCGTCTTCCTTAGCTGAGCTTTCAGAGCCCATCTGGTCCGACATCAGCTGTACAGAAAGGGGAAGTGAGGCAGCTGAGCAGGGACACACCCCAAGTGGCAGAATATTGGCAGGCTCCCTGAGAAGGACACGGAATACTCCAGAAAGGTGACCTCTAGGGTGCCTGCGTGGAGAAGGGGCTACTCTGATGGCTGGGCCTCTGGGGGCTTTGGCTGTCCTGGCTCCAGCCTGAGCAGCACCTAAGGAAGGTCGGAGAGAACGGGCAAGAGGTGGCCTGAGGCGCGAGGGCTGCGGCAGGTGACGGGCTGGCGGGCCCCCCCGGGTGCCCGTTCCAGGTGGTTGCACGGTGAGGACCCAGCACGGTGAGGGGAATTTATGGGCTCAGGCGCAGGGCCGGGCTGTAAATGCCTTTCTGCTCGGGAGGCTATAACTCTTCTTCACTTCAGCGGCAGCATGGGGACAGGGATGTGGAATGGGGGACACCACTGAGGTCTCGGGTGACCCCTGAAGCGAGAAAGGAGCCTCATTTGTACAGCCTTCTCTCAGGCCCTTAGGGTCAGCCCAGAAATGCTCAGGGACAGGTTCAAGGTCACACAATGAAGGGTCTCCACCTCATGGCACTGGGTTCTGGATGGAGCCCAGGAGAGAGGGACTCCCTGACCCCACCCTGGGAGCTACTGAGGGGCAGCTGCCCCCTAGGTCTGCTCCCTGTGCCCTTGGAGTGTCCAGAAAGAGGCTGTGGGGGTGGCAGGCGGTGGCGGTGATGAGGCTTTACTGTGCCTGCGCCTTTCCTCTTTATGATGCCATATTTTTTAACGAGCTATGTAAATGTCTGCTAGTCAGAGAGCGAAGTCAGGCACTCCAGCTGGCCCCCTCTGCTGGGGCCGGTGCTCCCCTTGGGCCAGTCTGGCCTTATGTTTCCCATAGGAAGTCTTTCTGAATGCCACAGCGGTCGCCGCCCTGCCGCTATCCCAGTCTACTTCAGCCAAGTGATAGCTGGGGCTACTAACTCACAGTGACCATGGACTCGTCCCTCCCCCCTCTGAATCTCAGTTTCCTTAGCTGCAAACTGGGAGCAGACAGTGAACAGTTTGTGCTTTCCAAGGTGCCACAAATTAGCTGTGCAACCGTGCACAATGGCTTAACCTCTCTTGAGATGCATGTTTCTCATCAAAATACAGAGGCAGCCTGGTAATCACTGCCCTTGGGCTGAGCTCTGGGAGGGAGGGCCCCCCCTCCCCCCCCCACCCATCCTCTCTCCAGCTTGGCTTTTTGGGTCCTGCACACATCCAGCTTCCTCCTCCTACTCTGTTCCTCCGAACATCCTGCCGCTCCGTCCCCAGGACTGGCCCCCTTCATGGCAGTGTGTCACTGTCCAGACCAAGAGCAAGGGAGTAGGGGTGGTGGTGGGGCTGGTGGGGACAGAGGCACTGCACCCCGCTGGGGTCACATCCAGGGCATGGGTCGGCTGAGGGCCAGAGGGTGAAGCAGCTGGTCTGGGGGTGCTGGCGCCGAGACACAGGAGTGTCCCTCAGTCTCCATGGCCCTCAAAGTCCCCACCTCAGCCTTCCCAGACACCATCTGTCGTTTGGCATAATGACAAAGCCGGGGCTGGGGACTGAGGATGAGCCATAATAGGTTCACGGGGAGGCTGTAAATCCCACAGGCTGAGCCATCAGCAGCCTCGAGCAGTCAGAGGCCAGGGTCCCAGGGGAAGGCTCTGAACTTCCAGGGCCAGGCTGCACGGCCACTGTCCTCAGACCCCTGTGCATATCCAGTTGCCCAGCAGATACCAGATTGCCAAGTCTTCACAACAGGCTGCTGGGCCTTGTGTATTGTGCTCTGATCTTGGGGCCTAACAGGGAGGCCAAGTGGCCTGGGAGCTAGGAGGGGGTCATTGACTTGGCAGGAGCTTTGTTCGTGCTCCCCACCCTCGTGCCCATTCACCTGTACCACAGCACGCTCTCCGCCACTGACATCCCATCCCACAAAGGGACGAAGCTGCAGGACGTGATGTAGCTTTGCCCACTTCACAGATGAGAAGCCTGAGTCGGGAGTGACTCAAAGTAAGGGGACCAGTCTGGTGCTTTTCCTGCCAGGAAGTCCTGGCACCCTGAGTATGAATCCTGGCTTTATCACACCTACCTGGTGTCTGAACTGGCACCGGACACAGCTCTTGATAAACAGCAGCTATTATTGTTATTGCTGCATTAGCTGCTGGTACCCCCTGCCTCCTGCTTCTGCTCAGGACACTGGACCAGGGATGGCAAACTTGGGTTCAAGTCCTGGCTCTTTACTCACCAGTTGAAGACCCCACCACATTCTAAGTCCCTTACCCCTGGGGAAACTGTAAAGGCCTGTGCACCAGTGAGTGGTTCCTAAAAGGAGAAGTGATGCTCAGAGGTCCCTGTGGAGGGTTTCTTCCAGGTGGCTGCAACAGCCCCTCGCATCCCGCGCGCCCTTTGGCCGTGTGACTTTGCAGCTCCTTCTGCCAAGGGCTGCGTCGGTCTGCTCTCCCTGGAATCTAGGCCTGTGACTTGCCTTGACCGATAGAATGCAGCAAACATGACGGTGTGAGATCCCTGCCGAGGCCTCAAGAAACCTGGCAGTTTCTGTTTCACCATCTTGGAGAAGTCTGACTAGCCTGTGGAGGAGACCACATGGAAACAGAGAAGCCAGCTGGCCTCCAGCCCTCCCCACGTCCCAGCCGAGGCAACAGACATGGCCAGAAGCCACCTGGGATCTTTAAACCCTAGTCAAGTCCTCCTGGTGGACACCACACAGAGGTAAGCTGTCCTACCAAGCTCTGCCCAGGCTGCAAAACTGTGACCAAATATATCATGATTGTTGTTTTAAACCACTAAGTTCTAGGCTGGTTGTTAAGCAGCAACTGGTACTTGATATTCCCTTAGCCCTTGGCACCATCTTCACCCAAACTTGGCCTGGGTCCGTTTGAGTGCCTTGGCCTTAGATGATTGGACAAGGGATGTGCACCTGACTTGGAGGCAGCCAATACATTGGCTGGCAGGTGGCCAATCAGATTTTTTTTTCCCTCTGGAGCATATGAATGAAGAGATCCGAGGGCCTAGCCAGCCCTGTGCAGGTTGTCATGTCCTGGGAAGACCCCAAATCGGGGAACGGAGCAGGAAAGGTGATAGACCACGGAACCAGAGGCCCGATAAATCGCTCAACTCCAGCTGGTCTGTGCACCCACTCCCTGGATCTCATGAGCCCTGACTCCAGGCCCAAAAAGGCTCAAGGCCCACCGGGACTCTTAATACCAGTCAGGGTCTGCACTGCTCCTGTCCCCTTCTCCCCGGACCCCTGGGACCTCCATCCCCCCAAACACACACAGGTTGTGGACTTGTCCTCCAGAGCTCCAGGACACCGGCCACTCTCTCTGTCCTGAGCAGACAGGTGACGGCCCGACGCCGGCTCCTGTCTTCCCCACACAGCCCCAAGGCCTTCTGTGGCAAATCAGAGGGCATCACTGGGCTTGGCTTCCACCCCAATCCCATCTGGGGTTCCAGTTCCTTTGGACCCCCATTCTTCCCTTTCCCTCCCAGTTCGAGAGTTCAACCACGGCTCCCCTGCTTGTCCATAATGACATCATGCTAATAATAGCAGTAAGTCTTGCACACCAAGTAGCTGCCACGCCTCAGATGGCATTTGGACAGAGGTCTGTCTGACTCCAAAGTCCATGCCCCATCCACCACCCCGCTGTGACTCAGGGCAGTTTACCTCCCCTCTCTGAGCCTCCGATTCTCACTTCTGAAGGGTAAACGAGGAGCCGGTGGGGAGGTCCTGGTGCCTGCTGCTCCCCTAATGCTCTCCTTACTGGGGGCCATCCTTGGCCACGTCCACTCGATTGTCCAGGGTAAGAGCCCAGTATTTTTGCCTTTTCTCTTTAAGGAATGCCTGTCCAGTGGAGGTATAGGCCTGAAAGCTGCCTCTGATCTTCATCTACTGGAAAGCAGGCTAAACTCTCAGAATCAGACCAGCCCCAGTAGCTTGGATGCAGGCTAAAACGTGAGCAGAGCAGCGAGCTCCCCACAGGGCTTGAGGTGACAGGACACCCTGATTCTACACCACCACTGGACGTGAGGCCGACGGGGCAGCTGGAAACACACGGAAAGTGGGCAGCCGGGAAGGCTTTGGCTGCCCAGACTACCTCTGGGCTTGGGCTTCCGGCCGTGGCACCCAGGGGTGGGGTGTTGGGCGGTGGTATTCTTCTCCTCCTCTCTCCCTGTCAGAGGCTGTCAGGCCGTGGAGAAAAGAGCCTCTCCAGACTGACTTTCCAGGCTATTCTCCCTTAAACCTGCCAAGGCCCTTAGCTGTTGAGGTTTTTACCCTCTGCCATAGGCAGAGGTCCCACAGCTAGGTAGGAGGAGTACTAGAATCCAGGCCGCCTGGCTCCCAGCCTGGGCTCTGCCCAGTCTCCCGCCTCCTTTGCTTGGGCCAACCCAGGTTCCTGCCTTGGACACACACATCCCCCCAAACTGACTTTCTCCCATATCTGGAAACAACCTGACGATTTTCTGTCCTTGAGTTTCCTCAGGATTCTGGTTCCCTCCCAGTGATCAGGAATATATGGGCCCCTTGAACCCCCTGCTCTTATCAGAACCTCATGAAGCCCTAGGGATCCAGGAATTCCAGAAGGGCCAAGTAACAGCCCCGTGGGCTGCCTCCTCACTGCAGAGGACAGTGCCCGCCGGGGCGCCCAGAGCTGGGGTGAAGAGCCTGTGCTCTGCTCTTTCTTTGGAGGTGGGCGAGCCTGTCCAGGTCTTGAAGTGTCACGTGATGCCAGTGGCATTTGGTTGCATAAAGGCCACCCCACGCCCACAGACTCCTGTCCCTGTGCTTCCCAAAGTGGCCTCCTGCCAGTAGGCCTGAGCCAGGCTTAGAAGTCTGTGACTCTGGGAGCCTGGAACTTAGAAGCTGTGTAACCTTAGATAAGCTACCGCCCTCTCTGTGGTCCTCGGTCTCTGCATCGGTATCAGAGCTGGACTCAACAGTAGCCGTCACCACCACCATCACTAGAGGGCTTACTGGGTGCAGGCACTGCACCAACCAAGAAATACACCTGTTTAACCTCCTTCAATTGACTAAGGGTAATAAGATCATCTTTATGCTACAGATGAGAAGACCAAGGCTCAGAGGGGTTAAGTGCCAATCCCAAACGGCTAGTAAATGAACAGGACCTCAAACCTCAAAACCTTTTAATCACTAGACTAGGCTGCCCCCCCGGGGACTACAAACGTTTTCCATCCTGATGTTCCAGGATCCTATGGGGAGAGGATAGAATAAAACCACATTGCAGAGGGTTTGAGGCTTCCCCAGATCCCGAGACAGGGCTGGGATGGTGGTTGGGCAAGGGCAGTCCAGCCCAGCAGTCGGCTGCAAGCTGCTTCAGCTGGGAGGCGGGGGCAGCGCAGGCTTTCAGGTACACCTGTAGAGTGAATGAATGAATGACAAGTGCCAACTCCATGCCCGGCTCTGCTCACCGTACCATCCCACCAGAAGCTTGTTTTAGCAGGTGCTGGGCATGCCAGCTTGGGTCGGGGGGTGAGCCTGAGATCTGTGTTCTCGGTTTCTCGGTGCCAAGGGTTGACTTGCCTGTTTCCCCCTGCCCCCCACCAAGTTCAGCTAAGGCTGTGCCTGGGGCTCCGGAGCCCCTAGATTATCCCTGGCTGAGGGTTAGTGGGCGGCAGGATCACCCCGTATTCACTGTGGGGCCGAATCTAAGGAGTCCCCACGGAGAAAAAGGAAACGTGGAGGGGAGAAGCCGGGCCTCCCTGCCCACCTGACATGGGGGTGGGCACCCCATTTGCTGGCCGCACTGCTGCCCCGGCTTCTTAAGTCAGGGACCAAGGATTCCGGGGAAGTTACAAGGTGACCTGTCTGGCTCTTCACACTTCTGTCATCGGGGGCATCCCTTTCCAGGGTCAAGTCTGGAGTGTCTAGGCAAAGAGAAGGGGCTGCTTCTGACCCTCCTGGTCAGCTTGGGTGCTGGTGGATCCCAATCGCAAAGCCAGAACCCATCGAAGCCCGGGGCAGGCTCAGAGTATGGCCGGGTGAAGACGGGGCACAGCTGGGGTGGTGACCTGGGTCAGAACTGCTTCCCCTGTCCCAAAGCCTCGACACTGATAGGAGACAGCATGCGGTAGGCACTGGGTGAATGCTTGTGGAAAGAAGCCTCAGAGAGAGTTGGCATTCCCAGTCCCTGGATGGATCCAGCCAAAGCTGCAGGGGGCTTCTGCCTGGGGGACCCCAGACCAGAAGCGGTATAAGCTGTGACATCACGGGCCTCCCGATTTCCCTGTGGGTCTAGAGCCCAGTCCATCCAGCCAGTACGTTTGGCCACTGCCCTGGAAGGAGCCTCTGAAGTCCCAGAGCCGGCCCTCCCCCGACAGGCCCCCCACACTGACCCCATGGAGATCCCTTCAGAAGCTCCACCTCCCGCAGTGAGATAATAATGACCATAATGAGAACAGTCACCCACACGTGTGCACAGGCTTTACAGGTTACAAAGTGTTTCACATACATCATCTCATCAATTCCTCACAACAGCCCTGTGAGGTAGGCAGGGCAGAGAGTAATGTTTCCATTTGTACATATGTAGCGACTGAGGCCCAGAGAGGGTCAGTGACCTGTTTGAAGCCACACAGCAAGTCAGCAGCAGAGCTGGGACCAGAAGTTAGGCCTCAGTCCCACCTGCAGCCCCTGGCTCTCTCCACTGACAATGCTGTTTTCCAGGAGGACCCCAGCCCTTGTCCAGAGTCTTGGCCACACCCAAGCCAGGACTCCCTAGTATTTCCTGGCAACTCGGCAGACAGCCCCCACTCCCACTGGGCAGCCTTGTCCCCTCCACCTGCTCCCTGCAAATCGCCAGCCCAGAGCTGGGCCCACACCTGCCACCCCACCTGCTCACCTGGGCTGCCCTGGCAGGGTGGGTGAGCAGGTGGGGCTGGAATCTCCTTTTCTGTTTTCCTGAGTGATCCCTCCCCACAGGGGAAGAGAAAAGAAAGGAGAAAGAGGAGGAGGAGGGAGAGAAAAACAAGAAACTGAGTTGGAAGAGAGCCCTGGAGCAATCAGGACGTCAAAAGTTTGCATTCCGACTAGCTATAGGTAATAGTTTTTTTTCTCTTTTTATTATTTCAAGTTTTCATAAAAATCCATAATTATTGAAACCCAAGTTACAGAGGAAGTTTGTAACTTTTTTTTTATTGTATTATTGACTGTGCTGCGTGTCGGTTCGTCAGCTGCCGACTCCAGTCCATCCACGTGGGCCCCTGTGCAGCTGGAGTCCCCAGGCCTGGACTCCTGAGGTCCTGGGAGAAAGAGGGCAGGTGCTGAGGGCCAGCAGGGCACAGGGGTGGGAGGGAGAAAAAGAGTGCATGTGGAGGGACAGGGAGGAGGTGGGAAGGACCGGGGAGCCGGAGGACGGCAGCCAGGCCCCTTCCCCCGCCTGGCACCCTCGGGGTCCCTGCTCCCCGGCCCCGCCCTCATATCATCTTCATGTTGAACTTGCGGGGCGCGTCGGCAGAGCTGATGCCCGCGTCTGACTTGCGGGGCACGTACTCAATCTCGATGTTGTGCTTTGTGTTGCCCTTGCCCCGGCTCCAGAGAAACAGCAGCACCAGGCAGAAGAGAACAACGCCCAGGAAAGAGATGAAGCCCATGGTGGTGGCAATGATGAGGGTCTTGATGTCGAAGGGGAAAGGCACGGTGGCGCGGGTGCTGTTGGCCTCCCCCTCGCCCGGCTGGTTGGAGATGAAGGCGAAGGTCTTGTTGGGCTGATGGGGCCAGTCGGGCGAGTAGCTGCGCACATGCAGGTGGGCAGGCATGGAGTCGTTGCCGCCCGCGTTGGCCGCGATGCACAGGTACGTGCCGTTGTCCTGCACCTGGGCGTAGCGCACCTCCAGCGTGCCGTCAGGGAAGACCGTGAGCCGCCCGTTGCTCTTGGCTGAAACCAGGTGCTTGCGGGGTGAGAGCCAGAGGATGGCAGGGGGCGGGTCGCCATCTGCCCGGCACACAAACTGCACCGTGTGGCCCTCATCCACAAACACCTGCTGGGCCTTGCGGTCCCGGATGCGAGCGCGGCGGCAGGTGAAGTAGTTGGGCAGGAGCACGTCGGGGAAGTCCTTGAACTCCTTGCCCTGGACAAACTCGGGCGTGGCACACGTGGGCTGCTGCCGGTTGAAGTTGAGCCGCCAGCGGCGCCGGAACACCCATAGGAGGCGGCAGTCACAGGCCAGCGGGTTGGAATCCAGGATGAGCGTCTCAAGGTTGCCCACCGAGTGGAAGGCCGACTCCTCCAGGGTGGTCAGCTGGTTGCCGGAGACATTGAGCACACGCAGGTAGTTGAGGCCGCGGAAGGCATAGGGCTCCACCACAGCCAGCTGCCCGCCCACCAGCTGGATCTCCTGCAGTCGCAGCAGCTCATGCAACATGGAGCCCTCAATGGTGCTGATGGGGTTGTAGGAGAGGTTGAGGAAGCGGAGATAGACCAGGTGGCGCACAGCAAGGTAGGGCACAGCGGTCAGATTGCAGTGCGTGATGGACAGGGACGTCAGGTTGAGGCCGTAGAGGCAGTTGGGTGTCAGGATGTCCAAGTAGGGCCAGTGGGAGATCTCCAAGACCTTGAGCCGGTACAGCCTCTTGAAGGAATAGTCCCGGATGGCATTGATGTTCAGGTGCCTGAGCCTGAGCACTATGAGGCTGTGCAGGTGCGACAGCGCCTCGGTGGGTATGGAGGTCAGGTTGCACTTCTCCAGCGTCAGCTGCTCCAGGCTGTTGAGGCCACTGAAGGCGCGGTGGGAGATGTAGACGAGGTCATTGTCACCGACCTCCAGTGACTTGAGGTTGTACAGGTCCTGGAACATGTAGTCCAGCAGGATGACGATCTTGTTCTCACTGATGTCCAGCTTGGTCAGGTTATTGAGGCCCGTGAAGACGCCGAGGGGGATGAGCTTCAAGCGGTTGCTCCGCAGCCCCAGCGTCCGCAGGCTGAAGAGGTTGTTGAAGGCTCCGGGCTCCACGGCGCTCACGATGTTCTCGTTGAGCTCCAGCTCCTCCAGGTGCGGGAAGCTGGCAAACTCGTCCTGGTTGAGTGTCTTAATGCGGTTCTTGCCCAGGTCCAGCAGGCGCGTCTCGGTGGGGATGCCCTCGGGCACCGCCACAAAGCGCTTGCGGTGGCAGAGCACAGCGCGGTCCTGGGCGGAGCACTCGCAGCGGGGCGGGCAGCCGGTGGCGGAGCCCGACAGCACCGAGCCCAGCACCAGCAGGAGGATGGGCTGCCAGCAGGCCAGGAGGGGGCTGGGCACGCTCCTCACACCCCCCGCCAGCATCCTCTCGCTCACCTATAGCCAGGAGCAAACACAGGACAGAGGGGAGGTCAGAAGACAGTGTTTGGCTGGACCCCATCCAGAGCACCTGCACCCCGTGCTCTCCTGCCCGGTCAGGACATCCCTGATACAGAGAGAGATGGGGCTCCAGAGTTGCATATGACACCTGCCTGGGACGCCACAGTGAGGTCTAGGTGCCCAGGCCAGAGGGCCTCCTGCCACCCCACGCTGCTTCCGCCTCACCCCTTACCCTGCCCAGAGCCCTCCTGAAGGACCCCATCAGCATCCCTGGGATAAAGGGGGTTCATGGAAGGGCAGGGTTATCTCAAAGGAGCCTGGTATTGGCACCCCAGGCTGCATCCACCTCCTTTACTTTTTATGTTTTACAGGCTGTGGGACTCCAGACACACATCCTGAGCCTCAGCTTCCCCTGGTGCTCCTCAGCTGGAAGAAAAGGGCTCAAAGGCTGCGGCGTCTGGGAACAGCCTGGAGAAGAGGATGTCTGGTCTGCTGCCTGCCGGGCAAGAGCTTCTGGGGCTGCCGGGGGCCCACCCGCCCAGCCTTTACGCTGACTGGCCCAGGCTCAGATGCCCTGGCCCCCTTCTCTCCGGCTCTGCAGCCAAGCCCACAGCCCCAGTCCTGGACATCAGCAAGCCCAGGGGTCACCTGCCGGTGTGCTCCCGGTGGGGTTTCTGGAAGGCCAAGACCCAGCCCTGGCGCCTCCCCGTGGGGTTTTCCCCACGCTGTTCTGGCGCTCCACCTCCACCCCCCCACCACCCCCACTGGCTCCTGAGCTCAGGGCCCAGGAAAAGAGTTTTCCTGACTTTGGTGCCTGCAGGTCCTTCCTCCTGGAATGCCCCTTCCCTGCTTGTTGAAAGTCCATCTTTGGCTCTAATTTAATGTCCACTGCTCTGAAAAGTGTGCCCCCTGCAAAGACACCCAGCCTTCATCCATCCGTCCCTCTGGGTCCAGTCCTCCTTAGTATCAGGCCTCTGCACAGCTGCCAGCCTGAGCGCGAGGCAGTCAGCCTCCCACAGGCTGGGGCCGCAGGCAGCCCGAGGCTTGTCACAGCTGGCTCTGAGGCACATGCAGGACTCGGGTGTGGTGACAAGGGTGGGGGGCCGGGATGGGGCCCGGCCTGAGCACAGGCTGCAGGTGGAGTGAGCAGGGTGTGCGGGGGAGCCCAGGTCACTCTCCCAGCCCGTGTTCAGAGGCATGGCTCCTACTTGTGCCCAAGCCTCCCCTCACCTCCTCTTTCCCTCCTCTGTCCCTCTACACGGGAAACTGGTCCGAGGTAAGCAGGGGGAGGGAGGACTAGTCTGCACGTCTCCAAACTCCAGGGGGTGGACCAGACTGTCTCTGGAGGCCAAGCTGCAGCCCTCCCACATTCGGGGGAGCAAGATCCATCCCACCCGAGCCAAGCTCCCTTGGGGCTCTGCTGCCTGTCCGTACACCCACACTCACAGCCCTGAAGGGGGCTCCCTGCAGGACAGAGAAGCCCAAGCTGGGAGGGTCCCACCTCTCAGCCCCAGCTCAGGCCCTTCTCCCACCCCTTCCAGCACCACCCCCACCCCTGCACACAGCCTCCAATTTCAAGTCATCTAACACTTAAGGCAACTGGGGCTTGGAGAGCTTGTGGTCGCCCAAGGACACCCAGCCCCTATCAGGGGCAGATTTGGGACTACAGCTTTGGTCTGTGAGACATGCCACACATTTTCCAATGCTCTGGTCGCCTCCCAGGACTGACAGGTGCTCCCTGGTTGTTGACTGATTAAGTGACTGATTAACCCAAGAGAGCTCCTGGTGTCACTGACATGTTATAGAATCTGCAAGGTTTTGCTCTCCCCAAGGGCTTTGTTCACCCCTCCCCTCTGCCCCTCTCCTCCTCTCTCAAGACACTTCTGTGGTTCGGCCTCCCTTACCCTACCCCCACCAGGCCATTTTCCACAGTCACACACGCTCCAGTGACCCACCAGAAAAGCAAACATCCTGACAGGTGATCAATAAATAATTGGGCCAGCAGCTGGGGCTGGTGTGGGTGTGAGGCTGGGGACCTGGAGAGGTGACAGGACTTTTAGCACCCAGCGCAGGGCTGGCAGGTGGGATGGGGCTGCTGGAGAGGGGGCTGGGGATGAGGAGGTGAAGAGGAAGGACACAGGCCACCTGAGATGTTGGTAAGCGCCTCACACAGAAAAGAATCTGCATTTGAAGACTCCACTACCTTGCCTCAACCTACCCATCTACCTCCTCTCCCAGTACTCCCCCCAGTAAGGCCACCCAGGTATCCCCACTTTGCCCTGCACGTTCCTGCCTCTAAGCCATCTCCTTTTGGAGAATTCTCCCAGCCTCCTGCCTGAATAGCTTTTGTGACCTGCCACACCAAAGGCCACTTCCTCCAAGAAGCCATCCTTCACCTACTCGGTCAGAAATCACCTACTGCCTATGACACTGAAGCACCTTACATTTATTAGTAGTGACATTAGGTAACTGATGTATAGCACACCTCATTCTAGAAATGATTTCAGCTAATTGACAAAAGAGTTGTGTTGCAAGATGATAAAAAGGTAAAGCGAGAGAAGGCAAGCCAGTCAGGAAAGAACACTTCAAAGTTCTGCATAATGACTAAAGGTGAGAGCTTCCTAGTAACCTGAGCAAAGAGGGAAATAGGCTCCAAAGCCTCAGCATTTGGTGCCTTACCTATGACACATATTCCATCCTGGGTCAAACAGTTATAGGTGCATCTGCCTTACCTCCTAGAGGCTGAGGTGCCTGAGGGCGGACAGTGTGTCTGCAGCTTCAGATCAAGGCGTGGCAAGAGGAGACCCCGATGAATGTTCTTTGAAAGGAAGCATGTGTGAATTTTTGCAGGGCTTGAAGCCACTCTGATGGGACTGACTCGGGAGCAGGCCCACTGAGCAGTGAGAGACCTGGGAAGTCCTAAGATGTCGGTGGAAAAGCATTGTCCTGTGTGGCTGCCACACCCAGGCTTGCCAGGTAGACCTGCAGAGCAACACTCCAGAAGGGCACGTCCTCCAGACTGCCTCCTCCCTCACCTTTACATGTCGCTGTCCTGGAAGGTGAGGAAACTGAGGCCTGCAGAGGCTAAGATGCTTGCCAAAGTTGGCCCAGCAGGAGCATAGCACGCTGGGCCTAGGCTCCTGGCCTAACACCCGCATAGGCTCCCTGCCATCTAGGGACACCGACAGGATCTTGTCTGAGGGGGTCACCGAAACTGCTGCGTGGGCAATGTGCTGCCCCTGCCATCCCGGCACCATTAATCCTGCTGGTGACTCCTGCGATTGCCAAGGAGAAGTGTTTTATGCATTTTAATCAGTGTTTTAGTTTGAATCCTTGCCCCCTGAAGGGCTTCCCACAAGGACAAGAGTTTAAAAATTGGACCAATAAACACAAAGGAAATAAACAGCGAAAGCAGACAGGTAGGCAGGCAGAAAAGAGCTGTGTTTGGGGTGCCGCGCTCAGACCTGGCGCTGCAAAGGGTCTCCTGCACACCCTCATTCACATCCTGGGGCAGACACAGCCTGGCTCCACTGCTCCCCACACTGGCCACGTGCGGTTCTCTTTGGCCACTCCACTGTGTGACGTTGGACAGTGCCTGCCTTCTCTGGTCTGTTTCCCCTACTGTGCAGTGACTGGCTGGATTCCAGGGTCCCTGAGGGAGCCCACAACAGAAACTGGACTTTCTCCAGCTGGAAAGTCAACATCCTCAAGCCTTGTTAGAGGACGAAAGGAGGTGGGGGCTCGGGTACCAAAGTGCAGTCCTACCAGGGTTGGAATTACATATTTGAGGGGCCTCATGCTGGGACCGCCCCTGGGGTGCACTGGGAAAGGGCAACTGGTAGAGCCAGAGGGGCACGAGATTACGTGAAGGAGAGCTTGGAGAACAACCAAAGGAGGTCAGGAGCCATTTTATCTCATAAGGCAGGGTCTAGGGGCTTCTGGGGGCAGGGGTATATCTCCTCCATGCACCCAGCTCACCCACAGAAGCCAGTCAGACACCCACTCTTAGAAAATGGGTCTCACTGACATTTGCAGAGCACCTGCTACGGGCCAGGTTTTGGGCTTTAGACACACTCTCTTAGAAATCTGCACACCAGCATCCAAAAGAGGTATTTCTTACCCATTTTGAAGATGAGAAAAACTGAAGCTTCCAAAAGGGAATCTGCTCTTAGGCCTTGGCCACAAAATCAGGAGGCCGCAGAGCTCTGTTTCTTCTCCTCGGGTTTCCTGTGCCAGGAGCCTCCTGGTGTGAAGCGGGAATTCCTTCTGATAGACAGGCCAGACTAGGAGCGGCAGGTGGGTCAGGACAGGGCTAGGGTAAGGCCCCCAGGGCTGAAAGAAGGCACCCGTCCTGGACAGCTACAGGGAGGCACCCTGCCCCCCAAGCCCAATAAAAGCCTTTCCTCAACTGTCAGAAAATGGTGTGCTGAACACACACTGAATTTCTTCAGTGTTTTCCCATCACAGCCTTCCTTGCCTGCTTCCACTGTCTCTGCTAGAATGTCACCTAATCTGGAGTTGGCTGCAGCACACGATGGAAGACTTAGTTATTTTAGGTTTCGGTATCAGTATTTCATGGCATTCCTGCTCGGTTCCTCTGGGACCGCCAGGATCCCCAGTGCACCGTCATGAGACACCCGACATGGAGGTAACCGCTGCCATCACTGGGGCCCAGGGGCCCCTGGACACCAGGGCTTCTGGGTTCTCAGTCTAGCTGTGTGACCTGGGACAACTGTGCAGGCTGCCTTCTTATTGGGACGTGAGGTGGGTGCACACAGCCCATCCCATTCTGAAAGCCTTCATTTCCATGACTGTGTCTGCAGCAAGGAAAGCTGGCGGCCAGGGAAGGGGGCTGAGGGCTTCAGAGAGTCTGCCTAGGGCCCCCGCCAAGCTCTGACGCCAAGAAATGACCAGGACAGCAGGAGACAGAAAAGGTGACAGAAACAGAAAGAAACACATCGTGGGCAAAACGGGAGAGGGGAGGAGAGAGGCAGAGAAAGCAGAGGAGAAAGGCGGCTGCCTGGGGTTGGGAGCAGGTGAGGGTGGCGGAAGTGGAAGACAGAGCAAGAGATTTATGTGTAAAGTGGGCCTCTGAGGCTGTGACCACCCCCCTCTCCCAAGTCCAAGGATTGTGACCTTCTCAGGTGGGGACTGGCTGGTTTTCAGGCCTCCTGAGATGGGCCAACGGAGCTATTCTCAAGATCAAGGAGCCCTGAGGGCCGAGAAGCTGGGAGAGGGCCCCAGGGGTTGCCCAGGAAGGTGTGAGGGGCTGAGGGGATGGGTGGAGTGGAGGAGGGCACGTCCACCAGGTACCTCCCAAGGGGCCACTCGCCTCAGTGGGGGACGGGGCCAAAGGCCTTCAGAGGCAACTGCCTGCCCTTGAGAGCCTGGGCTGGCAGCTCAGACCTAGAGAGAGATGGGGAGGGAGATGTGAGGGTGCAGGACCTGGGTCTTCCTCTTTTTTTTATTAAGGTATTATTGATATTACACTCTTATGAAGGTTTCATATGAAAAAACAATGTGGTTACTACATTTACCCACATTATCAAGTCCCCACCCACAACCCAATGCAGTCACTGTCCTTCAATGTAGTAAGATGCCACAGATTCACTATTTGCCTTCTCTCTGCTACACTGTTTTCCCCGTGATCCCCCACACCATGGGTACTAAACATAATACCCCTCAATCCCCTTCTCCCACCCTCCCCACCCGCCCTCCCACACCCCTCCCCTTTGGTAACCACTAGTCCTTTCTTGGAGTCTCTGAGTCTGCTGCTGTTTTGTTCCTTCAGTTTTGCTTCGTTGTTATGCTCCACAAATGAGGGAAATCATTTGGCACTTGTTTTTCTCCGCCTGGCTTATTTTGCTGAGCATATCATCCTCCAGCTCCATCCATGTTGTTGAAAATGGTAGGATTTGTTTCTTTCTTATGGCTGAATACTATTCCATTGTGTATATGTACCACCTCTTCTTTATCCATTTCATCTACCGATGGACACTTAGGTTGCTTCCATATCTTGGCTATTGTAAAAAGTGCTGCAATAAACATAGGGGTGCATATGTCTTTTTCAATCTGAGAAGTTGTATTCTTTGGGTAAATTCCAAGGAGTGGGATTCCCAGGTCAAATGGTATTTGTACTTTTAGTTTTTTGAGGAACCTCCATACTGCTTTCCACAATGGTTGAACTAGCTTACATTCCCACCAGCAGTGTAGGAGGGTTCCCCTTTCTCCGCATCCTTGCTAGCATTTGTTCTTAGTCTTTTCGATGCTGGCCATCCTTACTGGTGTGAGGTGATATCTCATTGTGGTTTTAATTTGCATTTCCCTGATGATTAGTGATGTGGAGCATCTTTTCATGTGCCTGTTGACCATCTGAATTTCTTCTTTGGAGAACTGTCTCTTCATATTCTCTGCCTATTTTTTAACCAGCTTATTTGCTTTTTGGGCATTGAGGCGTGTAAGTTCTTTATATATTTTGGATGTTAACCCCTTCTCATATATGTCATTTCCAAATATATTCTCCCATACTGTAGGGTGCCTTTTTGTTCTGTTGATGGTGTCCTTTGCTGTACAAAAACTTTTAGTTTGATGTAGTCCCATGAGTTCATTTTTGCTTTTGTTTCCCTTGCTTGAGGAGATGCGTTCAGAAAGAAGTTGCTACTGCTTATATTCAGGAGATTTTTGCCTATGTTGTCTTCTAAGAGTTTTATCATTTCATGACTTACATTCAGGTCTTTGATCCATTTTGAGTTTACTTTTGTGTATGGGGTTAAACAATAATCCAGTTTCATTCTCTTGCATGTAGCTGTCCAGTTTTGCCAACACCAGCTGTTGAAGAGGCTGTCATTTCCCCATTGTATATCCATGGCTCCTTTATCATATATTAATTGACCATATATGGTTGGGTTTATATCTGGGCTCTCTAGTCTGTTCCATTGGTCTATGGGTCTGTTCTTGTGCCAGTAACAAATTGTCTTGATTACTTTGGCTTTGTAGTAGAGCTTGAAGTTGGGGAGCATAATCCCCCCAGCTTTATTCTTCCTTCTCAGGATTGCTTTGGCTATTTGGGGTCTTTTGTGGTTTCATATGAAATTTGGAACGATTTTCTCTAGTTTGTTGAAGAATGTTGTTGGTATTTTGATAGGAATTGCATTGAATCTGCATATTGCTTTAGGCAGGATGGCCATTTTGACAATATTAATTCTTCCTATCCATGAGCACGGGGTGTGTTTCCATTTATTAGTATCTTCTTTAATTTCTCTCATGCGTGTCTTGTAGTTTTCAGACTATAAGTCTTTCACTTCCTTGGTTAGGTTTATTCCTAGGTATTTTAGTCTTTCTGATGCAACTGTGAATGGAATTGTTTTCCTGATTTCTCTCTCTGCTAGTTCATTGTTAGTGTATAGGAATGCCCCCCATTTATGCACATTAATTTTGTATCCTGCAACTTTACTGAATTCAGATATTAGATCTAGTAATTTTGGAGCGGATTCTTTAGGGTTTTTATGTACAATATCATGTCATCTGCAAACAGGGACAGTTTGACTTCTTCCTTGCCAATCTGGATGCCTTTTATTTCTTTGTGTTTTCTGATTGCCATGGCTAGGACCTCCAGAACTACGTTGAATAGAAGTGGGGAGAGTTGGCATCCTTGTCTTGTTCACGATCTTAAAGGAAAAGCTTTTAGCTTCTCACTGTTAAGTATAATGTTGGCTGTGGGTCTGTCATATATGGCCTTTATTATGTTGAGGTACTTGCCCTCTATACCCATTTTGTTGAGAGTTTTTATCATGAATGGATGTTGAATTTTGTCAAATGCTTTTTCAGCATCTATGGGGATGATTATGCGGATTTTGTCCTTCTTTTTGTTGATGTGGTGGATGATGTTGATGGATTTTCGAATGTTGAACCATCCTTGCATCCCTGGGATGAATCCTACTTGATCATGATGGATGATCTTTTTGATGTATTTTTGAATTTGGCTTGCTAATATTTTGTTGAGTATTTTTGCATCTATGTTCATCAGGGATATTAGTCTGTAATTTTCTTTTTTTGTGGTGTCTTTGCCTGGTTTTGGTATTAGAGTGATGCTGGCCTCATAGAATGAGTTTGGAAGTATTCCCTCTTCTTCTACTCTTTGGAAAACTTTAAGAGGATGGGTATTAGGTCTTTCCTAAATGTTTGATAAAATTCAGCGGTGAAGCCATCTGGTCCAGGGGTTTTGTTCTTGGCTAGGTTTTTGATTACCAGTTCAATTTCATTGCTGGTAATTGATCTGTTCAGATTTTGTGTTTCTTCCTGGGTCAGCCTTAAAGGTTGTATTTTTCTAGAATGTTGTCCATTTCTTCTAGGTTATCCAGTTTGTTAGCATATAGTTTTTCATAGTATTCTCTCATAATTCTTTGTATTTCTGTGGTATCCATAGTGATTTTTCCATTCTCGTTTCTGATTCTGTTTATGTGAGTAGACTCTCTTTTTTTCTTGATAAGTCTGGCTAAGGGTTTATCTGTTTTGTTTATTTTCATGAAGAACCAGCTCTTGCTTTCATTGATTCTTTCTATTGTTTTATTCTTCTCAATTTTATTCATTTCTGCTCTAATCTTTATTATGGCCCTCCTTCTACTGAATTTCAGCCTCATTTGTTCTTCTTTTTCTAGTTTTGTTAATTGTGAGTTTAGAGTGCTCATATGGGATTGTTCTTCTTTCCTGGCTGAGGTAGGCCTGTATTGCAATATACTTTCCTCTTAGCATGGCTTTTGCTCCATCCCACAGATTTTGTGGTGTTGAATTATTGTTGTCATTTGTCTCCATATATTGCTTGATCTCTGTTTTTATTTGTTCATTGATCCATTGGTTATTTAGGAGCATGTTGTGAAGCCTCCATGTGTTTGTGGGATTTTTCATTTTGTTTGTGTAATTCATTTCTAGTTTCATACCTTTTTGGTCTGAGAAACTGGTTGGTACAATTTCAATCTTTTTGAATTTACTGAGGCTCTTTTGTGGCCTAGTATATGATCTATTCTTGAAAGTGTTCCATGTGCACTTGAGAAGAATGTGTATTCTGCTGTTTTTGGGTGTAGAGTTCTGTAGAAATCTGTTGGGTTCATCTGTTCTAATGTGTTGTTTAGTGCCTCTGTCTCCTTACTTATTTTCTGTCTGGTTGATCTGTCCTTCAGAGTGAGTGAAGTATTGAAGCCTCCTAGAATGAATGCATTGCATTCTCTTTCCCCTTTTAATTCTATTAGTATTTATTTCACATATGTAGGTATTCCTGTGTTGGATGCATAGATATTTATAATGGTATATCTTTTTGTTGGATTGACCCTTTTATTATTATGTGATGTCCTTCTTTGTCTCTTGTGACTTTCTTTGTTTTGAAGTCTATTTTGTCTGATACTAGTACTGCAACTCCTGCTTTTTTCTCCCTATTACTTGCATAAAATATCTTTTTCCATCTGTTCACTTATAGTCTGTGTATGTCTTTGGGTTTAAAGTGAGTCTCTTGTAGGCAGCATATAGATGGGTCTTGCTTTTTTATCCATTCAGTAACTCTATGTCTTTTGATTGGTGCATACAGTCCATTTACATTTAGGGTGATTATTGATAGGTATGTACTTATTGCCATTGCAGGCTTTAGATTCATGGTTACCAAAGGTTCAAGGTTAACTTCCTTACTATGTAAGAGTCTAACTTAACTCAATATGCTATTACAAACACAATCTAAAGGTTCTTTTTTTTTCTCCTCCTTTTTCTTCCTTCTCCATTCTTTATATATTAGGTATCATATTCTGTACTCTTTGTCTATCCCTTGATTGACTTTGGGGATAGTTAATTTAATTTTGCATTTGCTTAGTAATTAGCTGTTCTACTTTCTTTACTGTGGTTTTATTACCTCTGGTGACAGCTATTAAACCTTAGGAACACTTCCATCTATAGCAGTCCCTCCAAAATACACTGTAGACATGGTTTGTGGGAGGTAAATTCTCTCAGCTTTTGCTTATCTGGAAATTGTTAACCCCTCCTTCAAATTTAAATGATAATCTTGCCGGATAAAGTATTCTTGTTTCGAGACCCTTCTGCTTCATTGCATTAAATACATCATGCCACTCCCCTCTGGCCTTTAAGGTTTCTGCTGAGAAGTCTGATGTCAGCCTGATGGGCTTTCCTTTGTATGTGATCTTATTTCTCTCTCTGGATGCTTTTAATAGTCTGTCCTTATCCTTTTAATTACTATATGTCTTGGTGTTGTCTTCCTTGGGTCCCTTGTGTTGGGAGATCTGTGCATCTCCATGGCCTGAGAGACTATCTCCTTCCCCAGACTGGGAACTTTTCAGCAATTACCTCCTCAAAGACACTTTCTATTCCCTTTTCTCTCTCTTCTCCTGGTACCCCTATAATGTAAATATTGTTCCATTTGGATTGGTCACACAGTTCTCTCAATATTCTTTCATTCTTAGAGATCCTTGTTTCTCTCTGTGCCTCAGCTTCTTTGTATTCTTCTTCTCTAGTTTCTGTTTCATTTATCGTCTCCTCCACCTTATCTAATCTGCTTTTAATACCCTGCATTGTGCTCCTCAATGATTGCATCTGACTGGAATTCATTCCTAAGTTCCTGAATATCTTTCCGTACCTGCATGAGCATGTTAATGATTTTTATTTTGAACTCCCTTTCAGGAAGATTCATGAAGTCGATGTCATTCAATCTTTCTCAGGATTTGTATTAATAATTTTACTCTGAACCAGGTTCCTTTGGCATTTCATATTTGTGTATGGCTCCCTCTAGTGCCCACAAGCTCTACTTTCTGGAGCTGCTCAGCCCTGAAGCAATGTCGGGGATCGCAGGGGAGTTGTATTGGTTCCTGGGGGGAGGAAAGAGCTGTTTCCTGCTTCCCAGCTGCTACACCTGCGTCCACTGCCTGAACCAGTGGGCCGAGCACACAGGTATAAGCCTCTATGCTTTGCGTTTGTAGTTGCTGTAGACAGATCTTCCCTCTGGCTGGCCTAACACCAGGGTAGGGTTTGCCGGTTTGCGAGCCAGGTGGGGCTGGCCAGGAGAAAGGTGCAGTAGGCTGCATATCACAGAGGGCATCCTTGCAGCTGTGTAGGCAGCCAGGGAGCTGGAGCACCTGAAGAATGTGAAAGCTCCCAACTTTCTGGACAGAGTGCACCCGGACAATTTTGTCTACCTGTCCTTTCTCCTGAGCAGTAAGCTCTGTGCAATCCTTGCCCCTTTAGCAGCCCTCCTGCTATGGGCTTCCTTGTTAGGAAGTCTCCCAGGCTGCCCGCCTTTCTTTTGTCCCAGAGCACCCAGATATGGATCCCTGCTTTCCACAAGTGGCTGGAATCTCAGTCTCTCCAGGAATTCTGCCTGTTTTAGCTTTCCAACCCCCTTATCATGAGAGTACCATGCAAGCACCATGAAATGTAGGTTTGTGCTCCCAGAGCAGATCTCTGAAGTTAAATATTCAGCAGTCCCAGGCCTCCACTCCCTCCCTGCTCCATTTCTCTTCTTCCCGTTGGTGAGCTGGGGTGGGGGAAGGGCTTGGGTCCCTGCTGGGCCACGGCTTTGGTACATTACCCTGTTCCATGAGGTCTGCTCCTTTCTCCAGGTGTAAGCAGTCTGGCATAGTCCTCTTTCTTGTTGCTCTTTCAGGAGTGGTTGTATTAATTATATTTTCATATTATATGCAGTTTTAGGAGGAAGCCTCTGTCTCACCTCTCACGGCGCCATCTTTAATCCAGGACCTGGGTCTTCCTTACGCCACTTCAGGTCACCACCTGGGCACTGCAGATTCAACTACCATTTCCTGAGCAGGAATCCTGCACATGCCACGTATCCAAATCCTTGTGCCTGTTACTGCATCCTGTCCTCACCACCATGCTCATAAGGTGACTTTCCCTGTCCCCAAGTCCCTGTCTGTCTGAGGCCTCTTCTTTGGGACATATGGAGCTGATAGTATGGAGCTCCTGAGAACGGAGCTGACAGACTCATTCATGAATGATAAAGTGCATTAGTGGAAAATACACTGGCTCAGAGGCAGCCATGGCCAAGTGCTGGGAGTGACAGAGGTAGGGCTGCAGCCCGGGGCCTTTCTCTCACGACAGTGGTTGATCTAGAGATCTTCCCACGTGGCCTTCCGAATCCAGCTCAAGGGTCTCTTCCCCACAGCAGCTCTTCTCAAACCAAGGAGAAGGACTCTCCCTCCTGAGGGTCCCCTCTGAATCTCCTGTGGCCCTCTGCTGAGCATTCTACCCTGTACCTTCCTCCCTCTTGTGGAGCTTCTGCAGCCTGCCCTTCTATACCCCCAAACTGAGAGCCCCCAGCGCAGAGTTGGGGCTGAAACAGCTCAGCAACCCCAGGCCCAGCCTGCACCCACACCCATCTTCAAAGGGGCAGTGAGCAATCACACAGCTGCCGGGCAGCTCCTGAGAACAGCAGTCGACTCCTAGTCCAGGCTCTTAATAGAGGCTTCAAGGAGGAAGAAGAGAAGGAGGTGTCAGGAGAGCTCAGGCTGCAATACAAACAGATTCCACAGGCCAGGTAACGGATAGTATGGAAAGTGTTTTTGACAAAGAGGACAGTGTGAGCAAAGGTGTGCAGGGTAGAGGTGACTGTGGCCGGATCCCTTTGAGAGCATTCAGGGGCTCCTAATTGCTTCTCTCATACCCCAAATCCTGACCCGAGTCCCTGGACTCCTTTTAAAAACACACCGTTCTGGTTTTCTCAGGCTAATCCCTGCTGAGGTGTGAATGGCTGATAATGGTTTAAGGTGTGAGCTGTTAAAGGGGGAACCTCTGGCCAGGCCAGTCTTAGCCGGGCAGGGCTATGCTGAGAGCCTGGGGGGAGGGCAGGGGCTGCCTCCTGATGCACGGGATGGGGGTCTGAGTGAACAGGGGACCCAGAGAGGAGGGGGTCCGGCACCCAGGCTGAGCTGCAGGAGAAATCCTGACTGAGGGCAGCCAGGCTGCGTCTGTCTGTCTCCTGCGCTCGTCTTTCAGCCTGGGTCTGCCCTTTCCCTCTCCCTGCTCCTCCCCCTTCAG
>JAQQAC010011331.1:11468404-11547750 GCA_029783875.1 Phataginus tricuspis | reverse complement strand
ATCCTCCTGCCACCCGCCCCCCTCCCTGGCACAGGGCCACCAGCCCCGTCTCTTAGCTGCACTTGAAAACTCAGTCCTCTCCCAGAGGTGCTCCCCTGGCCTCTCAGCTGAGTCCGGGCTGGAGGGTGCTGACTGGACACAGTGTGGCCCCGTTTGCCACGGCAGCCGGCAAGCACTCCTGGCTACCAGAGGTGCCCTGTGTGCCCCAGGCAGGCACCAGTCCTCCGCCTCTGCAGGGGGGATGCCCTGCCTACCCCAGGGCCCACCCCACCAGAGCATAGCTAATCTCAGGAGCTGCCAGTTTTCCAGCCAGCCTACAGCCCCAGACCATTTGTGGGATAAATTATGAATTTTAATTGTCAAAGCATCTTAGTGTTTAAAGGCTTCTATATATAGTCTCTGCCCTCCAGGAGTGGCCAGATTGGTGGGAAGGAGCAGGGGTGGGGCAAAGCCTAGACGAAGCCACTTCTGGGTAAGCAACGGGCACTGGACTCACAGGTCCCAGGCCTGGGCTCCAGTCAGTGCACGCCTGCCTGGCTGTGTGACCTTGGATGAGTCCTGGAACACTCTGGACCCTGTCTGCCCCTTCAGGATTGTTCTGAGGTGCGAGGCCAGCTGGGAAGCTAAAAGCCATACTGGGAGAGGTGAGACGGAGACACTGGTTCTGGGAAGCCTCCTGGCTGTCCGTGCTGCACCTGCCTGAGAAGACAGACCCCTACTTGGTGCTGCCCCAGAACTGAGGAGGGGTATGCAAGCACCCATGTGGTGACCTGAAGTGGTGTAAGGAAGACCCAGGTCCTGCACCCCCACATCTCCCTCCCCATCTCTCTCTAGGTCTGAGCTGCCAGCCCAGGCTCTCAAGGGCAGGAAGTTGCCCCTGAAGGCCTCTGGCCCCGTCCCCCACTGAGGCGAGTAGCCCCTTGGGAGGTACCTGGCAGACATGCCTTCCTCCACTCCACCCATCCCCTCAGCCCCTCACACCTTCCTGGGCAACCCCTGGGGCCCTCTCCCAGCTGCCTCAGTCCTCAGGGCTCCCTGATCTTGGGAACAGTTCAAGTTCGCCCACCTCAGGCTTTGGAGGCCTGGAAACAGCCAATCCCCACCTGGGAGGGTCACAATCCTTGGACTTTGAAGAGGGAGGAGGTCTCAGCCTCAGAGACCCATCGGAGGGAGGGAGGAGCTGAGAGGACTGGCCAGACCTAATAATATAATGACGAGGATACTGGAGGAGCCCTCCTAGAGGGCCTTTGGTGGGCCAGGCGTTATCCAGGCACATTGCATTGCTTAATCCCTCTCCAACCTGTTGAGGTGGGTCCTGTTATTATCCCCGTTTTGCAGATGGAAAAAACAGAAGCACAAGACATTGTCTAACTTGCTCAAGGTCACAAAGAGGTTCTGTAACTTGCCCAAGGTCACATGAGCTAGCATGATAGGAACTCAAACATGAACTTGTTTAATCTTTACAATTGTGCCATCAGGTTGGTATTATTATCCCCATTTTACGGATTAGAGAACTGGGGCTCAGAGAGGTGATGCAGCTTGTCTTGAGTCACACAGGAAGAACTGGGATTAGGCAAGACAAGTGGCAAGTGGCTTTACGTCTTGGGGCCCTGAAACGTTCATTCAGAAAAGGGCGTGGCCAACTCCCCAGCGCCCTCACAGAGCCGGGGGCAGAGCCCAAGGAGGATGGGAAGGGTGACTTATACTGAGCACACACACTGCGTGCTTTGCAGAATGACCCCACCCACCCTTCCCACAAGCCCAGGAGGGAGACACCCGTAACCCTACTTTATTGATGCGGAATCTGAGGCTCTCAGCCATTGGGTCTCCTGCCCAAGGTCACTGAGCTTGTCTGACTCCACAGGCATAACCCTAGAGACCATCACACTGTGGAGAAACTGAGGCTCAAGAGCAACAGGGACGTGGCCAGGGCCACACTGCACATCAGGGCTGGAGCCTAGGAAGAGCCCTGGACTCCTGCTGCAGCCACTTCCTGTCCCCAGTGCCATGCCAGAGCAACACTGAGGGCCCAGGTCAGGGACAGGTAAAGGTCTGAGTTATTTCTGTTTCAAAAAGAAGAAAAGATTTTAAAACAACCTCCAATACATCAAAAACCAAGGTCCCGTTAATTTTTTATAATATGGACAGGCAGACTATTCATGAAAACACTTGGCCTTCTCCCACTGCTGACCATTCAACGCCCTCTCTGCCCAAGTGAATCTTGGCCAACCCCTTGCCAAAGCCCATTTTTCCAATCTGGCATACTGAGCTCAGTATCAAGAGGTGACGAGCCTCTCTGGTCAGGCACAGTCTGCCGTCACCCAGCTGCCCATTCATGAGAAGCCCAGGTTTGGTGGGGAAAAGGGGGGTTCTGGCATCTCTGCAAATCTCTAAGGGGAGTCCCAAGGCAGAGGGTGCAGAGAGTCCAGTGCAGGCCAAGACCCATGGGCAGAGGCATCAGGGAGGCCCATCCAGCCCAGTGTGAGGCGTCAAACGAAAGATCAGACGCTCCAAGATGTAAGCTATGTCCCGGTAGGTAGTGAGTGAGCAGCCTGTCACAAGAGGGATGTAAGCAGAGACCATGGATCGGGGACACTGCAGGGAGACCCCTCTGCTGGGATTCCCACCTCAGCAGCCCCTCGTAGCTCCGAAGTAGAGGAGCCCCATCTTGCACCCAAGTAGAGGTTCTTGACACGGCCGGCCCCCCGGATGCAGGTGCAGCCCTGCGCTGGGCAGGCAGGCAGAGGGAGCGTGACAGCCGAAGCCCCACAGCCTCCTGCAGCCCAGGGCGGGTTCTCTGCAGAGGGAAGCAGAGGAGGTGGCAGAGAGAGATTAATTTCCCAAAATGGGAAAAAATAGAAACACACACACACACCACACACCCTAATAACATGTAATAAGAGGTTGGAGACAAGGAACAATGGCCTGGTAATGTCACCCTGGCGGCAATCAATTTGGGTGTCACATGAAATAGGCATAATTATACCGCCAGCCCGGTTGTTCGTTTCTAACCAGCTCCAGGGGCCCAGGCCCCAGTGGGGAGAGCAGAGTGGAATCAATAGTTGGTGCCACCGCTGGCAAAGGGCGGCGCTCCAAATTACCTTTCAGGCACCAGACCTCTTAGCCTTGTGCGTAGGCAGGGAACTTAAGGGCCTTGCGGATGCCCTAGAGCCAACTTGCTTGGCCATCCCTCACTAAGTGGGAAAAGGCGATCAGGGAGGACTCCCCAAGAGGTGGGAATGAAGGATGAACAGATCTACATTTGTTCCACCCAGTGTTCATTCCCTGGGTCACCGAAGTCTTCTAAGCAGTCACCAATGTCAAACCCCCATGCAGGCGCCAGGGGGTAGCGATGGGGCCTTCAGGGGGCAGTGCATTCTAAAATAATGAAACACGGGTTCCCTCCACATCCCAAGGTGGGGCCACCCCTGCCCAGCCCAGGAGTAAACACAGAACCACGGAGGTGCCTTTGGCTCTAAATGTACAGGGACATAAATTCCCCTCGCTCCTTCTTCCCCACCTCACTGGGGAACGCCCCTGTCTGCTCTTACCCATCCCTGAGTGCACAACTTGTACAGAGAGCAACCCTACCACTGGGGAAACTGAGGTACAAAGGGGAAGATGGCTTAGTGAGCCTCCATGACACACTAGGTGTTGCCCCTCTCAGCTCGCATTTCCTATGCTAGAAACCTTGAATTCCAGAAAGACGAATCAAGGCCATTATTCAATCAGTGGCAATCAAGATGTCTCACCACACCAAGTGTTGGCGAGGATGGGGAACAACGGGGACACTCATCTCCTGCCAGGGGGAAGCATAAATGGTCCCATCTATTTGGAAAACATTTTTGCACTTCTTCTAGTAAAGCTGAACATGAACATGCCCTATGGCCCAGCAATTCCACTCCGAGCTGTGCCCCAGAGCACTGCATGTCACCTCAGAAGATGGAATGAGAAGGCTCACAGCAGCATTGTTTATAAGAGCAAGAAGGGAAACAGTCCACATGCCCATCAATAGAAGAATGATAAATTCACTGTGTTGTGTTCAAACGACAGAAAAGCATGCATCAGTGAAGATGAACAAACTGCTTCTACTATTATTTACAACAACATAGATGAAATTTATGAATACAACATTGAAGGAAAAAAGCAAATTCCAGAGGACTGCATAGAGTTTCATGTTCTTTTTACAAAGTTCAAAAATAACAAACTGAGTGATTTCTACATATTAAAATATATGATTTTAAAAAGGCAACAGAATGCTAAATAGATAATTTAGGGTAGTGGCTGCCTCAGAGAAAGAGGCCAAAGGATACGATAAGGAGAAGCACATGGGAAGATGTACATTGTTATTAAAGTACTAGTGTTCAGATTGGAAGTTTTCATTATATTATTATTATTATTAATACTAAACACATTGATTATTTACAGGCCATGCCCGGACCAGTAGCCAGAGCCCAGAGGTCAGGAGGAAGGCATTCTAGATGGAGCCCTGTGCTTGTAAGGTGGGCACTCTGGGCAAGCATTCCACCTCTCTGGCTCTCAGTTTTCTCAGCTATAAAAATCAAATCTCTGTACCACCCACAGGATAAGCCCGAGCACATCACAGATATAAACTGTGAGTAGCTAGCATTTCTTCAGAGCTACTGTGTACCAGGCACTGTTCTAAACACTTTGCATAAATTAACATACTTAATCCTCATGACAAGCCAAGAGGTAAATACTGCTTTTACCCTCACTTTATAGATAAGGATACTGAGGCCCAGAACAGTTAAGTAACCAACCCAAAGACATAAGGCAAGGCAGTAACAGACTGAGATTTGAACCCAGGCCTCTGGCTCCAGGATCTTTGATACTCAACAGATTCACTATGAAGTGACATGGAAGAAACTGAACTCACGCGAGAAGGAAGGAGATGGTTGTCAGCACAGCTCTATGAGGCTCACAGCACCGAAGGATATTCATTCATTCATTCAGTGCATAAAAAAGGTCAGCATTAAGAATGCCTCAACTCCACTTGGAAATTAACTTGCCTTCCCAGGACTCTTTCTATGAAGAACCATCCTTGATGCTGGAATCCCTGGCTTCCCATGTCTCTGCAAAGTCTGCTGCCACCTCAGGATCCATCCAGGCTCTACCTCTTCTTGGAGGACTCCTGACTACCTGAGACCTGAGCCCCCAGGAACAAATCTCACCTTCTCTGAGGTGTCTGTGTGCGCTCCTGAGTACCCTGTCTCGTCTCTCCCAATTCCTGCCTGGGGCATCCTGGACATCGCCATCCGTACAGGATGAGGACACCGTGTCCCTTCCAGATAGTCCTTGCCACCTGCCAACATCTGCTCCCTGGTGCTTCCCACTGTCTTCCCTACCCCAGGGGTCAGGCAGGTGGGCCCAGGGTGTGGGTACAGGATTACCATGGTGTTCAAGGCAAATCATGGGAGCCATGAGAGGGCCTAGCCCAGAGCTGAGCGGGCAGCTCAGCCAGAATGTGTAGAATAAACACATGAATGAACGGGCTGGTACAATACTAGGTGCAAACCAGCATGGTTCTATGCTGTGGGTGTCTGGAGGAGGAGGATCAGGGCTTGGAGCAGTCAGAGAGGCTTCCTAAAGAAGAGGCCTCTGGGTAGGGGTGCTGGATCAAACCAGCTGATGGGGGGCTATGTAGAAGGACTGCTAGGAACAGAATGGAGAGCCTCCCCTCCCTGGCCCTTCCCTAGGCCTCTAAGATCCACTTTCTCAACCCTCCATCCGACACGCAACCTCATGCCTCCATGTGACCATACACAAATCACTGTATTGCTTCACTTCTCAATCAGAGTGCACCCCCAGCCCCAAGCTTGATCCTCCAGCCATTTGTTTCAGTAGGTACCTGGAGAGCAAACCATCTGAGCCACCATTGTACACCACCGTCTGGCTTTATGACCAACAACGACCCACCCAACAACTACTGCAAGGGGAAGGATGGTATCTCTACCTCCCTCCAGTCCCACAGGGGCCCTCGGCCCACAAGCCATGACACCTGGGCCGGCAGCACACACCCATCCCCCAAGACTGCCCTTGGATTCGGGACCCACTCCAACTCCAGGCGCCGGGAGCAAGGCGGACTTGACCAGCCCTACCCAAGGCCCCTCTCATACTTACATTGGCAGGGGGTGGGGGAAGGGGCAGAGACAAGAGCACCACAGAGGGTCCGCCCAGCCTTCCAGGAGGGGCAGCTGGGTGCTACCGGGAGCCCCTTTCTGGGCTTCTGAGTCCTTGGCCTCTCCCCTCTACCACCTTCTCCTCCTTCTCCTGCCGCAGGTGATGGGGAGAAAGCAGGAAGGCCAGGCAAGCTGCCCCAGGTGCTGCCGTCTTCCCATAGGTGTGAGGACGCTGAGCCCCTCCCGGCCCACACAAAGACAAAGGGTCTGGGAGCAGCTGACTCTCTCCTCTCTCACCGGCATTCCTCACTCCATGTGGGGAAGCCCCAGGCCCTCTGCTGCCTGGGCGCCCGGCTCACTGCTCCTTGGGCATGGGAGGCACCAGTGCTGGAGCTGTTGGCATGACCAACAGGGCTGAGACCAGTGCCGCGGACCAGGCTGAGCTACACGCCCTCCGGCTGCCTGAGACAAGCAGAGGATGACTGATGGAGAGCTGGGCTGGCAGGGAAGGGGCTTGCCCAGATGGCACTGCCCCCAGCCTCAGGGCCTCCTACACTCCCACCCCACCAGGGCAGGGCTGTTTCCCAAATGCCCCTTCTCCCTGACCAGGACCCCAGGACCTCTGAGAACAAAGAAGAGATGCCATCTGCACAGCCAGGGCTGGATGGGGCTGGACTGGGACCCAGCGCACAAACCAGGGGGGAACTGCCCATTGGGTCTGGCCCCACCCCGCCTCGAAGTGGGAGCCGCCTGGAGGGACACATCTTGGTGGTGTGGTGGGGGGTGCTTTGGCCACCTCACAGATGGTTGGGGACGCAGAGCAAGACACTCCGTCCTCACCTCCCTCTTCTCAGCTGGTTCCCACCTCCCACTGGCTCTGCCTTAGAATGAAAAGTGGGGCAAGAGGTGGTGAGAAGGCCCGGCTGAAGACAGACAAAGGGAGGCCCCAAAGGTCCCTGGGTCCCGCACAGCCCCAGCTCCCTCGTCTACACTCTCCGTACTCCCCACTTCCCCCTCAACTGGGCAGGGGCCGGAAAGGGGCTGCTCCTTGTGAGGGGAGGGACATGGCGCTCAGGTTGAAACCTGTAGAGAAACCTGGTCTCCGACCTGCATCCCCTGGCTTGGGATGGTCGAGCGACAGCTGGGGTATCTGGGGTCTACAGGGGGAGGCAGCCACCCAGAGAAGAGCAGGGGGCAGACCGGGAGGCGGGCGGAGGACGGCCAGGACTGGGACGCCGCCGGGGCCCCTGCACAGCTCAGGGGTCCCGGCGAGCCAATCTAGAAATTGTTAGGGTGGGAGGAACGGGAAAAGATCCTTCATTCCTGAGGGCTGGGGATGGGGGGCCGGGCCAGATCTGTGCCTCAAGGCGGGGAGTCTGGCTGGCGCGGGGATGCCCCGCAGCCCCAGGAGGACGCAGCCCGGGCCGACGGGCGGCCCCCGGGGACGCTGGCCGCGGGGCTGCCTACTCCGGGCTGGGCCGCGGCCGCTGGGCTCACCTGCATCTCGGGCGCGCCGTCCGTCCGCTCGGCTCGGTCACCAATCGCATGTCTTCCCCGCGGGGCCCCAGCCCCTGCCCAGCCCCCGACTCCGTCTCCTCCTCCACGTCCGACACCTCCGCCCGGCAGTCGGCGCGCCCTCGCGGGGCCGGCCGGCCGTCTGTCTGCCCGGGGCGGGCGGGAGCCCAGCCGGAGCCGGAGCCCGAGCCGACGCAAGGGGGCCCGGGAGTGGGCTGGCGGGAGGCGGCGGACCCGGCGGGCGGAGGCGCGGGCTCGTTCAGGACGCGCGACCAGGGCTCCACGAGCCCGGTCCCCTGCCCCAGGCCGGCCTGAAGCCGCCGCCGCCGCCGCAGGGGCCGGGGCCCACGCCAGGCGCGCTCCCCGGCGGGGCCAGGGCCAGGGCTGCGGCCGGCGGGCAGCGGCCGCACATGCTGCTCGGGGCCCCGCGTCAGCACGGCGGCCGGAGCGACGCGGGCGGGGACCTGCCGCCGCCGCCTGGGCTCCCGCACCCGCGCGGGCTCCGCGCTCTGCCGCGGCGCGGGGAGGGGCGCCCGGAGCGACGAGCGAGCCGGGCGGGAGGAGGAGGGGCCGGGGAGGGGGCGGGCGGGGGGCGAAGGCGCGGCCGCCACACCAAGGCGGGGAGGGGCGGGGGCGCGTCTCCTCTTCGCGAAAGGGGTGGAGGGCGGGGGGCGCCCCAGCCTCGGCGCTGCCCCAACGGGGCGGTGAAGCCGGCAAGGGAGCGCGCCGACGAGGGCGCGCGAGCACACGGCCGCGCCCCTCCGCGTCCAGGGCTCCGGATGGGTCCCGGGCCAGCCCGACCCCGGGGCCGCCGGCCGGCGTTCCTCCCTGAGGGTGTGCGCGCACCCTCTGGGGTGGCCCCATGCCTCGGCGCGGGAGAGCGGGAGTGTATTCTCACGTACAGCCGGGGACACTGCACACGCCGTGGGGATGGACAGACGCACGGAGCAAGCAAGGCTCCCGACCCGGCCGGGGTTGTTTGGAGGACGGCGTGAGAAGGGCCAGGCCGGGAGCCTCAGTCCTGTGCCTCGGACCCTCCTCTCGGAAATGTCCGCAAACCCCTGTAAGGCCCTCATACCGGCAGCCTTGGGGCAGGCAGGTAAAGAGGGAAGCTCCGGGGAACCGCTAGGAAGGCATGCCAGCTCCGAGGCTTTACCCCTAGCGAGGTCTTGCCCCGCCCTTTGCAGTCCGGGTCCACGCCCAGCCTGGCTTCATGTCCAGCAGAGGGCAGCAGGCCGCTCGGGCCACTGGCACTCTACGCAGCAGCCAGCAGAGGGCAGCGCGGAGGCTCAGTATGGGCTTGGCTGTCCCTCACCCTGCCACCCAGCAGTCCAAGGGATTCTGGGCTTGGGCCACGTACTCAGATGGGTCCAGGGAATAGGACTTCTCCGCAGAGATCCAGATCCTCCTTGACCAGCTGATGCAGTGACTCGGCTGGGGGGTCCTGGCAAAGTCTGCAGAGTGGGCTACAATCCTTGGGAATCTCACCTGGCACTGTACATACAACCCCTTCCATCTCCTTGAAGCCAAATGCCCTTCAACACAAAGCTGGTTTGATTAGAATACCTATCAATGCAGCAGGCACACTCGCCCCTTCTCCACTGCTGAGTGCATCCCACTAGCACATTAGTGTTCCTGATAACTTGCGCCCACAAGGGTAGGGGTCCTGGCAGGCAGAGAAGGAAGCTGAGGCTGGGGTCGAGGAGGAGAGGGGCAGGCGGAGATTGCCCAAGGCCTCGCACCAACTCCAGGGTCCTGCTCCCAGTGCCCTGCCCCCCATGGAGCCTGCCTGACATTCACTGTAGATACCTGGGGGCACGGCAGGCCGCCAGTCACCCTCCACCCCCAGCATCATCTTGCTTCTCCAGCGTTCAGCCTCACACACACAACCCAAGAGTTGCACAGACCTGCTGTTTCAGCTAAATAGATTCTGGATACTTCTGTCTAACTGCCCTATCACAGCTCTGGACAGCCCTGGCTAGAGATCCATTTCCTGTCTTGTATGTGTACATCCATCCCCGTCCTAGGCCTAGCTGGAGGCCCCTCCTAGCAGGTGTGGATGCTGGGCTGTTGTACTCTACAGACACCCTCCAACATCCTCTGAGGAGGCACTGTTGTTTCCCATGTGACAGAAGTAACCCCAGGCTCAGAGAGGTTACATGACTCACCCGTGGACACACAGCTATTAAAGGCTGGAAAGGGAATTTGAATCACCTTCCAGGACTGAGTAAACCAGTCGGGGGAAGGATTGGCAGAACGACTTACCGGTGGGAGGGGAAGAAGGGAGGCCGCACAGGAGTTTCCCTCCCTTCAGGAGCCCAGCGCAGGCGGCTCCCTGGCCCCTTAACTCTGTGCTGCCTGTTACCCCCTTTCCCAGGTTTCCCAGCCCCCCCACTCTGGCTGTTTGTGAGTTACCCTTGAGCTCCCGCCCTCCCTTGCTGCCTCCTCCCACAAGCCCGACAGGAATAGATGCTCGCTCGCTCCTGCGTAAAGGATCCGCCAGGCGCCCTGGCGAGCGCGCAGACCCGCTGGGGGGCGGGGGCGGGGGTGGGGGCTATTCCTGGTGAGGCGACTGACGCAGGCAAGGCGCGGCCACCGCAGATCTCCACCCCCGACTCACCTGTTCCCTGCCTCAGTGATCTAGAAGAAGATACGGGGAGAGACCGTCGCCCCCACCCTCCAACCATCCTGGGGTGAGGTCTTCTGGGGGCCAGTCACCCCTCGGCGCCTTGGAAGCTGCAGGGATAACCAAAGAGCTGTGTCTGGGAGGAACTGTGCTCCCTTATGAACAGTAACCAAGCCATTTCCTCTTCCCTGTTTCTCCAAAAGAAATGACCCCACCCAGCACGCCCCAGGGAGTGGGAGGTTTTGGGAGAAGAACTTGGAGAAAAGACCTTCTTGAGGGTCCAGCTTGGGCCTAGTAAAGTACAGAGACGCCATAAAAATAGGGGGCCTGTCCCTGGGTCCTCACCCAGTCAAACATCTCTCCAGCCCTGCCTGGTTGGATGGTCCACCACAGATTCCCCTCAGGAACCCCAGGGCTGCAGAGAATGTGACCATCAGCGTGGTCCAGTCCACAACCTCCCCGGCTCAGCCACGGGATTGCACCCTGGAGCTACAGCTGAAGAACACCCACTCACACCTCCAGGCCTCTGCCCTGCTGGTCCACCTGCCCCGCATGCCCTCTCCCTGGTTTCTGCTTGTGCTTCAAAACCAAACTGAGGCCCTTCTCTTCCACTCCTGTCTCCCCTCCCCAGACTGAAATAGTCTTAGAGGCAAGGCCCCACTCTCCTCCTTCTCTGTCCTCAGACCAGGAGCTCCCAAGAGTGATTCTGAGCCTGCATATCTCATGGAAGGACCCCAGCAGATCCCGGCTTCAGGCCGGGAGAAGGGGTCAGCCTGCTGCGGAAAAACTGGAATGGGTTTGCCGGGGGCTCTGGAGGAGGGGACAGGGCCAACTCACATTTACTTAGCCCCTACTGTGATTTAGGCTCTGAACTTCTCACTTCAAGATTGGTATTGCTACCCCTATGGTATGGATGAAAGAAAAAACGGAGGCTCTGGGAGGGCTGGTATCTTGCTCGAGTTCACTGTTTGCGAGAGGTACAGCTGGGCGTTGAAGCTCAGTGTGTGTTTGATGAGAGCGTCCAAGCTCTGCTCTTCCCCACTCTGGAAGGCTGAGGAATCAGGAGGAGGGGTTGGGTCCCCCTGGGCACAGGAAGGATCAAGCAGCACACACAGTAGGCCTGCGCGCCTACTCTGTGCTGGTCCTGTCCACCTGCATCCCAGCAGCTCATGGGGTTTTACGATGTGATCATTTCTGAAGCCACTTGAAAATAATGACAGCTCTAAAATGGCCGGGACAGTGAAGTCATTGCTGAGACCTCTAATTAGCAACAAAAACAGAGACCAGGATCTGGGGAGGTGGGTTGGGGCTGTGCAAGAGCCACTGGGCATGGAGCAGAGTTGAGGGAATGGGCTGCGGCCAGCAGCCAGCTGGGGGTCCCTATGGAGCAGGTGTACCCCATGTCCCACTTAATGCCACAAATTTGGTTCTGAGCACTCTTATTAACTTACTGTGTGACCTTGCGGGGTTGGTGGGGGTGAGGGGTTATCTCTAAGCTCAGAGGTCTGTCGCCTTTCCTAGAGAGTGGGGAGAATGGGATGAGGCTTCAAGTGGGGGCTCCTTGAAGGACCTTGCGTCTCCAGAAGATGAAGCCCAGAAGCTGGGGGCCCTGCAGCCTCTAGCAGCCGTAGCAGAAGCCTGTGCTAGGGTTGCTGGGCTGCTGGTACAGTTAAGTCCTAGAGACGCAGACTGGAGTGAAGTGGATCAGGAAGTGGCAGAAAATCCATAGGTCAGAGCCTCGTGCTGGAGTTGCAGGGCAGACGGGTGAGGGATGGGGTACCTGAGGGGGGTGCCAGGAATGTGCCCTCTAGGAGGTGGGCCTGTAGCTGTGGCCAGAGTTAGGGCCTTCTTGCCCTTCCGTAAGCCCCTCCCTAAGAGCCAGAAGGGACACAGGGATACCAGGGTCTCACCTAGGCATGTTACAGAGGGTCAGGCCAAGGTACCTACAAGGGAAAAGACTTAATCGAGGTCACTTGAGTGACCCAGGTACACCCCAACACTTGTCTTTCATGTCCTAGTACAGGGAAAGCTGGCATGGGGCAGCTGGCATAGGGAGACACTGGTGCTCAGCTGAAGGGGACTTCTTTGCACAGTGGCTGCCCCAACTGGATATGGAGATGTGCTGGTCAGCATGGACAGATACCCATAGTGGGTACTGGCTGAGGCCAAGACTCCAAAGGCAGGGGTGTGGAAAGCTCACCCTCACATCCTGGGGGGCCTCCGCTTCCCTGGCAGCCCCCACTATGGCATGTCTTGTCATTGACCACATTCTCAGACCCTGCCTGGACCCTCTTCCTCTAATCCTTTCCCCTCTTCCCCTTCCAATTCAGGGCCCTAGTGGCCCCCTCCTTCCAGAAGCCTCCTCTAAGTGTCTCAGTCTCCTGCTCTGAGCTGGCCTTTGGGTCCTTGGGCACCTTTCTGAGCCTCCGTTTCCTCCTCTGTAAGATGGAGTATCAGTAGGACCCATTTCACAGGGTTGGTGTGAAGATCTCGTGACTTAATGTATATCCAGTACTTGGCACCCAGTAGGTGCTGGACAAATGTATGTACTTTTATGGTTATTATACTTACTGCTATGGTTGCTCTTCACCCTCTGCCCCTACAGCCCTTTCTCTGTAAAGACACCATCTACCTGAAGGGACCTGTCAGCATTCCCACTAGGAGAGGCCTGGCTGCAGTACTTTGTCCTCTGAGAGTCAGAAACACCCTGAAGGCAGGAATTGATCTTGTGTCTCCTCCAGTTTCTGCACAGAGCCCAGAGCCCTGATTCCAGAGGATCTGATGTGTGCAAATTAAATTCAACTGAAATCCATGAATCAGGAAGAACCCCTGGGGTCCTCTGGTGAAAGAGGCCAGGGCATGGAGGGCAGGGCTACTACTGATTCCTCAACTCTCACTTTCCCCCACCTCAGGGCCTTGGTCACCCACAGCTCTGCTGGAAATATCCCAGCATCAGTGACATTCACTTAGCAAGCAGCAGCTCTACTACTTGGAAATCACACTGAGAAGCAGGCAGGCCACAAGGCTCCTGGAGGACCCAAGGCAGAAGAACAGCGGCGAGAGAAGGCCCCACAACTGGCCCCTGCTTAGCCTGGCCACACAGCATGACTGCTACATCTGCAGTAGCCGAGAAGCAGGAAATCTGTCTGGGGCCAGTCAGTGAAGGAGCTGGTCAGCCCTGCCCACCCCGAAGTCCTCCCAGGGGAATAGCTCATGGGCCTGACCCTGCAGTTGGCTCTCCTTAAGAACACAGGGAAGTGTGCACTCCATTAAAACACACACACACACACATATGAGAATTGAAGGCAAAAACAAAAAATCAAATATAAGAAGCAGTTTGTATAAAGGGACCACCCTCTGGCTCTCTGGGAATCTGGGCTCTGAGCTTGGCTGAGTGGCTTCTCCCAAGAGCCTGGGCTTGGCTGTCCCCATGGATCATGTCAAGGGGAACTTCAGCTAATGTGTGCAAACAGGCAGCGCTATTAGCAAATCCATTTATTAAGCACTTGTCTGGAGTTCTGTTGTGCAGGAGACTTGTTTATTAACTTAAGTCAGAACCTATTATTAACTTAAGTCAAAGTCAGTGTGGCAGCTCAGAAGGTGTCTAGCCTCCGAGCCGAGCAGTCTTGAGTTCCGGTGTGGCCCTTTCTCCAGGTGCTGTGTGACCCCAGGAAAGTGACTTCACCTCTCTAAGCCTCAGTTGCCCTGTGATAGGCAGGCCCTGAGATGGCTCCTAGGGGTCCCTGCCTTCCGGTATTCCCCACCTTATATAAGCCCCTCTCCTTGAGGGTGGGCTAGACTCACTGACTCACTTCTGATGAACAGAATATGGCAGAAGTGACGGGATATCACTTCTGAGATTAAGTTACAAAAAAAACTGGCTTCTATCTTGAGTACCCTCTCTCCATCATTTGATTGTTCACGATCACAGAGGCCAGTGGCCATGTTTTCTTGTTGAGAAAGAAGCCCGCATGGAAGGGAACTGATGTCTCTAACCAACACCCCACGAGGCCCTGAGACCCGCCAGTAGTCACACGAGAAAGCTTGGAAGCTGACCCTCCCCGAGTCGAGCCCTGAGATGACAGGCGCTCTGGCTGACACCTTGATCACCGCCTTGGGAGAGACCTTAAGCCGGAGTTCCCCAGGTGACCCGGATTTCTGACCTACAGAAACTGTGAGACAACAAATATTTGTTGTTTTAAGCCACAGGGTTTTTGGGGAAATTTGTTGTGTAGCAATAGGTAACTAATACGTGTCCATCTGTAAACTGGGCATAAGAATTCCTTTCTCACCTGATGGCTGGGGACACTGAGATAGTGCAGGCGACGTGCCTGCTGCTGACCGAGCGGAGGGGTGGCACAGCCACTTGGTGGCTTTCGAGTAATGTTGAAAAGATGCACTCTGTGGCCCAACAATTCCCTCCTGGGTCTGTCCCCTGAGGAAACATGTCCACAGCAGACAAGTACAGGCACATTCACGGGGGTATGGTTTGTGACAGTGAAGAACTGGAAACACCCTAAGTGCCCATCAGTGGGGGAAGGCAGGAACAGAACGTGGCAAGGTCCCGCAGAAGAATATTCTACAGCACTGAAAGGGGGTGAACTGGGACTACACACATCAGCAGGCTGGTCTCACCAACACAATGTTGAGACAAAATCCCAAAGATATGTACAAGATGGTACCATTTATGTAAGGCTTAAAAACAAGCCCCAACCCCTATAAACTGTATATGATATCTACATATATAGGAATAGTATAAAAACACGCACAAGAATGACCAATACTGATTCCAGGGGAGTGTAACCTCTGGGGGGAGAGGGAAGGGAAGTGGTAGAGTTGGGTCTATTTCAGGCCCCACACTCTGGGTGTTCACCATGAGCAAGCGCAGCGGTTCTAAGTGACTTACTTAATCCTCTCCATGGCCCCTTGGGGTCCACTCTATATTATCTCTTCTTATAGAGGAGGAAACTGAGGCACAAAGTCTCCAGGGAGAAATTCCCAGCCTTTTAAGTCCAGTGGGAGAAGAGGGCTTGGTTCCTCACTAGGCCACCAGCTTTGGGGAGGCCACATCACCTCCCTGTCTGTGGTCTATTCTTCTGTAGCACGGGAGAGACCCCCTCCCTCCTGCCTTCATAGGCATCGATAGAGATTAATCTGGAATATTTGCAGAGCCCCTCCATAAGCCAAGCCTGGAGCCAGCTATATACACAGGGGAGACTAAAAACAAGAGGTATGGACAAAAAAAGGTGTGGATAAGACAATTCAATCAACACAATTCATTCAGGTCAGTTCAATTTTACATTGACTCAGTTTCATAGACAATGGTTGAGATTAAGAAAGAGCCTATGACATTCTTGGCCATGTATTAGGCGCTTTTAAAAATTATCTCACATAAGCCTCAACTACAGCCCAGGACAGCAGGAACCGTTATTATCCCCCATGCAGCCAATGAGGAAACAGGATCAAGGAGGATGAGCAACTTCGCCAGGTCACGCACCTACCCTCTGTTTGGTGTTGGGGGCACAGACGGAGGACCCAGGCTCTGCTGCCCTCTGGGGCATCTGAGCCCAGACCAGGAGGATCTGGAGGTGCTTCAAGGAGAGGGAGACGAGTGTGGCTGGAGTAATCAGGACAGGGTTTCTGGAGGAGGACGGGGGCAGGCGCTTCCATGGGCTCACTGGTGGTGAGGGAGGGGCGTGCGTTTGCTACAGCTTTCTCTGTGCCCCAAAGAGCCTGCGGTCTAGTGTGCAAGACAACACTGTGTGACCAGGCTAAGGTGAGGGAAGCGTTGGGGGCTGTGCACACAAAGAGCAGATCCTGGAGAGTCAGAGGAGATAACCAGGAGATGGTGATGGCTGAGCCCAAATCCAAAGGGTATGTAGGAGTCAAGCAGCTTTACAGAAGGTGGGGGATGGTATCTGAGTAGAGAGAACAGCAGGTGCAAAGGCCCAGCCCCGGGGTGGTGAGGAGAGACAGCTAGTCCTGAGGAAGGCCAGCCCTGGCCAAGGTGGTTCCAGCTCAGCTGCAGAGGGCTCGGGGGAGGTGTGTGTGTGCAGGGGGAGGGTGCCACCATCTCTGTCCCAGGTAATGTGTCTGCCTGCCTCGTTATCCAACGAGCTGGGTCCCCACACTGTTCAGCCCTGTTGGGCAGGCTGTGCGCCTCTCCACAGGGACCAAGAGCAGGGGAGTTGGAATCATAACAGAGCATGTAATTATGTGCAAAAATGAAGGAGAGCTCCTTAATAATTGATGGTGGGAGAGAGTAAATATCGGCAGAGGCACCCAGCTGCATCGCCCCGTCCCATCTGGCTGGGACCCAGGGCAGCCGCCTGGCCACTAATATGCCCATAAATTATTAAAGTTATAAAAAAAGAAAGCAGGTGTCATGTCACACCCACAAACAGCTTGTTAGCTAAGACTAACGAAGGGGCAGCTGGCCTCTTGGCATTGTATGGGTTTCCCCCACACCCTCCCTGATTGCCAAGGGGGATGGATGAGGGGTGGGTATGGAGAGAGGCTGAGAGACTGGCTGGCCTCACTGCCCACCCGTCCATCATCCTGACCCTCTGTGGAGTCAGGTGGTACTAGGAGAGAGAGGAGGTCCACAGACACCAAGAGCCAGAAATGGTCTATGAGGTCCCCATCACTGTGGTTTGCAAGCGGAGGCTGGAAGAACCTGTCACAGAGGATGTTAGAGGGGCCTGAAGGACTCTGAGGTCCTGCCCAGCTGGACGTGCGGAGGCCAGACACACAGGGTGCACATCCCAGGGAAGCCACTTGCTGGCCGTGTGACCTTGGACAAGTCATCTGTCTTCCCTGAGCTGCTTTCCATTCATGCTCCCTGGGAACAGTCATTCCTACTTTGGATTGTGGGGAGCATTAGTATATGAGATTCCTGGTGCACAAGAGGCCCTCATGTGTACGGCACTCTCTCCACCTCCCTCATCCATCTCCATCCCAAAGGACCTCCTAATTAGATCAGACCCAGACCCGATGAGGCTTCCCTTTGCTAGGCTCTGTTTACCCTTTGTTAAGGCCTGAGTCCAGGACATTGGTGGGCAGGGGGACACAGCTGAGGAAGGGGACGGTATCTCTGCAAGGCTTGGCTCGCCCCGGGCTCCACCACACACAGGGCACCCCCATCCCAGGGGAGAGAGGCAGGGCTCTGCCATCTGAGCTGCCAACAGAGAGGCCTCACGGAAGGGGTAGGACGATGGCTGTAATGCCGGTGGTCTGGCTCCTCAGTGATGAAGAGCTTGGAACCCCTGCCTCTCAGTCTAGCGCTCTACAGTGGAGACAGCCTGATTCGAACACTTGGAGGGCCTGGTGTGCTCAGCTATGCCAAGGGCCTCTCAAGACAAAGGAGGGCAGTCCAGGCCTCAGAAGGCACCCCTTTCTCCAACCTGGCCCCAGAGAAGAAGCCAGGTCACTCACGACCTGCCCAAAGCCACACAGGGAGCAAGGCTGGACCTGTCACCTGGGCTTTGGGCTGCAGACAGGCTCCTGTCCCCAGTCCTGGAAAACCCCCAGGAGAGCATTCATTCTACAAACAGTTCCTTCTCCCAGAGGAAAGAATCATAAAAGCTCTCATCTGCTAGGCTTTGGCCTGGGCCTCTCCTCCAGGGGTCCTCGCTGTACTCCTTATCTTGGGCAGCCTTGGTCTGTCCCACCGCAGCCTGCTGATGCACAGAGAGGCACTGTAGCTGCCCAAGGCCACACAGCAAATTGGTGCCGAAGCCTGGAACCTGAGCCTCCCGCCCCTCCCCATGCCAGCTGGACTAGGAGCAGGGAGACGGGAGGGACTCTCACACTCATGCTCGGTGCTCCTCCGGTGCTTGGCTCCACGTCTGGCATCACGTGGTGACCGGCTGGGAGGGGTACCCTGATAGTCACTGTGGTACATCATTCCCAGGAGCTCTCTTCCGAAGAATCCCCACTCCTTGACACCTGCGTGCCCATTACCTGTCAGCAGGGTGGGGGCAGTGAGGGTGGGTGTCTTCAGCAACAGCCAGATGGCCTGATTAGAGAGGGCTGGAGCGTCTTCAAGGAATAGCTCTTGGGACTGGGGCCCACTCTGGGCCCCAAGGATACCTCCCTTCCTTGAGAGGGGATATCTTTTGCCCGGGATCACATAGGTCATATGTGGGGGAGTGCATACATGTCTGTCTGGTTTCAAAGTCTGCACCCAACTGAATGGGGGAAGCAGGCAGAAGCTGCAGAGTATGGTCAACAGCTGCTACAAAGAACTGGGTAGGGGCACACTTTTGGGGGTGGGCTAGTCAGGCCACAGCTCTGGAATTCAGCATCGGCCCCTCTCTGATTCCTCAAGATTCTGTCCCTCTCTGTCTCCATCTCTCTCTCTGTCTCCCTGGCTTACTTTCCTTCTCTCAGAGGGTCAGCGGGGAGAAAGGCAGGCCAGACCCTAGGCAGTTAGCAGGTGGGCCTGACCAGGCCCCCAGATGGTACCAGGAGCAGAGAAGGAATGGGGAACAGGAAGGCTGCCAAGGCTGGGCCAGGTGGGAGAGCAGGGCTGTCCAGGGGTTCAGGGGGGAACCAGGCCCCTGGGGGTAGGGCTGGGGGCTGGGGCAACCCTCAAGGGTGAGAAGGGCTCTCTCTCCTCCCTTATCTAGGTCAGACCTTGATGAGAACCGCAGGAACCATCAGCAATACTCAGGCCACACCAAGGCGTGGACAGGGCTCCTGGGGAAGAAAGCTCAGGAGCCTCCGGTCCCCGGAGCTTCTGCAGGGCCTCTTCGGGCTACATGGGCCTGCCAGTCTTGGGTGGACCATCCTGCCGTTCACAGCGCAGGGGTGAAGCTAGGAGGAACCAAAGGAACTCCACCCTAAGCACCGTGGGCCAGAATTTACAGCCCAAGGAGCCACAGTCAGGCCCAGAGGCAGCAAAACAAGGGAAAATCTCAGATAGGGAAACTGAGGCACCCTTCCTGAGAGGCTGGCACAAACCCCAGGCAGGACACCTGACCTGGGCTTCTTACCCTCCTTCCTCATCTTCTTCCAGTACAGGACTGGATAGTGGGTGCTATATCTATGGACAGGGAAGTGAGTGGGTGTGATGAGACTGACAGAACCTTCTGGAATATGGACTCTCTGGGCAGATCATTTAGACAAGTCCCTTCACCTGCTTGAAAGCCTCACAAAGAAGAAATGAGACAATCCATTCAGAGCCCTGGGAACAGCACCCAGCACATGGTCAGCCCTCAAGAGGGTGAGCCATCGTGATCATGAGTCTGCCTGGCGCGGTGGTGTCTGCTCTGTGTGTGTATCCAATTTTTGTTGTTTTTTTCAACATAACTGTGTCATGGTGCAGGTCTGTGCTGTGTGTATCACTGCTAAACTGATGCGTCTTCTTGGTTGTGCGTGTCAGGGTTAGGTATCCTAGCAGGACCTCTCTGCGCCTCCCTCCATTCTCCAAGGCCCATCAGTCCACAGACAGAAAACCCAAGGCCCCATTTAGGGTCTCCCAGCTATGCTGGAGCAGGGGCAGCGATGGAAGCCTGGACCTGGGCAGCGCCCTCCCTCTCCATCCCTTCTCTGCCACACTGTACTGGAAGCCCAACCCCCACAGCATGACTGACCAGAGCAGCAGGGCAGGTGGGTGAGGGGGTGCTCTGGTTCCAGGGGTGCCAAGATAGACCTGAGCGCTCACCCGCGGCATTTCTGTTATCTGGGAAATAAGGCTGGCATTGGTGGAACTTCCTGGTGAGTGACACCAGGAAGGCAAGAGAGACCCTGGCATATGTGCTCCTGAGATGACAGGAAATGGGCCCCAGAGCAGGGCTGGGCTCTAACTGACTTCTCAGTGACGGCTTCTGCAGCTAACAGACACAATGCTGGGCCGACTCCCTCAATCTCTCCAGCAACATATGTCCATTCCCCAGATGAGAAAACAGGCTCAGAATGGTGGGGCCAAGCCCAGCAGCCACATGTGTCCCTGGTGACAGTCACTGGATGGAGGACCCCCTGGTGGAATCCTCCCCTGGGGTAAATGATATGGCTTAGGCTGGTAGCCTGAGGGAGAAAGATGTGGAAGGTCCCAGACAACAGAAGGGCCCCCACACTCTCAGACCAAAACACAGGCACATACACTCAGACACAGGGTGTTCGCACCACCTGCTGGGGCGTGAAAACCAGCCATAAATACCTGCACTGTCGTGGCTCATCAGGCAAGCGGGGAGAGAGGACTGGTGTGCCCCCAGGAAATTTTCCAGTGACTCACAGACTTGTACAGCCCCCTCTGCATACCCAGACACTCCTCCTCCCATACACACACCACCAGAACTGGCTGGCACGGAGCCAGCAGCCTCCCCAAAAGAAATCACGGTAGAGAAGCCCCCCCCCACCCCCCACTCCTCAAATCAGCGGGCTGAGGGATCTAGGAGGAGGAAGCCCTGGCCAGCCAGCTTGCAGACTTCACACATCATAGTCCAGGAAGCAGGGGCCAGGGAGGGTCCCCAGGGCACACAATGGGGTGGAAGAATAGGGTAGAAGAGGGCTGCCCCAGGCCTGCTCCTTCTCTCCCTAGAGTCAGCCCAAGCAGCAGGTGGGGGTTGGAATGGAGGGACCCTCATTACCACTCATTCTACCAGTGCACAGCTCTCTCTCAGCTCTTGAACTTGGCAGGATATTTTCACATTTAGTTAACATGCTGGAGTTGAGGGTTTAAGCACATCTCACCTGTATATCACATGATTGAAGAAAAATGCCCACTGATGTCTGAACTGTGGGAAGCATCATGAACAAATTCAGGCCTTCTGGGTTCATCCTCCCATCCTCAGGCACGTTGGTATCCCCTAACAGCAGCAGGGCTGCTGGCCTGACAGGCCCTTAGTTGCATGCCTGCACTCACTTTGTGCCCAAACATGTCTTACTGGTCCTACCAGAGAGCTGGCACCAGACCCACTTTAGAGCGGCTGGTGGCCTTTCCTTAAGCCAGCAGTTAGCTCTGGGAGCTGAGGAATAAAGAGAAGCTGATAACTGTCCCCTTGTGGTGGACATTACCCAGCCTTACCCAGACATGAAGAAGAGACAGCTCAGGAGCACAAGATACCTCCCAAAGGCCGCCCAGGGGGAGCCAGGAGGCCCCAGAAGAGCCCACGTGTGAGTCCTGTGAATGGGCAAACGCACAAGCAGTCCTCAGCTTCCCCACCTATAAACTGGATCAGTACTGCCTGTTCTGTCTGACTCACACAGGGCCAGCGACACGAGAAGGATGACGAAGGTCTTCTGCTGAGCCTGGTGGGGGTACGGCAGGGGCAGAGACTCAGCCACTGAGGGACAAGCACGTCCATGGCCCATGGTCAGTGGAGGCGCTGACAGCTCCTGCCTGCACTGAAACTGCTCGTCAGGGAGGCGTGTGTGGGCCAGGCCTGTGGGCGAGAAGGGACCCCACCCAAACACACCAGCCCCATCCCCACATACACCAGTGCACAAGAGGACCTGGGTGTGTAGCCAGGGCACCACCCACCCTGGGCACACAGGCTGGCATCTGGTTCTGCCCCATAAGAAGAGTCCTGCTTCCCAGCTCCCTGCTGTCGTGGAAACCAAGGTTGTGAGCTGGGGAGGGGTCTGGGCTGGAGAAGAGGGGGTGATGGGACTGGGCTGTGGCTTACGATTCACAGAAAGGGCCAAGTGCTCCTTCCCTCTTCTTTGTGCCCCAAATATAGGTCACAAATCTATGAGCAGGTGGAACACAGGCAGAAACCTGGGGTTTCCCCCACTTCCAGGAGCAGAGGCCAGTCAGTCCCGTCTCCCAGGAGCAGACGTGGCAGAGTACAGACCCACGTTCAGGACAAGGTTTGAGGCCAGGCTCCGGCCCGGACATGTCCCCATGCTGAGTGTGCCATGGTTATTCTCCTATCTCCATCCCCACTGCCTGCATTTCCAGCTGAGAGATTGCCTCCACTGGGCCTCTGCAGGGTCTCTGTCCCTCAGGGGCACCCCAGGAAGGGCAGGGACTTTGAGGATCATGAACAACTGAGCTGCGATTAGCTGGCAGCAGGGAGGGGATGTTCCAATATACTGGGCCCAGAAGGGAGGCGGGCCCCCCACAGACCTGGGAAAAATAAAAATGCCTAACACATGAGCATTTATTCTGCACCAGGCACAGGGCCCTCCTACAATCTAGGCATTGATTTGTTTAACACTCTCAACAGCCCTGTGGCTCCATTAATGTCCCTACTTTACAGAGGTGAGGAAACAGAGTCAGAGAGAGGCACAGTAACTCTCCCAGGGGCACAGAGATGGAAGCGGCAGAGCTGGGATTGGCACCTTGGGTCCACTCTAGGCTGCGCATGTAGAGGTGCAAGAGGGCTCTGGGCTGTGGTGTGTGGAGGGGGACTTTCAGGCACTGACACTGAAGTCAGGAGGGCAGTTTCCCTGGTGGCCCCTAGTGGAAGTCTAGGGATTGGCAGGTGGCCGGCTGACAACCCAAGGCCCGCAGAAACTCAGACCAGGCCCTGCTATGCCCCTGGGCTACCCTGTCCTTGACAGAGGGCACTAGGAAGTCAGAGCGAAAAATGCCCCGGTCTGCCTGCCAGAGCACAGGCCACAGAGAGATAGGCCCAACTCACAGGAGGGTCTGGTGCAGGTGGGTAATGGTTAGAGCGGGGAAAGGAGGAGGGATGAGTCCCAGGCGAGGGAGGGAGTCCCAGGGGTCCCCCCTGGAGGAGGCAATCTTGCAGGAGAGATAGGATCCTGACATGAAGAGAGGGGGACAGACATTCTAGGAGGAAGGTACAGCAGGCGCAAAGGTGCAGAGGCTGGACAGAGTCGGGTCTGTACAAGCCCCATGGAGTGGCCACAATTGCCCAGCATGAGGTCAGAGTCACAACAGGGCCAGAGGGGGAGCAGAGCCTGAAAACTCCTCTCCAAGTTCACCCTTCCCAGCACCGAGGCCAGTGTTTAACTCACTGCTGAGAAGCCATCATTTCTAAAAAGTGCCAGAGGGTCTCCCAGAGTTTGAGCAGAAAGGCTCACAAATATAACTCCGACGTGAGTGAACACAGATGCTTCTTTCACTAGTGCTGCCTTTGAACCCAGGTTCGAGTAGGTGTGCAGGGCCGGCAGCTCAGAGAAGGCGCTAGGTCAGTGGCACCCCAGCCCGATGCTGTTCCAGACAGCCCGGGGAAGGCTTTGGCAAAACCCTGCACCCCATGCCCTACTCTTCTCTGTCTGCTTTCCCTTTCCCTCCCTTCACTACCTCCCTTCTCTCCTTGTGTCTTTCTATCATTATTCCTTTATTTTCAGCCCTCAGCACTTTTCCTGAAAGAGAACAGCTGGGCTGCTGGAGTCATAGAGGAAATATTTTTTTGACTACTTTGCAGATTCCCCTTCTCTATGAAAACTGACACCACCATTGCTAAGTGACGGACGGCGAGATATTTGTTTCCTTGCCTCCTTTCTTCCCTCTCTCTGAGCTCTGTTCTGGGGTATCTAGGAAAGACAGAGCAGTCAGATGGCAGCTAGGGGACAGGGGGTGGTTAGTGTGGAAGACTTTGGTATCAAGTGGGCAGCTGGAGCCCTCAGTAGCATCATCAACTCCATTTGACAGATGAGGAGACTGAGCCCCAAGATCACCCAGATACAGTAATAATTACAATATTAACATTAGCCATAGAGCTGGCATTTAAGGAGCGCTTGCTGCATGCTGGGCACTGTGCTAGACACTTAACATGCAATGAACCTATGAGGCAGATGCATAACTGGCCCCATTTTAGAGAGGGGAAACTGTACAGAGGCTCAAAAGAGGGAAGTCATAAGACCAAGGCCACATGGCTGGCTTGGCAGAGCTGGGATGTCCACCCAAGCAACCATGCACATGGCCACTTGGCCACGGTACACCTCCCCTATCCCCCAACTGACTGGCAAGTGAGAGAACCAAGATTTGAACCCACATTTGTCTACATTCTCATCCCACAGTTGGGCTCTACTCCCACGTTGATTGCTGCTGCTAAGAAACATTAAACAGCAGTTCTAATCACAGTATGACCTGGCTTAACCCTGACTGCAACCTGATAACTGAGGCCAGGGGTACAAAGCTCCAGGCCAAGCATGGCTCAGCCTCCGACTTGACCTCTTTGGACCTCAGAGACCCTACTAAGAAAGGGGGAGACTGAACAGGCCTGTGTAGCAACAAAGGAAATGGGGCTAAGGCTCTCCAGTAACCCAGGCCCCTTCTCAAGGGTCACCCTTTGATAACCCCATTCTCCAGGGCTGGAGACCTCAGGCAGGCCCTGCTCCCTGGCATCCTAATATTCTCCCTGCTGCCAGAGGACCTGAGGAGGGGACAACAGGAGCCCACCTCTAGGCCTCAAACCTGTTGTCGCACATCTCAGTGGCTCCCAGGAATCCTGCACTCGCCCCAGAATGTCCCTGTAAGGCCAGGAGGCTCTCACAGCTTTGCAGGTGTTATTGTACGTTGTGATCTGTGGACCCCACAAGTCTGAACTTATGGAAGTGTTCTTCCAAGGGATGACCCTCAAACCTGAAAGCTAAGAGAAGTCATTTGGAACAGACATGGAGCAGTATAGGATAGCAGTCCACATTACCTGCAAACCCAGACCCCTCCCTGGCTGTCCAACATAAATGTGTCTTAATAGCAACATACATGTATATGTCAGTGGGAATGTTCTAGGCTAATGTATGGTCGGTGTGAATGTTCATAAATTCAAAGTAAACATGGTGGGTGGTAATGCCTGTTCATCGTAAATATTCATTCTTCGGTAAGACAGGGGACTTTATGAGAAGTAGGCTTGGCTGATGGACACGCACGTGTATGACCAATGGCAGTGATGGGTTTACTACAAATGTAATGTTCGAGGCAAATACTCATGTGAATCTGTAACATGGAGAAAGAGCGGGACCACTTCTACCCAGGCACAGGGGGAACAAAGACGCAGGGGCACATTGTGGCAAAGAGCAGAATTTTGAGGGGGGCGGAGGGCACAGAAAGAAGCTGGAGGCAGGAGACTGCGGCTGCTGGGTCGGGGTTGGTCAGCTGGGGTCCAGCAGTGTCTGGGGAAGGCCTCTACCTGGAGTACTGAAACCAGGGGAACCCAGAGAGCAACGAGAGGGTTTGGGAGTCCAGCGCGGATGGCTGGATCCCACACCCAGGCGGGGCTCCCACAGGTGCCCCTCCTGGTGCGGCAGCTCCCAACACCGCTCATGACCAGGCAGCTGCTGCCCCGCCAAGGAGAGAATGGGTGGGCCGGAAGGGGGAGGGTCAGGGTCCCACCCCCCCCAAACTCTTTCATTCCAGGGGGCTGACTGTGGAAGAACAGAACTATGGTGTCAGGGAGCCTTCACTCCAGCCTCAATCAGCCACCAGGCGGCACTGATCAATGCGCCTGAAGCCCAGGCCTCAGTCTTCTCACATGGAAAGTGGGAGGCATGATATTGTCCATATGGCTCCCCATGAGGTCAGATATGAAAGGGCTTTTGCACGCTGTAAACTGGTGTGCCTGTGAGCTAGAAGAGTCCTGGTCTGTGGGGCTCTGCTGTCGACTGACAAGCACCAGGGAGGCCGATCGGATGTCTGTGCAATGTATAGGCATGTTCATAACATGTGCACACATGTGTGTATGTTCTTAAGACCCAAGGCTCTCAGAGACTCCACCATGGAAGTTTGAAGTAAGGGGGAAGTGGGGGAAGTGAGAACTCAGGATAATATTAAAAGTGAAAAAAAATGATTACATGTCAAAAGGAGTGGGGAGACTTAAGTGGCTCCCAGATGGGACACAAACTAAAACAGTCTTCACTGTTATTTTTCAATTGTCTCCACGCAGGGAAGACAGACAGAGGGTCTCCATAGCGACCCTGGGCCTCCAGCAGGGGGCAGCCTGGACCCCGCAGGTTTGTCTGGGCCCAGCAGACCTGAGCCTGCGGCTGCACCCGGTCCAGTACCTTTGTCCACGGAAACCAATTCCTCCTGTTCCAGAAACCACGACAATGGGAAGGGGAGAGACCAGAGTTGCCTGACAGCAGGCTAGGCCAGGCTGGGACTGGAAACTGCAATGGAAGTTGGAGAAGTCTTGGGATGGGGATGGGGTGAGGGGAGGGGCTGAAGGGTTGTGGGACGCAGCAAGGGAGTCCCATAGGGTGGCCACAGAGGGGAGAGGCCAAGCATGGCTCACAAAGATGAGGCCATAAGGATTGGGGATGGGGTAGAGAGAAGGACGGCCTGGGGTTGGGGTGCACAGGCATGGTGGAGGAGCTGGTGGCGGCACCCCCAAGCTGCCCGAGCCTGTGCTAATGGAAGGCAAGCAGACAACTTAGAGGCTGGGTCTAGAGTGAATTTGACCTCAGTGGTGGGCTTCAGAGGCAGGGGTCAGGCAGGAGAGGAATGTGGAGAAGGAAAATCCTGATTGGAAAAGAGTAGCGATAGCAGATTTATGTATCTGGATATGTACACAGGGGCCAATTTGATAGAAAACTTGGGGGAAGGAGAGAGTCCTCCATTTGTGGAATGGTAGCTGGGAACTTTCTGCCTCTTTCACTGTGCGTCCCTAGTGAGTGACACTCCAGAAATATTTTTTTGAATATATGAAGTGACTGACGGAGAACTGAGTGAATAGTGTGCAGAAAGCTCCCGGGAAATTCCAAGGAGGCGGCTGACACCTTCTAGGTGATCATTTGCAGGCTGGTATTGAAAAGGCTAAGCAGCTAAAGAAACCGAACCAACCCCCAAAAGTGCAAACAAGGAGGTGGCTGGCCTGGGAAGCCAGTGGAACCTTAACCTCATGTGGCCCAGGGCGCAGCCAGAACCCCGGCAACCCAAATCTGGGAAAAGTGGTAACTTCCCTCGTAAGTCCAAATGACAAATGCCAAAATTTGTATCAAGTTGTGACTGATAACACTCAACTTCTACCAAGGAAGTACCGTTTTGTACCTGGGTGTTTAGACTTCTTTTAAATCGTGCTTTGACTTAATAAGCAATGATTCTGAGGCGTGAGTTGGCCTCACCGCTTGAGGCCCTGGAAAGCACTTTGTCTAAATAGCTTCAGAAGAACAAACACAGAAACTCAAGAGACTGGATGGATGAGTAACTCCAGCAAGTGGAAATACAGATTCGGGGGCAGCATCATGGCTGGCCCCTTCACCCAGTGAACTGGATTTCTGCCACAATCTTGTTTCAAGGGAAACAGGCTCTACAGTAATTTGGGGTTTGAGGTCTTTGGGTCTCTGAATTTGGCTAGGTACCCAGGGACTCCAGGCTGAAGGTAGAGCAAGGCTGGCCTCGAGAAACTTCTCAAACTTGACGAGTCAAGGAAAGCCACAGAGCAGGAAATCTAGAATCCACTTTCTGTGTATGCTAGAACTCTGCTCCATCTACGAAGGAGATACCCCCCGGTGAAGGCCCACGTCATTCCTGAGAAGCGGGCACCAGCACACCATGGAGTCAAATGGGGTGAATGCATGTCACCGGCCCACCAGGTTTGGGCAAATCTCTTGCCTTCTCTGTGAATCAGGGAATCAATGAGACTGAGCCTCCCTCACAGGGCCATTGTGAGGATCGAATAAGACGGCGGATACGAAAGTGCTTCGTTAATGGTAAAGCGCCAGAAAGAGTTACTGCGATTCTCTCTGCTGTTATTGATTGCCTGGGTAAAAGGGGGTCCCTTCCCACAGTCCCTGGGGATTCAGAAGCCTCTCTGGGCCTTCCAGAAGCACTATGAAAGTTTGGCTGACAGCTCTTCTTGTCTTCCTGAACAACCCCAACAACTCATGGCCGCTTCTGGGGAAAGTGTGTTTGTGTGTGTGTTGCTAAAACACGGAAATCATGTTTCCCCAAGTAAATATATTTTCCAGGTGACATCTGTCACTCAAACCCACTCCACTGGCAACCTGTTTCCAAGCCATTGCTTCTACTGTTTTCTACCTGGAGCCTGCACCTCCTCCTTGCCCAGCTAAGTGGTCCAGGGTCCAGTTCCGATTCCTCCTTTACCAAGGAGTCCTCCTGGATTTCTCCAGTCCAGTGGTGGTCAATATCAGGACCAGGAAGGGGAGGACATGAAATTGGGCTCAGCCTATAGTCCGTCTGATTTGTGAAGCAGCTTTTAACCAACGAGCCTCCCTGGAGGAAGTGTGCCTCTGTCGTATACCTGGTCTTTGCCTGGTTACCTGTCTGTCTCCTTTTTGACTGTGAGCTACTAAAGGGGAAGGGAGGGTGTGACAGGCCCAGTGAATGTAGTGTGAGGCACTGGGTGGATGGGGAAAGCCCTCTTTCCCACTCTAGCTACCTCACTCCGGGTAGGGGGAAACGCTGGTTGGTGAAGAAGCCCTCGGGATGCTAATGTCAGAGGTGGGGATGGGGACCAGGCCAATCTCTTAATTGGGGGAGCCTGAAGACCAAAGAGGGAAAGGGACTTGCCCAAGGTCACACAGCTTTAGGGGGCTATGGGCTCAAGAGACCCAAGTCCTAAGTCACTGTTGCCGCCCACTGTCCCTCCCCCAGGCCTAGGCTTTGGATACTCCTCTTGGGCTGATCTTCGACTCTAGGGCAGACCGGTGGCCTCCAGCCAGGGACGATGGCGTCTTCCTGCGAGGTGAGAGAAGGTGCTGAGTACCAGGCAGGGTCCTCCACCCAGTGGGCCACCCAGATTACCGCAGGCCCTCTCAGGGTTGAACAGAACATTTGTTGAACAGAATTGAATTTACTATTCGATTGCAGAAGATGTAATTTGATCTGGGTCTTCTGAAGCCCTTAATAAAGTCCAGGTTTTACTGGTATCTGTTGCTTTTTTCCATTTGTTAAAAGAGGCACTGGGGCAGGCGGTACTCGGCTGGGCGTCAGGACATCTGTCTGCTCCTCCTTGCTCTGCTGCTGTTGGGCTGCGTGCCCTTGAGGACGACACTACCCTCTCTGCCCCAGAAGTAAAGCCCTCAGCCTCAATGTGGGGATGGCCCATCAGCCTGACGACCCACTGAGGGAGACGGCTAGGAAAGGAATGAGGGGCTCGATCCCCTAGGAGTCAGGAGCGAAAAGGAAGAGAGCTAAACGTTTATTAGGCCTCTTCTGTGTGCCAGGTCCCTGCTCCCTTCCGCACACCGTGTGCTCACAGCATCCCTGTGGGACAGGTGCCTGTGGTCGTCAGGGAGGAATGTTTGCTAAGATCCCAGTTTTTGGCACATGGTAAGGAACTGCACTTCTCTGTCTCCTTTGAAGTTGGGCGTGGCCACGTGACTGACTTTGGCCAATGAGCTGTTAGTGGGAGTTACCCGCGCCACCTACAGGAGGGAGCTTTGACAGCCTATGCGGCTTGGCCGTGCTTCTGCCTGCTGTGCTTTTGTGGGTGTGCGATGAGAGGGCGGCGGCTCCGTCAGCCTGGGATCCTGGGTGACAGTGAGGAACAACAACCCCTGCCCTTTTGCCGCTGGGGCAAGAAATGCTCCTAAGCTGTATTCCATTTCTGAGATTTTTACGGTTGCTTATTATTGCAGCAAAACTTATCTAGTCTGACTGATAAAATGCTGCTCTGGTCCCTGTTTCCTGGATAAGGAAACGGAGGCTTAGAGAGGTCCAGGACTTGCGGGGAACCAGAGTAAGTAGCAAAGTTCAGGGTCGGTCTCGATACACCTGATGACACTGCCGTGTTCTTCCTACCCTGGGGGCCTGTGACCGCGCAGGCCGGCAAGGCACACTCAGCCGGCGGGGACTGGGGCCGCATGCCGAGCATCCGCTCCTCCTCATCTTCCAGTCTTTGCTGAGCACAGTGTCCCTGCAACCCCCCACAGCGGCCCACTGCTTCTGTCTGGGAGGGATGGAGGAGGTGAGAGGAGAGAGGCCCGGAAGCGCCATGAATAGGTTCCAGAGCCGGGCAGACCTGGGTTCTTTCTAATCTTGGCTCTGCTACCCTAGCTGGGTGACCCCAGGCAAACTATTCTCCCTCTCCGATCCTCAGTCTTCTTAGGTGTCAAATGGACTAATACTACTTACTATGAGAGTTATTATAAGAATGAAATGAGATATAAAAATCTTAGCACATAGTAGGACCTGTTACTTGGGCTCCATGATCATTGGAGGCAACACCCAGGGCTGAGGCCTCACTTTCTCCGCCCCCGCATTCCCCACCTGCTCCGTGGGATCAAAGCCGGCCTTCCTTTCTCTGTTTTCTCTAGCACATAGTAGGACCTGTTACTTGGGCTCCATGATCTTTGGAGGCAACACCCAGGGCTGAGGCCTCGCTTTCTCCGCCCCCGCATTCCCCACCCGCTCCGTGGGATCAAAGCCGGCCTTCCTTTCTCTGTTTTCTCCAGACGCATCCTGAAGGCAGCTTGCCCATCATCTCATGGTGCCCAGTGAGCCCCTAGAGGAGGGGCAAGTGGCGGTCCAGAGGGCAGGGGCTCCCCAGGCCCCACACCAGGGAGTTCTGGTGGAGCTGGCGCCGCTCACAGAGCTGGTCTCCTTTCTCCGCAGCCCCACTTTCCAGGGGTCTGAAAGGGACTTCTCAAGAAGGAAGGCTGGTCGCCCAGGACGTGACAGGCAGGGCTTCCAGGATTCGGAGTGTGGGGAGAGCCTGGCAGTCGGTGGAGGCACCAGTCCTGCTATGGAGCTGCCCGCATGGCCCCCAAGCTCCCTGGAGTGGCCTGCAGCCTCTCTCCTGCCATCCCACCCTCCTCGCCTGTCGGGGGAGTCCCTCTCACCCAGAATACAGCCACGCCAGGCCCCCCACCACGCCCTTGCTCCGAGTGGCGCTCCTCCGGGCTCAGGACCGCAGTAACTCATCTCTCAGTGCCCGGCTAACACTGGAGAACATGTCCGGAGCGTTCATACCCATGGCAGCCGCCCTCCGCTGTGTGCACACCACAGAAACCTTCGAGACAGGGGCTATCACCCCCATTTCACAGAACGAGGAAACCAAGGCTCAGGGGGGTTCACTTGCCAGAGGCGCCACAGGTATGCAGGTGGAGCCAGGTTCATGCCTGGATCTGTCTACCTAAAGCTGAGAGTCTGAGCATGTCCCCGGCCCCCTAGCCCTGACCAGCTGGAAGGGTGGAAGCAGTCCTCTTTTCAGCTCCCGGTTCCCTCTGGTCACAGTTCCCTGTTCTCCACGTGGCCTTCCAGGTCCGCCCCAGCGAGGCTCAGTTCCACCGCAGAGATACTAGGGCCAGGAAGCTGACGTAGAATGGACACCTGCCCCCGACAGAGGGCCCCAGGGGCAGGGCCCCCGTCTTCTGCCCTCCACTGCCCCAATGTCACTGTCCACAGGGTGGATACTCAGGGGTATGAGGGTAAGGAACCCAGAAAGGGACCAAAGAGTTGACTTGAAACCTCAGGCAGGGCACAAGGTCATGTGTTTTAAGGAAAAGGTTTACGAAAGGCCTGCATAAAGGGGTAGGAGGGGACACCAGGCCCTACTTTGGCCCTGGGCTGAGCTCCGAGGACACAGGCCCCTCCCTGTTCAGCCCTCAACAGCCCAGAGAGCTCCCACTGCCCCCTCTGTCTTACTCTTCTCTGTCCTTGCCTTTTTCCACCCCCTTCTCCTGCCCTTCTTCCCTTCCTAAAAAACACAGAGAAATGGGATTCAAAAGCCTACACCGCCCGCCAAGTACGGTTCAGCTTCCCCAAAAGAGGAAATGCCAAGCGTGTGGGTTCTCATGGCAACCCCAGCTCCTCCCCCCGCAGCCACCCTGTGCCCATATGGCAAGATCCGCAAGGCACGACTCGGCGGGGCCCTGGGGTCTGGGCGTGCGCTGCAGTGGGGGCGGTACCGGCCAGGGCCCACCCTCCTGGGAGACGAAGGCCACATCCTGGGGGACTCTTGGGGGAGGACATACTAAGCCTTGCCCTGGGGCAGGGAGGTGGGGGCGGCATCTAGAGTTCTCTCGGCCCTGCATAGGGGGCTTTCTGCAGTCGGCAGTGATCTGGTGCAGACTGGAACTGCTTCCAGCTCCTGGAGGCAGAGCGGAGTGGGCTGGTCAAATGGTGGGTGTCTCCTTCCCCCTCCCCGTTCTTTCCACCTTTGCTCCCTGCTGGGCAGTGGCACCCCAGCTCCCTGCTCCACACCATCCCAAGCCTGAGGCTCCGCGCTAGAGAAATAGGAAGCAAGGCTTGGGGGGCTCTTGCCATGGCTGGGCTGCCCCAGGGCACTGCCCTTTCGTGCCCTTCACCATTCACCATGCCCAGAGCAGCTCCTACCAGCCTGTCGTGTGGACTCCTGGCTTTCCAGGCCAGCTGGCATTTCCCTGACTAATGAAATGAAAGCTAGTGCCAGGCAGGCCGGGGACAGCAGGACTGATGGCTGAGAAGCAAATCCTTCAGGGCCTGGTACCCACTCTGCTTCCTTTTCCAGGGCCTGCAGGACAAACAAGCCCAGCAGAGCAGTGGAGGCACATTCCTCGTGCTGCCTGGCTTCTCCCCCCCCCCCAGCTGAACCCACAGCAGCTGCTCCGGACTTGAGCCAGCCCTGGGGACCTTCAGAGTCCCACCCCGGGCAGCCAGATGGAGTGGGGTCGAGTTGGGAAGGGCCCAAGCCCCGGACCTGAGGCGAGTGAAGGCTGGGACGCACTCATTCAGGCTTCACGATGTGGCTGCGTCTGCCACTTAGGACCATTCTCCCTGGATGCTCTAAGACCCAAAACTTTTCTATCTTGATCCTTCCTGTGTTCTCTCCATTTCTAATCCCTCTCCCTAGACACGTCTATTTGTGTCAGAATCAGGGAACCCCCGAAGAAGATGGCCCCTTAGGAGCACATAGATGGGGCCCAGAGAGGGTCAGGAACGGCACAAGGTCACACAGAAGGTATGGAGCCAAGCCAGACCCAGAAACAGGCCCCCTGCCTCCCTGCTCAGGGTCCTCTTGGAAGCCCTTTGATTTCTACTCTCCCTCAGCTGACAGGAAGGAAGGAAGGGTGGGTGGGCGGATGGGCGGATGGGTGTGGTGGGGAGCAAGTGTTCAGGAACAGATGGGTTTTGAGGCTCTGCGGGGTGGGGGCGGGGCTCTGGGGAAGGGGGGGGAGGCCTGGAGAAACTGGATCTGTTACAAAGTTGCAAGTTAAAACATTCTTCACACTCCCGCCTCCTTTTCTGTTCTGATGCACCAAGACGTGACAAAAATGTGTCAGATTTTTAAAAAACCACACACATACACAAATGCCGTCCCCATCTCTGCCGCCCGCCCAGGCTGGGGCCATCTGTTCCCTGGGGGTGGGAGGGGAGTGGGGCTTGCAGTCAGCGCCAATACTCAGGACACCCCCAGCCCGGGGTCTGGACCGATGGCCTGGCTCAGAAACGGCCCTCAGCTGATAATGGGACATCCAGGCAGGCGCGGGCAGTGAGATGCAGCTCTCCCCGGCGTGTGGCCGTGCTGCCCCACCCTGCTGCTGGGCCGCGCCAGCTCTGCCCTCCCAGGAGTCCGCGCGCACGCAGCCCTTCTCCGAGCTGGGCGCTGCTCTCCCTCCCCCCCTTGCCAGATATGGGGGCCCTGGGCCTGGGAGAGTCCAGCCATGGGGTAGGACGGAAAACTGAGGTCAGAGATAAGAGACTTGCCCAGGTCAAAGTCCATGCCCATCGTTCATTCATTCAACAAATACGGAGGGGGAATGTGCTCATGTTGGCACTGTTCTGGGCGCTGGGGATTCAGTGTTGAACAGATAAATGCAGGCCCTGCTCTCTGGCAGCTCAAGGTCTGTGGCAGAGGTAGCTGCTGAACAAAGAAAAACACAGGGGCAAACTGTTCTTCCAAAGGACGTGCGGTGAGGAAAAGAAAATAGGAGGGCCTGGCAGCGAGGGCTGGAGGGGGCTAGACGGCTCATCATCACTTCAGCACTAAAAGGTCTGCACCTTGGAAATGCCTTAGTCCCAGGCGAACTAGGACTGGTCGCCTGCTGCCTACTTAACGATGGGCACACTTAAGGTGAGTGCCAAATACAGGGATTCAACGTGAGGGCCTGAGACCCAGAGGGAGAGGGGGCTGGATCCAGGGGTAGAGGGTGGGCAGATTGCACGGGGCCCGTGGGACCTTAAAAGGATCGGAAGTTTGATTTGATCACAGAGTCAAATTTTATTGTGGTCATGAGTCGAATTAGGGAACAGCTGGTGCACAAAGTCACAACTTGTAGAGAATTTTAAAAACCTCGTCAAAGCTGGAGGCCTGGGTCAAGGGCAGGGGGCTCAAGCCCCTGAAGTGGCAGCGACTAGATCTTGCCGGGCCTCTGAAGCTTCCTGAGAGAGTGCAGACCTCGGCCCAAGGGGGTCTGGGAGCCACTGAAGGGTATAGGCAGGGGCTTGATGTGGTCAAATTTGCAAGTAAGAACCTCTAAGGCCACAGGCTGCTTACGCCTCCATGTGGGGCCCCTTCTTGCCACCCTCAAAATACCATCCACCGCTGTCCCCACCCCCAGTGTGGGACAGCGTGGTCATGCTTCAGAGCCCGGCCCAAATGCCATCTCCTCCAAGAAGTGTCTCCTGACATGCCGAGGTAGGGGCCACCGTGCCCTCCTCCGGGCTCCTCTGCCCCGAGGACCGCCGAGCACGGGTCCCCCAGGAGCCCTCCTCACAGGGCCTACACTGCCGAGTCCCACACTGTGTCACACCGGATCCTCAAGGCCACCTGCCCAGATCCACATCCTGAGTGTGGACACAGAGACTCAGAGAGGGGAAGTAGTTTGCCTGGGACCACACAGCAGATGGTGGTTAAGGTCTGTTCAGAGCCATGTTCCTTCTGTCTGAGTTGAGTCCCTGGGGCCCTGTCCACCAGGGTGTAGGGAAGGGGAGAAGCAGGGAACGGCCAGCTCTCTTCCCACAGAGGGATGGACGAGTGGTTATCACCAGGGTAGGCTGGATGGAATGGGCTGTGGGGCATCACAGCTGGTCGTATGGGAGAAGCTGGCCATGGCTGGGAGATTTATAATGGAAGTCTCCCAGGTGAATTACTGAATACCAGGCAGCCTGACCTTGAAAGCTCGTAAGCAGGAGGGGCTGGGGTGAGGTGAGAGAGGTAGCCTGGGAGCAGCTGTTCAGGCTCCTGCAATGGGGGGCACCCTGGGGAACAGGAGACCGCCTGGGGAGAGCGAAAGGGGCAGGGCCTGAAGCGCTCCCTCGGTCTCACACGTGTCTGTTTAAAGCGGCAGAGTCCCCATTGGAATGCGAGGAGCCCTTCCTGGCCCTCGCTGCAGGGGCTTGCTGGGCCGTCCTTCTGGATAGAGGAGCCCAGTTACCTCCCTGAGCCTTGGTCTCCCCACCTGGAAAAGGGGGCTCCTTATTCCAGCTCCACTCACCCTATAGGGTTCATTGGAGGTTCACATTAAATGGAGCTTACACACAGGCTCTCGGATACACTCAGCTTGGAGTATCTTGAAGAGTGTGGCCAGAGGGCCAGACAGCCACTCGGCCGCAGGAGAACTGGAGGGGTTCAGAGGCCATGGCGGACACCGCCTCTGGCTCCTCAGGGGGCAGGCCTGATGACCCTCAGACCGAGAGTTCAAGGTGGGATTTGAGATCTTGGGGGAGGCTGCCTAGCCTGGCGTGCCAATCTTCCAGGTGTCTCAGGAGAACTGTGGGCCCCCGGGAAGAAGCACGGCCTCCCTCACCCTCCCAAGGGGACCTTAAGCAAATGCCTGACAGAGTTTGCCATGCAAACAACTGGATTGTCTTCTCCGTCCACAGTGGGAGCTGGGATGGAGGTCTGGAGATTTCCCTCCTTCTGCCTCATTCTCCACCCACCCCTCAACATCCTTTCCTTATCTTCCTACCAATTAGAAATTCATTCGGGTTAGTGTATTAATTAAATGACTTAATACATGTAGAGTGTTCAAAACAGTGTCTGACATACAGCAAAAAGTAAGTGTTAGTGATTATTAGTGTTATTATTATTACTATTGCTATAATGCTCCTCTGTTAAAATCCACAGACAGGATAACTTGCTACCAATCATTCACACCTTATTATGAATTAGTAAAACACCACCTTACTTTCCTGCTCACCCTGATCTAAGGTCAGCTTCTCCCGGGATGAGGGTGAACTTGGTGCTTGTTTCATGGGAGGGATAATAAGCGAGACCTGGGCCTGAGAGCATCAGATGCTCAGGTCTTTCCAGCCTGGCCGGAGAAGGTGGGCAGTGAGGAGTGAAAAGCCTTCGAGGGTCTGACAGTTCGCTCCTAGTTTTCAAGAAAACCAAGTGCCAGGCTTGAGAGCAAGGAAATCCGTAGAAGCAGGGATGAGACACCTGTCTGGAGCACAGACCCCTTCCCAAGACAGGCAAGAGGGAGGGTGGGAGGGGACCAGGCTGCACCTGGGCCTGGCTGCCTGCTAGGTGCTGTGCTAGGTGCTGCCGTGAGAGGCTGGGGAGATGGGGACAGGGTGGGGGAGTGATTGTGGGAAAACAGTGGAAAATGAAGCCCTTCAGAGGGCAAACGAGTTTAACAGAAATGGGATGGGCAGGTGCTGTGATGAGCATGGCAATGAGAGGCTAAGGTGAGCTGATTCCCCAACAGGTCTGGGTGGGAAGGCTGGTGGGGGTCGGCTTCACTCCCCGTGGAGCTGGCGAGGCTGCAGGGCTCCGTGCCCAAGCTGCTAGACCCACCCAGAACCAAGGAGACCGAAAACAGAGGGGAGGTCAGCAGGGACTCTGGACTGACAAGATTTCCTAAGAGTGGTGGGGTCAAGTTAAAGCATGAGGTACTGTGATCAGACTTGCAGAAGAAATTCGTGACCAGCACAGGGAACAAATAGGCACGTCTGGAGTCTTAAAGGCAGCCATCTTCCCCTCCCAGAGAAGTCAGCCCCAGCTCTGCCTCAAAGCCGTGCTGAGAGTATTCAGTTGTGGAAGACCCCCTCACCAGGAGCAAGCCTGTGTCCCTTTTGGGCCAGCACTGTCCCTCCCTATCCTCTGCCTCGGGAGCGCCTCCCTTTGTGCCTCAGTTTATTCATCTATGAAGTGGGCTAACCGTGCCTACTTTGCCAGGCAGTATGAGGCTCCAGATGAGACACAGTGGTGGTCACTGTCCATTCCCCAGTGGGGCCATCACCCCTGAGGGCAAGGCTGAGACAAGCCTTTCTCTGGCCAGAGGCTAGCCGCCGTTTGCTGGGTGGTCAGTTGGCCACATGCCTCACAGCACGCTCAGCCATGTTCCCCGTGAGCCACTGACTCCTCCGCCCTCTGCGCATTGTCCCCCCGCCTGTCCCAGAAAGGACTGAGCAAGCTCAGACAGGGTGACCCTCACCACACACAGGCACAGGCCAGCCCTCTACCTTCATTGGGCCTCAGTTTCCCTGTCTGCACCAAGGCTGTGCTGACCCTGAGGGGCTTTAGACCTTCCAAGGACCAATGCTCTTGTGGGGAGAGAAATTGTCTTGGGTTCTCCCAAATCTGCACAGGCCGTTCCTTTCTGGACACGGCCCACCTGCCCGGCACGCTGCCCAACTCTCCGTCTAGCCTGGATCCTGCATGGCCCTCTGAATGACGGTGAGCAGAGAAGGAGGCACTGAGGCAGGAGCTGCCCTCAGTACCAGTACAATAACCAATAACCAGGCTGACAGACTGAATCACACCTTTTTCAGTTCCTTACCCTATTATTGATCAGGGAGGACATGCCTGTATGCCCGTGCCCCAGGCCTGTGGGCTCTGAGGAGCTCCAATGCATGTGCTGAGTTAGCCAAGTTAGCAGACTGATGACAGGCAGGCAGCTTGGGCCAGAAGGTCCAGCTCCTGCCCAAGGGGCCCCTGAATACAGGGTTGCAGCCTGGCCTGCCTGAAGCTGCAGGGAGTCTGGGTAATATGTGCCTGAGTACGGTCAGAAGAGGGAGGTATGGGGCTGGCTGGGGCCCTTGGGGACAAGGGGGCAAGAAACGCCTTTTCACAGGTTCTCAGGATGAGGGCAGGCTGTCCAGGCGCCTAGATAATACCATGGGAACTCCAGTCAGAGGGGGAAGACCCAGCCCTGCCCCGGGCCTCCATCTGAGGAGACCATGACCCTGCCCTCGCCTCCACCTCTCCAACCCAACACTCTGCCCTCTCTTCAAGGCCTTTCCTGACCCCCTCTTAACCCCTTACAGCCAGGCCTTAAGATCAAGGCCCTCAGCATCCCAGACCCACTCCATAGGTGGCTGGTGACGAAAGGGAGGCCAGCCACCCTCTTCGTGGCCTAGAGCGCAATCCCGTTGGCCCCTCCTAAAGCTGGGTGGTCTCTGGCTCACACTTTAGGAGTTTCTAACTCCAGAAAGTGACTCCTGGGCCACTCCATGCACATGTGTCCCCGCCTATCACATGCATGTCACACACAGCACAGGTGTGTGCCAACACATACACACAAGTGACACCAATATTTCAACAGCCAATCCCCACAGGGGACACACTCACACTCTCTGCTTGGAAAAAGAGAAAAAAGGGCATCCCAGCAGGCTCTGAGGGGCCTGGAGGTTGGGGGCCGTGCTGAGGGCCTCCCCACACCTGGCAGGCAAGAACCAGCCCCTGAGGGAAGCTGGGGGTGCTGGGGTCAGGGCCCTCCACCTGACAGCCCTTTGGAGGGTTCGTCTCACCTCCAAAAGCATCAAGTTCTGAGGCTAAGGCTGCCCCGGTGACATCAGTAAGTTCTTCCTTCTATCTGGCTTAAATCAAACCGGTTCTCTATCCTTTCATTCAACAGACATCCTTAAGCAGGCACTGAGGACCCCCCTTCATGCCCTGATAGAAGGAGAGCTTTGCAGGGCCCCCTGAGAACTGTGTGCCAGGGGCGGTAAGAAGGAAGTGGCTTTGGTGTCACCCAGGGTGGGAGGTGGAGAGGCTGTCAGTGTCCCTGGGTGGCTTAAACCGTGGCACTTCCCCCTGATCCAGTCTTCCCAGTGCGGCAGCAAACCTCGGTGCCTCCCTCTGCCGCCGGGCAAGGGAACGTCTCCCTGGGCGCGCTGGGCGCGGCAGGGCTGCCGCTCCGGGATTTGGCCCCGTCTCGGGCACCGCGTGACCCCTCAGGGCTTCAGCTGAAGCCGCACCCCAAGCTCCATCCTGAAACGGCAGTACTGTTTTAGCTGTCTCTCTGTCTGCCTTCTCTTGGAAATGCCTCCCCATCCCCGGGGCAGCGTACCCAGACCCCGGCCCTTGCCACACCGCCTGAAATCCCAGGAGGGGTCCCTCCTCCGCGTCAGGCATTCTCTGCGCAGGGCCCAGCGCCGGACACAGGCCTCCGAAACCACTCCTCCCTCAGCACCAGAACCGAGGGGCTGAAGCTGGAGGGTCTAGTGGGGGATGGGAGCCCTAGTGTCAGCCCCACCCATGCAATCAGCACGGTGTGACAAAAATGACCTGTGAGTCCTGGGCCTGGCCATGGAAGACCCTCAGGCCCAGGCACGAAGTCACCTGGACAGAGGGGGGTCGGGGGGAGGGGTGGGCAGTGAGCCTGGGGGCCCGCGACGGGGACAGGCTTCCGGACCACAGCCTGAGTTCATGACGTTGAGCATCTTCTGGGGAAGGTGGGGAGATGCCATGGGGCCTTTCCTGGGAGACTGACCCAGATTTCTCCTTTCTCTCTCAGCCACACAGGGGCACCGGGAGAAAGAGAGAGAGAGAGAGTGTGTGTGTGTGTGTGTGTGTTTTCTCAGTCCTGGTAGGCGGAGAGGTGGGAAGGGAGGAGGCCTGTGGAAAGCTCTGGGAAATGCGAGAAAAATCCTCCCCAAGTGCCTGGCCGCCGTCACTAAGAGCCCAACTCTGCTCTTGATTGACAAGGTCAAAGGGCCTGAATCCCCAGGCCTGACCCTGCCATCTTGAGACGAAGCCCCGGATCTTGACTGGTTAGAGCCGAGCCCTGACTCCGCCCTCTGGCCGTCCTGACTTCTCCTTTCCGGGCAATGTCCTGCAGGTCCCCCTGGTGCTGCCTGGGGAGGCAGTGAGCTCCACATCATGGGGCCATATTGAGTGGCAGAGAGACGGTACCTACTTGTCAGGGTCCTTGGCAGATACTTAGGGATGGGTGCAGCTAGGTGAGCACAGAAAAAAGGACAGCCCCTCTCGACCTGAGCTGTCCCCTTGGTGCCCATCTCCACCCACAGTGCCGCTTCCCAGAGGCCAGAGCTGGGCCCAGGCCGGTTTGGGAGCTTTCCTGCTCGGGAGGGAGGAACAGGGGGTGTCCCGTGGGGCCGGCTGTGGCCAGGGGTCACAAGCACACACACAGACACAGAACCGCACTACTACGGACATGCTCCTTCAGACATGTGGATACTCAACTGCACGCGTGAGGACACACACAGGGCACATCCAGAGACCTGTGTGTACAGACAGAAGCACACCTGCACACACACAAGCACGGGCTTGCACACACAGGCGGACATGTAAACAAGGGCCAGGCAGCGCTTCATTCTCCTGCAGGCTACGCTGGGCCCTCAGAGGTGTGTGAGAGAAAATTTCCCCAGAGACCAGCTACTAGGTACTCAAGTCAAATTCTGTAAAACCTTCCAGCAGTAGGACTCCAAAGGAGGCCCCCTCCTTGTACAGCATTCCCACTCCTTGTCTGACCTCTGGGCAGGCCCTGCACCACCCTCCTCTCTAGCTGGGTCTTCTCTGTGCCATGCTTGGTGGCCGCCCTGGCTCCGCCCTTGTCCCTGAGAACTGGAGGTCTTAGCCTGCCACTGCTGGGTCTCAGGCTCCCTTCTGCCCAGTGCGGTGATCACACTGGAGGGGTTGCTTTGAGGCTGGAGGGCTGGTTGCTGGGAGGCGTGGCACCTCACCCTCCCCTGGGCAGGAATGGAGAAGCACTGAGCTTCCCTGCGACGTGTCCTGGGCTGTGACCGTGTGCAGGAGCCCTGGCCTTTAGGGATTGTCTCATCGGCCCCTCCAGTAGTCCCCAGCATCTGCAGGAGGAGGGGTACGCCTATCCTTCCAAGGCTCCCACAGCTACCCCCACCCCACCTCTACAACCAGGCCCACCCACCTGGGGATTCTGTACTTGAACTCTCTGCCTTTTCCCGAGTCCAGCCAGCACCCTCAGACTCGCAGCCTTTGCATGGGCTGTTCCTTTTGCTTGTGGTGCCCTCCTCTCTCCATCAGCTCGAATGAACCTGTTCAAACAATCCTCCCCTGTGCTGCCGTCCTGCCCCCCCCCCATGCCCACCCAGTGCTGTGGCAGTGCGTCCACTGGGCAAGTTTGACCCTGCACCGGGCAGGTCTGATTATGCTTTTGTCCTGACTAGGCTGTGAATGGCCAAAACCTGATCACCTCAAGTGTGTTGCTCCATGGGGCCTGGCACCAAGCATCCAGCATCCAGCAAGTGTTTGTTGAATGAAGGAAGGGAACGTGTGGACATCATTGCCAGATCCCAGCACAAGCTGAAACACAAGCTTTGAAGGTCTCTTTCAATGGCGGGCGGCTCAGCAGGCAGGGGTGCCTCGCTCTGCCTCAGGAAGCCTTGCAGCCAGGTGCTGGGCCCTCATCCAGTAAACACCAGCAGCAGGGCATACAATGTGTAAGGCCTCCTATCCTCAGAGAGGGCGCAGAGCTCACGCACCAGACAGCCATGGGAGGTGAGCCATCCGCTTAATGCAGAGCTCCAAAGAGTTTCAGGTGGTGGATACTGACCCAAGAATTCCCTGGAAGTGAGGGAAGAAGGGAAGGCAGAAGTGGATGGATGAGGAGGTTCGAAATAGTACCTAGAGGAGGGGTCACACGCAGGGACCAGCAAGAAGGGCTGCGCCTGCCCTTGCGGAGGTCAGCCCCAGGGGCGGTATGAAGGTCTGAATGCGGTCAGGGGGCAGGGCGTTCTCCCGGCTGCACAAGAAGGCAGAGGGCTGAGGAGCTGCCCTCCAACCTCTGGTCACCCGGGGAGGCTTCCATGGAGCTTCCTGGGATGTGGGGTGGGGGGCTCAGGCTAAAGCCTGTGGACTTTCCCAGGAGCCTGGAGGCTGCTCTTAAATCCAAGCCATCCTTGCAGAATAGGGAGGGAGGGAGGCGACCTGGGAAGTGAGTGGGGTACAGGGGATGAGGGGTGCTCTAGTGGGCTGTACTCAGGACAGCAAGTGCTGTAGGAAGGAAAAGCTGCTGACCTTCCGCTCAGCTCCCTGCTTCTCCCTCTTCTTACCTAAGGCCACCCCCCTTCAGCCCTGTCAGTGTGACATTAATGAGATGACATTAATAAGCCAGAGCTCCTCCACTTGTCTGCCAGATCTGGCTTCAACAGTGGAAGAATTGCTAATTACAGCCACAATAGGGAAATATCAAAGATGGACGTCAATATTATTGCCTCTTGCATCCCTGACTGTTGATTTGGAGATGAAAAGAGCCCTGGGGCCATGTCTCCAAGGCGATGCTGAGTGCTGACTGAGGGAAGGGGAGCTCTATGTGGAAGACCGAGTACTCTCTAGCTGGATTCATTCACAAAACCAGGTCTGTCACCCCTGTGCAGAGCCCCCTGACCAAGGGCCCAAGGCTGGGGCTGAGGTCAAAGGGTCCAGGTGCACAGAGGAGGAGCTAGTGATCTTGCTCAAAGCCCTGGTTCACCAAGTGGCTTTAAGTGCGTTTCTTTGCCTCTCTGGACCTCAGTTTCCTCATCTACCAAACAGGTACAATAATTCCAGCACTGCCTACCTTCCACAATGTAGAGGAGTGAGCGATGTGCAAACAGGGCTTTAGAAGGGTGACTCTCAGTGCACGTGTAGGGACTTTATGGGCCAGAGAAGACAGGTTGGGTAGCTGAGGGGCTGGGGGACACCCACAAAGGGAGGGGCATTGTCCCAGCCCAGCGAACTCTCAGAAGCACATCCTCCCCACCCTCCTGGCACCCCATCAGGCACTCAAAATCTGGTGGAAATCAAACAAACACAAAAGCCAGAGAAAGGCAAAGGTCGGCTCAAATGTTCAGCAGACGAGCTGCTGTCTGACGACCCTGAGCCCCTGACCCTATGAGGACTTCAAGGCTCGCAACTGCAAAACCCTTCCTGCCGTGCCAGCCACAGGCGGAGCTCCCTTGAAGGGCAGTCCTTCCCCCACCATGAGAGGCTCTCATAGGCAACCCCGTACAAGAATCACAGAAACAGGGCACAGTAGAGCAGCCCCTTTAAGGCCAAGCCAGACTGCTGTGCGAACTGCACTGCACCTGCCAGGGGCGCCACAGTCACAGGCACGTATGAACATGCACGCTCTGAACACACGCTCGTGACCAAGCTCATAAATAAACGTGCACAGGCTAGAAACAGGCAAGCACACGCAGGCACACACGCAGCGTCTTAGGGCCTAAGCCAAGGTTCTTCTTGGCCAAGGAAACCTCTCCCCGTTCAGGAGGAAATAAAAAGCCCAGGTGGTGTCCCAGGCACATGTGGCCTTTCAAGCTGTGGCCAAGCCAAGCAACAGTGATTAGGCAGCTGGGGAAGCGAAGCCCAGCGTGGCCTGAATATTTCAAGGAGATTTCGCTGCACAGAAAATCCTTTCTTCGCCTCCGTGCATGTCAAGGTATAATTACTCATTAGGTAGTGGAGCAGAAACCCGGGAGGATGTGTGTGCGGCTCCAGGTCTGGGTCCCTCGCTCTGCTTCTGCCACAGGCCTGGTCCAGCCGTGGGGGGGGCCTATCCTACCTCTCAGCCACCTCCAAGGGAGGGAAAGCTGGATGTCACGTCGGGACACAGAGTGTCCTGATTCGGGATCACCTCTGACCCCAGCCCCCCAACCTTTTGCCCACCCCGCCTCAGGCTCTCTCTGCAGAAGCCTAAGACTAGCTTATCTCACTCCTTGGTCTTCCCCTCTCTCTTCTCTGACCCATCAAGCTGTTGGCAGCTCCCTGGGAAAAAAAAGAAGATGGGAAGAAGGTAAGCACTAGAAGGGAGAGAGGGCATCTGGGGCTGTCCCTGGGGCCACCTTCCTTCCCAGGGCCCGTGGAGGGGTGTTTCCTCAGGACGAGGCAAGGGAAGGAGGTTTCATGTCTCCCGGCCTTTGCCTCCCACCAGGAGCGCTCCCCGGCTCTCCTTTTGTCCTAGAAAATGCGCACTAGACCTGAGCTGAGCTCAGGGAACATCTCCTCCAAGAAGTCCTCCAGGACCCCTTCCTGGGTGAGGAACCTTCTCTGGCTCCTACAGCATGCTGTGTTTCCCTCCATCACTGGTCTATAGTCAGGGGCTGACAACTTCAATGCCTACAGCGGCCAGAGAGGAAATGACAGTGAGTAAAGGGGCACAGGTAACAAGATCAGGAGTGGGCAGGATTTTATCAGTGGATAGCACATGCCCTGTCTACGCATGAACACCACGTCACTTTATAGCCCAACAGTTCTACTCCTGGGGTAGACCCAAGAAAATGGAAAACCTGTTCCCACAAAGACCGTTACATAAATATTCACGGAGGCGGTACTCATAATTTCCAAAAAGGGGAAACGATCCAAACGCCCATGAATGAATGGATAAACAAAAGGTGGTGTATCTATATGATGGAATATTATGGGGCCATAAGAAAGAATGAAGCGATAATACCAACTACAACATGGTTGAGCCTTGAAACCATGCTGGGCGGGAGAAGCGGGACACAAACAGCTACGCACACCTTGTATGATTCCGTTTGTATGATACGTCCAGCACAGGCAAAGCCCAAGACAGGAAGATCGGTGGCTGCTGGGGCCTGGGGGATGGAAAGAGGGGGAGTGACTGCTAATGCGTACAGGGTTTCCTTTTGAGGTGATGAAAATGCTCTGGAATTAGATAGTAATGGCAGTTGAAGAGTCTTATGAATATACTGAAAAAGACTGAATTGCATACTTCAGAATGATGGGTTTTAGGGATTGTGAATTAAATCTCAATTTTAAAAAATTGCTAAAAATGGAACAAAACACATCCACAAGCCACATCCCTGGCTGGGGCCTCCAATTTTCGACCTCCAGCTTACACATCTGTCACCCCACAAGTACAGAGAGTTGGCCCTATCTGAGGCCCCTCCACGGTCTCCAGAGCTGGCACCCCAAAGGCAGGGACTTGAATCACATGAGTGACCACAGCAGCACATTAACCCAGGACACATTTCATGCTTTGCAAACCTGCCTCAGATGGCTCTGGCACGAGTCACTGCCATGCCTCAGGCAAGGCCACTGAGGCCCAGGCTCGGAGGCGCCTGTCCTCGGGTCATATGGCAAGCTGGGGGCGGAACTAGGAAGAGATGCCCGACCTCTGAACTCATGCATCATGACCCAGGGCAGAGGGCGGACAGAGGAAGGTGGGCACAAAAGCGCTGGCAGCTCTGCTTCCTGCCTCAAGGCCCCAGATTCCCTGGGCCTCAGAGTGGAGTCTAGTGCTGGACCGGGCCTCAGTCCCCTTTGGGTCCTGAAGGCAGCCCAGCCCTGCAGTCCTCCTCTGGCACCACAGGGGGCCTGCAGATGCTTCCCACAACCCCTAGGCGTGGCCAGCAGCGTGACCTAGACACCTAGTTTTAGAGGTTCCGCAGGGTTGACTGGACACTCTGGCTTGGCCAGGGGCAGAGGCCAACCTCAGGCGCAGAGTGGCTTTCAAGCAAAGCGACTGACCATCCTGGGATGGGGACAGTTCTGGGCACAAGGAGGCAGTTGGACCCCACCTGGGAGGGCGGCACTTCCTTCTCTGCCCTGGGGGGTGAGCCCCAAGGGAAGGCCTCCTCTCCTAACACGGACTTCTCTCCCTTCCTGTCATGCTGACCTTCTCTTTGTCTTGGCCATCATCGCTCCCAGAACCTTCTATCAGTGGAAAAGGATCCTTTTGCCTTCTCCCTCAGGTCCCTAAGGGCAGCAGATTCCAGAACCAGCCCCATAAGTCCCTGTGTTTGTGAAAATGCCTTGGGAGCCACCAGGCAGAGAGAGCAGACAGGTGGGTGGGGGGCAGCAGAGGAGGTCCCTCACTCGTCCTTCAGCCACAGTGTCCCTGCAGAGGGTCAGCTTGCTGTGGGCCGGGAACTATTTTCTGTGTGGTTCCCATCTGTGCCTCTGGGTCTAGAAAATGAGGTGCCCAGCACATACTTGCTGAAGGAATGACTGAGCGTACCTGCTACTCTAGGCTTCCCTACGACAGGTTTGAACTACTAAAGAGTTTGGAAACTACTGGCCTCACGAATAAGTTTTGAAGTCTTCAGGTGGCCATGGAGGCCTCCTCCGTCTAACCGTCCCACCTCCCAGCTGCCCAGCTCACTGACGGGCCCCAGCCCCAGCACCTCCAGAGACCCCCCCAGCTCCCACAGGTCGCCTTCCCTGAGCGCTCTCTCAGGCCTGCTCCTAGGCGCCAAGCTCAGTTCCGCCCTTCCCGGAAGCCCCACTTTATCACTACTCTCGCCCCTCCCTCCCCAGCCAAGCCCCTGCCACACCTTTGGGAGGGTGTCCAGGAGAGAACGAGGCAGAGGTGGGGTGTGCCCCACTGCAGGTCACCCAGGATCTGGGACAACCTCAGCTGCAAGGGTGTCTGGGTGTCTCAGGGTCTGACTGCCAGCAACTGGATGCAAGGCTGGGGTTGGCTGGCAAGGCAGGGGAGGGGAGGGAAGGGGAAGGGAGGAAGAGAACAGGGAGGGCAAGGGGAGATGCGGGAGGAGCTGCCCTTCCGCCCAGGTCCCAGGGAGGTTAAATCATAGCCTCACTTGGTGACGAAGCAGTTGGGCAGCCAGTCCCCTTTAGACACATGATAGCCCCAAAGACACAGCTCATTCCCCACATGCAAAGTGAAGTAACTGGGGAAGAAGACCCTCTGGGACAGAAGCACCAGCTTTAGAAAAGCAGCCACATCTCCTTTCTATGCCCCTGGCCCCCATGCACCAGTGGGGATGGAAGCAGCCTTGTACCCATCTGGGGCCTCTTGTTACATCTTCATTCAGCCTAAGGAGTTCAGCTACCTACCTGGGTGACCTCCAGGGCTAGACCCTCCGGACCCTAGTTACCCACTGACCTCTAATAAGCCTGGATCCTGTTCATACATTGAACTTGAGGCCTGGTCACAGTGAGCACTGACCTTACCAACACTCTGAGTCCCAAACCTGGATACACACTGAGCCCTGGCTCAAGTCACACACTGAGCCCTGACCCTGACAGGGTAGACTAGCCCTCAAAGACCTACAGAAGGTTCTAGATGCCCAGCCTCTCTTCTCTTCCTATACCCCTCAGGGCTAGGTGAGATCCTGTCTGTGGGTTTCAGGGGCTCGTTCCAGCTCTGAGTGACTGCTGGCAGTTGGTGCCCATGGTAGCTCACGGGTGGCTGAGTTCCAGGCTTTCTCAAGAGCAAGGATGAGAATGTGACAAGCCTCCTCGGATACCAGACACAGCGGGTGTCTAATAGATGCCAGCTCCTCTATGAGCCCTAGCCCCAGGTTTCCAGAAAAGTTGCCACTACCCTCCCTGTTCTACGGAGCTTACTCCCTCAGCTCCAGGCCCCCTCCCCTCCTACAGGACCCAGCTCCAGCATCCTATCTTCCCCGTGGGCCCAGGAAAATGCTGTCCCTCCCCTTCCACCCCTCCGTCTGCCTGTCCTTTCCCAGCCCAGATACACACCCAGTCCCATTCAGTGTCCTCAGCTGGCTGTCAGCTAATCCCTGCAGAGGTGTTAACTGATAATTAAGATGTTAGCTGTAAACTTACTGTGTGATTCTCTGCCAGGAGTAGTCTGGTTTTAACAGGTTGCTCTTGGAAATGGGAAACCTTCAAGACCCAGCCAAATGGCAGATGGGGATGCAGATTGAGGTGTGTGGGTATTTTGTGCCTGGGGCCCTTCCAGCTTTCCTGGAAACCTCCCTGCTTCTGTCCCCCTTCACCAGGGTGGACTGAAGGAGGCATGGAAGCTCCATCTCCTAAGAGCTGATGCCCTTGGACATGTAATGAATACTCTCTGAATCTCAGTTTCCTCATTTGCAAGTGGGTGTATAGAACACCTCGCAGAATTGTAACAGCACAGAGGAATCCCTCCATACTTGAGAGCTCTGTAGTCCCTAACCTCCCTTTGCCCCTTCCCTCATTGAAGGAAACAAGTCAGCTTCCACTCCTCCGGCCTCCTCACAGTCTACCCCCAATCAGTCACCGGTCTGTCTATTCTCCTGACTTCCTAAATTTCTCCCCAGGCCGAGATCAATGGAATCCTGCAGCAAGGCCTGCACAGGCATGACGCTCTGGGCATTCACCAGACGATAGGAATGGCCCAGGGGGAGGACAGCTTACCCATAAACAGTGCGGAGACAACAGGCTAGTCATTTGGGGAAAAAACACTTAGATCCCAACCTCAAACCATACATAAAAACATTCCAGACGAACAAGAGATTTAAATGTTTTAAAATATCATAAACAACTAGAAAACAATGTAAACAACATTGTCAAAACTTTGCAGTGGCTAAGGCCAGAAACTCTAAAGGAAAAGAACGACTGAGTTGGCCAGAGGACCACGAAACTCCATAAATTTAAATGACAAAAAATCCCTACAAAACTGTGAAAAAATATTTGCAACAAATGACAGATAAAGGGTTCAATTCCTTAACCTCTTATAAATCAATCTGCTCTTGCAAGTCAGTACGACACATTTTACACGCCTGCCTCCCCCTCCTCCCTGAAGCCACGGTCATCCCGAGGGCTGACGCATGATCAGTGCTCGGTCTGCTTCTTACTTGACCTCATGCTTGGAACATCTTGCCCTTGGCTTCCAGGACCTCCTACTGGCTGTCCTCTGCCCTGGCCAGCCCTTCTCAGGCACCTTTGCAGTTCCTCTTCAGCTCCCCAGTTTCTAACTGAAGGGGGCCCCGGGGCTGGGTTTTCAGTCCTCCCCTTTTCTGTCAATACTCACTCCCTTGCTGACCCAATCTTATAGCTTTAGATACTGTCTTTATGCTGATGACCCCAAATTTGTATTGCCAGCCCAGACACATCCCCGGAGCTCCAGCCTCATACATCCAGCTGTCAGCTCCACATTTCTACTTGGACATGTACTGGCATCTCTCACTTTGCATGTCCACAGTCAGGGCCTGCTCAGAGGTGTGCCACCTGGATAGTTGCCCAGCACTGCACACTCAGAGGGGCCCAAGCTTGGCCTAATGCTCTATTGTCACCACTTGGAAATTCTTAGTAATTTTTTAAAACAAAAGGCCACCTATTTTCATTTTTCTCTGGGCTCCACACATCATGTAGTCAGTCCTGTCCACAGCTTAGCCCTTCCCCTCCCCACACACCAAACCTGCTTCTCCCTATTCTCTGCCCTGTCTCTGTGGATGGCAGCACCCCCTCTCCCCAACCCCTCCCACCTTCTAGCTACTTGGGGCAAAACCTTTTGGAGTCATTGTTATGAACCGGATGTTTGTGCCCCTCAACTTACATATGTTAAAGCCCTGACCCCAATGTGATGGTGTTTGGAGGTGGGGTCTTTGGGAGGTCTTTAGGGTTAGATAATGTCATGAGGGTGGGGCCTTGTGATGGGATTAGTGACCTTTTAAGAAGAGGAAGAGACATCAGAGGTCTCTGCATGTGCACAAAGAAGAGGTCAGCATCTAAGGCAGCAGCTGTCTGCAAGCCCTTCACTAAGAACTGAGTCTGCCAGTACCTTGATCTCAGACTTTCCAGTCTCCAGAGGTGTAAGGAATACATGAGTGTTGTTTAAGCCACCCAACCTGTGGTATTTGGTTATGGCAGCCCAAGATGACTAGGACAGCAATTCTTGGCTTCCCCTGCCCTCACATACACCATCTCATCCAATCTGTCAGCAAATCCTATATGTTTCTACCATTAACATGCACCCAGAATCCATCCACTTCTCCCCTCCTCCATCAAGATCGCCTGGCCCAAGCCCCCACCATCTCTTCTCTAGATCATTGCAACAGCAGCCAGAGCGATCTGGTTAAAATGAAAGCCAGAAACTCTCACGGCTCCCTGCTTCGCTCTGAATAAAAGCCACGTCCTTAGGGTGGCCTGCAAGGCCCTTGCGTGTGGTCTGGACCTTGGTCCCTCCGGGTGCACCCCACTCACTCATTCTGTTCTGACCGCACCAGCCTCACGGAGCCCTGAACAGACCGGGCCTGCTCCTGGTTCAGGGTCCCGGACATCCACACGGCTCGCGCTCCCGTGTCCTTCAGGTCTTTGCTTGAAGGCCACCTCCCATGGGACCCTCCCACCCTATCCAAGCTGCCCAGCACTTCCCATCCCCTCCCCTGTTAATTTTTTTCTCCTTAGCACTTAACACTCATACACACACTATATTTCACATATTTATCTGTTTTCTCTCGGCTGCCTCTCCTCCACTGGAGCGTAAGTCCTGTTGGTGCAGGTCTTTTTGTCAGGCCCTCAACCAAAACAGTGACCAACACAGTAGATGCTCAGTAAATGCTTACTGAGTGACCGGACAGATGGACAGAAAAATGAACTGAGAACATGACACGAACGATGAATTCCAGGCAATTCACAAATGAAGAAATTGAAATGGCCAATAAGCACACATTAATAAGCTCAACCTCGTTAGCGATCAAAGAAATGTAAAAGAAATCAGTTTTACTTATCAGATTGGCAGGGATTTAAGTAACTGATAATGCCCATGGTTGGCTGGGGCGAGGGGACAAGGCTTCTTGTGCATGGCAAGTCCGCACAACTTTCTAGAGGCTGATCTGGTGGTCCAGGTCAAATACTGAAAAAAGCATGCCCTCCGATCCAGACAGTCACTCCAGGAAGCATTCCTGAAGGACCCATACCACAAGTGCAGCCAGATGTTCCAGGAGGTTCCCCGAGCAAGGTTTATAAATGGCCAAACACGGGAAACAACCTAAATGCTCACTGAGAGACAGGATTAGAACTGATACATAATTTAAAGACCATCCAAACAGTGGGCATAAAAGAACAGTGAAGAACTCTGGAATGATCTATACAGTCTGTTAGGTGAAAAGTCAAGTGGCAGAGCAGTATAACTAGTAGGAGCCCATGCTTTTCCTTCTAAAATATGTTTATAGTGCACAGAAAAAAAGTCTAGAAGGATATATATCAAACTAGTTAGCAATGTTTAGGTCTGGGGAGGAAGAGATTATGGGAAGGGCTTGAAATGCATGCTTTAAATAATTCTGGATTGTTAGGTAGGTAGATAATATATAAATGACATATTTAATCATCAGAAAATATAAATAGACTTAATAGTCAGAAACTGACTGCTTACAGAGAAAAAACTTTCCATGTGCCCCCAGTGTTGGAAGATGCAGAAATAGGACATTCTAAGCCTTGCATTATCTGACCCTGCCTCAACCCAGTTAGCCCTCACCTCCACCCCCACACTCCCAAGTACTCTGGGTTCCAAGCTCAGGAAACAGTTTCTATTCCTGGTTTCTTTCACAGCTCCAGGCCAGTCTCACAGCTCTGCTCACAGGCACGAAGGCAGAGCCAATCCCACCCCATGACCTCCTCGGCCTGGACTCTGCTTCAGCGAGCCTCGGAGGGGGACAGGAGGACCTTGAGAGCATGCTCGATAGCTGCGGCTGCTGGGCAGCTGCCAGCAGAAACCCCCAGGTCTCCATCCCAGGGGTGGCCCTTGGGACCTGGGGGCCAGGAAACGCTCCTTGACTGTGGCCTGGGCAGGCTTGGAGACCCCAGCTCCAGGGCACCTGCCACAGGCACCGGAGGCACCTGATCTGAGAGGGCCAAGGTGGGCCCAGCTGGGAGGGCTGGCCAGCAGAGGAAGGGGACTGGGGCTTAGGCCCTCGCTAGGGCTGCCAGATTTAAAAATAAAATTATATGTCTCATGCAGTATTTGGGATATACTTATGCAAAAAAAGTAATTTGTTGTCTGTCAAGTTCAAATTTAACTGGACATCCCGTATTCTTTCTGGCAGGCCTAGCCTGCAGCCCATTTCAGCCCTTGGGGCACTTGGCCCTAAGCAGAAGCCCCCCGGTGGGGTGCCCAGGAACAGCAGAGAAATGCCAAGTGGACTGAAAGTGAGCTCAGCTGCTCCTGGCGCTGGGAGGAGCCCCTCCCGCAGAGCGTCAGGCCCTGCCAGAGTCGGGGCGCCACCACGGAAGCCCACATACAGGGCGAGCACAGCAGCCAGAGCAACAGCAAGGCCCACCACATCTGAAGCACTTAGTAGGTGCGCGCCAAGAAAGGCTCCTGAACAAACCGCCGCGAAGCGGAAGAGCAAAACGGGGGCTCTAGGAAGTCTGTGTCCCAGGGCCTCTCAGTGCCCCAGGGACAGGCCTGGGGGAAGGACAGCTGCCAGGTGGCCTGCCTTCTCTGAGGTCTGGGAACTCTTCCCAGCAGGCCCTGCTGCGGCTGGGACCCCCGAGCCCCACACTGTACCCCCAGGGCCCCGAGCAGGATCTCCTTCATCCAGGGCCTGCCTGGCCCTCGCGCCGAGCCCTTCCACGGGCACACAGGCACAAGGCCGGGTGAGCCGTCCTCGCCCCCCTACCTGGTCAGACGGCGCCGGCAGGCAAACAGACTGGCCTCTGGGGGCCCTGGGAACGGCAGCCTGCCCGTCGTACTCAGCATGCACTGTGGGGGAAGAGCAGGCAGATTAGCACAGCAAAGAGGGGGCTTCTGCCAGCCCAGGGCAGGCCCACTTCTCCATGGGTTCCCCAGGCAGACCCCACCCCCTGCCCGTCGGCCTTGGTGCTGCCTCCCAGTCCCATATGCAAAGCCCTGTCCAAGCTCTTCCCTTCTGGCTGCCTCCCACTGTCTTCCATGGGTCAAGTCCACCTCTAAGTTTTGTCCATACCATGTACACTCATGCGTGTGTGTGCACACGCACATGCACACACATACACACACACACACACAGAGGCAGTTCCACTCCACTGTCTCTGAGATTCCCACCACAAATCCCCAAGTCTGTCCCCTGTCCCTGGGAAGCTTCACTTACATTTCACTTACATGTCCTTACCCCCAGCACCCCTCAATGCAGGATATCTGGCTTCTGCATCCCCACAGCCCACAGTACCTCAGCAAGGTCCGTCAGGAACCCACCTGCCTCCGACAGTCCCCCAGCCCAGCCTGCCAGCTCTCTGGCTGGCTGACCGCTCCCTGCGGCAGGAGGCCCCCGACCCATGCTCTCCTGTGTTCAGCACACCCCTCTATCACATAGTCCTCCTCCCGCACACAGTCCCAGCTGCTGTCTCCATTCTCCCCTCCACCCTCCTCCCTGGGCCATCTCACCCACAACAGGGTTTCAGTCATCCTCTGTATATGCCCCCAGTGGTGCCCATCATGCCCAGCGGGGAGCAGAGCCCCTGCCCTACCTCCCACCCACCCTTCCCCCCTCAGTCGGCTTCAGCCCCCGGGCCCGCCTGGCTGCTCTCTCTGCATGTCCCTCCTGCAGACCCTCACCGGCCTGGCCTCTTCTCCTCGCCCAGGGTCAGCTCAGGGCACCTCCTAGAAATCCTTTCCTGACCACAATGTACAGAACCTAACCTAACTCCGCTTAACCTGTCACATAACCTAACTGATGTGTCGTTTGGTTTTCCCTGTCTCAACAGTCCCACAGTGAGCTTTTTCCCAATCAGGTCAACCGAGGTATAATTTACCTACAGTAAATTTTACCCCTTTTGGCACACAGTTCCATGAGTTTTGACAGCTGCACGCAGCCATGTGACCGCTGCTGCAATCAACATGCAGAGCCATTCTGTCACCCTAAAAACCTCCATGTGCTGTCCTTTGTACCAATTCCGCAACCCAGCCCCTACCGGCCAATGATCTGTTTTCTGCCTCTATTATAGTTTTGTCTCTTCTAGAAGGTCATACATATGGAATCATCTCTATGTTGCCTTTGAGTCTGGCTTTATTTCCATCTAGCAAATAATGCATTTGAGATTTACCTGTGTTGTTGCCTGTATCAGAATTTCATTCTTTTTTTATTGCTGAGTAGCACTGAAGTTCACTCATCCACCAGCGGAGGACCTTTGGGCTTTGGCGATTATGAATAAAGCCAGCATGAATATTCGCATACAGGTTTTTGTGTGAGCATAAGTTATTTCTCTTGCGTAAATACCTAGCAGCAGAATTGCTGGGTTATGTGGTAAGCATATTTTTTACTTTATGAGAAACTGCCAAAATGTTTTCTAAAGTGGCCATACTATTTGCATTCCCACCAGCAACATATCAGAGTTCCAGTTGCTCTGTATCCTCACTGGCTCCTGGTGCTGTCAATTTTGTACGAATCACTGTAACAGATATGCAGTGGTATCTTATCATACTTTTAACTTGCATTTCCCTAATGATAAGTGATTTTTCATGTGCCTGATTAATTGTTTCAGTACCATCACCGTTTGTAATTATCAACCTAATATTTGTCTATTTATTTCCCATTTCCCCCATCATATGTGTGGGCAGGGACCCTGATATCTACTCCCCCAATACCTAGAACAGTATCTGGTCCTGGATGACGATGGCAGTGGTGGTGAGAGCTAATATTTATAGAGCCCTTATCATGTGTTATACATTGTTCCGAGTGCTTTACAAATATTAACTCACTTAATCCTACAACTATCCCTGAGATAGATGTTATCATGATCCCCATTTTAAAGAGAAGAAAACCGAGGCACAGAGAAGTAACTAGTTCAAGGTCACATAGCTAATAAGGGGCCAAGCCAAGCTTCAATCGCAGGTGTTCTGGAGTCAGACTGCAGACACAATCGGTACATCAGGGCCCATAGCAGCCACATTTGCTGAAGGAATGAAAGCCTGGAAGGAAGCCAGCAACGTCCAGCTCTCTCTTTCCTGGCGAGGGTGCTGTCCTGGGCTTAAGACCATCATATTCAGTATGCCATGGACAGAAAGTTCGTGTCCTCCCAAAATTCTCACGTTGAAACTTAATCCCCACCATAATGGTATTTGGTGGTGGGCTTTTCGGAAGGGATTAGGTGATGAGCGTGGAGCCCTCATGGATGGGACTAGTACCCTTATAAAGGAGACCTCAGAGAGCTCACTTGCCCGGGTGAAGACACCATCGAAAGATGGCCATCTGTGAACCAGGAAGAGGGCCCTTACTAGACACCGAATCTGCGGGCACCTGGATTTTGGACTTTCTAGCCTCCAGAACTGTGAGAAATAAACTTGGTATTTATAAGCCACCCAGTGCATAGTGTTTTGTTAGAACAGTCTGAATGGACACAGCAGCTTCTGGATGTCTCCTCTTGGATTTTCTCCCTCCATGAACTCACCCTCACTCCCAATCCTGGGTCTCCTCCTGAGAAATCCATTTCATGGGATGGTGTTGGTATTGAAGGCAACCAGGGGGGTAAGCGGGGAGAGGCTGAGTCAAACCTGTTGCCTGGTGGCTGGAGGGCCTAGCCAGGCCTGCCACGGAGCTCGCTATCCAAAGGGACTCTTCCCCAAAGCTGCTCCCATCAGGCCTTCCCAGGCACTCTAGGGCCTCAGCCGCCCAGGTGGGGAGAATGAGGAGGAAGTCATGGCCCCTTGGCTCTTCTATAACTCTTGCCCCGAGAGTGGTCCAATGGTCTGAAACCCCTGGCACACAGAATATCACTGCTCACTGAATGTCTGGGCACTTTTCCTCCGTGCCCTCCCCACCCCAGCACGTCGTGCTCCACATTTCCTGAGGCCATTTGAGAAGTTCTGGCCAATAGGCGGTAAATAAAAGTGATGTGTGTCACTGCTGGGCCAAAGCATTTAAGAGCCAGTGTGTTACTCTACCATTTTCTCTTCTTTGCAATAAAGGAGGTCACATGCTCAGCTAGGGCAGCCGCAAGATGGTGGGGCTTCTGTCGGCGTGAGTCCCTGCATGACTATATGGGCCACAGCCTGCCACCTACCCACTTCCCACAGTGGACTTGCCCTTCGAGTTCATATGGTAAAGGAAGAAGGAAGAAGGGAAGCCTGGTTGCATTAAACCACTGAGAGTTCAGAGAGAACTTGTGAATGCAGCACGACCTTGCCCACGCTGCTACGCCCGCCCTGGCCACTCAGCGGCGCATGACCTCGCGATACTGGGTCTGAGACCTTGTTTGGGTGACTTTCTAGGTGTGAGAACTGAGCTCCATTTGGAAGCCCCTAAATCACTAGGATTTCAGTGGGGGACAGAATCATCTCATCCGCAAGCTGAAGGGTCACCCATCCGCAGAGAAGGGGGAGGCTTCAGGCCCTGCAGCAGGACCCACCAGCAGGACCCACCAGCAGGACGACCCCTGCCTGGAGGACAGTGTGAGCGGAGGCGAGCGGCAGCATCTCCAGGACGGCTGGGGCTTTGGCCTACACTCGACAGCTTGAACCTGACTTCAGAACAAAGGTTGGGCATCTTCAGAACTTTATTATCCCTGACTCGGGTCTGGGACCAACTCTCAGGAAGGCTCTGGGGCCCCCAACTTGTCTGCCCTCGGTGGACAACTTGAGGGGAAACAAAAGCTCTGATAGGGCCTTGGAGCCACGAACGACAACAAGCTGCAAGCTTAACTGTGCATTTATATTTTGAACTATTGGCCCTTTACTTTGGCAATTATCACCTTATATGCTGTGTGCTCCTGTGGGACAACACAGGGAACAGGGAGAAGAGGCACCGCTCAAGGTAACAGCGGGCTCGGGCGGGCGTTGTGAGGGGAAAGCCCTTAGTGTCTGGAAGCACCCCTGTGACTTCTCCCTTTTTCCGAGAAGTAAGATTTGGCTGCGGTGGGTATGCTGTCTCCCATCCCCCTCTCCTGAAAACAGAAATGGGTACAACACAGCTTCTTTGAGGCCATTAGGAAGGCTCCTCTGTCATAAGGGCAAACCGAGAAGCTCCCAGTCTGTGAGTGCCGGTTGCTGATGTCAGTACGTGTCTGTGGGCATCCAGCTTGAACTCAGGCTGGGCAGCTGGAGGCTGTGGCACTGCCCGGCTCTCTGCAGGAGCATGGGGTGTGCTGGGAGAGGGGCACAAAAGCAGGCTGGTGGGACCCTGGCGACATGGGGACTAGGTCTTCCAAAAGAGCAGTCAGAAAGAATCCTTTCCCAGAGGCTTTGGGGTGGGGGGCATACAGCTGGGTGTGGCTGCTCCCTGGGAAGGCCTGAAGTGAGTTATGCCCTCCTTTGGATTAAGAACAAAAGGGTGAGACTAAAACAGTGCACCTGAAAGCAAAATCCCACAAAAAAACAGGTAGGAACTGCTCCATTCTTTACCACTAGGATTTATTTACTTGAAAGTTTATTTCAATGATGAGAAGTCCACATGGTGAGTTTGGTACTTTCAGTGAGTTTTCTGGCATAGGAGAAATTTTAAGTTGGGTGCAGACCTGAGGTCTTAACCCAGCTTGGACACCTTGCACCCACCCTCCTGGCCACAGGATTTGCTTAGATATGCTCACGGGAAGGAACTGTGCCCAGAATTTGCTGTGCTTTCTGCTTTCATTTCCTATGGGTAAGTTCCACGGCCGATGATGTTAAGAATTCCTTGTCCTGGGGTCAGGGACCCAGTGATAGCTCATGGCTAAAGTGGAGAGTTGGCTGGGCTGCGGTCAGCTCAGACCCCTGGCTCTTAAGTGCACCTGAGTAGCCCTACTCAGGGAGGTGGATGTGACGGTCTGGCTCTCAGACGCCTGGACAATGCTGGGATGAATGCACAGGCTTGGGGAAAGAGCCTGACCAGAACTGCTTGGAGGATTCCCTGAATGGCTTTTGCTGGCTGCTCTGGCTTTAATTCACTATCTGTCTGTCAAGGGCTTGGAAGCTGAAAAAAGAAGACAAAGGTTCAAAGGCAAATGCTGAAAGAAGTTCCTGTGGGGAATTGAAAGAAAGCTGGCATAGGAGCGAGGTGCCAGGTGGAGGGAGGATGGAGAGACAGGAAAAGGCAAAGGGGCACAGATGCTGCGGTGAAGGGCGGGCACCACTGCCACGGTGGTGGGCAGTCAGCGTAGTTAGCATCCAAAGAGCCCTTGGATGAGCTACTGGGCTGAGAACCTCACATGGGCTGCCACAGTCCATTCCCACCAACCCCAGAACTGAGGTGGGTACTGTTATTGGCTACATTTTCCAGATGGGGAAACTGAGGCACAAAAAGGTGAAGTAACTTGCCTTGGGAATGGGGCTGCATTTCACACCTCTGATGGGACTCTAGTACTCGTGTCCCTTTGAAACTGGATTGGCCAGGTTAGAAATGAATGAAAGACTCTTCAATGGCATTGGTGGGAATCCTTCCTGTGGGTGGTCAGATATAAATTGTCAGCAAAAATCCTCTTTCTGACTCTTATTAGCTCTGTGACCTTGAGCTGGTACTTTACTTAACCTCTCTAAGTCAGGTTCCTGACCTGTAAAACATACTTCATATGGTGGTAGAGATTATAGAGCCTGTGTGGGTGTGTGTGTGTGTCTGTGTGTGTGTGTAATGCCTTGTACAGTACTTGGTAGAGAATACATACTCCACAAAAAGTAGATCCCACCCCCCCCCACGGAGCCACAGTGCAGATACACCAATCACCAGCCTTCTAAAGATGCACATGTGTGCAGCCATGTGCTCATACGTACACACGTCCCTGCCAAGGTGGGCACTCACATGCATCTGCATGCATTTCCCTCCCTAGTCTTGTCCCCGGCACGGGGCAGTGGTGGCATCTGCCATGCAAGTCCCCCAGACCAAGATATCACTCTGGAGTCCCTTCCCTCCCCTCTCTCACCCTCGCATCCTATCACCATGGGCATATTTCTCAAACTAACCTCCCCAGCTCTCCCCCACCCTCAGCCCAGCACAAAGGTCTCGGCGGTTTCCTGTCCTCTGGCCTGCTGTCCCTCCTCTGTCCACCCTCCACACACTGGCCATCAGAACAACCTTGCCCAGTCACAAATCTGACCGCATCCCTGCTCTGCATAAAACCCTTCCAGGAAGCCTGGCCAAGCAAGACATGAAACTCAGAAGCCCTGAGGAGAAGTCTGACAGATTTGACTAAATAAAGAGCTAAAGCTTCTATATTGCCAAAGATACCATAAACAAAGTTAAAAATACCATCGGCAGACACATAACAGACAAAAATTTTTTAATTCCTAATACACTACAAGCTCCTTTATATACATAAGAAAAAGGCAGAAGGAAAAGAAAAATGGGCAAAGGATATGAACAGTCAATTCGTAGAGGAGGAAATACAAATGGCCTACAGATGCATGAAAAGAAAAACTCAGCCTCACTGGGGAGAAGGAAGGTGAGTGTTGAAGTCACAGTGAAATTATTTCCTGAATTAGCAAAAATTAAAAAACTGGATAATGTCCGGTGTGGAGGATGGTGTGGGGAAATGGCCACTCACGGATACCAAAGGTGGGAGCATATGCTGGCCCAGCCTTTTGGACGAGCAGTGTGGCAGTATACCTATCAAAACTTAATAAACATACCCTTCACCCTGGCAATTCCACATCGACAAATCTATCCTACAGAAATGCTCACATGTGTCAGCAACATATATGCACAAGGATGCTCACTGAAGCATGATTTGCAAGAGTGAAAAATTGAAGACAACCTAAATATCCATCAGTCCAGGACTAGTTCCATAAATTATGCTACATCCAAACAACGGAATATTAGTCAACGATTAAAAAGAACACCGCTGATCTGTACGCCATGACACTGACAGATGCCCACAATACACTGGCAAATAAGATATGGAAGTGGTAGAGTAATGCGTATAACATGATTCCATTTCTTTATTTCTTTTTAAGTAACATACAATGAATATGTTTTTAAGGTACAGAAAAACCTTCTAGGAGGCATACCAGAGGTGGAACCTTGGCAGAATGAGATTTAAAGGGCAAAGAAGGAACTTTCATACCTAACAGGACACATTTCTGTGTTGTTACCATGTTTTTGCATGAGCAAATATTGCTTTTATGGTTAAAAAAAAAAAACCCATTCCATGGCCCCTCACAGGCTGCAGGACAAAGTCCGTCCATCTCAATGTGGCCTGCAAGGTCCCTCAGGACACAGGACGCAGCCCTTGTGAGACACCAGCCTGGGGCCCCCCGGACCTGTTCTCACATACCCAGCTGCCATGCAGGCCCCCCCAGAACTGCCTCTGGGTCTCTGTGCGGTTCCCTTCCTGGAATGGTCTTCCTGCCTCCTGAGCCTCATCTTTCAGATTGCAGCTCAAGTGTCAGCACCTTCTGCAAACTCTCCGAGAGCCCCGGCACACTTGGCCTTCCTGCTCCCTCCCATGACAATGGTGACAGCCAGCACTCGGGGAGGACACCCTGTAGGTCTGTGCTGGGGCTGCACCATGCGCTGTATGTTGTAGTGATTCATTTCATCCCCATTGCAACCCTAGGGACGTTTGTCACCACCTCACTGAACAGATGAGGAAACTGAGGCATGGAGAGGTTACATAACTTGCTCAAGCTCACACAGCCAGTAATCAGCAGAGCCAGTGAGTGTTGGCAGGCAGAGTGCCCAGGCAGCCCTCCACCAGTGCTGACCTACCCCTGTACCTGCACCCCCAGGCCCCAAGGCTTGCCCGTGAGCCTCCAAGGGTGGGCTGTGCCTTGCTCCTTCCCCTAGAAACCGGGCAGGTCGGGAGTGGGCACAGGGAGGCCTGCTGGTGCCAGAGGCCAGTCCCTATCCTACCAGCCAGTGCTCAGTAAGGGCTGGCAGGCAGTGAGGCTGCCTCTTCAGGGGCTGGCGTGGATGGGGGACGGCTGAGGAAAGGGAAGGGTTTGTGGAGGTGCAGCCCCTCTCAAGGTGAGGCCCAGCGATCTCCTGCACACCTACTGTGCGCCAGACCCTGGGGGTTACTGGCCTGGGAAGCTAGGGGTGAGCAGACTTCCTTGCCTTCCACACAGCCACCAGGTCAGACATGGGGAGGCCAGGAGCCTAAGAGGCAGGCAGGCAAAGAGCTGTGGGATGGTGCTCAGAGGAGCCCGGTTTCCAAAGAGGCTGAGGACAGACAGGGCATCTGCATGAAGACGGCGGCATTGAGCCCAGCCTAGAAAGACGAAAGGGGTTTGGGCAGATGGAGTTGGGGAGGAGAACTCCAGGGGCTGGAACAGCTTGAACAAGGGCCCGGAGGTGGGAAAATGTGGGGAGTGGAGGGGAGAGTCATCGGTTTTGGCTGCAGAACAGAACAAGCAGGGAAGTGGCCCTGGGTAAGGGAGGGGCATGCAGGGTGGGGGGGATTGGAGAGAGCTGGGGGGAGGGGGAGATGCCTGCAGGTAAGGAGGGGTGCCCACAGCCAGGGGCCTGGCCCAGAACTTGACCGCCCGAGCACTTAACTATGTGACTGGGGCCGAGTCCCCAACCTTGGCTCCCTCATCTACAGAGAATAACTCAGCTTCCCTGACCGTCACTGAGAGCATTGAATGAGACAGTGGCTCACAGCACTGGGAGCCCGGGCGTGGGGCTGGACGTGGCTAGGGAGGCACGCAGCTCCCTGGGGCGTCTCCCTGTGCAGGGTGGACTTGCATGGGGACAGGCACCCACGCCACCTCCAAGGCCTCCCCACCCAGGGAGAGTATTCAAATCCAACCCTTGTGTTTAAATTCAAGATAAGTGATTTCAGGCCCTTCACCTTAAAGACTGGAGAGGCAGAGCACGGTGACCTTGAGCCAGGGCCCACCCCTTTCAGGGCTTCAGTTTCCCCATGGGGGTGCTGGTGGCTGGCTGGGTAGTTTCTCTAGGCCTGGTTATTCAGGAAGGGCTGCGCCATGGAAGGAGGGGAAAATGGGGTTGGGGAGTTGGAATCCACAGGGGTGGGATCTGGAGAGGAAGAGTGGGGATGAGGGAAGCAGAGGCTGTCCCCCTACGCTAGCCCCCGACCCAGCCAGGGCCCTCCTTTCTTCCCCCACTCCCAGGACGCCAGCTGCAGCCAGAGGCCCTGGAGGCCAGTCTGACTGGCCCAAGCTCGAGCCCTCGGACCCCCACCACTGCCCAGGCTGGGTTCCCCCAGGGTGGGCGGAGCTGGAAGGGGAGGGCCCCTGCCTCCGAGGGCAAGTTCTCTCCCTGGAACAGCAGTGAGCAGGTCCCAAGGCAGGCAAGACCTGGGGACACGTCCCCCCATAGCCTACTTCTGGCTGACAAGAATTCAGCAAGTCTCTGCACGTGTCGTTTCCTCTTCCGTGAAATAGAAATGCTTCCCTTCGAGGATATTACCAGCCCAGGGCCTGGTACACCGTCAACTTGTCCCACAGATAAGCCCCTGGGCTCAACCAGGAGCTGAGGGTGGCCGGGGAGTCATGGCCAGCTCCTGGGGGAGAACCACTCACCTTAGGCCCCCCCAGTTGCCCACATGGGTGCTGTCCTCATCTCTCACTGAGACCCCATCTCAGGCTCCCCCTCCCCCCGGCTGCCAGAGGAACACCCCACCTGCAGACACAGGGCGCCCCGGCCCCCTGGGCCTCCCCCACCTCAGCTCTGATCACTAGAGCTGCCTGCTCACCACCTCCCCTACCAGCCCTGAGGGCAGGGACCACGTCTGACTCATCTCGGCCATTCCGGGGACCAGTGTGGGGCCTGCGCGCGAGCCCTGCACACAGGCCCCAGAGCTGGCAGCTGGGAGGGACCAACGACCATGCACCCTTCCCATTCCAGTACATCCATGATAGCATTAGGCTCAGTGAGGGGTGGGGTCGGGGCTCGGTGTAGGGCCAGGGTCAAGGTTCAGCGTGTCCAGGAGGAGGGCTCAGTGTGGGGGCAGGGGCAGGACTCAATGAAGAAAGCTTTCTGCTTCCCCACCCATGAAGGGTTCAGGACTCTCCCAAGTCTTACCCATTACTTTGAAAACAACGTATTTTGCCCCAGGGATGTTGGGGCCTGTCTTCTGGGTCTCTACTGTGTCCACCTTCTGTCCTGGCAGGCCCTGTCCCGTGCACCACTCCAGAGAGCAATGGAGGGATTCCCGTATTCCCTTGGCCCCAGCCACCACTGGACCCCAGCAGGAGGGAAGTGCATCCTTGCATTCCCAACGGGCCTTCAGAAACAGCAAGGATGGGCAGCTCTCTGGAATGGCTGCATTTGCAAGCTAAGGATAAGTGGGTTGTGGGTTACTGCAGATTTCTCAATTACCCACCTGACTGCCCCCAGTCCATTAGCACAGATGATACAGGGCCAATGGAGGCAAACCCAGGTCTGGGCGAGCACGCAGGCGGACACGGCAGCCGGCCCATGCAATGAGATACCCCAATGCCTCCTCCTTCCATAGGGCCTGAAGTCCTTCTTTTGTGCTCCTTGCTTTAAGCAAACTTGCTGACCTTCCCCTGAACCCTCCATCTGGGACCGCTTTTCAGCTGTGTGTGCGAGGGACTGCTGGGTCCCTCAGCTATGGGCAGCTCGGGTCTAGCCCAGCCCTGTCCTTTATCAGAGTGCCCTGGGAGAGCACTAGGGCTCATCCTTCTTCTGAGAACAGCAGGGCCAGGGTAGGAAACTGGGCTCCGCCCCCAGCCCCCTACCCACGCAGACAAGCCCCCACTGTCTCTGGCTTCTACTCTCAGGCAGAGGGTCAAGTTGGTTTGCTGGCAAGACACATGGTTCTCATTTTAATTAATTAAAGAAAAATCTAATCACTGCATTAAACTTCTCATTACTCCACTTGAATACCCGTTAAGTAAATTTAATTATCAGAGGATTGGGTTTCCCAGCCTCTTTCATTAGCTTCGGATAGGATGGGGAGGGGGAGGGAAGAGGCGGAAAGCAGAACAATGCTATTCCAGAGCCACAGAAGGCAGGCGGGCGCTGCAAGGAGGCCACCGTAGGCAGGCTTTGGTGTCTCCCTGGGGACAGGCTCAGCCCCAGGCCTGGGGGAGACCCCCTGCCCCAGCTACCCCTAGGCGGGGGAAGGCCTAGCATTTGGCTACAGTCAGCACTCAATGCTTTCACCAAGGCCACTCTTGGTTATTTATATCCTTTGGATATTTCTACTTCTAAAAGAGTTTGAGGCTGCTGAGAATAGCCACGGTGAAAAGTAAGAGAAGAAATAAGAAGGAAAGCTGAAAAACAAAAAGGTGACGCTAGAGGCAAGGCTATGAAGTGCGTACTCCGGCACCCTGAGCGCTTGTTAGAAACGGGCTGCAGACCAGCCAAGGGCTTCCTAGCAGCACAGACGAAGAGAGCCCCAGCTCTGGCAGCCACACCGGAACCAACAGGGTATTCATATGGAGACGCACTCCGGGCCTTGGTCTTTCCACCTGTGAAAACGGTGGAGCTGCAAGGTGGACCAAAGGAGATAACCTTTGCTGAGGCAGCCAGCAGGTGCTTTCCGGAGAAGGAGGGCCCTACAGTGGGCCTTGAGAAAGAGGACAGGGTAGAGAGCAAGAAGGGGCGTAACAGATGGGGGAACTACATGGCTAAACCTCAAATGACATCTAAGGGAGAAAAGAGGACTATAAAAGGAAAAGAGTCACGGAGCAGATGAAGGGCAAGGGGCCAGGGGTAGAAAAGTGTTCTCCAAAGGAGGAGATGAAGGTGGCCCCCACTACCAGAGCCCAGGCTTGGCAGCCCAGCTCCCCAGGGTGGAAGGAACTGGCACGGCTGGCTGCAGCAGTGGGAGCAAAAGCCAGAGGAGGCAGCAGACCCGGGGATTCCAGGACCGGGCGGCCTGGGGACACGGGTTCCTCCTCCTCTACTAAATGGCGCCTGCCCAGAGCTCCTCTCCAGCCAGTGCACCACCCGTTCCCCCAGCCGCAGGGAGTGCGGGCTGCCTCAGCTCGCCGCTCCACCTTCTCTACAGAACTGCCTTCTCAGTGGTGTGATTATACTCCAGGCCCCTGGACTAGCCCAAGGCTGGACTTGACCTGAGACCACAGCCTCACTGGGCTCTCATTCCTGCCCCCGTGTCTTCTCTTCCTTTCTTCTCCTGAGAACCCACCCCCAGTAAGGCTCATGTATATATATCCTCGTCTCAGGCTCTGCTTCTGGGGATCCAGACTGACAATACTCTCTGCATCTCCTTTTCAAGTTTGAAGAGAACAGGGAGGTCTCAAACGCCCTGGGAGGAAAGGGGAAGAGAACGAGGATCTACTGAGCACCTGCCTCAAGCCAGCGCTTCCCACACATCATTTCAGACAGTTCCCATAGCCCCCCTGCCAAGTGGGAAAAATAAAGATTTGCCCAAGGACCCATAGCATGTTCATATCCACCTAGGACTGGCTTCAAGCTGTCCAACCTGGACAGACTCCACCTATAATAACCATTTGCTATTTGCCTCCCCTAGCCGAGGGCATCTCCTTCCTGCCAGCAGGGCCCTAAGCTTCTTTGGGTAATTACTCTCCTCTCATGCCCGGTCGCATAGCTGGGGAAGGACAGACTCTGACCCCCAGACCCTCTATTTTCCAAGCCCTGTGGACTCACTTAAAGGATCAGAATGACCCAAATCCTGCCAATAGGCCCCGAGAGGTCAACGGCAGGACTGCTGCTCGTTCTACCAGGAAAGCAGATTTTGTCTCCACTCCCAACCCCAGATTTAAACCTGGAAGCATGTTGCCCCAGGAACTGTTGACAAACATCTTATGACCATATTATCCATATGAAATGCCAGTAGGAGCAGAGCTATCACCAAGGAAGAGGAGACAGAAAACAGGCCCTGGTCACATTGTTTGGGCCAGTGGATCAAGCCCTGCCTGCAGCCCAATCTGCCTGTGGACAGTTCGGTTGCATGAACTGATCATTTCATTTTAGCGAAATAGGTTTTTTGCTATTTGTAGCCAAAGGGATGGTGACAGATACGGTGTTCAGGAAGACCAAGAAGGCTCCGGTTTCCCCAGGAGTCAGGGAGTGGGCAGGGGAGGGAGGCCACCTACCGCGCCTCTGCTGTGCCCCGTGGAGTCCCACAGCTCGAGGGGTCCCTTCAGCCCGGGCTGGGGTGGGGAGAAGGCCTGGGAGCAGGTCCGGGGGCTGCACTGGGCCAAAGCCCTAGAGACACAGGCAGGAGGCGTGTAGCCCCACAGACTCAAGACAGCCAGGACATGGCCCCGGGACACCTAGAAAACAGGAGAAACAAGAGTGAGCAGCAGAGTTCACATGGGAAACAGAGGGGCATTTGGGAACAGGGGGTACGGCCGGCAGTGGCCACACCTTGGCAAAGGTGAGACCAACGTCAGCCGACTTTGTCTCCACTTTGTCACACTTGCATCTTATTATCCGCGTTTACGGCCCCCTCCCGCAGGCCGTCTATCCCCTGGAGTACCCCAGGCTGCAGAAAGCTTCCACAAAAAGCCTTCCCCCAAAAGAGAAGGGAGGGCCTGGGGGGCAGATGTGGCTGGGATCCATGCGCTGTTGCCTGCGTGTGTGTGTCTGGTGGCAGGCAGGGGGAAGCAGGGAGCTTCACCCTCGTACTGCGGACTCATTTCTCACAGTTCCTTTCCCACTGAGTGCTCAGAACCAGCCCTCTTCTTTGGTCTCTGGTCTAGACTTCGAGAAGAATCCTAGGGGAGGACAATGCTTAACCCAGGGGAATGAGTGGCAGTGTTTCGGGCTGGGCAGAGAGCCGTGCAAGTCCTCCACAGGCCCTCCCATCTGGGGAATCAGGAAACTACCTAGCACGTCTTCACGCCGGCCTCCTAGGCACCGTCCCTGGCTGGGGCCACCCCTCACGGGGCCCACACCCATCCCCAGCTTCTGTCCACGGCCACACTGGGACCCTTGGAGAGACAAACAGGGCATGGATATTTCAGACTCAGGACACCACCAGAGATCCTGGCCTTTGGAAAGTCATTATGCTCGCCTTTTTCTTGGCTCCATAAAAACCATGATGACAGAGATGGCGAATCCTAGCACATGAGGGCTGACTGATTTCTAGAAATATCTCTAGACCAGCACAGTTCAAAATAGCTTTTCTGCAATGACAGAAATGTTCTACACCTGCACTGCCCGCTGTCACAAGTGGACATTGAGATGTGGATAATGTGACTAATAAGTTTATTTTTAAATTTTATTTAATTAATTTATATGTCAGTTGAAATAGCCACATGTGACTGGTGGCTACCATAGTAGACAGCACAGCTCTGGACCAACACTTGCCCAGCCCCTGGCCACAGGACACAGAGAAAACTGAAGTTCAGAGAGGGGAAGGGATTTGCCCAAGGTCACACAGCGAGAGCGGCAAAGGCAAAACCAGAACCTAGTTCCTCCAACGACTAGTCCCAACTCTCTGCAGCACCCACCACCCCTCCTGTGGTGGCCTCGTGGTCTCCCTTCATGCCCGGCGCTGTCACGCTGAGGGTCTTGCTGCCCCACTACCCATGCTGTCACTCCTGGGGCAGGGCATCAGCCACCTTTGAAGAGACCCACCTCCCCAGCCACTGCGGCTGGCCTGTCCCTCAGCCGTCCTGGCAAAGCAACCTCAATGTCCCTGAGGCTGCCTGGGGAAATGACCCATCAGAGGGAAAGTGCTCTGGGCACAGAGCTGTTCACTGGAGGATTATTTATAGCAGTAAAATGCCTCAATGTCCCACAGTAGAGATGACAAAGTACACGACACCTCTGCGCAATGGAATATTACAGAGCCACTCAAAATGATAAACACAGAGCATGATAGTGACATCAAGCAATGTTTACCTAACAATACTGAGCAAGGAACAGAAAACAGATGAAGGGGTGGCCGGGTTGCAGTGGTATACGGCACTCACTGAGTCCACGCACATCCATTACCCCTCCATGCCACGGCACCGTGGGGTCCAGATTACAGAATCATTTTATAGAGGGCGATACTGAGGTTCTGAGAAGCCACTCACATACTCCTGGTAACATGAGTAGTAAGGGCAGGGTCAAGGCTGGAACTCTTAGTTTCCAAATCTAGGGACAGCCTTCGACAGCTGCCTCTTTGTGCCATGATGGCTGTATTCCGGGTGCATTTCCTTCTTATTTATTTACTCATATTTAATAAATGTACACTAAGTGCCAAGCCTTTTCAAGTGCTTTACAAATGTCGACTATGTAATCAGCCCAACAAACGTAAGAGGGAGTAATTGTCATATCCTTATTTTTTGGATGAAGAAAGTGAGGCACAGAGAGATGAAGTAACGAGCGTAAGGTCAAGGGCCACTTCTATCTCCACACACTCGCAAGATTGCAGCACGCTCTTCACAGGAGACAGGCCAGGGCAAGGAGAGAACCACTGTTGCTTTGACGTGGTAGAAATACAGATGTGTTGTATGTTTGCCCTTTTTAATTTCATGGAAACATTTTGTAACAATTGAAAAAAAACAATTCAAAACATAAGATAAATGTCTCAACATTTGTTAAAAACACAAGCACAAACACAAAAACTTATCAATTTAAAGCTACTGAGGCATCCAGGAGACCTCAAATCAGAACAGAAGCCAACTCCCAGCAGCAAAAGCTCATGTTTCCAGGCTTTTTTTTTTTGCCAGTTTCCTGCCACTGGGCCACTCCCTGCTGCCGGGGTGAGATCTTAGCTCAGAGGGCATTGGGGAAACAGCCTGGGGGCCCCTGCTGCCTGTGATGCTGCTACCGCTGGCAAGGACTGACCCCAGGAGGCCACGGCATCCAGACCTCCGCCTCCAGCCCCAGGCATCCCCATTCCACGGGTGGAGTAACGAAGGCCCAAAAGGTGGAGTAACTAAGACCTCCCCAGATGTCCCACTGCCACTGAACAGAAAAACGCCTATGTGCCATGTGCATATGCAAATATATGAGCCACATACCCACCTGTGTGGGTCCCGTGCATGCACTGCTTCAGGCCCAGGCACCCCAAGCCTCTCATTAAAAAGGCAGGTGATTCCCAGCCTACATACACACACATATAATAATTACATTATTAACTGCTGATATTTACAATTGTATAATCTCCTGTTTCTCCTTTACACGTTTCTGTGTTATTTTTCATTCATTCACCAAATATTATTGAGCACTTACTTAACTAGGTGCATTATAGGTGCTGGGGATTCAGTGGAATACAAGACAGACAGGTTTGGTGCTCTCCTGGGGACAGGGACACAGATGATAAAGCAATTGAGCAAACAAGATAGTCCCAAAGAACCACAAGTGCACCAAACCTGGTGACGCGCAAGAGGGTACTCGGGCTGGGCTGGGAGCTGCTCTAGCTGGGGCATCAGAGAAGACCTTTCTGCAGAGGTCACATCTGAGTTTATGCCAAATGATAAGAAATCAGTCACACCCAGAGCAGGAGGAGCAGGGCAAAGAACAGAGATGGGAAAGGGCCAGTGTTTCTGAGCAGGCAGGCCTGGTGCCTGGAATGAGGTGGGCAGAGGTGGGAGCAGCTGTGGGAAAGGAGGGCCACGGTAAGGACTTTGGATTTCATCCCAAGTGCAGTGGAAAATCACTGGGGAAGGGCTATGATGTGCTCCCCGCTGGGAAGAGCTCCCCTGGGCTGCTGAGTGGAGACTGGACTGAGGGGCAGAGGCACAGAAGCAGAGGACCAGCTGGATGGCTGTGGCAGTTGACCAAGACAGGGAGACGAGGCTCGAGCCAGGGTGAGGGAGGGGTAGACAGATTCAGCAGAAGATGCATGCTGTGGCGGGGCCAGCTCATCAGCAGTCAGGAGGTAAGAAACAGAATCAAGGATGACGCCTAGGTCTTCTACCCCAGACACACACTTTTACAGCCAGACACTCCAAAATATTCTAAAATAACTATTAAAAATAGCATGGCAGATGAGCCATGCATAGAGGGTGCCACACATACCCCAGGGGTGCATCATTGTTCCCCAGCCCCTGCTCTGTTCCCTGGTCCTGTGCGTGGCACACACAGAGGGGCAGACATTGGGTCCCACCCTCAGGCTGACATGAGACAAGATTATCCAAAAATGTAGGACAAGGACGGTGAGGAGGGTGCAGAGGGACTGGCCCAGGGCAGGCCCCCAGCACATGCTTTTTGAGCATGCTGGCTGCGAGGCTACAGGACTGGGCAAGGGCGCTGGGGGCGCAGGAGAGGGTACAGAGGGGGCAACCTCCAGGAAAGCATGAGTTTGAGGGCAAGACCACCCTGGGCTCGAGCTCCGGCTCTGCCCCGTGCCAGCTGTGGGACCTTGGTGAGCTAGTTCGCTTCCCAAGGCTCAGTTCCCTCATCTTCCAAGTGGCCACCACAATCCTCCCACCCAAAATTGTGATGAAGATTTGGTGAAATTATATGTATGTCAAGAACTGGCATTTATCAATATTAGCATCTTCCCCCTTTTTTTAAAAGAGGGGCAAAAAAGCTGCACTGGGCTTAAATCGGTGAGCTTCACATCCCTTCTAACAGAACCTCGAGAAGCGCTGCACAGCACACCAGGGAAGATGACGGCAGGTTCGAGTTCATTCACCAGTCTGGCAGGATCACTGCACGTCCTGTCTTGGCTGCTAAAAGGATGACTTGTACCCAGCCAGGAGCAAGGCCCTCAAGACAACCTGTGGATGATACAGAAAACTATGGGCTGGGTCACTCGTGGTTGGCTAAATAACCATGTCCAAGGATGTCAGGGAGCGGGCGGCACTGGCCCCTCGGTGGATTCTCACTGGCACCAACAGGGCTGGTCACTGGCACTGCCTGGAACTGGAACAACGTTTTTGGCAGAGGCTAGGATGGAGCCTTCAAGGTAGGTCCAGCCTGGGAGGGGTCAATTAGAAGGCAGGGTCCCTGTTCAAAGCCACCCACTTGCCCTAGGAATGGGCCGAAGTGGACAAGAGAGAGTTACTAGAACATGGGTGAGTTCTGTGAGTAGCCCTAAAGAAACATCTACAAAGAGCAGCCAGGGAGTTGTGAATTCTGTAGAGCCTGGCGGCCAGCAGCTGCAGGAGCTGGGTGGGCCAGGCGCTCCAGCTCTGGAGATGGCGCGGCCACCTCCAGACAGCCCGTCCAATCACTAATCTACCTGCATAGAAGGTCTTTGATAAAGTGGACCTGCTCACAGGGGCCTAGACAGGGAAAGGTGGGCCTACAGCCTATATTCCCTGGGAAGCCTCAGTCCTAGTCAGAACTTCAGAGGTCCCTAACAAAGACACTTGACATTTATGGGGACCAGACAGCAGAGCTGGCCCAATAAGAAAAGACTCCAAGGAGACACATCTCTGTTTAGCATGAGAAGTAGTGAGCTCCCTGTCCCTGGGGGTGTGCGAGCAGAGGTCTGAGGACCATGTATGTTGGGTAGGGAGTTGCACTAAATGGGGAGGTTGCTAAACTGTGTGGGTCATCATGGGTGAAGGGAAGGCAAGGTAATGCACAGAATAATATTATGACTATTACTACATTATAGATCACTAAACATTGCCATCTATACTCTAACTGAATCTCTGCCCACCTCCTGAAGCACAGAAGGCATGATGATTAATCCCATTTAGCAAACGAGGAAACTGAGGCCCAGAGAGGGAATGGGACCAGCCCAAGGTCCCCTAGCAAGTCAGCCTCACATTCTCTCTATGGCCCCCTACTTAGGGTCCATACCCCTTCTCCTTCCTGCAGTGGTCATGCGGCCACCCCTGCCCCAGAAGGAGCTGACTCTCCCCTCCATCCTGGCTTTTATCCAGCACCAAGACTCCTGTCCCTGAAGGTCAGAGGTGGCCTTTGCCCATCCCCCACCACACACACACACACACACACACACACACACGTACTCTCTCTCTCCCTCTCTCTCTCTCTCTCTCTCTCTCTCTCTTTCTCTGAAACCTGGGAGTCCAGCCCCTCAGGGAGGCCCTGCTCAACCTCATTCTTCCCCTCCCACCCAGGCAGCTCGGGACCAGGGGGAGCCACAGACCGCCTCTTCAGGATCCCCTCCTGACCCCTTCCCTCTTCCTAGCCAGGGAGGCAGAGAGAAGGCATCTGGGCAGGAGAGGCGCGAGGATGAGGAGCGGGGGTCTCCCCAGGGCAGGAAGAGCTGTCACGCCCCAGCGCCACTCCTCACCCCATCACGCTGAGCCCCAGGGTGCTCTTGCAAGGTGAGAAGCAGCATCTCACTTGAGAGGTTAGGGAACGAAGTCCCAAGGAGATTAAGAAACTCACCCCAATTCAAAATATTAAATTGAACAGAGACAGCTTTTAAATCTTGGAGGCAGGATTTGAACCTGAGACTGGCTGATTCCAAATACCTGGCGCTTTCCCATGCTCCCTGCTGCCTGCAGGGAAGTACACTCGCCTCAGTGAGCAGTTGAAAGAGGGGCTGGGGCGGCAGAGAGAGAGATGACAAAGGAAAGACAGACGGCAGGGACAGATGAACTGGCAAGTGGATCCTGCAGGAGCCAGGAGGAGGCAGCTCTGCAAACTGCCCCCTTGATCAGCGGAAGTCCATCAGGTGTCACCTGCCCCTGAAATCTAGCCACCTTCCTCAGATGCCAGGACTGAGAAGCAGATGAGACCTTCTGCCCAGGGAGCCCCCAGTCACTGAGGGTGCAGGCCAGGCCCCTGTGGTCCAACCCTGGGGCAGGGGGGTGGGCAGAGGGAGTAGGGGGCCAGTTCTAGCCACAGGCCAGCCTCTGTCCATCCGTGCCTGGTTGGAGGTCCACCACCCAGACTGCCCACCAGGCGCACTCACCCGCAGGGCCCGCATGGCTGAGTGTCCCGGCCAGCCAGGTGCTCCCAAGCCCCCCTGAGCACAACGGGCCTGTCCCCAGAGCATGCAGGGTTTAAGCAACAGCCTCCCAACTGAATATTTAAGAAGGAAAAGACCTTTCTTTTTTTTGAAAGAGAGAAAAGGAGGGAGGAGAAGCCCATAAAGGAGGGGGAGGGAAGGAGGGAGGGAAAAACCTACCCCATCACTGTAGTCAAGGTCACAGGCATCTTTGCAGGGCGGACAGGAGAGGAGCCTTTAATCTGGGAGTTCAGGCTGAGAAAACTAAACGCTTGAAGCCCGAGTACATTACTGCCCTGAATGATCTGTCGGCTTCTATTAGGCTAAATATCTCTGTATAATGGGGAATTATCCTCTGAAAAGGCAAACTGCCGGCCTCTCCGGGGAGGGGGCGGCAGGAACCTCGCATCGTGAGGGCTCTCCCACGGGGGGCGGGAAGAACAGGACCAACTCAGAAAGCAACCCCCACCCACACCCCCTCCCCGGAAAGTCACAGTCAGCAGCTGTCTGATGGCGGTGGCGGGCACCAACTTCCCACCCTCCTCCCCAGACCCTCCCTCGCCTCCATCTAGGAGCCTGTGAAGACGCCAGACCTGGGGTCGAGGCCTGGCCCTGCCTCAGTGAGAGCGGGTGACCCTGGGTGAGTCCCTGAGCCTTTCTGGACCTACGTTTCCCTGTCTTTTAGCTGTAGCTAATAATACCCACCTGAAGGCTGTGCCAGGGTAGGGTACGAAGCTGGCACAGAGCCCAGCAGAATTGGCACCCAAGACAATTTCGCTCACACTGTTCTGCCCACCGGTGAGGACCTGCCCCTCCTTGTCCCCTCCTCCTCTTCACTGATCCCCCTGGGACACCAATACCTCCTCCAGGAAATTCTACCTGACCCCCAGCCATGGGTGTCTTGTACAGCCAGAACCCCACCTTCTGGGACCGCATGTGGGACACTTCAGCCCCAGGGTTTCCCTCTGAACAGGGCAGCATTTGCTGCTTCCATTCTCCCCAAGCCCCCTCCCACACCCAGGACTCTGCCCCGATTTGCAGACCCAGAGGCAGGGGCTGGCAAAGACCAGAAACAGGTAGTGGCACTTCAGGCATGGGCTGGGTCCCCTGAAGGGTGACACTCATGGGAGGGCGGTCAGCACCAGGAAAGCCGGGCCAGGAAGCCAGAAATCCCAGGACACGAGTCTGCAGGGGCAGCGTGGCTGCCAGACCATGTGCAGGACTTGCAAGGCACAAAGCAGGACTGGGGCCAAGTCAGAAGAGCACAGAGGCGGGACTCAGTGCTGCAGGTGCTCAGGCCAGGGAGACTCTGAGGGGTCACAGGGGAAGGGCTGACCTGGGGCAGAGGAGGCGAGGGTCAGACGGCTCTCGCTGAGTGAGGAACAGGGCAGCAGGGCTGAGAAAGGCTTTGCAGACTTAGCACCTCAGGATTCCCATGCCACCCTCAGTCAGTAGGGAACCCATGGGACAGTTCAGGACCCCTCTCTACAGATACAGCCACTGCTATTGCAGGCCATGTGGCTTTCCAGGAGGGTCACGCTGGGGGTAATTCCTACAAGTGCCTGCAGCCCAGAGGGACACTCAGGAAGGCCAACGCCAGGGCAGGTAGAGGCACTCTGTGCTGACCACTCCCCACTGCCCTGAATGATCTGTTGGCTTCTATTAGGCTAAAGATCTCTGTATAATGAGGAATTATCCTCTGAAAAGGCAAACTTCCAGCCCAAATGTGCAGCCCAGAGTCCCCACAGCCAGTGGGCGGGGGAGGTTGGGGGGTTGGAGGGCAACTTGTTCAGTGATTGATTCATTCATTCATTCAGCAAATGCTCTCTAATGATTTCTGTCAACTAAAGATACACAGATGCCCAAGAGCCCACGTCAGGGAGCTCACAGTCCTAGTGGCACAAGCTGGGGCGGGGCACCCACATGGAAATAACAGACAACAGCCACGCAAGGACTGTGTGAGAGTGGAAGCCCAGGGAGCTATGGGAATAGGGCAGGGGGCATCCAAAGCAGAGCTGGGGGTCAGGGGAGGCTTCCAGGGGAGGGTATCTTTGGGAAGGGCCGTGAGGAAAAGAAGTTGGGTTTGAAAGCAGTGGGGAAAGAGTGCAGGCGGAGGGGCAGCCTGAGCTGAGGCCCAGGGACTGAACAGGGAGACGGCCCCTTCCCGGGGCAGGCCTCTGTACACGGCTGAGGGGTTTCGCTCTTATCCCAAGAGTCACTGGGGCCTGAAGGGCTTTAAGTGGGGAGTGGCAGGGTCTGAAATGTGCTTCAGAAAGATCACTCCGCTGCCCCTGGGTGGAGGATGAATGACACGGGGGCAGACCAGGTCGGGACTGAGGCCTAGGGGACAGACAACGGCGCCTGAGGCAGGAGAAGGGATGGAGAGGAAGGGAGGAAGCAAGAGGCGCTTGGTAGGCAGAATCTGTGGGGTGAGGGCAGTGCGGTGACACCGACAGCGGCAATATCCTGCTGACATCACAGATGCTCCTGTCCAAACCACATGGCCAAACTTTGCAAAGCCCTTTCAAATCTATTAGTTACTTTGATGGCACAACACTCAGTGAGGCCAAACAAAAGCCAAGGATTAGTTACTTAGTTCATTCATTCGACAAGCGCTTGTTAAGCGCCTCCTGTGTTCCAGCACGGTTCTGGCCCGCTCAACAGAAAGGGAAACTTAGGTCCAGAAGTGCTACTCGAGAAGTTCACAGCCACATGGAGTGGGTGGAAGGCTGGGGCTGCTATTGGTCTCCATAGTGAGAGGTGCTGTGGCTCTGTTACACCCCCGAGACTGCAGGGGTGACTGGTGCGGGTGACCCAGGCATCCTCCAGAGTTGGGGAATGGGTGGGGGCGGAAACCAGACAGGAGCTGTGGAAAGGGAACGCCGACCACGGGGGCTGGATCGTGGGCAGGGACGGGGATGAGCCCCAGCCCAGAGTGGAAGCACCCCTTCCTCCAAGACAGGAAGTGGGAGGCGGCTGGTTCATGGTGGGAGGCAGTGATCTCCTCTGAGGGCAGGAGGCTGCAGAGGGAAGGGGCCCTGACGGGGAGGGGAAGAGCCATCGGGCCACCTGAGGAGAGAGGGGGGCACACAGGCAGGGCCAGAAGGCGCGGGGGCCAGGGGAGCCCTTCAGAAGGACTGGGGGCTGGACGGCACCTCCAAAGGGGGAGGGAGGGGCGGGGCTGAGTCACCAGGGCGCAGAGGGCAGGGAGAAATAGCAGGGCTGCGAGGGTCCGCGACTGCCCATGGAGCAGGGCCACCCTGTGCGCAGGGGAATAGCCCCTCCTCAGAATGTGGGCTCCCAAGAGCCCAGCCATGTGTCAGGAGGGGCTGAGTGCAGCCTCACGGCCCCGGACTCCCACCACCAGGGCCGGCAGCCACCCGACCAGCTCGGGAGCAGCTACACCCCTCCAGCTCCGTCATGACGCAGGCCTCCCGGCCAGCCAGTCCACACCCCGTGCTCTCCGCACTTCCTGGGGCCCTGCTCTCCTGAGAAGTAAACGGGGGCGGCCCTGCCTGCCAGGTGCTCAGGCCAGGGAAGTACCGGCCCAGGCCTGGCACACAGTCGGTGGGACTCAGGTGGCGGTTCCCCGCCACTCTCTGGGGGTGGTGGAGTCGAGTTCTCACAGCATCCCCAGTGCCTCATACATACTTTTGCTCAATTAACTTTTACTGACCTGAGTCTGACTGCTAACTAGGTGGCAGCAAGGCAAGCAGACCAGAAATCTGCCCACTGGACCCAGTGGGGAAGGGGCCGAGAGGAGGGAGGCCACGGCAGATGTCCCAGGGAGCAGGAGGGAGGGTGCAGCGGAGGCCAAGGCCACGGAGGGGGCAGAGGCCCTGCTCTCACCAGCACACTGGCACCCCTCAGTGACTGAGCAGGCCAGCAGGGCAGCCAGTGAGGGGAGCGAGGGCTGGGGCCTGGGCATAAGGGCCTCCTGGGCCCACACCTCACAGCACCCACAGCCTTGTGAGCTGCTCCTCCAGCCCACCCCGCCCACCTCAGAACCAACCCTCTGTGCAGGGGGCGCCCTAGCCCGGCTGGAGCATTGGAGAGAAACTGAAATAAGTCAAAAAGGAGGAGGATCCGCTTCTGGGAGAAGGGGCGGAGCCTGCAAGGCTTCAGAGAAGCGGCGGCCTTCCAGCTGCTCCAGGCCTCACCACCCCGCTCTTCTTTGAAATGGGGCTTCTCTCCTCCTCTTACTACTACCACTACTACTAATAACAGTAATAGTTAAAGCATCTGGGGAACCCCATCTGTGCTCCGCTGTGTGAGCACTCGGTGCCCAGAGAGATTGTGGCGGCGCTGAGGCCAAGCCTGCCCCACTCCTACACTCCCTTTGGCTGACTGGCTAGTGGAGGACAAGCTGGGGTCTGAGCCCTGGGCCGGCCACAGGCAGGGTGGTGGGTGAGCTGGGTGCCACCAGTGGTCAGGGTCTGTGAGTTGCCGGGTGCCTTCAGCATTACTCCAAGCGGCCACTCCCAAGCTTGAGCGAGTGGGGCGGGGTGGGAGGTTGGGGAGGGAATCTTCCAGAGCCAGGTCAGAGGCGGCAAAGTCAGAGGTTGCACAGTGGCATGGTGACAACTCAGTTTGGCCCTCCCGATGTTTAAACCCCTGGTGCTAAGTATGGCCTACACCTCTTCCTGTCTTCCACAGCTCCAACTTCATCCACATGCTACGCTCCAGAAGTTCTCGGGCTCTAAGCAGACGGGAGTGGAGGAAGAGAGAAGAGCAGCGGTGGCCGTTGCTGAATGCGGCTCCCATGCTGAAACTGTACACTGACGCTAGGAGGCAGGTGTTATCCCCACTTATCGAGGAAACAGGCTCCAGGAGTTATATCCACTACCCAGTTCACATATGGAAATGACCAAGCTGACCCACACCTAAGGCTGTCCGTTTCTAATAGACAAGGAGATGCCACAGGCTGAAGGGCTCAGGGGCTGAAGTGGGAGGCTATTTCAAACATGACCAGCAAGCCTGGGGGTGCCCTCGACCCTGCTCCCCTCCCACCGGCTTCACAGTGCCCCACTCCCAGGGCTCACGAGGTCAGGCAGTTTGAGGTGAGATAAGGGGTAGGAGAGGCTGAGGGAGGTCTCTCGTTCGGCTTCCAGCGGCCCACTGCTCCATCCCACCCCTGCCTGAAAGCAGCCCATGCCCCTGGTTAGATGGGCCACGAGGAGGCCTAATGTTGCTAATGGGCCTTGAGAAGGACCTTCCCATGAGGGTGAGGTTAAAGAGAGGTGAAAGTTCAGCCCAGAGCTAGGACAGGCCACCCATGGACTGAGGCTAGTAAGGCAGGCAGGGAGTGGAGTCAGAAAGGCCCAAGAGAATAGGTGTCACAGGGCCTGGACTCCCACTATTAGAGCATCGTTTCTTTGAGTTCTCAAAGGCATTTCATTTCCACAAGGCTTCTGAGCCTGGGAAGGCACCGTCTAGGAGCGTTGGCAGCGGGAGGTAGGACCCTGGGGTTCTGGTCCCACTCCTCTACTAACATACTGTGTTTCTTGGCACAAGTGTCTTTCCCTCTCTGGTCTCCAGTCACGCCATCTGCAACATGAGGTGTCCAGGCCCAAAGGCTAGGGGACACCTAAGAGTGGCGGGAGATGCCCCAGACAAGGTGCACCCCAGTGGCAGCATCTACTGTGCGAAGGCTTCGTGCACACACAATCCTCCCTGGATTTCCTTTATTCTCTCAACAAAGCCATGATGCAGGTGTCGGTCCTCCAAGTGTCTAGGCAAGGAAACTGAGGCTCAGACATGAGAAGGGACCCTCGAAGTGTCCAGGAAGAGCTGTGGACAAGCCCCACGGGCGCTGTTCTGTTCAGCGTCCTGGACAGCTCTAGGGGGCTTCCTTCCAGGCCACCGCCAGTCACCCACCCTTAGCTATGCCTATGCCTGCTTTTCCCAATCCTTCCTTTCTAAACTTCCCCCAGCTATCCCTTCCTGCTCCAGCCGCACTGATCTCTCCTGGGCTTCCAGCACGGCTGGGGTGTGTGCACACAGGCCTGAGACCTAATGCAGCTCTTGCTCCTTTTACTTCTGACTTAAATCTCATTCTCGCCGTAGCTTCTTGAGGGCAGGGAACTGTCTCCCTCTAGCTTTCTAGGCCACAGTCCAGGCACCTTTCTAGGGCACAGGAAGGGATTGGTGGAAACCTTCTGGCTTTGGATCAGGCATATGCGGCTGGGAAACGGGCTGGAAATCTCCAGGCCCATCGCTTTCTCTCCTTGAGCTCCAGATTCCCCGGCTGGGAAGTGAGAGGGCCCCATCCATCGCACAGGCCTGGTGGGGTTTGCATGCCAGCGGACAGATAAGCCATGCGTGCGGCTGCCGCCCCTCATTCAGCATGGCCTCCTGCTGACCTCCCGAGGCCCCCTCTCTCCTGGTACTTCACTAAAACTCAGAACCACTTCAGCACTTGGACTTTTCCAAGCAACTCACAAATGGGAGATTCTTACCATTGAGAGAGATCTGAGCCCAGCAGAGAGATCGGGAAGGCCCAGGAGAACAGCTGCTCGGAGTCCCACTATTAGAATATGGTTCTTCTGTGCCCTCATGAGTGTTCAGTTTCCACAAAGACTCTGAGCCTGGGAAAGGGGACACCGGCAGGAGGCAGCAGGGCCCGAAGGTGCTGGTTCCTCTTCTCTGCACTAACACCCCGCGCGTCCTCCCTCACGCAAGTCTGTCTCTCTCTGGCCCTCAGGAACATGAGGCGCCCAGGCCTGCAGGAGGCGGGGCGGTGCCCTCCGCACCCCCTCCTGGAAGCAAAGGAGAGAAATGCCTGGGGGG
>JAQQAC010011331.1:11225994-11467904 GCA_029783875.1 Phataginus tricuspis | reverse complement strand
ACTTGGCTAAACTCACACCACCCTTCAAACCCCAGCTCCACCCTCATTTCTCCTTTGCCACCACAGTCACCAGACCTTTCTTTCCTTGTCTGAGACATTCCAGCCCCAAAGCTCTGTCTCCTTAACCTGTATCCACTGTTTAATGTTACTGCCTTTGCTCATTATTTTGTCCTGTCTCCCCTGTGAAACTGTGGCATAGAGACAGAACAGCGGCGGTGCCACCCACAGGAAAGGTTCACTGACAACAAAGATCTTACCCTCTCTCAGCACTCTGGGAGACATAGGGAGAGAAGATGCCATACTGCCCTCAGTTTCCCCATCTGCCAAATGGGAATGAGGCTCTTATCCTGCCACCTTCATGGGGCTGCTAATAGGAGAACACAGGGCAGAAGCATGTGTTTTTGGGGGAAGTGGAGCAGTGCAGTGGGTGGGGTACCCTTAGGGCAGGTGGATGGGCCCTGGCAGGGAGACTGTGGCCCCCTGGGGCTTAGACAAATTTATTCCTCTCTCTGGGCCTCAGTGTCCATATATGTGAACAGAGTTACCCCAGGACTCACAGGATGCATGCATTAACTCACTCAATCCTCACAACCACCTGTGGAGTACGTAATATTATTCTCTCCATTTCAGAAATGAAGAAAGGCCTAGGAAAGTTTAAAAAAAAACAGCGTATAGGTGGAGGAGGTGGGACCGAACCCAGGCAACACGCAAGCTCCAGAACCTGTCCTCTTGGCTACTCCGCTGACTTTCGACTGGGACCTGACTAGGCTGCAGCAGAGCCTGTCATTTCTGAAACTGTTTAACTTCTCCAGGTCTCCGCTTTCCCATCTGAGGGGTGGGTGGGCACACAGCGACACTCTGTAGATTATTTCTACTAGGCCAGGACAGGCTGACATGCTCCCTGCTCCTCTGCATCCCTTCCAGACCCTTCCCCCTCTCCAGGCTCCCTGAGCATCCCTTCCTGGGGCAGAATGCCGCCCTCAGCAGAACCCTTCCAGCCCAGGTCCCCTCATGGAGTGTATCCTCCTTCCCATCCAGCTGGGGGCTGGGGGCAGGCCACCGGGCCTGGGGATGGACTAGAGACCCTCCTCCGAGGGCCGAGGCGCGCAGGCAGGTCCTGTCCTCGCAGGGGCTGGGAGTGGGTCGGCCTGTGTGCAGGGTCTCATGAGTCCCAGGCGCTCGGCTTTGCCCTTGGCTGGAGGGTGAAGGAGCGTGACAGCCCCAGTGGAGGCATTTGGTCATCGTGGTCCTGGATTCGAGAGCTTTGGAAGGTCCTTCCCGCCACCCGCAGTATCAGCCCCCCAGGCATTTCTCTCCTTTGCTTCCAGGAGGGGGTGCGGAGGGCACCGCCCCGCCTCCTGCAGGCCTGTTCTCCCATGTAGAATCTTCCTGCCTTTTTGACGCCTACCCCATCAGGCCGTGTCCCCCGTCCCCGTCTCCTCCTTCCAACTTCCTGGCCACGTCTCAGCCACAGAAGGCTCCTGTCTCCCTCTGCACCCCGATCCTTGTCGTCCTCTAGGTGACGTCGTTATTCTCAGGATGACCGGCACTGGGGCTCTCTGTTCCCCATCCTCCTGCCTCTGATGACTGTTGTCTTCCATTCCCTGCAGCCTCTAAGCCAGCCCCTAGCCTGGCCCTCGTCTCTCCTGGTTAAGCCTCTCCCTGGCCCCTCGCCAAAACTCTCTTGCCGCGCCAAGACCCTCACCCCTCCCTCTCTGCATCACTGCTGTTCGGCCCTCACTACCTTTGCCGAGCTTGGGTTCCTCGGTCCATCCATACAATTAATCCCTCAAACGCCGGTTCCCTCTCCCCGTGCCCACTGCCCTAGCAAGACTTTCATAAAACCCCCATATGGATGAACCCGGCTAGCACCGACAGCTGGGAAGTCAAATGTATTGGAGAAAATGAGGCCACCATGAACGTTGTGCCCTCTGTGAGCTCGAAATCTCGGGCCTTGAGTGTTCCCAGCAGTGCCCAGCAGTCCCAGCTCTGTCACTCCCTTTCCTGCTTGCCAAGAGGGCAGTGGCTCCCCTTCTCCACTCACCCCATACCTCCCGTCTCCATCTGACCCACCACTCTCAACTGAGACCTCCCTGCATTCTCCCTGAGGAAGCAGAAGCCAGCAGACGTGAACTCCCTCATCCACCCACTGCAGATTCTAGAAGCCCACCCGAAGTATCTCCTCTTCCTGACTGAGGGTCAGGAAGGGTCAGCTGCTGCGCTCGCACTCTAAGCCCATCACTTCTGGCCCTGGGAATTGGGTGCCCACCACTACACTGTCTTTTGGCATCACCCATCCTGCCCTGTCTACAGGGTCCATCCTTCCCTACCAGCAAACAATAATGGTCTGGTACCGTATCTCCTGTCCTTTAAAAATCCCCTCCCTTAATTATGCTGAATTTTTTAAAAATTCAGCCTCAGAAAGTTCTATACTGTATGATTGCATTTACGTAATACTCATGAAATAACAAGACCACAGAGGAGGACTGAGTCGTGGCAGCAAGGGAGGGTGGGGGTCAGGGGTGTGGGGCAGCACACCGCTTCGTGGTGATGGGACAGTTCTGTGTCTTGATCGTGGTGGTGGCTACACACAGCTACACATGCAATTCAGTTACACAGAACTGCACGCACACGGTGTGCACACAGAGTGAACGCACAAGTGCACGTTTAACTGGGCGATGTGCAGAAGGTCTGTGGACTGCGCCAATGGCCACGACCTGGTTTGACACTGTACTGGTCGTGCACTAGATACCACCACGCGGCGGCTGGATGGAGGGTGTCCGGGACTTGCCCGTACATTCCACAATGATTTCCTGTGACTCTCCCCCTTCCAACCACCACTCGTTTCTCTACTGTAGAACAGGCTGGCCAAGCTCGCGTGCTTACAAAATGTCCAGGAAGAGCTGGCGACACTCCTTCTCGCTTTCTCTCCTCCCATTATCCTCAGCCCACTTTAAACCGGATGCCGTTCACCCCTCGCCTACATGTCTCTCGTCCGTCCCGGCGCCCCATGGCGTCTGTGTCATCACCATCTTTCACACCCTCGGGGCATCACGGATGGCTCGCTAGGCCCTTCCTTCGGGAACGTCCTCTTGGCTTCTGAGATGCCACCCCATCCTGGCCTCCCTGCTCTCCCGGCTACGCTCCGGCAGCCTCCTGTGCCGGTTCTTCCTCCTCCATCAGCTCTCCCGGTCTTGGCAAGCCTTTGATAGGCCTAGGTCCTCTCTCTCCACTGTCCACATCTCTACCTGGGAAATCTGCACTATGGCCACTGGCCCCCACATCTCCATACCCTGCTCAACCCTCTCCCCAAACTCCAGGCTTGTGAATCCAGCCACCAATGGGCATCTCTGCTCTGGAGATAGACCAGAACCAATTTCTGTCTGACTCCCAGTTGCGAGCCTCCACGCCTCCTCACCTCAAGAAATGGTCACAGTGGCTCAAGAATCAAGGGGCCCTCTTTGCCTCCTTCATGTCCCTCCCCTGACCCCCTGTCCTGCCTCCATGATGGGTCTGGAATCACCTGCCTCTCTCCATCCCCACAGTTATCATTGTGACTGAAGCCTCCACCACTTCTGCCTTACCTCATTCCCCCTCTCGGCCCCTGTTGCAGCAGCCAGAGATTTTTAAAAGCACAAATCAGATCAGTCACTCTGCATCAGTGACTGGTCACTGCTCCTTGGAAAACACCTCAGCTCCTCCCACGGCCCCAGAGCCCACGCAAACACACTCGTCTGGAGCCTCCTCCCCACCACCACACAACCTCCTCTGCCCACTCAGGGCCCTCCCACAGGTGCCCCCTCACCTGAGAAGGGGCTGGGCCTCTCTGCATTCATCCCATCACTGCCACCCCTTACCGATTTCAAATTTCCTATTTACCTTTATTTTGTCAGTGTCTGCTTTACCCACCCACCCAGGGCAGCCTGCAGAGTCAGAGCCTGGCATATATTAGGTGCTCAGTAATGTTTTGTTGAACGAGTAGACAAGAGCTCCCTGGTCCCCTGCCAGCAGCATCCCCTCCTCCCCCAGTGAGGCTGGTTCACCCGTGAATAGCAAAGGATGCACACTCCCATCAACACCCACACACTCCACTCTCCCCACAACAGTGACTGATACTCAGATGACTCGACGACATGGTAATTTTCCCACGTCTTGCTGGGATTTGCTTCCAGTGGTAAAAGTTTGCTGTTTTATGGACCCAAGAAGACATAGCCTTACTGTGCTAAAATTATAACCTAGTGAAGTCATCTGTTTAAATACTCTAGAAACCAAACACCTGGAAGTCATGAAACCATAAAACTCTTAGAAGAAAACATAGGCAAAAATCTCCTGAATATAAGCATGAGCGACTTCTTCCTGAAGGCATCTCCTCGAGCCAGGGAAACAAAAGCAAAAATGAACTCATGGGACTACATCAAACTAAAAAGTTTCTGTATGGCAAAGGACACCATCAACAGAACAAAAAGGCATCCTACAGTATGGGAGAATATATTTGTAAATGACATATCCGACAAGGGGTTAACATCCAAAATATATAAAGAACTTACACGCCTCTACACCCAAAAAGCAAATAACCTGATTAAAAAATGGGCAGAGGATATGAAGAGACAGTTCTCCAAAGAAGAAATTCAGATGGCCAAAAGACACATGAAAAGATGCTCCACATCACTAATCATCAGGGAAATGCAAATTAAAACCACAATGAGATACCACCTCACACCAGTAAGGATGGCCACCATCCAAAAGACTAAGAACAACAAATGCTGGCGAGGATGCTGAGAAAGGGGAACCCTCCTACACTGCTGGTGGGAATGTAAGCTAGTTCAACCACTGTGGAAAGCAATATAGAGGTTTCTCAAAAAACTAAAAATACAAATACCCTTTGACCCAGGAATCCCACTTCTTGGAATTTACCCAAAGAATACAACTTCTCAGATTCAAAAAGACATATGCACCCCTATGTTTATTGCAGCACTTTTTACAATAGCCAAGATATGGAAGCAACCTAAGTGTCCATCAGTAGATGAATGGATAAAGAAGGTGTGGTACATATACACAATGGAATATTATTCAGCCATAAGAAGGAAACAAATCCTACCATTTGCAACAACATGGATGGAGCTGGAGGATATTATGCTCAGTGAAATAAGCCAGGCGGAGAAAGACAAGTGCCAAATGATTTCCCTCATTTGTGGAGTATAACAACGAAGCAAAACTGAAGGAACAAAATTGTAGCAGACTCAGAGACTCCAAGAAGGAACTAGTGGTTAGCAAAGGGGAGGGGTGTGGGAGGGCGGGTGGGGAGGGTGGGAGAAGGGGATTGAGGGGTATTATGTTTAGTACACAGGGTGTGGGGGATCACGGGGAAAACAATGTAGCACAGAGAAGGCAAACAGTGAATGCACTGGCGGACAGTGACTGCATTAGGGTATGAGTGGGCACTTGATAATATGGGTAAATGTAGTAACCACACTGTTTTTTCACGTGAAACCTTCATAAGAGTGTATATCAATAACACCTTAATAAAAAAGAAAGAAAGAAAGAAAGAAACCAAACACCTGGAGCTGAGCGCTCGTCCAGATTGCCCTGGATGGCATTGGTGGGCCTGGCTGTCTGGGTCACTGAACTTCTGGAGCTGAGCACGTGAGCTTGGCCAGCCTGTTCTACAGGGTGACTGCAGTCACGCGGGGGATGTAGCAGGGCCACACGTGGTGTCTGGCATCCTGCACACGTAGTGCGGGTGCTCCGTGTGGGCACGTGCCGTTTGCCCCACACATCGGTAGGGCCCTGGGAAGGAGGGGTGCAGCCTGCTCACTGCGGGCCCAGCAGGCAGCCTGAGGTGGGACAGGGCAGGGCTGAGGGCATGGCCTACGTGAGGGGTGAGTTCTGACGAACGGATTTTGGCTTAGCCTGAATATTGCTGTTAGAGCGAGTGGGATTATATGAAAACGTCATGGACTGTCCTGACAGGTAGTGAGCTCTCATCATCAGAGAGTGGCCAGGCAGAGGAGGACATTGAAGGGGGAGAGTTCGGACCGGCTGCCTACCTCCAGCCTCACAGAGCTGGGACTTGGGCTACCGCTGGAGGACAGCTATAGGATCAAACAGACTCGCATTCAATCTCACCTTTGCCCCTGACAGCTTGCGTGACCCTGGGCACGTCACATAGGCCAGTGCTTAGATGTAGTTTCCTCATCTCCACAGAGAACATATGCAAAATATCTGCCTGCACTGGGTACCTACTAAACGTTAGCCTATCCCTTCCCTGCTTCCTTCTGAGTCTATGCAAACACTTCCATCTGGGCCTTGGCACCCTCGAAATTTCCTTCCTGCCCTTCCCAACAGGTGCCCAGGTCCACCCATCTCTCTGTCTACATGAGGCCTAGTACTGGTGCCACCTCCTCACTTGTAGGCTGTGATGCACCCCAGGTATTGGAGGCTGGTGGGTCTGGGCACGGGTGCCTAGTACATCTCTGGTGTCTCATGGTCGGTAGGTTGCAGTAGGGGAGTGTGTCTTACTATGATAACAGCAAATACTTTCATTGTACTTGCTATATACCAGGTACTTACAGGCAACTAACTCATGCAATCTGCACAACAAAGTTATGGGGGAGACACTATTCTTATCTCTATTTTACATATAGGGAACTGAGGCCCAGAGAGGTTAAGCTGATTGTCCAAAGTCACGCAGCAGTAAATGGCAGAACCAGATTTGTACCCAAATCTGGTTCCTCACTGTGGGTTCTTCCCAAGTCCTGCAACAGCTTAGGAGTCATCCTCGGTGAACAGTGGTGGTGGTTCATGACCCTGAAGCCCAAGATGAATGAAGAACTATAAACACACATGACCGCACAGGTACTAGTGAACACATGTGGAAACATGCACACAAAAGGAGGGCAAGTCAACGCTACAACTCCCACTGCCTGAGAGTCCCTCACCTCTTCTCTCTGCGGGCCAGCGTGGGTAGCGGAGTGAACGGGGCAGCCTCAGGCACTGCCCATCTCTGCTGTCAAGTCTGTCCTAGATGTTAAATCAAATCCTAGTCTACCCGTGTGGTAAGATCTCTGTGCATATGTGACGACCTGGAGGCTCAGACAGGGTGGACCCTCCTTAGGTCACGGAGAGACAAGGCAAGACTGGGCCAGGCCCAGGCCTAGGAAGTTCCCCAAAAAAGCTGTCTCACACCATCCCAGGGGCCCTTCGTCAATCCCCAATTCCAGACATCTCTATTCCCACCTGCTTAGAGCAGAACAGGAACAGAAGGAGATGAAGAGAAAGCAGAAAGAGGGGCAGGAAAGGCCAGGAGAGCGGCCCAGGAGAAGGGAGGGGGAGCTGCAGGGGGATCAGGGCAGCAGCCGCAGGGCACCGGCTCCCTGCCTGCTCGCCAGCACCTGCACACTGCACACATAGTGCGGGCGCTCTGTGTGGGGCACCTGCCATTTCTTTCACACATCAGTAGGGCCCTGGGAAGGAGGGCACCCACCCCACCTGAAGCTGCCGCCCAGAGCAACGCGATGAGGCAGGGGTTAACTCTCTGCTGTGGAGCAGAGAATGAGGTTCCAGTTATTAGTTGATTTATTGCTCTGTCCTCAATCTGCGCTCAGGTCCTGGAAGGAAATGTTCCACTCGAAAGCATTAAGCATCTTCAAAGAGCAGAGGCATTAAAAATTGAAATCATAAAATAGATACGTAAATACAGTGGAGGTGAGAGGGGGGCAGCCCCCCAGGCAGGCTGAGGTCGGGGTGGCAGGCCTGGGTCCCAGCTGGCCTGTGGGGCAGCCACACGCATGTGGGAGCCAGCTGTGTCTACTGAGGCCAGGGGGCGTTCCTGCCCAGAAGTGGCTGAAACCCCTTCATTAGCACTTCTCTTCTCAGGAGTCAAAACTGCCTGTTTTCAAAACATGATTCCCCCTCTTGGTAGAGGGTCATAAGCTCAGTCCCCAGCCTGTCAAGCAGGGGAGAAGGATGGGGAGGGAAGGAGGACGGGCAGGGAGGGCTGAGCTGACTTCTCCCCTAGCCAGGCCTTGGTGGGAAGAAGAGGGGCAGCCCTGGGGGCCTGGGGCGGGGACAGGGCCGACACTGCCCCTCAGTACTCCTCAGCACCCCCTGCACACCTGGGGTTTGGTTCGGCCGCGTGGGGAAAGGCCTGCCCCAAGCCGCATCGGGCTTCAGAGGGGAATGGACAAGGAGGGTGCCTGCTCTGCCCTCAGCACGTCTGGGCAGCGGGGTCACAGAGCAGGTTATAAGCCCATACTCTTGCCATACAAGGGCTGGGGGCTCAGTGAGCTGGGAGGGGGATCCAAGGCCCACCTAAAAGTCAGCGCCGTGAGGATATTCACCAGCACCTAGAGAGATGGTACCATCCCTCCTGAGTAGGCTGGCTCCCAGCACGGCCAGAGCTCACCACTCTGACTTGTCACCAGCTACCTACAGAGCCACCCTTTTCCAGGGCCTAGGATGGGGGGCCTTGCCATACCCCTCAGCGACACCCACAGACCTACGTGGGAAGACAAAGACGTGCGAGCACACGGGGGAAGAACAGCAGGGGTACAGCACTCCAGACACATACATGTGGAGGAGCCAATGTACATAGGCCTGTGCCCATGGATGTGTGTCCATACCTGCACATACACACGTGCAACCACACACCTGCATATGCCTGTGTGTGTGCACAGGCATGTGCCAGCTTCCATGCATATACAGGTACACCCACATGTCCACGCATGTCCATACATAATGTGTCCCTGACAGTACACATGGACAGGTTCACATGTCCATATATATGTTGCATAAGCGTGTGCCCACACATACCTGTGTTAGGGTCCACCCCATGTAAACAGCCAAGCCTCTGGATGCCAGTATCAGGTCCCAAAGATGCAGGCCAGGAGCTAGTCTGCAGGATTCTCATGAGAGGGCCAGGGGTCTAGGGCGTCACAAAGCAGCACTTCCTCTGACAGTGCGGACCCACCAGCCTTAGCCCCTTGGTCTTGACCATCCTCATAATGCTCTGGGGTCAGTGGGCCTGGACTCTGAGCCTTCCCGAGACCCCAGCTCCAGGCTGTTGACTGGACAAGCCCCTGCTCCTCCTGGCCACATGCTCTGTGGGCTACCAGGGCCTCCCTGACTACTATGGCCTCCTCCTCAACCAGGTAGCATATTCAAGAAGAAGCCCCTCAGCGTATTTCCTTATTTTTGGCAGCAAGAGAGGCCAGGACTGGGGGAGAAGGGGAACAGAGAGATGGAAAAGGCACCAGTCTGTGTTTAGAGGGTAAGGCCTAGGTTGACCAAAGTCCTCAGTAAATGATTAGTGTGGTTAGGAGGGTGGCAGCAAAATGGCCTGGGGAGGCGTATCCAGCAGAGAGCTGGGGGTGAGGAGGGCAGGGTGGCAGCTCTCCAGGGCTACAACCTTGCTGTGGCATCTCTTATAACCTGCTCCTCACTGCCTCCAAGGGAGCCCCCAGCTTTGTCCAGCACCATGCGGCCAAGATCCAGGGCTGAGCAGCTCCCCGGATGGGGCTGGTGGGTGTGGATGTAGTGGTGAAACCCAGAGTCTCATTGACCTGGGGCCACTGTGACCCCACATGCACTCTATCCTTTCAGGAGAAAGGGATGGTGGTAAGCTGAGATGTTCCCCTCCTTCTCTGGGGCCTAAACACCCTTCTCCACACAAGACCACCCCCCAGCCTTCACGGTCCTTGGCAGACCACAGTCACAGAGCGCCAAAGCAGTATCAGTCCTCTCTGAGCCCAGGAATCGAAAATTCGACACCTCCCAAGTCAGGCTGTGATGAAAACGGGGAGGGACCTTTCAGGAGGGCTCTTTGCGGGGCATATGGACCAGAGCTCCTGACTTTCCAGGAGACGCCAGAGAGCCTGACTCTGATGGGAAACCTTCCAATCTTTCCAAAATCTGCAGGCTGATATTTTTACCATACTATGTGGCTAGAATATACACTCTCTCATACATACATATATCCACATACTCATATGCCACATATTCCACATATAGATACATCCTTGTATTCTCTCACACACACTTACATAAACACACATGCATATTCTCAAAGTTACATACATACACACATAAACTTCCACACATATACACTTGAATAAACACACTCATATTGTCATACATACTCACATGTTTAAACACACTCAGTCACATATACACATACATACACTCATACACATGTGTGTGCATGGGTCTTTGGGGCAAATTCCGGCTCGGGGCCACTAACCGGGCTCTCTGGCCTAGGCAGAGGTGAGGAATCGGGACTGAGAGACAGGCGGGCCAAGCTCCATGGCATGGGGGTGAAGGAGCTGGGTCCAGAAGTCGGATTTCTGCCATCGAGGCCCTAGCTCTCAGCCCTCCTGCGCAGATTCCCCGGGAGCGGAGGACAAGCGTCACCCCCTCCGCCCCTTCGTCCCTGCCCTCCCCCCCTCATGCTCTCTCTCCTCCCTGTACATCAACGCTCACCTCCACCTCGTTTAGGGTGCCCTCTGACCCTTACCCACCGGCTACCCTCCTCCCCCCCCGCCGTCCCCACCCCTACCCACTAAGGCCAAGGTCAGGAGCATCCCCCAGCTCACCCTTCAACTCAAGAACCACTCCTGGCCTGAGCACCTCTTTCTCCCACATGTAATTTTTCTTAATTGGGAGCTCATTAATTATCCCCATGCTTTCCAGAGGAAATAAACAGCAATTAGAGAAATAAACGGTATTTTTTAATCTCCAGCAAACTCAGCAGCACCACACCCCATCCCATCCTTGCCCCTGGTGGCCAGTCCAGGGCCGCGTGCTGGCCTGCTCGCCTGCCCTTTCTCCCTGCATCCATCCTCGCACGTGTGTGAGTGAAGTGCCTGCTACCAGACCACCCCAGCAGCAGGTCGCCTCCTGGAATCTGCGTGAAGAACCATAAATTGCTGAGAAAGGGCCTCCTTCCCCATGCAACAGAAGGTTAGAGTGTTTAAAGAGAGCAGTGGAACTGTTTTTATTAATCAGAACTGCTATAAAGAAAGCATTTTAATTAACATAATTATCTTGACTGAGAAAAGCAGCCCTTACCCCATAGATACTTCTCAGACTAAAGATGTAAGCTGCCACAATCAGTCATAATTAAGTAAAGTGAGTCTTTTCCTTTTGTTCTGCTCCCTTCCCCTCCTGGGCAGCCACTCCTCCCTGGGTTGTGGAGAGTGGAGACAGGGCAGAGGGCACACCCTGAGCGCACATCCTCTTACATTCCAGCTGCCTCTTGGGCCATGTCTGAGAGAGCGCGCCTGGGCCAGTGGGCCCTGCACCGCAATGCCCTCCCACACCCGGCCTCAGCATGGCCTCCCTGCCTCCCAAAGAAGGAAGGGCACCCATCACAGAAAGGCACACCTCATTCCCTCATCCCCCCACTGTCCACAGCGTGATGAGTTCCAGAGCACGGCTCCTCCCACATACTGCAGGGCCTTTCCCGCATCAGCAGGCCCAGGGCACATACGGGGGAGAAGGGGCCGCCGGTAGGCATCCTGGATCATGGCCGTGTCCAAGCTGCCGGCCCCTCCCACCCAGATGCTCACATCACCCCCTGACTATCCCCCCAGTCCATGCTTGACTCAACTGCAGGCCATTTTCCCACGTAGCAGCCAGATACCTGTCCATATCACAAATCTACATGTATAACCCTCCCCATCCCAGCTTAAAGCCCTTCCTGGTTCCCATGGAGGCCTGGCCCAGCCCCCTCCAGCCACACCTCCCGCTACACCTCGCACCCACACAGTTTGCTCCCCCGTGGGCTTCCACTATCCACTATCGGGCCTTTGTGTGTGCTGCGCCCTCGGCCTGCTGCCCTGTCCCTCCGGCTCATCCGCTCGGCAGCAGCACGCAGCTCAGGTGTTCCCTCTGCAGGGAAGTCCTCCTCATCCTCCCTGGCTGGTCCTTTCCCGTGCTGCCCACCCACCCCTTGTTAGCATGTACACAGCAGCCTTACCACGTTGCTGGGTTTTTTTATTCGGCTTTTGCCTCTTCCATTCAAGTATAAGCTCCATGAAATATCCAGAGACTTTATTTTTACTGGTCTGTTTGATCCTTTGATTGTATTTTTGTTTGTTCACTGCTGTCTCCCTGTGCCCATCACAGTGCTTGGCTCACGGCAATAGGAAAGCACTTAGGAAATATTTGTGGAAGGAAAGAAGGAAGAGAGGGAGGAGGGCCCAGGGCACCCTCCAGGAGACTGGCACAGCCCTGTGGCCGCTGAGGGCCTCTCCAGGAGGAAGTGAGGACATGCCCCAACCAGCTCTGAGACTCCCCGCTCCCCTCACTCTACCTGGACATCATTATTCTCCCCATTTTACAGACAAAGCCCCAGAGAGAGGCAGGATATGCTGAAGGTTGCAGGGACCCAGTGCAGTGTGGGCCTGCCCCAGCTCCTGAAAATGTCTCTTTTGAGGTGACACAAGGAGGGAAGGGTAAATACAGCAGATCTTCCTGTGGACACAGTGCACCCCTTGGGCTTGGGGGGCAAGGAGTGCCGGGGGTGGCTCCCAGGATGTGTGACCTTGGATCTTTTGTCCCGTGCTCCGGGCCTCGGCTTCTCATCTGTGAAATGGACAGTCTGGAGCAGGTAGGTTCCTCTGCCCTCCACCACAGCCCCCGCTCCGCCCACCCTGACATATAACACTGCCTAAAGCTTCAGAGTCACGGCCTCCTCCCCCTGCAGAGCTCAACATGCTGACAAACACGCCCCCCGAGAACTTGCCATCCTCCAAGGCCACCCAGGGAGGGTGAAGCTGGGCACGCGCTGCTCCCCCCACCGGTTCCTGTAGGGTGACATGTGCATAGGTGACACCATGGACATATTTTACCCCGACTTCCTGCAGTTTCCTCCCTGAAAAGGTGCTTATTTTTTAGTACATCCTAAACAGGAGCTGCAAAGTGTGTTGTCAGCGCTTTTTAAATGGCTTGTTAATACCCCTGTAAAGCTCAGCCCCGGCCGGAGGAGACAGCTCACTCCTGGTCCCAGTGTGGCCTAGACACCTAGCAGCCTGCGCTCTGAGCACACACCCACGCTGAGCCTTGGGCTGGACACCCGTGTTGCCAGGAGGCCCAGGAACTAGACACTCCCCAACAAAACTATACCCGGGGCTCTGCTGCGGCCACAAGACTTGGCAACCATTTGGAACGGCAGGGAAAAGAGGAATAAGCCCCGGCTTTGTAGTCAAGTCACCCAGGTTCAAATCCCTTCTTGGCCACTTATTAGCCATGTGACCTCAAGCCAGTGACCAAACCTCTCTGTGCCTCAAGTTTCCTCATCCATAAAATGGCAATGCTAACTCCTACCTCAGGGCTATTTTGAAAAATGAATCAACTAACATTTGACTTTTAAGGGGTGGCAATGGCATTATGGTTATGTTTTTTAAAGGGTTCTGACCTTTTAGAGACATACACTGAAACATTTGTGGATAAAATTATATGATATCAAAATAACCAGTGGTGGTGGGGACTGGGTAGGCCCAGAGGAAACAAGTCTGGTCACGAGCTGATGCCTGGGACTTGGGGGTTCAGTAGACTAGTCTCTCCACTTCTGTGCAGGTTGGCATTTTCACACTGAAGCATCACATAGCCCATTGGTAGATATTCGTTGAACCCAGGGGTGCGCTCCCCCAACCTCAGAGAACTCAGACCTCTTCCACAGCAGGAGTCAGAGACAGGCGTCAGCGAGACACAGTAGGGGACCAGAAAGGGGAGTCACAGGGCTGAGCCTTCACAGCGGCCCCTGGGGGCTCCTGCAGTCCACAGAAGGGGAGACCAGCAAGTGAGAGCCCCTCATAATCTGGAGACGTGGGAGAGTGGAGTAGGACAGCTTCTGTTTCAGGTCTGTCATCCCTGCTGTGTGACACAGGGACCGTGACATACCCTCTCTGAGCTCCAGGTTCCCATCAAACTAGGAATGGCAACACCCCCCCCATCCACCCACAGTGCCCGTATACAGAGAGCCTGGCCTCAGGCAGGTGCTTGTTCACCCTTAGACTCACCCTGCCTTCCTCAGCAAATTTAAATACAACTGTTGTCATCTGCTGAATGCAGTGCTGCACCCGCAGACCTCATACTGGGCACAGAGAGGCAGCCCTGCTAAGACCCATTCCTGCCTGCAGGAACTCCCAGGGAAAAGCCATTTTTTTAAACTACACAGTACCCAGCAAAGCCTCAGGAAATGGGGCTGAGAAGACACTGGGCCTCAGGAAAAGAGGGACCCATGGCCAGGAGGAAGGTCGGGATGATGACAGTGACAGGGATGACCCGAGGGTGGGCGCTGCTTTCTCAGTGCTTCTGGTGCGCCTGGCCCCGAGTCACAGTTTCACCTGCTCCCATCTTCCCAGCCTCCTAGCAGGTGGGTGGTCTCATCATCCCCCACGGGGCTGAGGCAACCTGGGCTCCGAGGGAAGATGCTGCGGTAAGTGCGTGCAGAGCCCAGTCCCGAACCCAGCCACCTGCCTCCACGGTCCCGCAGGGCAGGAGGCACTGGGCCCCAGGTCTGGGCCTCCTGAGGGGTGGCAACAGAAGGTCCAGGAACAAGTGGCCTTGCTGAGGCCTCTCCAGGCCTCCGTGTCCCCACCTGGGAGGCAAGAGTGGGAACCTAAGGGAAGGGGCCGCTAGTGGGGGTGGAGGCTGCCTCCTGAGGGCTCCGCATGGAGGCAAGGCAGCTGTGAGGCAAGTCGGCGCGGGGGTGGGAGGCGAGAGAACGAGGCGGCTCTCTCGGGCTGGGGCTCGGGCAGTTGTGATGTTTTCCCAGTCGTATTTTTAGATGGACTACTTTCTCTCCCCTCCCCCTGCCTCGGGAGGAGGAAGAACACAGAAATAGCTGCCTGTGCCTGTGTGAGCAGTTCTATATAGTGGGTGCAAACCCTGTCACCCAGGGCTTCTCCCACTCCTTGTCCCCTGGAGCGGGACCGGGCATGGGGAGGGGCCCGCTCAGCTCCCTCAGGCGCGCCCCTCACCCCAGCACACGCGTGTGTGCACACGGGGCCCGCCAGACACCGCTGCTGCTGACCGCCTGCGCTGACCTGAGTCTCAGGGGGAGTTGGAGAGGGCCCAGAGCAATCAACAAGCCCTGCCCTGAGAGGTGACAATAGCGTCGCTGACTCCCCACAGAGGGGCTTATGTCCATCATTCTGCTTAAGCCTCAAAATTTCCCTCTGAGAAGGGAACAATGGCCATTTTACTGATGGAGGAACTAAGGCCCAGGGAGGCAGAAAGGCCTAGCCGGGTCCCACAGAAAGCTAATGGCAGAGCCTGTTAACCCCCTGGCTCCACGGGTAGCACTCATAGGAGGCAGAGCTTGCATCTGGCAGGCCGGGGAAAGCCGGGACGACTGGGATACCTAACAAACGGCTCTCAAAATTCCTGAACATGGGCCAGTCAGCTCCCAAGAGAGATGTGGGAGCTGCCAGGCAGGATGTGGGAGCAGCCACCCGAACCCCACTCCTGTGTCCACCCCTGGCCATTGAGTTTTTGTGCCCAACTGCAGAACTTCATTTTTCAGCCCTAAACTTTCATTTGGTTTGGTGGGTTTTAGCCCAAAGTTCCCATCGGCTAAACACCCAAGGTGAGAATCACCTCTCCCTGCCAAATGTGGGACTCTGTACTTTCATCTAAGTCAGCAGAAGACTGGAGCAGGAGGAGGGCAGAACTCTAAGGTGCCTCACTGGTAACCTTCCTCCCACGGTCCCACATACAGTATCCACTCTACTGGCATCTCCTGAGTGGACTGCCACTGAGCACCCACATCTGTCCCATCACAGGGCTCCTGACCCCACTCAGAGGCCCCTGCAGCCCTGGATATGGGTGGAGCAGAAGCCTACATCCCTGCGGTGGTTCCCACCACCCCAGTGGGATGCAGGCCCCTGCCCTGAGGGCAGCCAGCCGTGCCTGACCTGGCCTGGGTACAGCAGTGCCCAAAGAGGGGAGAAGGAAGGACTCGGGTAAAAGGGCAAAAGCCACTCCCCAGGAGGAAAGGCTCCTGTTCTCAGTGGACTCAGATATCCAGGCATTGCACAACAAAGAACGAGCTTGGGGTTGCTGTAGACTATGCTCAGTTTCTGGATACTCAAAATGGATTAAAGATCTAAATAAACACAAGACTTGAAACTACAAAACCCCTAGAAAAAAACAGCGGGAAACAAGAACGGACTAATAGTTACCAAAGGGAAAGGGACTGGGGAAGATGGGTGGGAAGGGAGGGATAAGGGGGTAAAAGGGACATTATGATTAGCAGACGTAAGGTAGGGGGGCACGGGGAGGGCTGTACAACTCAGAGAAGACAAGTAGTGACTCTATAGCATCTCACTACGCTGATGGACAGTGACTGTAATGGGGTTGGTGGGGGGACCTGATGAAGGGGGTAGTTTAATCACCATAATATTGCACATGTAACTGTAGATTAATGATACCAAAATAAATTATTTAAAAAAAAACAGCGGGAAAGCTTCATGACATTTGGCAATGATTTCTTGGCTATAACACCAAAGGCACAGGCAACGAAGTCAAAAACAGGCAAATGGAACTGTATCAAACTTAACATCTTCCGCATATCAAGGAAACAATCAGCAGAGTGAAAAGGCATCCCATGGAATGGGAGAGAATTATTTGCAAACCACAACTCTTCAGGGGATGATATCCACAATACACAAAGAATTCCTACAATTCAACACCAAAAACCGACTCATCCAATCAAAAATGGGCAAAGGGTTTGAACAGACATTTCTCCAAAGGAGATATACAAATAAGGGGAAAAGAGGAGGCCCCTCAAACTAAGCCTCTTCAGAGAGAACCCCCGGGTCAGCGCTGTATCTCCTCCCTTCCCGACCACCTGCCCCCTCGCCCGGCCTGTCCGGCCAGGCTGGCGGTGACAGACTGCCCACTGCAAGCATTGCAGGTAGCTCTCTCTGCTGCCTGGCAACGTGATTAACACTCAGCCTGCCAGAAGCCCACTCATCACGGCCATGCCAACACCCGCCAGCCCGGGGCAGATGGGCAGCACCAGAGCCTACCCAGGTCCCAGCTAGACGGGAGGCCAAAGCCTCCCCGAGGGCTGGGGGCTGGAGTGAGAGCCCCACCGGAAGATGGCCTTCAGCGGCTCTCATCACTTCACTCCTGCATCTTCCTTCCAGCCTCCAGGGAGGGGTCTTGAGGGGCAGCTCCAGCTCCAACTTCAAGATAAGACAGAGCTAATGGGGACCCCACCTCATCTCATTCACTCCCTCCCAGCTGTGTGACCTTGGGCGGGCCTCACCCTCTCTGAGCCCCCATTTCTTCACCTGTGATGAGCGTCACATTACTCCCCTACCAGCCCTCAGGAGAAGCCAAGGAGACGGCCTGTGCCAGATGCTTGGAGGGTAACGGAAGCATAATAAATGGTGGGCCCTTTCCCTTTCTATTGAATCCAGACTGCTTGAGCTCAAATCCCCACTTGACTACTAATAGGCTGTGTTACTTTAGGCAAGTTACTTAACCTCTCTGCTTCAGTTTCTTCTTCCATAGAAATAGCCTCATGGGTTTTGATGAAAATTAAATAAATGAAGACGTAAAATGCCTGGAACAGTGCCTGACATGCAGCAGGCATTACAGAAGCCTCCGATGAACTTCCTGCTTGTATGGTGGTGGTGTCCTATTTCATGGAGCTGTTCTAAGCTCTGGACCTGGCCAAGTACATGCAAGTTTTTATAAACTGGAGAACCCATCCCCTATATTGTTAGAAGTCCATTCTCTTTAACCCACCTTCCGTACAAGGCTTTACAGAGCCCGCATTCCCCAGGCACAGCTTTAAAACGCATGGCACATAGTAGGTACTCAAAACCCCTCTCTGGGCCTCAGTTTCCCCATCTGTAAAATGAAAGGGTTAAAAGAGATGGTCTATGAGGGCCCTTTCACACTAGATGACGCTTCTGGGTTGGGCCCCGCCCTGCCCTGGAGGAAGGAGGGGCAACACCAACAGGATCAGACCTCGGCTCTGGCGCCCGCCACGCTGCCCACCAGATTCTGCCTCCTGGGGCCCGGGTGCCGAGGGAAGACCGTGAGGTGGCACTGAGTCCACCAGGAGGATCCCTGCTCAGCTCCAGCCAAGGACTGCAGGCTCTCTGTCCCCAACCAAAGTCTTCAATGCGATCTTCTAACCTCAGGACTCCTGCAGTCAGGAGGGCAGTACTGCACTGATCGGACCTGACAAGTGTGAGGAAGTCAGCCATGCCCAATTCCCCCACAACCCCTCCTCGTAGAAACTGCTCCTTCTCAGGGACCCTATGCTCCTTTACTCCTGTGGACAGCGGGGATCTCATAACCGAGGTTTCCCTTTTCACTCTGGCCACAAGGGAACACAGGGCCAAATAGCCAACATCAGACCCTGTGCGTCCAAGCTCTAATGTTCCCCCAGGCTATTCTTTCCTATCACATCTTATTTTCCCTGTCCTGGATTATGTCTAGCTTAGTATCACATGTATGCTTGGAAGCTCTCACCAATACCTGATGGAGTGAGGTGGGCACAAATATATAAATAATTAACATGTAAAATGGCAAACCTCCCCTACACACACACGGCTGGTTCCCAGGTAATGGAGAGCTCAGGGCCTGAAGTCTGGATACGGGGAGTGGGTGGAGGGGTGGGATGACGCAGACTCCAGCCCCCTCCTTTCTGACTCCTGCACACAGGGGCTGGGAAGGCCCCGCGCTCTCATCTTAGAACATCCTATGACCCTGCTAGTAACAACACTGACAACTATGACTGGCATGAGTGCCTAAGCCGTGAAAGCCTCCCTCCTGCATGAGCACTCCAGCCAATCCTCTAACAGCCCGAGGAGGCGGGTTCTAGCATCATTCTCCCTTTTCCAGATGCGGAAACTGAGGCACAGAGAGCTTAGGTAACATGTCAAAGATCACACAGCTGCTAAGTACAAGAGTGGGGATTCTTACCAGACTGTCTGAAGCCACAGCCCAGGTTCTTAACAACTACTCACACTACAGACCATTGAAAGGACATTTGACTTGGGTTCAACATGACATCCCAGCCTTGGACAAGAGCCCAGTCTCTGCCTCCAAGCTACCCATGCAAGGGCCAGCCCTGCCTCTCTGTCTGTGTCTAGACTGGCCCAGGCCCTCCCCTTCCAGCCACGTAGACACCAGGCCTGGGGGTGGGTAGGATGCATTTACTCCACAAACAGGCAAAGGGGGTCATCAGACACTCTGGGGTAGCAGGGCAGAGGGATAAAGGCCAGACTTTGGCGTCAGAGTGGCCCGGGCTCCCTCTGAGCTTCAGCTCCCACGCTGGCAACATGGTAGCAGCAAGAACCCGCCTGGCCCGTAGAAGGGCTGGGGCAGGGTCCTGGCTCCTCAGCACCTGAGGGGCTCTCCTGGGTTTACCCATGGAGCCAAAGCAGAGCTGGACCCTACCAGGCCACGCCCCTTGGGGCAGAATCCTGCCCACAACTGCCTAGCTGTGTGACCTTGGGTTGGTCATGACACCCCTCTGGCCTCAATTTCCTCAGCAACAGAATAACAGAATATCCTTACCCATGCTTGGCATACAGTGTCTTAGTGGCTACTTATTTTTATTATCCCAGGGCACATTCCAGCCCTTCTTCCCAGCAGGCCGGCTGGGTGAGGGATTGGACAGAATCATGGGAGGCCCGTGCAGGAGAACAGGCCAGGGCCCGGGTACCAGGCTCCAATATGGAAGCTGCCCCAGGGTGCCAGTACTGCAGGAGGCAGTAGAGAGCCGCCCCACCTCCCTAGTTTCCCAGAGAACTTTCTGCTGAAATCAAGAGGAGGCCTCGGCACAGTCACACATGCACATGCATGCACAGCCAGGATGACCCGTGGCCACTGCAGCTGTCCACAGTCCTGGTGCCCTGCAGCTGCCATCCCCGGAACATAGGACACAGGTGCCTCTGATCCCAGCTCTGCCCGTTCTGTGACTTGGGCCAACTCCCCTTCCATATACGGGCCTCTGTTTTTCACATGCCAACAGGGATAGGAATTTCCCCATCCTGTGTGAGGAATAAATAATGTATGTCAGAGCCTGTGCAAGGTGCCTGGCACACGGCACGTGCCCGTCCCTTCTGCTTCTCCTCTCTCCCCTTGCCCCTCACCTCCCCCTGCCAGGCCTTTCTGCCCAGCCCCGGCATTGCAGATGACCCCTCCCTGAGCCCCATGACAGCAGCCTCCCTCTTCCCTCATGACTTGGAGACTCCACCCACCTCCACCCTGGCGGCTGAGAGCACCAGTCACCGAAGCAGGGTCATGCGGTCCCCAGCCTCACACCCAGCAGGTGCCCTGCAGCCCTTAGTGACTGACACCCGGAGGAAGAGAGCCGAGGAGAAGCTGGAGCTGCTGTCCCCACCACAGCCGCAGGGCCTGGTGGGCTGCGACCCGAACACCCTGTGCTGCAGCCTCACCTGGCTCTGCTGCCCTCCCCACAACCCTTGGCAGCAACAGGCCGCCAACCTTGGTAATAATCACAGCTCCCCAGCGGGGCCCTCACCCTATTCTCGTGCATCACCTCATCTAATCTTCCCAACAACCCTATGAGGAAGTGACTGTTGCACCCATTTTACAGATGAGGAGATTGAAACCCAAAGAGATTTCAAAGTTTACTCAAAGTCACACAGTTAACTGCGGTAACACTATGAACCTAGCTCAGAATTTGAGTTCTTAATCCTATGCTTTCCTGCTAAGCCAACCCCTGGCACCTCAGCAAAAAAACCTTAGCGGCTACTTATTTTTATTATAAAAGGGAAGGGAAAGGGGAGAGAGCAATGGGGGCTCCCTTCTGGGCTGGGCTGACTGAAATGGAAAGCAGACCGGCATAGCAGTGTTTAAAGCAGAGATATTATGACATTTTAAAGCTAAAAATTAAGTAAGTCCCTAAGTGTAGGCTATCACCTCAGGCACAGGCCTCACACCCAGCCCCTCATTCCCTTGTGTTAGAAATTAGAGCACTCCCCACTTGGGTCAGCATCTCAGACCCACATGAGAAGTCAGGCCAGTGAACTCCAGCAGCGATGATGGGGTGGGCGGGTGCCTGGCAAGCCCTCGCCCCAGGCCTCTGGGTCGTGCAGTGCGGGCCCTTCCGGAGTGGCCCTCACGCTTCTGGTCCCCTCAGAGGTGTGCCCATCCCGTCAAGGCTGTCCTACCCGCGGAGGGAGCCGGCGCCCCAGTGCGCTCGCTCGGGAGCTTCTCCACCTTTCCTCTAGCAGATGCTGCTGTAACCATGGCTCCCAGATTTGCATACCGCCTCCCCCCAAGCTCCCCGTGGCCCCTCCAGGCTCTGACCCAGCACAGGTCTCTTCTAATCCAAAGATCTGTGCCATCCATGAGTCATAAATGGTCGAACCATGTCTGATGTCATACCTCAGGGTGTGCTAGATGACACCCCTTCAGCTCACTACGGTCAGCCTTGTGGATGCGAGCCAGATTCTTCCTAGCTCTACCCCACAGCAGCACCCTGGCCACTAAGCCCTGGTTCTGTGTGGGCTCCAGAGTTACCTGCCCACCCTCCTGCCTATTTCCACCGCCTCGTGTGGTGCAGTGGCCACCCCACACCGCCTCAACCCCTTAGTGTCTAGGACAAACACCTGGAGCTTGCTCGCGCTGAACCAAATGGGGCTGGGCCCACTTGGCCACCCAAGGAATAACAAGCTGGAAAGGGCAGCTGAGGGCAGTCACTGCGAGGTAGCTTCTAGGCGGGGACAAACTCTGAGCACACACAAACTCAGTGTGCAGGCATGGAGGGAAGGGAAGTGGGTCATGTCCAGGAAGGATGGGTGTGCCCCAAGGACGGGACCCAAGACACCAGCTAGCAGCTCCATCTTGCAGCCCTGCTGACTATGGTTTCTTGGTCCCCTGACTTGAAGCAGCCTCACACCATGGCTTCTCTAGAGGGAAGACCTCAGCTCCGGGGGGTCTGGCCAGGGGACATGGTGGCCAAGAGTGTGGCCTTCAACCATGTCCCTTCCCTTGCAGGCAATGTGCAGAGTAAAGGGGAGTGATGGGTAGACTGTGGGACCTGAGAGGGGACCAGGGCCAAATCCTACCTCAGTGTCCAGGGTCCATGTCCACCTCCCAGCCTCCATGTCCCCACCTCTAGGAAGCAAACAAACTACTCCCTCTCATGAGTTTTTAAGATCAATAAACTAATTAAAGTATGAAAAAGGTTTCCTGTAGACATAAAAGAGGTGATCAACCATGGCAAGTTAATAACAATTAATAACCCTCCTTACTCCAGGCAGTCTGCCTGGATTGGGTCCAGTGGACACCGTTTCTCCTCGTTAGAATGCAGGAAGACTGTGCTGGCCTTTGCAGGGGCATCTGAGCTGCCGAGGGCTGTGCTTCTCTGTTCCCCAGAGTCCTGCAGACTCTTCCCTATAACCAGTCCCACCCCATGCCAGGCCCAAGGCTCTGCACAAACAGAACTCAGTCCATGCAGCAAATAACTGATGTGGATTCTGGCATTTATTGAGTACCCACGGTGTGCCGGGCTCTGTACTTGGCCTTCGCCACACAACAACCAGAAGATACACGGGGAGGAGCCCTCTTTTACAGATGAAGAAATGCGGGGGTGTGGGTGAAGTCAGAACTCCAGCTCTGCATCTCAGTTGGCCCCTCTGCGGCAGAGCTAGGCCTGACAAGGGTGGAGGACCAGGGAGCCTCACCCCCCAGTGCCCACTGCTTCCCACCAGCTGCTGCTGCAGGCTTAGGAGGTGGCGCTGCCTCCCCCACTTCACACCCCTCTGCTCCCTCCTGTGCATGCAGGCGAGGCTGACTCAGCAGACACACTTAGGCCCCCTGATGCCAAATTAAAGCCAGAGTCCTCCCAGAAAGCATCCACTCAGCAAAGCCTCCTTGGAACTAAAGTCTGAGGAGACACCGGAAGCTGAGGGGAGGAAACACTGGACACAGCACAGGTCTGACCCCCAAGACCTGCCTGGGCTTGCCCTTGCAGCCCCTCATAGAACCATGTCCCCCCGAAAGGACAACTCATCACAGAGCACAACCAGGCCCCCAAGGCCAAAGTTGACCACTCAGAGCCCCAGCACTCAACCCCACAGGCAGGGCCCCCCTAACTGAGTGGTCCACGGATCTGCCCCCTGCTGAACAAGGGACCTCCAGGATCCCTAAGCCTCACTCTTGGCTGGGGCTTGGGCCAGGCACCCCCAGGACCCTAAAAGCCACTCCCAGGGAGCCCCAGCACCCATAAACCTCACACAGCCAGATCAAGGAGCCCCCTCCTCCTTTCTCCCCCCCAAAATGATCCCCAAACCTTCTCACCGGCTTCTTCACCCTGCAACCCAACAGCGCACCCAGGAGCATGGCTGGAGGGGGCAAAAGTGGGCTCCAGAATACAGAAGAGGAGAAAGGGTGTGTGTCAGAGAGAGGGCTGAGTGGAGGGATTCGATGGCCCCGGGCCCTGCCCTGCCCTGCCCTGCATGCGGCCGCATCACCCACCAGCCCTGGTACTGGCTGCTTACAGTGGACACCTGCAGAGACACAACAGGGAAGGGCTGAGATGGCCCTGAACTCCCTGCCCGCAGGACCCATCCTGCAATCACCCCACCCTCCACCCGCCCCAGCCTCTGGCCAAAGCCCTGGAGCAGAGGGGGCAGGAGGAAACCTGGACGCAGCCCTCTGGGGGCAGTTGGGCAACCCTAGGGCGTCAGACTCACTCCGCGGGATCAGGAATGTGCTTCCTCTACAGCAGGTGCAGGGGCTGCGGCCAGTTGGGGAGGGCCTGCGGGAGGGACAAAGGTACCTACAGGGCTCCCTGGGGCAGGCCCATGGCTCCATGAGGGCCTGAGGGACATGCACACCAGACTGGGAGAGTGGCTGCCCCTGCCTACCAGCACCCACCCACGGTGGGAGTTAGCAGTCCTCTGGACCCTGGACACACAGCACTGAACCGCAACTTCTCCCTCCTGGGCCAGATGTGGTGTCCAGAGGGGAGCATCCTCTCCTTCACCTCTGACTGGGTCGTCTCAGCTTTGCCACTGGCTCACCCCAGGACCCTGGACCAGCCCTTTTCCCCTCCCTATGCCTTGAGTTCCCCGTCAGTACCAGCAGGCACATCAGAGGCACCTGGAGGGCGTAGGAAAACACAGCTCGCTGGCCTCACCCCAGAGTTCCCGATTCAGCAGGTCTGGAGGTGGGGCTTGAGAATTTGCATTTCCAGCAAGGTCCCAGGTGAGGCTGATGCTGGCATCTGCGGATCACACTTTGAGAATCCCTGGTCTAAATGTGTCTAGCATGCAAGGTACACAGCCTACACCCTCAAGGAGTCCACAGGCTAACTGAGGAGACTACACACACATGCACACACTCACACACACATGCACACACATGATACACACATTCACACACAGGGACTCAAAGCAGCCACAGTAGGAAATGTGGCTTCTAACCACTAGGAAGATTTGATAGGAGGGAGCTGTGAGCTGGTGTAGTCGTGGAAGACTTCCTGCAGGAGATGCAGACCTAAATGACCATTTTTACATATTGTAGTCTTCTTATTATGCAGATAACACATGAAAGCTTTCTCTTGTTAAGAGCTTCAGCTACACATATCTGTAGAATAAACACACTCACTCCTGGCTGTCTCTTCAAAGGTCCTGAATGCTGTCCCTTTGGAGACCTTCCCTTGTCCATACATAATGATAACAACCGCTGCTTAACTCACTGAGTACCTACCATGTGTCAGATACTGGATTGAGGCTTTATGTATTAAACCCTTTCATCTTCATAGCAACCCCCTAAAATGGGTGCTGTGGTCAGCCTAACTTTGTAGATGAGAGGGCCAAAGCACCGAGTGATAGCTGGTGCTCTGCCCAAGAACTCTCAGCTAGGGTGGCTGTGCCAGTCACGGGCAGCGTCCGTGCTCCTAACAGAGGGCTATGGTTGAATTCTCCGCGGCGCTACATTGAGGAACCCCGCGTGTGGGCACACCCTCGCCTATTTAACCAGACGCCCCACACGGGACGAGTTCCTAGGGGTTTCCTATTTTTATTTCAAACATTGCTGGAAAAAGACATCCTGCCTCTCTGTGCACATCTGCAAGTATATCTAAGGGGTGTACACACTTTAAATTTTGGTGTGCACTGCCAAACTGCCCTCCAAAAATGCCTGGCTGGCCATTGTCCCAGATGAACACCTACTTAAGAACAGTTCCTACTTGGTGAGTACCTACTATGCCCCAGATTCAGTCACATCTCCACTCTGCAGATGTGACACTGAGGCTCAGCGAGGTTAAGCTCCTTGCCCAACGTCACACTGCCAGCAAGGAGCCTGTCAGGGAGCCTCAGTGTCAGGGGTGAAGAATCCTTGATTCCACAGGCCCTCCCATTTTTCCTGTTCCCTTTTATAGCAGAACTCAAGGGCCGTCTCTACTCAGGGTCTCCGTCTCCACACCCTCACGTCCCGTCTCCCTCATTCCCTCTCCAGGTGGGCTTCCATCCTCACTGCTCCACAAAACCGCTCGTATTGAGGTTCCCAGAGACCTCAGCCTTGCCAAACCCAGTGGTCATTCTCTGACCCCGCGGACTGCTTCCTTGGTAGGGAAACACTTTATCTAGGCTCTCCCAGGATTCTGCCTCTCCTGTTTGTCCTCCCATGCCGTCCTCCCTTCTGACCTGCCTCCCTCTCAACAGCTGAAGCCCCAGGGCTCGTGGGGCTCTCTTTTCTCCCCTGTCTATACATTCCCTGGCTGGTGTCACCTGGTCGTGTGGCTTTAAATCCCAGCCATACCCCCAAATCTCTCTCTTGTGCCCCAGCTCTCTCCTGGGTGCCAGGTGCACAAATCCAGGGGCCCATTTGTCATCTCTACTCGCTCATCCAACAGACCTGTCCAAAACAGAGCTCTCATGACATCTCCCTCAGCCCAGAGTCCTCTTTCTCTCTCACCCCACACACACAAGCCATCAGCAAACCCTGTCCGCTCAACTCCCAAGACACACCCGGACCCTGCCAGCTTCTCCCACTGGGTCTCCTCCCGCCCTCCCCAGCCCTTGCCTAGATTACTGCAGCGGCTCCCGCCTCGCCCGGCTCCCTGCTTCCCACCCCATCCCACACTGGCCAGTCTCAGGGGCTCAGCCCTTGAGATCCATCTTCTGAAGGCTCTTCCCCCAGACTTCCCTATTATTCCATTCAAATGGAGCCTCCTTCATCTTACCCGGTCACCCTAGGTCAGATGCCCCTATGCATCACCCCAATCTCTTCCATTTTTCATAGTATTTATCCCTAGCAACATTATCTGGCTTATTTGGGTCCTTGTTTCTTATGTCTCCTTATCATAACACAAACTCTATAAGGCAGGGGAGGGACCACGTCTATCTTAGTCGGCTCTATATCCACTTCTATACTGTGTGCAGGGCTGGGCACACGAACACGCTCGGTAAATACTTGTTAAATGAATGAATGAATAGGCAGAGCCGGCTCTCTCTGGCTACAAAGCCTATGTTCCTGTTCCCCACACAAACTGCCTCCCACATGAACAAGCGGGAAGCAGCCAGAGGGCACCCCCAGCAGGGCAGGATCCTCCCAGTGAAGGCCGGGTGGTAAGCACAAGGCTGGGATGCGGCCGGCTGGAGCAGCCGCTATGCAGTGGGGAGCAGCGGGGCCTGAGGCCTCCCGGGGATGCCAGGCCCAGCAGTCCCTGCCCCAGGGAGGCCTGGGGCTCCCACACCTACCGACCTGTCCCATTCAAGAGGGAACCCCGGGGGGCAGCAGGCAACCGAGTGCAACTGGCGGGGGGCCAGGATGACTGCCAACAGCTGGCACGGCTGCCAGGCCGCCAAGTAATCGTGTTAGCCAGCGGAAATTGGTCCAGGGAGCTTTTTTTCTTCACCTCCCGTTTCCTTTCTCTTCCCTTCCCCCCTCTGAGCTGCAAGACTCGGAAGATTGATCTTTGCCTGAAATGGAGGAGATAACTCGAAATAATGAACTCCACTGTCCCTCTTGCTGTTTGGAGCTTTTAAAAAATTTAAAAGGGCTGGGGACAAAAAAGCTTATCCTCAGGGCTCCCTGGGGCTGCCCCCCCTCCCCGGGAAGTCCCTCCCCCTACCCAGGACCCTCTCCCAACTCCCCATCCGCTTCCTTCCCCCTTCTTTTTCCCTTGGGATGTCTTAATGGAACAAAGGTTAAAAATATCCCCTTTCTCTTGCAGGTTTTAAAAATAATTTCGTGGAGGTCGGGGCTGGATCCACCAATCACCTCCCATGGTCTCCCCCTCCATGGCCGCCCCCAGGACCCAGAGTCACTGGTCGACCTAGGGGTGACAAGCTGGCTCAGTCCACCTGTTCTCAAAGCATTACCAAAGGGAGCTAGCGAGGCCTAGCCCACCCACAGAGGCACTGCCAGAGATTGTTTTTGTTCCAACAAAAAGCTCTTTAAAGAGCCGCTTAATGACACACAAAGGGAGCACAGCTCTGGATGGGACCCAGGCTTTGCCCCCACCTCGCTGCAGATCCATGACTCCCCGCCATCAGCCCCGCCCTCCCCCGGGTGGCAGCCCCTCCAGCCTGGTGCTCGTGAGCTCTGTGCCTCCGAATGCATTCACCTATGCCGTCAACATTTATTAAGCACCTACTCTGTGCCAGGCACTGGGCTGGGAGCTAGGGACAGAGGGGATAACCAAACCCTACTAATTCTGCCCTCAGAGGCCTTAAAGCCTGGTGGGCAATCAGTGGTCACAGTGGGGTGGGTGGGTGGGGTACGAGCTGGGATGAGTGCTTCAGAGGAATCCCTGAGAGCATGGACAGTGACCAGGAAGGACTCCCCTGAGAAGTGTCCTTGGAGCAGAGATCTGAAACACAAGTAGATGACGGGGCAGGGGGTGTGGGTGGAGGGCTCCAGGCGTTCTGGGAGGGTCTGCTCTTAAGAACAGGCCACCCAATCCAGGGCCTCTCCCCTGGTGTTCCCTGCCTGCAGACGGAGAACAGGTCCTGTGACTGGCATACAGGGCCCTCCTCGCCTGACCTCTGCCACCCCATTCGAGGCACCGCTCAAATCTAGCCTCATCGGCCCTCGGGCAGGAGCTGCTGCTCCCTTTGGGCTCCCATACCAGCACAGACCTCAGCAGCCTCCTGCTGGAGGCACAGGCGCCCCTGCCCACACCAGCCACGCTGAGCGGTCTCTTACCCACACAGAGCCCTGCTCAGAGCCAGGAGTAGGAGCCAATGAGGAGGCAGCAACTGAGGACACTATCAGACCAGTACGGACTGAAGGCATCAGGGAGGGTTCCTGAAGATGCAGGTCTAGGCTCTGAATAAATAAGACAATGGAGAGGGGGTCCAGGGCAGCAGGGACAGAGGCTTAGCGAAGACCTGAGGAGGCTTCCCTAGGCTGATCTCTAACCGGTAGCCTCCAAGAAGTCACAGCAGTGAGAGGGAAACTGAGGCTCAGAGGGAGCAGCCCCTTCTGCTAGGCTATGCAGCCAGGCTGCAGTGGAAGGCGGACGCTGTCCAAAGGCGGCAGCGGCCTCCCTCACGGCCACAAGCAGTCACTGTTCACCAGCACCCCTCACCCACAAGACGCACTCATGGGCCAGAGGTCAGGAAGCTTCCACACCATGTGGTGAACAGAAGGGGCACAGGAGCTGGGGCTGGAAAAGCCCAGACCTGGGCTGGGGAGGCCACAGAGGCCTGGAGCGGTTCTACAAGAAGGAGACATTTTAGTGACCATACTGTTGTTCAAGTGGTTGTACATCAATGATACCAAAAAAAAAAATGTATTAAAAGATGCAGTATCACACACAAAAAAAGGAGACATTTGCTGGGCTGGCTTTCCTGGGCAAAGCCCCGGAAGTGCTATCCTCAGATTTGCTCCTTTGGTGCCCTGGCGCGGCTGGGCTCCTGAGAACATGGGTCCGCCCAGCCAAGTCTGGGACTCCAAGGAACCAGCCTCCTCCCACCCACACTGCCCCGACAGGCTGTTCTAGGAACTCCTGGAACCTGCCCTGGCCAGTCTCAACTTCTCTGTCCTTTCGTTTTTGGCCCTCAGGACTCACCCCCTCCCAGGTCCCCTGGGTCAAGGGCACAGCAGAGACTAAGGCTCCGTGACTACCTGTCCCCAGATCCTCAGCCTAGACCCTAGCAGCCCCCATAGTGGCCCTGGAAACAGAGCCTCCCCACCCAGCAGGGGCAGGCCACAGACCCCACAGACTACACGATGGGGGGCCGCTCTCCCCAGGGACCACCAAGGCCAGCAAGAAACAGAAAGACCCCAACCTGACCTTGTGGTTCTGCAGGCAAGAGGCTTCCCACTTCAGCTTCCCCAGTGTGGCCCCCTGGGGCTGCGGGCCCTGCAGGCATCAGGGACGGCTGGAGGTAGAGGAGACTCAGTGTAACCAGCCCTGCCCCATGTTGGGGGCTGAAGCCTTAGCCCGCATGCAGATCTGGGAAACCTTGCCCAGAATGTCCAAAGACAAACTTCCCCAAACCTGGGCTGAACCCAGAGAGAAGAGAGGCCAAGAAGAAATCAGGGTTCAGATTGAGGGGGGCAGAGTCTGATAAGGGGGAGGGGTGGAGAGGAACTTGGTTCACACCCAGTGGGCAGAGCCTTGATGTCGGACAGACAGAAATTTTGGAATCACCCTCTGTTCCCAGCAGCTCCATGAGCTGATCGGAGCAGAGGAGTGGGGCCTTCAACTTGGCAAAATGGGACGTTGGAGAGAGGGGCTGCTCCAGGGGAGCTGACCAACCTGGCTGAGCCCCAAGCCCAGCTGAGGCCGGGACAGAGAAGCTGCCGGTGGTGTAGAGTTGAATATTCTTTCCTAAGCCTTTGAGCAGGATGGCCCCACCACCTGGAATCCCAACCAAGGCCGGCCCAGCGGCCGCAGCCTGCCCTTCTCCTCGCTGCCTCTGGGGGCAGTCACAGCAGACAGGGTCCTGCAGAGCCAACCATCTAGGTGGCTGGCATAGCAGCCCACCTACCCTCCCCGCACCAGCTCTTACAGAGGGGAAGCCAAGGCTGGGTAGGAGTCACAGAGACCCTCACTCCTAACAATGGGAAAACCTGTAAGAGCTGCAAGATCGTAAGTTCTATTTGGCCCACTGGAGAGCTGAGGTCACAAGGCAACCGGGGAAGCAAACCCCAGGATGACAAGGGGCTCCAAGGAGAGTGGGACACACAGACGCTGGAGAAAAGGGTGCTGCCCCACAGCAGGCGAGCAGAACACAGCTGCAGGGAGTCTTGGGGGCTGCGTGTGGGCCAGCATAACCATCTAGATCCTGGGAGTCTCAGACACAAGGTGGGGGCTGCGGGGGGCACCCGCACCGCCAGCCTGTTTCCATGGGCGCCCACAATACTCACAAGAAAGGGTGGAGAGAGAATGGAGAAAGACCCTCAGTGGCACACAGGCAGGACGCCCAGCCCACCACCCCAACCCTTCTGGTGGGGAAGGTGGGTCGGGTCATCGTGCTTGTCAGAAAGGGCATGGAGAGGTGGCGGGCACGGCTCTCCTGGCCAGCCTGCTGCCATGGGTCAGCTGCCTAACCCCCACATCCTTCCGAACTCCCCCCAGCCTCCCCTGCCAGGAAGGGTTTCACTGGGGGCTCTGGGCAACCCCCTTCTCTCTGGGCTCCTTCCCTCCTTCCCTCCATCAGTCATGTCCATCCCCAACACACCTTCTCCCAAGACCCACAGGGCAGCGCGAGTGGGCCTGCGGGGAGCCCAGGGGCTGGGGAAGAGGACAGACAGCTCATCTATAACAGGAGGAGCAAGACTCCCTGCCCCAAGGTGGAGTTGAGGAGCTGCGAGGGCAGGTTCCTGCGGGCTTACTGGCCCCAGGCTGGTGGCCCATGTCCTTGTTAAGGAGCCCAAGGCTACAGAGGGTTGCAGGGTTTGCCCTGTTCTCTCTGAGCACAAAGTGGGAGCTGATTTTCTTTTTCTTTTCTGTCCTCTAAGAACCTTTAGACAGTCAAATTATGGATCGATATAAGAGCAAAGGCAAAGACTTCAAGTTGGGAATTAGTCTCATCTTAACAAGCAAGCAGAGAGGACAGAGGAATGCATAAGGGAGGCTGAAGATTTGCTGTGACTGGGGACAGGGGACAGAGTAGAATGAAAAGCCCCCTGGCTGAGGCCTGCTCCTGGGGAGGAGCAGCAGGCTGGGCGGCTGGTGGGGCTTTGCAAGGGCGGAAAGGGAGCCTGTAGCTGGGAGCCGCGGTGGGGGTCCCCCAGTCAGGCACAGAGCGGAAGTCTGAGACATTGTGTAGCGAGCACGGGGAGCCCCAGGAGCAGCTGGGGGGCGGGGGGAGGCTGCCCTGCCTTGAGTTATCTAGCCAGCCAACTAACAAGTACTTTTTGAGCACCTATTATATACCAGCCCCTGAGGGTCCTCAGAGAGGCAGATGAGGTCCTGCCCATAAAGGGCCTCAGAGGAGATCACATCATAGGCAGAACCCGGTCCAACACCTCCTTAAAGGAGGCCTTGAAAATGGTTGTACATCAGGCACTTCTGGCAGATACCAGGAATGCCCAGAGGAGGGGCAAGGGTAAGGCTTCGGAACCAAATAGATCCTGACCTTTCATCACAAGCTGTGTGTTCATGGGCAAGTCTCCCAGTCTCTCTGAGCCTCAGAAAGAATAACAATAGCAGCTTTTAGTAAACAATTACTATATATTCAGAATTGTTCTAGAACTCTACATATAAAAACTCAATACAACAACACTATGAGGTTGGTTCTATCCGTTTCCCACTTTTCTTGGAGAGGACCGAGACACAAAGAGGTTTAGTGCCTTGCCCAAGGTCACGCAGCTAGTAAGTGGTGCAGCCAGGACTCACAGCGGGGCTGCCCGGCTTCAGAGCCCGTATCCTGGACCCTGAACCATGGTCACAAAGCTATCCCCACCAAAGGCCTTCAACCCTGCCACAGGCACCCCACAACATCCAGAATCATCGCCGCCCCGCCTGCCGCAGCCCGCTGAGCCGTCACTCACGCTGAGCAATCTGTGCAGCGAGAGCTGAGGACCGCCCTCGGGACGTGGGGCTAAGGCTCACGAAGATAAGATGGCTTATCCAAAGTCACTTCGCTGGCGGGACAGAACCTGCCATACACGACATGCATGGAGCAGGGACAGACGGGGGCATGGCGTGAATGGAGGCCAGCGGGGGTCCCCCGATGGCGCGCGAGCCGTTTGAGAAGGACGCAGAGCGCCGGAGCCTGACGACGATCAGTCAGTTGGTCCACAAGCGGTGCCTGGGCACCCTCTGTAAGGGACATGGGGGTAAGTGAGAGCCCACCTCCACCTTGTTCCACGGTCTCCCATCCCTCTTCCAGCCTCAGGGCTGAAAGCACCTACTTGCTCAGCTCTCCGCCTGTCCAGTTCCTGCCAAGCTATTTTGTTTTTAGGTCCAGTACTACCACCTCTTCCAAGAAGCCAGCCCTGGTTGCACCTCTCAGAGCACCCTGAACCTGCAGTCTCTGTGGGGACTGAAGCACACCTGGAGGGCCGAACTGCCCCAATGCCATATGGATAAAGGGCAGTCAGGTACAGAGCATGGCTGGTAGGGAGGGGACCCCTGCCTGGAAGATAACAAGGCGCCCTAACCTGCAGGAGGCTCAGGCAGGAGCTGACTGCACATGCCGGCAGCGAAGCTAACATGATGGATGACACCATTCAGGAAGAAATAAATCCCAAGGCTCGTGTGCCAGGTGAACTGGGGGGTGTATCCATCTTAGAGATCCTTAATGAACGTGCTGGCCACAGCAGATGGCAGCACATACATCTGTCTCCCACCCTCTCCAGCTCCTTGTGCTCTGGGACAACCCCCCTCCCCGAGGCTCGGCCCCTCCCCAGGCTTTCTAAGAATCAGGGATGGGGGTGTGCTGAAGGGGTCCAGAGATTAGCTGGCCAGGACCAAAACTCCAATTGCACAGACGGGAAAGCTGAGGCCAGAGAGAGCAGGGATTCACCCAAGGTCACATGGAGCCGACCTCAAGACCTGGACTAACACTCTGGCCTCTAGCCCCAGAGCACACGGTCTCTCCCTCAGCCTGCACACCCTCCACGGGCCTCTCCGCACCGTCTCTGCCTTCAGGCTCTGCGAGTCCTCAAAGAAGAGTCCCCAGCCATGCCCCAGGCCCAGGACTGCTCCTTCAAAGCACCAATCCTCGATCCCTCTGTCCCCCTGCCCCCCTCCTCTACCCCTGAAAACATGGCTATGCCATGGGGACATGATCAGGGGCTCTTCTGGTAGAACTGAGTGGATGAGGGGACACAGTAAGTCAGGACAGGTGCACAGGCAAACCTCGGGGTCTGCATAATGACCAGATAAGACTCATCCCAAGGACAGGACCCCCACATTCCGTCCCCCAGGTTAATCACTCCTGTGTGCATCTGTTAATTATCCTGTGCTTGGTGAAGCCTAACTTCCTAGAAGAGCAGAGGTCAGGCTGGCCTGCCTGCATTGGAAGGCCCGCCAATTCCCAGGCCACGCTTTCCCGGAGCTGATGAGCCAGTGCGCTCAAAACAAATCCCTCCATCAAATTAAGAAGACGCCGACCTGCCCGTGAACAGAGAAGCAGTAGCTGTTGTGAGGGTGGCGGTGGCAGAAGGGCCAGGGACCGGGCTGCACAGGGCATGTGGGAGCCAGGCGCCCCCGCAGAAGCATCTCCTCACAGCTGCCACCACGCCTGAAATGTCACACTTAAGGGAAAGAAACATCGTTCCACTGGGGTTCAGAGGCATTAGAGTCTCCCATTAAAGTGAAAATATCTCAGAGAAATGTACCCTCAGACAGTACCCACGTCCACATGTCAGCAGAGGAAGTGGGAGAGCGGAGGGGGAGGCACAGAGCACCTATGTGCCAGGCATTGGGGGTCACACGAAGGCTCAGGGGCCAAGTGGCTGGGTGGAGGTCACTCAGCCCGTGGATAACAGAGCTAGGATTTGAACCCAGATGAAGCCAGGCCCAGAGTCAAGCTCTCTCCTTCCACATGATCGAGACAGGGGCTGCACCTGTTTCCCTGAGCCTCCCTCGGGCAAGATAAGCCACTGGCCACCACCATCAGCTCTGCAGGACCTCAGGGCAGGGCTTCACTGGCGCCCAAGGGGTGTGAAAACCAGGTCTCAGCACCGTCCTGAGACAGGCACTCTGTGCTCTCCTAATAAATCACTACTTCTCACACTGAGGACATGCCACCCCCAGCCACACCCCTGAGCTACCAGAGTTGACCACTGAGGAAAGATAACCGTCTTTGGAATCAGATGACCCAAATTCTAATCATGTCCCTTAACCTCTATGAGCCTCTGGGTGCAGCCATCCCCCTTGGCCTCCTGCAGAGCCTAGCCCTCTAGGAGGGTCTGGAACCCCGAGGCGGCTGCCACAGAAGTAGGGCTTGGGCCCCGAGAGCAGAAAAGGGAGAGTACAGGAAGAAGCGATGCGTGGAGAAAGGCCAGGTCCATGCCCTGTCCTCCCCCCTAGCCCCTCCAGGACAAGGTCATGACCCCCAGCCCCAGCCTAATTTCCTCTGGAGCTCTCGGAGGGGGGCGTGGGCTGAGCAGGACCTGCCTGACGCGCTCTGGGGCTCCCCTGAGGCCCCATCCTTTAGCCCACGCCGTCCCCTGGGGGGAGCCCTCCACAAGCCCATCTCTGGGCCCTATGGCCCCTGAAGCTCTTCCTCTGTGCTCTCATTCGGTCCTCCCACACCCTGGCCTCAGGGCCCGGAAGGTAGAACAGGGGCTCAGCAGGGGCTGCTGGCCACCCAGGATCTCCACAGGAGAACGTGGCCTGGACCTGAAGTCTCTGACTCCTGACCTTGTCCCTCCAGAGCGGCCGTTTACAAGGCGCTCATGCCAGCCTAGTCTGGCGCCCCTCTTTAGAAATGTCTTCTCTTTGCCCCCTCCCACAGCTGCTGCCCACTGAGGCCACTCCAGTGCCTCTGGGGTCCTGCCACAAGGCCGCCCTCAGCCTGTCTCACACCACCAGGACCCCAGCCATCACCAAGGGGCCATCTGAGAAAAGGGACAGGACCCCAGTCACTTACTGGCCATCAAGTTGGTCAAAGTTTCTCTCTGCCGATGGACCATCTGGGAACATCTGGAGAGGCTGAAACCCAAAGAAGTGGCCAGTCTGGGGGTTCGTCAGGGAAGTCAGAAGCGCAGAGGGACAAGCTTTTAGTAAGCACCAGCTATGGGGCAGGCCTGCTCTAATTTAATCCTCCCGCAACCTTGGGGAGGGTTATATTACGCACACTTCAGAGATGGGGAAAGTGAACCCCTCTAAGGGGAAGGCACGGGCCTTAATGGGACTTGAACCTGGGTCTGCCTAATTCTGATCCTGAGTCTGAGACTCTCCGCACTGCTCCCACCACCCCCACCCCAGGGGCCGAGCAACCACAAGCAGGTGACTCACTGCCCGGCAGGCAGAGCTGGGGCCGTCTCCGGATTCCCCTCAGGACAGCCTTGCCGCTGACCCTTTCTCTCCTCGCCCTCAGGCTCAACGACTAGCCCTCCGACCCCAGGGCGGGAGGGCACCGGCGCCTTCCTGTAGGGCTGTCTCCCTCTCCGTCTCTCCACTCTCACTAGCAAATGAGTAAGGAGAAGAAAATTACAGTTTGGCTACACAAGACACAGAATTAGCAGTATTAAATATAAATAGCTATTAAAAGTGCCTTATAATTAAATTCATTTTCCAGTTATTTGTTTTACACACACACACCCACCCACACATGTGCAGACACGCACGCACTCCCGTCAGCTCCGCACGGAGGGGGCGTCAGGACCCCAGCTGCTAGCCAGCCCCCTCCCCGCTGTCGCCTCTTGGAGTTCCAGGGCCTGCCTCTCTGCCGCTCCGGCCCTGCTTACAGCCCTTTTCCCGAAGAATGGAAACTGCTGCCAACTGCTGTTCCCGTGTGCTGAGCCTACTGTGACCAGACCCTTGATACCCATCACCTCCTTTATTCCGTCCGAACATTTTTTTTCATTCAATACATATTTGTTGAGCTCCAAGTACTGGACATGCACGGTCTCATTCAGTCCACACACTGACCCTCTTTCCCCCATGAAACAAGTATTAGTTGAGTACGTACTATATGCCAGGGCCTGGCAAGTGCTCACGATACTCCGGCCAACTCCGCCCTTGTGGAATCCGGCCCAAAGAAAGCCCAGAGCCAGAGACAGGGCCAGGCAACAGGGAAGATGCAGGTGCCACCTGAGTGGGGGCGGAGAAGAGGTCAGGAGGGCTAGGGAAGCCCGGAGGGGCCGTGCTGGGACAGCCTCTCCCCGCTGTGAGCTCCCTGAGGGCCCGAGCACATCCCATCATCTCTCTGCGTCCAGGGCAAAAGGAAGGGTACGGAGTAGACACGTCATTCACGATTGTCAGCCTAAACTGCCCTGAGCTGGGTCCTAAGCAAGCCCCGTCTCGGCTCTGAGCCCACCTCTCATGCTATGCCTTCAAGAGGCCCCTTTTCCTCCCAGCCTTTAATTTCTTTTTCTGTAAAAGGAGAGTAAACTTAAGCCTGTCTACAGAGGTCTGAGCTGGGCCTGGCACAGAGTAAGTGCTCAGTGAGGTTAAGCTGCCTTCACGATTTCCATTATCACTACAACCACTGCTATCACTATTATCCACTCCACCTGTAGAGTCAATGAATCGTGGCTATGAAAGGACTCAGAAAACGCCTCGTAGAGATGGGAAGGGGTGGGGGAAGGAGCTCAGTGCAAGTCTAGGGTGCAAAGTCTCACATGGGGAAGGAATACCTCCAGCTGGTCCCCAGAGGGCTTCCTGGAGGAAGAGCCAATGCTTCAGGCCTCTCCATGCCAGGTCCCTCTCCTCTGCTCACTTGGCCTGATCTTTAGCCCCTTCCCATCAGGCCACGTAGGAAGACACCAGCCACAGAGCCTGGACTCTAAGAAAGGGAGCATTTAAAAAGCTTTAGCCTTTGAGTCCAGCCATTCAACTGGCCCCGCTGCCTCCTGAGTCCTGGCAGAGGTGTGAGAATAAGACCCCATCCTTCTAAGTGCTCAGATGGCTGGAAGGCAGCACACACTGCCAAAGATGAACAAGGTCTGAACAACACCCAGGTAAGGGCATGACTCCAAGGGGCGAACCATGAGGCCACCAACTTTTCTAAGTCCCTGCTATGCATCAAGCACTCTGCCCCATTATCTCACTAGAGCAGAATAGCTACCCTCTCACATCACAGATATGACCATGGCCCCATTCTTCAAAGGAGGTGAAACCCAGAGAGGTCAAATGTGACTTCCCAAGGTCACAGGACCTATAAGTGGCAGAGCTGAGGACAGAGCCCAGATCTATCTGACCTAAGGCCTTTCCTTAACCTATGCTGCCCCTGAACCAGGAAGGCCTTGCTGGGGGACACAGGGCCATGGAGGCAGCATCCCTGGAAAGCTCTGCATGCACGCCTTGCCCTCTCTGGCCTCTCTCGTCTTCCTGCTGTCACCCTCAAGGTGCGCTGCCCACCCCGCCGGCTCCCTGCAGAGCTCCCACCCACACTCAGCCAGCCCTGGGAACAGAGCAGTAAAGATTTTTTGTCCTCAAAGTAGGCAGCTGAGCTAATTAGCAGAGACTCCATTCTTCCCTCACTGAGGACATTATTTTATTATCTAAAGACAAACACAGCCCCATGGTCCAGCAAACATGCTCCGGCAGCTGGTAAAGGCAGCGCAAATCAACGGGCAGCAAGAGACCTGCTCTGGCCTGGCCTCCCCACAGGGCTCTAGGGCTCCATCCCATCTTTCTCACGAATGCTGGGGGAAAACATGGAGCCCGTGTTGGATGGGAAAGACTACAGGCTGAGCAATAAGGCACAAAGGCCCCATAGATGACCCACACCTATTGTCACCTTCAGACAAAATCGGCCAACCCCAGGTAAAAAAGGAAGCGGGGAAGAGATGGAGGCTGGGATTCTGGTAGTAGGCCAGGCCGCAGCACCGGAGAGCTGCATGAAAATCTCACTGTGTCCATGCTGATGGACAGCCTTCCCTTGTGCCCACAGGACAGATACCAGCCCCTCAGCATGGGCACTGCTTACCTTCCCAGACTTGTCACTGCCAGCTGCCCCAAGCCCACTAGGTGGGCTTCTTGCCATCCTTCCCCCCACACACAGGTAGCCTCACACCAGCCTCCTCTTCAGTGGCCATGCTGTTTCCCCCTCCTTTCTGCCTCTCTAGGCTTGGTGCCACCTCTTCCAAGGGGACTTCCTGACTGTCCCATCTTGTAGGGACATGCCCTGCCTCATGTCTCTAGAGCATATCTCATGCCCTGCAGAATCAAGCAGTGGTTCTGTAGTGCCTGCCCTGCCCGGCTCTGGTGGTTGGGGTGTGGCTGTTAATTTGTGCATCCTCTTGTGGAGAGAAGAGATCTGACTGCTTCCACCTCTCTTCCATCAGAGTGTGGCATAGAGCTAGGCACACAGCAGGTGCTTGGTGTTTGTTGAGTGACCACCAGGAAGTCCCTCTAAAGCATTCTGCGTGCTGCAATGCAGAACACTCTGGGAGTTGTCGTCAGCTGTAAAGCTGAAGCTTCTATGTGCTCTTGGATAAGTCACTGGCATCCTCCTGCCCTTAGTGTCCCTCTCGGTCAAAGCAGGACTTGAGTCAGAATGACCTCTGGGGCTCTGTTCAGCAGGCCCCATGCTGAGCCAGGCACTGTTCACGGTGCTGAATCTAGGAGTGGCCCTCTGTGAGGTTGGCGGGCACAAAACATAAACAAGCCCTGGAGACCGAGGTCTGGAGGCTACAGGGATGGAGGGAAGGTACAGCTGAGAGACAACTTATTTGAATTTGGTTCCGGGTACTGCCCGGGGCTCTCAGCATGGTCAGGGGCCGCATGCTCAGGCTGGTGGGGGGGGTTCGGCCTCAGCCACTGGGGAAAGAGTTTAGCCAGACTGAGAACGCAGCCTGATAGAGGACGGGGCTGGAAGCATACACTTACCATGTGTACAGGCACAAGCACACACATCACAGTGTTTACGGAGACTAGGTGTCCAAGCCTACATGCATCGTTTCCCAGCCAGATTGTCCTCCCAGGCATCGCCACACCTGATTCACCCACAGCTGAGGAGGCGCTGGGAACCTCTTTATGGGCCCATTTAAAAGAGGAGGAAAGTAAGACTTGGTTCCTGGATCCTCTCACTTCCAGAGCGTGTGAGAAGCGATTGCCCAACTCCATCCTTCCCCAAACTGTGCCAGAGGCCTGTCTTCATGAGAGATGAGACAAAGGAGGCATCTGCTGTGGGAGAGCAGGCGACAGGCCCAGAGCTGGGAAAGTGGGAGCCGGGAGAGACGGGGAAGGGGAAGGGGGAATGAAGGGAGGAAAAGCGGCTGCGGGAGAAGGAAGAGTGAAGGCAGGAGAAAGGGAGGGCAGAGAGATTCCACTGCTGCTGAGGGGTGGCTCTGGGCAGGGCCCCGTGCCGGCCCAGTCACCGTCCGCTTCTGAATAATTTCTCTAGCAGAAACTCCGTAATTATGGGTAATAACAATCACTCTGATTTGCCTGTGCTGAGCACCTTTCAGCCTGAGATCGCCAAGTGTTTTGCCAATATTAATTAATTCATTAGGCACACCCGCCTCCCCGGGACAGGATGGCACAGCACTCCGCCTGGAGCACAGCTGGCTCCAGGGAGGCTTGTGGCAGTCCTAGCACGTGCCGTGCTGGGTGTCCTGGGGTTAGGGGCTCTGAGGAGGAGGAGCCGGCGGAGCAGCCCCTCCGGGCCAGCGCCCCATCTCTGGCTGCCCCCTCAGGGGTCAGGGCCGCCCTCTCTGTGCCCTGAGGTGCAGCCTTCCTCCCAGCCTGTTAGAGGGCCAGGCTGAGGATGGTCAGAGGCACAGAGACCAACTGGCCCCAGCCTTGCTCTCAGTCACTGGAGACCTTGGAAAGCTCATAAGCTTTATGAAACCATTTCTTCACCTATAAAAAGAGGCCTGGGGTCTCTAGCTCCAAGGTGGTTGTGAAGCTTGAGTTAGGCAGTGTGCATAGGAAGCATTTAGACCTGACCAGGGCCGTGCATGAGAAGGGTATCACTTCCCCTGTGAGCCAGGCCTGTGGAAAAGCAGACCAGAAGGCCACAGATGGATGCACACTCTCCCTCTGGGCCAGGGCCCTCCCGGGACTATACTTGGGCGCTCGGTCCCCTTCAGGAGCGTGGAAATGCCTCTCCCTCCAAAGAGCTCTCAGTCCTCCCCCTGTTGCCCAGCCCAGACCTGGTTCCCTAGTGGCAGAGGCCCAAGGGATCTGCTGAGGGGAAGGAGGTTCCTCTGCAGGCCAGGCTCAGAATCAGGGCCAAGAGGGTACACTGGGGTCAGCAGGCTCCAGCCCCAAAGTAAGGCACTCTGCATACTCCCAGAGGGTAGCCAAATCCAAGTGGCCTCCTCTAAGCCCTCACAGTCACATGGGAAACTGAGGCACAGGAGGAGAGGAGCCAGACTTTGAAGTCAGGCCTGGAATCCAAGCCTAGGCCATCCTTTACTTGTGCTGTCACCTTGAGCAAGTCTACCTACCTCCCTGCGCCTCTCCGTCCTGACCTGGAAAGTGAGAAAGCATAGGCGTGAAGAATGTGAAACTGTAATATGAAATGATAGCACCCTTAGCTAACGGCGCTGCCTGCACTGTAGGCTCTTAGCAAATGGAGCTGTTGTCCCTAATTATGCTAGAGTTACACTTTCAGTTTAACACCTTTCCTAAAGTCATACAGAAAACCCCATAAATGGACCCCTGGTTTCAAGTCACAAACATTTACTGAGCATCTACTATGTGCCAAGCATTCTGCTGCTCACCTCCACAATTCCTTTCTTTTGTAAGTACCCTCTCCCCAGCTGGCTGGCTTCCTCCCTGTCTCCTCCACACTCCTGCTTCCTTCCTGATGCCAAGCACTCGCCCTTGCTGTTTCTTCCACCTATATTTCCCTCTTTCCTCCCTTCCAAAAAGCTAAATTCCCTGTCAAATGGCTAAGGCCTGCCCCAGTCCCGTATCCTCCAGGAAGCCTTCTCGGGTTGCCCCAGTGTGGGTCAACACTGAGCTGCTCCCCAAGTCTTCTTCCTGTCTCCTGGGTGGAAGCTCCTCCGGGACTACGACCAGGTATCTTCTTCATCCATCTCCACAGGATGGCCAAGCAAAGGCAGATAGGAGGGTTCTGGGCCAGCCCAGGTCAAAACTGGGGAGGCAGAGCCTCACCTGCAAGGGGTGTGCCCGTCCACGCATACCCAGAAGGGCCAGGGCGGGCCCCAGGCTGGACCCTGCCCAGCCGAGCCCACTTTCTTCCTGAAGGGTCAGGGTCTCTGCATGGAGATCTCCTTGTGTGGTGATTGCCAGGCGACAGTGCTTTACAGCTACCCACACTCCCATCGGGGTCCACAAGGAACACACGGCCCAAGGAGCTCTGACGCTCTGACACTGTCACTCACAAACATGGGCACACGCTCGACACCAGTCAGGTAACACATGTATGCATCCTCACACAAATATTCCCATGAAATACACATGACACACTCATGGACACACTGACAAACACACACCCACAACCGTATACACACATACCAACAAGGGAGGCCCAGCTGGGGTGGTGGCCCAGGGCCTGCACCTCTGGGGGGTGAGCAGTGAACACATGACGGTTTGCTTCCATCTGAGCATCTAACTGTCCAGCTTTCACCTCCTTCTTCTGCCCATTTTCATCACAGTCTTAAGAGCCCTATGTCAACATGCTAACTTGAAAGGTCTGCTATTGCCCCAACAACAGGGTCCTTCCTCCCGGGTGTGAAGATAGGGCAAAGATAAGCAGCAAGGAGCAAGGGGTTGCCCTAGAGACAAACAGAATGAAGAAAAGAAAGGCAGCCATAGGCCTCCCATAAACAAGGTCTGGCTGGAATTGCCTAGAATCTGGGGCTTGGACCCCCACCTAGACACAAGGGCACGGGGCCCCCGGTAAGGAGCCCACCCTCCAGCTTGTCGGCCAAGACCCGCTCGTTAGTCACCATGCCTTGGCCGTGTCAGGCCATAATAATATATGAAGAACATTCATTTATTCACCAACTTGGCATTCAGGAAGAGATATATGATGTTGTAGGAATGGATTTATCCTGACACCCAGCTTTCAGCAAAGTGAAGCTAATTTAAACATTTAGGTCAGTGGCTTAACCCCCCCTCCCAATTTTTGTTTTTAGTGGTGGGAAGGTGAAGGGTAGGAGGGAAGGTGACAGTGCGCAAGCCTGCGTGGTTTGAGAGTTAGAGGCGATGGTGAGAAAAGGAGTCTTGCCCAGGTTTCCCTCTGGCCTTACCCCCGGCACCCATCCTGGGCCCATCTCTGAAATAAAATCAATGCCACAAGTGGGCACAGAAGAAAGAGTGCTAAGCTGGAGTTCAACCCAGAGTTTTCCACCCTGCACCCCTGCTGAGCCCTACCCGCTCAGGCCTCCACTCCCTTGTCTACAGAGCAGAGGGTTGAGCAAACTAGACACCATCCAGGTCTTCTCTATCTTTCGGAGCTGGGCTCTTCTGTCCTCTCCTGGGCATCTCCTCGCCAGTGTGGGCCATCTGCATGCTCTGGGGAGACAGACACCACCTCCAGAGGGAGAGGCAGCTGAACCTGGCAAGGGGCAGGGAGGGGGTTCAGTGCATGTTGGGGCAAACAGGGTATGCTCCATGGAGGAGGCAAGGCTTACATTTGTGCCAGGAAGCCGCTAGGCTTGGAGCTCTTTAAGAGCACGGCCGGCCTCTGGGCTAGACGCCTGGACTCATTCCTGCTCTCCCATCTACTCACTGGCCTTGGCAGGCTGCTTACTTTCTCTGTGCCTCGGTTTCCTCATCTGAAAATGATGATGAGTGCCTAGCCCACTGGGTTCTTGGGAGGATCGAATGGGGATACCATCCATGAAAAGCCCCTGGCACCATGCTTGGCACAGAGGAAGAACTCAGGTAATGCCAGTATCTCCATCATTGGGGATAGGCTGGGAAGAGTGGAGGGAAATATCTGGGTGAGGTCAGACTGACTCGAGCCTCCCCAGCGCTCCTCACCACTTCAGCACTGGCCTGTCTGAGGGGTCCCAGGGTGAGGTCTGCTCCATTCAGCCCACAGAGGGTCCACCAGGCGCCCGGCTGGGGCAGCAAGAATTCTCTTTGCTACAGGCTGAGACCAAACCACCCCACCCTCCGTGAATAAGAAATAAAACCAGGGCCTTCCCTGAAGCCCTGGAAAGCACTTAGCAGCAAGGTAGGCCAGAAAGTAGCAGGCATCCAGGGGACGGGCACATAACCTATGCAACTGCAATGCCCTCACGTGCGCACACACACACACACACGCTCGCACACGCCACCTTTCCCACAGCTTTCCACCTCCCTCAGTCATCTCTGATCGGAGGCTCCAGCCCCTAACTGCTCCCAGCGCCCTTGGGCCCAAGAGTGGGCAGAGGAGAGGTATAGACCAGAAGGGCCCTGCCCAGATGGAAGGCTGTAGGCAGCTGGGAGGGAAGACAGGGACCTTCCGGGCCTGCTAATCCCACACAGCCGGAGCCATCTGGGCCCAGTGGGCCTGGGGCAGCGGGCCATGGCCAAGTTACTCTCAGAGCTCAGTTTCCTCACCCGAAAGAATGGAGCCACTCACACCAACTTCACAAGGTGATTGTGAAGATTGAGATCATATATTAAAGGCACCAAACTCAGTGCCTGGCACACAATAGGTGCTCACCGAGCATCGCCTTCCTGTCCATGCCCCTCCCCTAATTTCAGAGGCTTAGGGAAAGCTGAAAGCTATCATCTCATGCCCTGCAAGAAAGGAGACAGTGACGGACTGGAGCTGGCAACTGGAAAAAGGGGTTCCAGCTTATGTGGGGGTGTCCACATCTCTGTAAATCTTGCTCTAATTGAGTGTCTGATTAAAACATGTTGATTGGTAACACAGCCATTTTAATAAAAGAGTTCCTGTGTTATTTATAAAAGTCCTAACTGAACAAACATGCTAAACCCTCTCCCCGGGCCACCTGAGTAAGGCCTGGTGTCTGAGCCACACCCTGTAAACAAGACACTACTGCCCACGTGGCACCAGCCCGTGCCCATCCCCCAGAGGGTGGCTGTGCCCCAGAAAGTGCCAGATCTCAGACGCCCCCTCCCTCTCTAAGCCTGAGGCAGCTTTTTCTTCCTCCTCAAAAGGGAGCTTGATGGTGACTCACGCTTATTTCCACAAAGCAGCCTGCTTCTGTGTTGTTGCTTAGGCACATACCCGATGACTCCCTCACCCCACAGAGGGTGCAGGGCACCAGCCAGGGTCAGGGAGGGGAACATTTAACAGCCCAGGCTGGATATGAGAGGATCAACAAGGGGGTGCGCGCCCAGGCCCTGAAGGTGTCCGGGGCCAGGGCCCAGCAGGCACCCAATGACCCCGGCCCCACTGGACCTGCCTGTGAAAGAGGTTGGACCATACACAGGGGTTGCAAACTGGGCAATGGAAGGTTTTGTTTGCTCTGCTCAGTGGTTTTTAAAAGATTAGAATTACTTGACAACTTTTACAAATCGCACAGAAATCTGTGTTTCTGGTTTCTCTTGGAAGAATCTGACCTGGAAATGGCCTCCATTTCCACATAGCAGTGAGCAACCAGGGCTGACAGTGGCCCTCCGGTTCCCCATAGTCCCCACCCAGCCTGGCCCCTGGGGCCTTTGAGAGTGAGACTCCAGAGCCTCTGTTTCTATGGTTCCAAATCTCTAAATCTGTACCAAGCCGCGGCGCTCTGCTCGGGCCCGGGGACACCAGGCACAGAAGGAAGAGGGAGTGAATACATACCAAGGACATGCCAGGGGAGCAGCGGGACTCACAGTTAGACCGAAATTGGCATTACATTCCGGAAACACACAAACCACAGGATTTACTGTAAAAGGTCTTATTTTGTTGTTGTTGACAAGAATCCATTTTTAATTCGTACCATCCTATTGAAACAAAAATTGGGGGACAGTGCTGACACCCACCACCGAACTGTGAGGGATGAGGCCATGCAGCCCAGCCCAGACGGAGGACCACCTGTGATCAAAGGCTAGCCTAGAGGTCTTGCTGATAGTGCGGGAGCTGGGATGGTCATTTTCTGTTTGCAACGTCTGGGGATGAAATAACCAGCTTGAAGGGTTGAGTTGTAATTGTGCAAATATAGGTAAAGAGCTCAAAGCTCTTCTCCACGATGATTGGGCGCTTTCCAGTTAAGATGTCTAGACTCTAGAAATACCATTAATCTGATGCGGGTCAGGTACAGGACACCCCAGGTAAATAATCTCCCACCATAATCGGTGCTAGAAAGAGATTCCGACAGGAGTTCTCAGAAGACCAGGTGCCAAGGGCTAGGGGAGCCCAGGCCGCTTGCTGGCCTTAGGGCGTGGAACTAAGTCTCCTTACCAGCTGCCTGTGCTCCTTGCCCAGGAATCCCCCCCAGGCCCATGGTATCAGAGAGGACCCAAAGGAGCGGAGGCCCTGCCACGTGCTCAGCCCCTGGGGCTTCCATCCCTGGCACAGGCCTCTTGGAGCCTCCGCCTGCCCACCCGTAAAGTGGGTACGAGGGACGGAGTGAGGCCAGCCCGTGCTGCAGTGATCGGAGAGCCGGCCTCTGCTGCCATTTGCCTCGTTCCCCCAGGAAAAGGCCCAGAGGCCGACCGAGCCCCATTCTAGGCTGTGCTGCGCTCTTCATTCCTGGCTATGAGACCCAGGCCAGGCCCCGACCCTCTCAGGCCTCAGGTTCCCCATTTGGGAAATGGAGCTTTATCCCATCTTGGGTCTTTCGAGCCCTTTGGCTCGATGGTCCAGCCCTGAAATCACCTAGCCACGCTTGGCTGTGGCCAGGACAGCCTGAGGCTCCTGGTACCTGAGAGTGTAAGAGGACAGGGAGAGGGATGACGTGGCCTGGAGGGCCTTGCGGGGTGAAGGCAGAGAGGGCTGAGGGGTCAGTTCGTAGAGGGCAGTGACATGAGGAGCGCAGGCCAGACTTTCAAGTCCCTGGCTGTGAAGGTCAACCCTGGATAGCACAGGGGTCATCGCATACACAAAGCACATCTTATGTTCAAAGACCCAAAGGCAAGATGACAGTCTCAGAGCTCCAGAGGGGCAGGCCTTGGGCCAGCTTCCTCCAGGAAGCCTACCCTGACTACCTTCTTCCCTGGGTCAGGATCCCACTCCTCACAGGCCTACATCAATTACTGACCAGGCCCTCCGGGTACAGATGGAGTAAGTGAGGCCCTGAGAGGAGCAGATACCTGTGCAAGATACGGAGCCACCCCCATCGCCTCCCAACCCAATGCTTCAGTCCAGGAGATCCGGATTGGAGGCTGGGAATGCAAAACCAGAGCCGGTTAGCGCTCTGGGGAAGCCACACAGTGAAGGGGGCTCAACCCCCAGGTCTTTGCCCAAGTAGGACCCCCACCACCACTCACCCACCCACACCCAAGTCTCAGTGTCTACTTGGTGAACACCTTACCACTTCTAGCACTCAGTCCACGGGCCCCCTACTCCATGAAGCCCTCCGTGACCCAAAACCCCATGAGATGCACCAGTACCTCCACTGGACCACCCCTCAAGTCAAACAGCCTGGCACACCTCTTCCTCCAGGGCCAGGCCAGGCACAAAGGAGGAGCTTAACAGGAGTCTAAAAGAACTAAGGGAAACCCAAAGGGGCGGAGGCACCGGAACCGCCCAGAAAGGGAGGTGCCCACCTGCCCCCGCCCCCCAGGCATGTGTGCCCGCCTCACCCGCCCTCGTTGGCAAAGGCTGCAGAATTAAGCACAAGTTATAATTAAGACGGGATGTTTGAAGAGAAACATAATCTCCGTTTCCGTGGGATCCGCGGGCACAACAGTAATTAACGTCTCATTAACATTCGCCTAATTAAACAGTTTATGAAAGTGTACAGATTTGCATACCGCCACGGAAGCCTTGCTCAGGCGACAAAATTAACCCCTCAGGCCCGGGCGGGCCGGAGGCAGAAGGGCTGGGCAAGGCTTGGGGAGGAAAGAGGACGGGGGTGTCACAAGCTGCAGAGATCGGCCCATCCCCTCCCGGCCAGCACTGCCCCCAAGCCCCACCTCCCGGGCCTCCCACCCGGCTAGAGCGGAGAGGTCACGCCTCCCCTCACCCTTCTGCGCACTCACTGGGCCAAGTCAGAGCTTCCCATTAAGGGCCTTTCACAAGGAAATGAAGGTTGCAGGTCCCACACCCTCCGCCAGCCTAGGCTTTGGCTGCCCGGACAGCCCAAACCTTGAGTGTCTCCCTGAGCAGCCCATTCTTCCCCCACACTGCTGGGTGCCCACTCTTCCCCTGTGGCTCTCCCAGGGAACAAGCCTACCACCCAAGAAGAGCTTTTTAGCTTCAGGTGCATTTCCTGCATCATCTCACTCGGCCCTCCCAGCTTCCTCAGAGCTGGGTTAGCCTCATTCCTACCCGATCCAGGAGGAGAGGCTCTCAGAGGTCCAGGCGCTGCCCGAGATAACAGAACCGGTAAGCAGCAGGACCCCAAACTCTGTGACCCAAAAGACCCTCCCATTTCCCGGGTGCAGCCAGATTTTTGAAGGCGCAAACACCCCGCTGCCAGCAACAATGCACGTGGCCCTCTCAGTGGGAAAAGGTAGGCTGCTCCTCTTTGTCTCCCCTGGACACTAATTAAGCACCCTGCCGGGGGCCCCAGCTCCCAGCCCCGCCATCACTACTGGAGCTGAGCTGGAATCAGAGTCACTGTGACGGGGCCATAGCGGGAGGCCTCAGTTCTCAGTTCTCCAAAGAAGAACAAAGCAAAAGGGCCTTGTAGGGTGATGTCAGGGATCAAGTAAAGCATTTCGCCCTGAAGCACTTTGAAGCCTTGAGCCCTGTACACGTTTGAGCTGCTCATTAATTATCTTACTCCTAGATCCCTGCCCCCTCTGCAATCAGGCCCATCATTTGTGCACGTCGGCTCTGCCCAGTCCAAGGGCAAATTAAGACAACTTTTCTTGGGGATAATTTAGCAACATATACCAAGAGCCTTAAAAACGCTCATTCCCACAAGCTATAAAAAGCATAAGCCATAAAGGTGAGAAAATTGCTACAATTTAAATAATTTGTGCAATAAAAGACATCACAAAGGGAAAAGACAAGCCACAGACTAGAAGAATATACCTGCAGTACACAGAGCTGACAAAAAAAATTGTTGCCAGGCTATATAAAAAATTCTGCAAAATCAGTAAGAAAAAGACAAATCACCCACTTTTTGTAAAAGACAAAGAACAGGAACAGGCAACTGGCAGATAAGAAGACTCAAAGGGCCAACATACATGACAGGAGCTGCCTCAGCTCAACAGGGTTCCTAGAAATTGCAAGTAAAACTACCAGATACAATTCTGTACCCGTTAAGTTGGGGGACATCTAAAAAGTCACAGTGCTAAGCTTTTGGGGGCTCTTAGACGATAGGACCTCTCACGGTGGAAGTGGAAGTTGGTGCAGGCATTTGGAGAAACAATCTGGCCTTTCCTTGTAAGGCTGAAGACACATGTACCCTAGCACACGCGCACGAGGACGATGTATAATATAATGCTCATAGCAGCCACGTTCGTGAAAGTAAAAAGGGGAAATGCTCTAAACGTCGTCCGACAGCAGGATGGACCAACTGTGAGATCTGCAGACCAACTACAGCAGATTGAACACATGCATTTACCTTCGTTCCTTTCCCAAGCCCCATTACAACCACAAAGGATGTTTTCTGTAGATAAATCCATAAGGACAAAGAACGGAAGAAGAGCAAACAGCAACACAATTTTGGAAGTTGGAACACGGATAAGTGGGTGGTAATTTATTTGGCAGGGCTGCAGCATCGCAAGTCCAAGTCCCATCACCTGGCAGAACCCACCAACGGCTCAGGAATTGGTGGCACCAGGTAGCCCCAGACACAGGAATGAAGGACTGGCTGGAAGGTCATATAAGCAGCAGGTAGATCTCAAGGAGCCTCCATCCCTAGCTCTGCCCAGAGAAGACCGGGACTCACCAGGCCAAGGGCTGGGGACCATACTGAAAACTGATGGAGTAGAAGAAAGTTTGTATGCTGGATTTTAAGGTCTTGACCCCAGCCTTCCTTTCCCATTCAGCTCCAGGAAGCTCTGTCATCACGCTTCCCAGTGAACCAACCACAGGGAAGCCACAGTTGATAAACTCACCCAGACACAGGGGACACCAACCACCTGCTCCTAAATATGAGTGAACAGCTGAGCGTGGCCAGACATTTGAATGTCAGCTCCACCAGCTCAGGGACTTTTGACCACTTTCTTCAGGGCTCTAGAATGGGTCTGGCATTGAGCAGGCGCTCCATAAATTTCTGCCAAGTGAATCAACTAAGAAAACCTCTTAAAGAAAAGACAGACTTCCAAGCAAGTAAACAGAAAAAAGTACAACTTGAAAGAAACAGGAAATGCAGATAGATGGAAATTTAAAAAAAGAGATTACTATCCTCAGAGATATGATATACAGCATCCATGAAACAAGAACTAATTGCAATATATTTTAAAGAAAATATCCAGCAAATAAAAAGGAATCTTTGAACTTCAAAATTTGTAAAGCAGAAATCAAAAACTCTCTTCGAAGGTTAGGATGGTAACATTGAGGAGATCTTCTAGAAACAAGAACAGAAAGATAAAGAGACATGACAAAGGAGGGAAAAAGGAAGGAAGTTAGGGAGTAAGGAAGTTCCCTCCAGGAAGCAAAACATTTAAGTGTGATTTCAGGAAGAGAGCAGAGAAAACGAAAGGCAGGAAAGAAGTCAAAAACCTCCAGAGGTGAAGAACATAAATTTCCAATTTGAAAGGGCAGACCCTTGCCAAGGCACAACGGCACAGCACAGTGAATTACCAGAACATGGAAAGAGAAGGTCCTACAGGCTTCCAAGAACAAAAATCCCAAGTAACATGCACAGAATTGATGTCAGAACAACCGTGGACTCCTAACACCAGCACTGTAAGCAACATTAAAGGGAAGGCTGCCTTCAAAATTCAGGGGAAAGATCTCTGCAGAGAAAGTGAAGGTTCCTATGGCCAGAATTCTCACCTGGCCCTGGTTGGCTTGCTCACTACACACATGAGGGTAAGACGTTGTTCCTGACTGTATATAAAGAGCTCTGCCCAGTGCTCTGGACAGCTGCGAGGCTGCAGGAGAGCAGAGACTGGAGGGGTGGCAGCACCCAGGACAGAGACTGAGACGTCTGCAGGGGCAGAGAGGCCCAGAGGCAGAGACTAGCTTGCTGCATGCAGACTTGCTCTAAGTGGATGAGAGTCTAGTGATTGACCTGCCACCATGGGAATTAAGTTGGGTATAAACTCACCCCAAGAAAATTCTACTGTCTTTCTTCAGTCTCATTGAATCCACAGTGAACTTGTCTGGGATTGAAACCCATTGGTAAGACAATAATAGCCTTCTGGAATTCTATACCCAGTTAGACCATCAATCAAGATTAGGGACAGTATGAAGATGTGCAAAGCCTCAAAACAGGTGCCTCCCATGCACCTTTTCCAGAAGCTATAGGAGGATGGGTTCTGCCAGAATGAGAATGTAAACTAAGAAGGGGAAGATGTGGGATCTAGAAAGTAAGAGACTCAACACAAAAGCAGTGAAAGAGAACCACAAGTAACATAGGTGGACCGTCTCCATGTGCCTGCGACAAAGCAGGCACCTAAATACACTAAGTTGGAGCAGGTCAGAGGCTCAGGGAGAGACTTCTTCAAGAAGATAAAATTGATTAAGTACTTTATGTATTTACTTATGTTGAGAGGAGATTTACCCAAGTGGGGGAGAGTTGGGAATTGAGTTAGTGAAAAGCATTAAAAAAAAACAAAAAAAACCTAAGCCTCCCCCCTCCCTCAAGAAAAAAACATTAACTCCAGAGAAAAGAGCTATCAAGAAAGAAAAAGTAATCAGTGTTATACTCAGCTGGGAAGTCAGCCAACCAAAAACAGGCAGTGGGGTGGGAACAGGTGATAGTGGGGTGGGAACAGCTAAACCCTTAGCTGCTATAGTACAAGTCACTAGGTAATGTCTAGAACTGGAAAATCAAGGGGCAGCCATATAAGCCACTTATTTAGAAGTAGGGAAGTAAACACACAAACAAGCCATAAAAAGAGTTGTAAGAGTTCGCTCCAGAGCAGTGGCAAATAGCCAAGGGAAGGACAGAGAACTGCAGGGGTTGTGACAAAGCTACACAAGTGGCCTCCCCTCTGCCCTGCGTCCGTGGAACCATGTGGGGAAGTTGGGGTTCCTATGGCCAGGGTCCTCACTGAATTTAAACCACTTGATGATGTAACTGGCCCGTTGCTAGGCTACTGCTTCCACACCTGTACGCAACAAGCTATTACTGTGCTATATAGAGAGCTTGGCCCAGCGCTCTGGGCAGAGGCAGAGACACTAGTGCTCGACCTACCCGGGAGAACAAGCCAGGTAATGTACCCTTTCATCCCAAGAACGTTTTACTGTCATTTTCTTTGGTCACACTGAATCCATAGTGAACTTGCCTGGGGCTGAAACCCATTGGCAACGCAATTGGTGTAGTTGGCAGGATTCATTGTTGACCAAAGAAAAAGACAGGCTGCCCTTATGGGAGGGAAGCTTCAGCGGGCTGCCCCTGTGAATGCGGAGACAGTGGATTGTCCCCAATGGGTATGTGGTCTGAGGTAGTTTGCCTCCTAGAAGGCTGGGCCCCAACCCAGGACTGGAGGCAAGTGGAGGTGACACCTGAGGCAGTAGGGGTGGCCCCTGGTATAGTAAGTAGGTCTTTTGAGAGAGAGTGCCCATGAGGCAGAGGGTACTGTGGGTTGGCTGCTTCTCACAGTATTAAAAAAGTCTACAGAAGAGAAGGACATGCTCCTGAAAAAGACTCAAGAAATGGTGGCACAAGAACACAGGCTGCAAACTGCTATGGATTCACTAAAGAAGGAAATGGCATTGATGCGAGAGGAGGCAGCATGAGAACGCCAGCAGCAAGGTGCCATTGAAGAGGTAAAAGATTCCTTATAGAATGAGATGGCAGCGCTGCCAGGTGCTCTGAAGGAGGAAGAGGCCATCAAGGAAAAAGATGAACTCCTGAGGGAAGCACAAGAGGAGGCGGCACGAGAATGCCAGCTGCGAAGCATTGAGGTGAAGGTAAGAGAGCTGCTGAAGGCTGAGCCAGCATTGCTGCGAGGCACAGTAGAAAAGGTAAAGGTTGTAGCAGAGGAGGCACTCGGGGGAGGGGAGAGAAATGTGCCATCAGCCCCGGAAATGGAGGAGCTGGGGAAGGATGAAGGGATGGTGCCAGAGGCACTGCCCCTCCTGTACTGAAAGCACACCCAGTGGTTGTAAAGAAAATAAAGACCCAGAAGCTGAAAGTTCCCCAAGGAGAGGAGCAGCCCCCTCCCCAGTTCGTGGAGCCCTCTATGGTCCGCCCCGATACTCAGGCTGAGCTGGTGGATTTGGGCTCCCGGTTTAGGCAGAAGCCCTCAGAGTCTATATCAGCTTGGCTCCTGCGTCTACAGGACTTAGGGGTGGATGGAATTGTTCTGTCGGGATTAGAGATGGGAAAGCTGTCTTCCCTGACAGTGCAGCCGGCCTTGAGGCAGTGATTACAAAATGCACATCAGACCCCAGGGAGTCACTCCCTACTCGATTGGCTCATGGCTGCACTTGGGTGCTGTGTGGCCCAATCCGGATGATCTACCATCCTCTCCTGTTAGATGGCAGATGTATGCTGAGCTCCAACAGGTGCTACAAGAGCTAGGCATGAGAAATGCCATCTATAGTCCAGAGAATTATGGCCCAGATGAAGAGATTTTCACTACTGGAATGAGAAATATTGTACTTCAAACGGCTCCTACATCCCTCTTTGGGTCTCTAGTGGCCATTCTTTCCCCTCACTTAGGGCATCCCATAAGCGAGGTGACACATACAGTAGCAGACTTAGGAGAGGCTGAAGCAATGAGAACATGAAAAGAAATAAGGTCTGCTACTCACAAGAAGAATTTAAAGGGCCCCATGAAGGTTATGAGAACCCAGATGTGGGTTGATTTAATATGAGCAGGAGCAGATGGAAGGTAATTAGACAAGAAGTCAAATAGGATCTTACTGGAGCTATGTCAACAACTGAGACCAGAGCAGCAGTTCCAGCCATTAAGACCAAAGAGGCAGATGCCAGATACAGAGCCACAAGTCTGTCCTGTGTGTCTGTAAGACTTCCTGCTGGAGAGCGAGCCAACCTCACTTGAGCCCACACAGGAAGATGATAGCGGAACACGGTTTGACTGAGGGGAAGGTCGAGGTATCTGCCCTGAGGGACTGCAGGGGACAGGAGGCCACATGTTGAAATAGCTATCCATTGGTCCCCAGTGAACATACAACGTGTCCTGGCTCTGGTGGACACTGGGGCTGAATGTTCACTGATTCATGGTAACCCTGAGCCATTCCCTGGGACCCCCACTATCATAGATGGACACAGGGGGAAGGATATCAGAGTGAAAAAAGCCCAAATCCCTTTGGGAATAGGGCATCTACCCAAAAAAGAGTATACTGTGTATATATCTCCTATCCCTGAGTATATTTTGGGGATTGATATCCTGCAGGGTCTATAGTTGCAGACCACTCCAGGTGAGTCCAGAATGAGAGTACGTATGGTGAAGGCAGTTCTGAAGGGACATGCTAAGCACCCGCCCATAGCTTTGCCTGTGCCTCAGTGGGTGACTAATACCAAACAATACAAACTGCCTGGAGGCCCTAAAGAGATTGGAGAAACTCTCCAGGAACTGTAAAAGGTGGGTATAATAAAGCCCACCCATAGTCCTTTCAATTCCCCAGTGTGGCCAGTAAAAAGACAGATGGCTCCTGGCATATGACTGTGGATTACAGAGAATTAAATAAATCATATCCCCTATGCATGCTGCTGTCCCATCTATTGCAGGCCTGATGGATACCCTCAGCCTCGTGGAACATATCATTATGTGGTAGATCTTCCTAATGCCTTCTTTTCCATTGACATTGAGCAGGAAAGTCAGGAACAGTTTGCCTTCACGTGGGAAAGACAGCAATGGACTTTCACCGTCCTCCCACAGGGATATCTCCACAGCCCCACCATCTGTCATGGACTTGTAGCCAGGACTTGGCTACATGGGAAAAACAGTACGGCTGTACCATTACATTGATGATATTGTGCTCATGTCTGATTCTCTTTCAGAACTAGAAGGTGCAGCACCTAGACTGCTGCAACATCTACAGGAAAAAGGCTGAGCTGTGAACAGTACTAAGGTTCAGGGACCTGGTTTGTCTGTCAAATTCTTGGGGGTCGTCTGGTCGGGTAAGACCAAAGTTATACCAGAAGCAGGTATAGATAAAGTCCAGGTCTTTCCTACCCCTACAACTGCAGCACTGCTACAGGAGTTTTTGGGTCTTCTAGGCCACTGAAGAGTGTTTATCCCGCACTTGGCACAAATTCTGAAGCCCTTATACCGGTTGGTACAAAAGGGCGTCAGGTGTACTGGGATGAGACATGTGCATCTGCCTTTACTACAGTCAAACAGGCAGCCAAGGCCATGCAGGCCTTGAGTGTGATAGACCCATCAAGGCCCTGTGAGCTGGACGTTCATGTGACTGAAGACGGTTATGGCTGGGGACTCTGGCAGCAGCTTGAACGAACTTGCCAACCTATGGGATTCTGGTCACAACTCTGGAAAGGGGCAGAGGTACGATACACTTTGATAGAAAAACAACTGGCTGCCATGTATCACACCTTGCTGGCTACAGAACCCATCACTGGAATGGCCCCGATAAAGGTAATAACCACCTATCCCATCTTGGGGTGGGTACGAGACTGGACCCAAAAGCCAAGGAGTGGTGTGGCACAAACACCCACACTGGCCAAGTGCGGTGCTTACCTACAGCAGCGTAGTGCCCTCTCTAGTAGCCCCTTGAGTGAAGAACTCCAATGTTTACTGGGGCCGGTGACATATACTAGTGAAAAGCAGGAAGAACTTGCTTTTGAACCATTAGTAGCAGAGAGTCCCTATGGGGAGGGAAGAGCCCCTATACCGGAAGATGCATGGTACACAGATGGCTCCAGCCATGGGCAGCCCCCAAAATGGAGGGCCATAGCTTTCCATCTTAAGACAGAGAATATGGATGGAAGATGGTGAGGGGAAGAGCAGCCAATGGGCAGAGCTGCGGGCCGTGTGGCTTGTGATCAGCCAGGAGCCCTCCTCTATAGTTGTCTGCACTGACAGCTGGGCTGTCTATGGGGGCTTGACCCTGTGGCTACCAGCCTGGTACCATGCCAACTGGCTGGTTGGTCACTGACCCCTTTGGGGGCAAGAATTGTGGCAAGACTTATGGGCCTGAGGTCAGTCTAAAGTAATTACAGTATACCATGTGACAGGTCATTTGCCACTGGCATCCCCAGGAAATGATGAAGCAGATAAATTGGCCCAGATACGTTGGTTAGAAGGGAAGCCTGCCTCTGATGTAGCCCAATGGTTACATCAGCGTTTGTTGCATGTGGGGCAAAAGACAATGTGGGCTGTAGCCCGTCGGTGGGGCTTGCCTTTGACCTTCGAAGAAGTTAGCAGAGCCTGGCAGGAGTGTGTCATGTGCTCTAAAAAGGACTTACACCAAGTTCCACAGTAACATGGGACAATAGCTAAGGGGCCTATAGCCCTCATCAGGTGGCAGATAGGCTATATTGGGCCTCCACCTGTGTCAGAAGGGTATCAGTATGCCATGACTTGTGTGGACACAGCTACTGGACTTCTGGTTGCTTTTCCAACATGTTGTGTAGACCAACAGACAACCAAAAGAGGCCTGGAGTGTCTCTTTGCCGGCTATGGCTGACCACAGGTAACTGAGAGTGATCAGGGCACCCATTTTACTAGACACACACGGCAAGAATGGGTGTGATAGCTGGGAATAAAATGGAAGTTTCATGTGCCATACAATCCTACCGCAGCCGGCATGATAGAGAGGCACAATGGCTTGTTAAAATCCAAACTAAAGTCAGATACCAATAGTCTGCGGGGATGGTCAGTCCGCTTATGGACCGTGCTACGGCGTTGGAATGAGAGACCCTAAAAGGGAGCCCTGAGCCCCATAGACATGTTAACACATATGGCTGCCTCCCCTATACAACTGCAAGTACAAACCAAGGAAGAATCACTGAAGCCGAGGTTCGGCCACCAGAATAACATCTTGCTGCCAGCACCAACTGCACTGAACCCTGGAGACTCCATTGAGTGGACATGGCCTTGGGCCTTTCAAAACATGGACCAACAATGGCTGGCTCTCCTGGCACCTTGTGGACAATGCCTGGAAGCTGGCCTCCTGTGTATTCCTGGATTAATAGCAGAGTGACCCCCAAAGGTCATAGTAGTATATCCTGAATGGCCAGAAGGTAGGAGCATCTTACCAGGGAGTTTTGTTTTATCATTATGGCCAGTGCATGCACCTCCAGTAGCACTATATAGACCCTTCAGTAACCCCCATGGGGAGAGAAGTAAAATTATGGTGTACTAGACCTGGAAGGGACCCCGTTCCTGTTACAGTCCTATCACAGGACCACTCTCTTGCTTGCATCCTACCTGATGGACAAGATTTGCCTATGTTGGTATCATTAAAACAAGTGCCTTATTGCCCCTAAGGTCTTTGTGGATTGGGAACCTCCTCTGGCTTCAGGATTTTTATAATTTTTGTTCAAAATCTTGTTGTACGAAGCAAAACTGAAGGAAAAAAACAGCAGGAGACTCAGAGACTGCAAGAAGGAACTAGTGGTTACCAAAGGGGAGGGGTGTGGGAGGGCGGGTGGGGAGGGTGGGAGAAGGGGATTATGGGATATTATGTTTAGTCCACATGGTGTGGGGAATCACAGGGAAAACAGTGTAGCAGAGAGAAGGCAAATAGTGAATCTGTGGCATCTTACTACACCCAAGGACAGTGACTGCATTGGGGTATGGGTGGGGACTTGATAATATGGGTAAATGTAGTAACCACATTGTTTTTTCATGTGAACCCTTCATAAGAGTGTATATCAATAATACATTAATAAAAAAAATCTTGTTGTATTTTAATTTTTGTTAGTATCTCTACTTGTTATCCTCTGTTGCTGTTGTGGAATCTGGTTACAGTGCTCCAGCTTTCTCGCACAGGGACCATTGCAGAAGATTGAGAGTGTGTACATTGTAAAGCGAGAATCCTGGAGGGGTGGAGTGTGGGGAAGCTGGGGTTCCTATGGTCAGGATCCTCACTGAACTTAAACCACCTGATGATGTAACTGGCCTGTTGCTAGGCTACCACTTCCACACCTTTAGGCAATAAGCTATTATTGTGCTACATAGAGAGCTGGGCCCAGTGCTCTGGGCGGACGCAGAGACACTAGTGCTCGACCTACCGCTGGGAGAACAAGTTGGGTAATAAACCCTTTCACCCCAAGAACATTTTACTGTCATTTTCTTTGGTCACATTGAATCCATAGTGAACTTGCCCAGGGCTGAAACCCATTGGCAAGACAGGCCACCTCTGACCCTAAACATCCCCTAACACTCCTGCCCTAACCTGCGAGTGATCATTGTCCCATGCACCCCCACCCACCAGCACCCCATTCTCCTGCTCAGCTCCAGCCTCCACCCCTGCTGGATTTCCACCCCTGGGCCCCCTTCCCTCCTTCAAAGGGGCCGAAGCAGGTCCTCTGGGCAGTCAGGAGGGCCCTTAGCTGCCTCTTCATCCTCCTCTGCTCCCTGGTTGGGGCTTCCTGAGTTGGGGGGTCTGCCCAAGCCAGAAGCCTATTGAGTTTGTCTTTCTATCTTTCATTTAACAAATAGTTATTGAGCACCTCTTCTACCCCGGGGACTGGGACAGGGCTGTGAACAAGGCAGTTGCACATTAAGCAGACAGAGTAGTAAATACAAATTGTGGGAGAAGAGCCATGAGGAAAGAGAACCAGGTCTGTGGAAGTTCTGATTTCTTCATAGACATACTGAGGGGCAGGCTGAGACTGGGACAGGGACCCTGGTGGCCAGGCCTGGAGAAGGGAGGAAGGGAATAGGTGGGCAGTGGGGGGAGGCCTCAGAGTCTCTACCCCAACCCCAGCCTCTGTCTTGCCTCCTCTCCTTTGCTCCCCACCCATCATACCAACCACGCCAGGGGTCAGGCTTGTCAGAGGACAGCAGGAGAAATTCATGGGCCAACCTTTTAATGGAAACGGATATCCACCTCACCAGGGTGATCTATGCCCTTGATTCATTCCTACTCCAGTCAGAGAAGGTACTCAGCCATGGGGGGAAGGCAGGGCAGTAGGACGTGGGCACAGGCTCCCCCGCCAGGGATTCCTGTCTGCCTGCTGCAGCTCGGTCACTGCAGGGGTCTTCCTGCCCATTCCTCCCTCCGGAAGCCTGCGGAACGGCTCTCCCCTGCTCCAGACCCTTCCATGGGCCCTGGCATGCAGTCCCAGCTACAGCCGCACTCAGGCCTGGCGCAGGGCAGCAGAGCCGAACCAGGGCCCGTGACCACTTGGCACCACCCTGGCTGAAACAGTGGAGGGTGTGCGTGGCAGGGCAGAGCCCACACAGGGAAGCCTCCCCCAGCTGCCACAGAGTCAGCAAAGGCCTCCAGAGGGACCACGCGGAAGCCTGACCTGGGGATGAGTGATGATCTGCCAAGAACCCACCTACAGGCCTTTGCTCTTGCTGGGCCTCTTCTCTACCCAGTTAACCCACTTCAAGTCTTCCCGAGATTGATCTTCCAAGACGCCTTCCACGACTCTCTCCCATGACTCAGGTCTCCCTTCCCTCCCCCAGCACACAGTGGGTTCTCCGGGAGATCTGTTGGCCAATAGAGTAGCCAGGGTCAGCAAGGGACAAGGAGACCTTCTGATGGGAGGAGTCTCACCCACACCCTGCCATACCCCAGGCTGGGCTGGGCAATGTCAAAGCCAACTAGAACCAAGGATGGAGGCAGGGGGACTGCCATGGAGAGAGGATGAGGGAAGACAGCGAAACTCTCAGCCCCTACCCACCACTGGTGGGCAACACCCCACACCTGGACAGCTGTCATGCACTCACCTTGTACCCTACCCACACCCCACACCATGAGCAGAGAGGGTCCCTCGGAAGAGAGCTACCATCACCCAACACCTCCCTCCTGCCAGGCACCTCACATAAGGCCTGCCTTTCTGTATGCGCTCACTCTGTGTGAAACATTCAACAAACATGAGCCTGTTTCATTCTGAGACCCTGATCGGTCCCATTTCCCAGGTGGAGAAACTGAGGCCCAGAGTGGTTCAGTGACTTGCCCACAGTCACACTATCGTAAGTGGGGGGACTAGGATGTGGGGTCAAATATGTCAACCTGGGGAGTTCAGTTTCTTCCCCAGGGTCCACCTGAAGTGGGGGTCCCTGGGGTGGGGGGCTACAGCTTGGAGCCTGAATGCCCAGAAGCAAATGATCCTTGGTGCTCTCAGCTGCAGTAGCTCCCCTCCTAGGCCCACCCCCGGAGAGGCAGGCCCTGAAACCAATGCCTTCTCTCCAGGGAGAGCGCCTACTAAGTGCTGGGCACTGGATGAATTCTCACCACTGTTCCAAGGGTCAGATCATTGCTCCCACTTATAGATGGGGAAGCTGAGGCTCTGAGAGGCTAAGGGACTCACCCAGGTCACACACTAGGAAGGGTGGATTCTGAGTCAACCCTAGACCCAGGGCCCCTTCTCCAAGAACAACTCAGCAGGAGTCAGCAGGCCCTTCCTTTGCCCCTGGACTGCTTAGGGTGGAGTGAGCCATTCAAGGCCTAGGGACACAGGAGGCTGGAGCTCCCAGCCAGGCCTGGCAGGCTGCCTCCCAGGAGCAGAGAGGGCGCCCAGACACCTGACACCTTCTATCCCTGACTGAGCCAGTCAGGGGAACAGGCCCCAAAGGAATGGGCTGGTCCCCATCTTCAGGCCCCAAGTGATAACGGCAACCCATCCTTGGGCCCAGGTCACCCGGAAAGCTGAACCCCCTGATGCAATGCCTCTTCACCGACAGGCACCTGGGTGGGTGAGACAGGGTCAAAGAGACGATGAGGCCAAATAGAGGAGGAATGACAGCAGCCCAGCCCTGGGGGAGAAGCAACCCCCTTCCCCTTCCAGATGGGGGTTGGGCCAGAGGCTCAGAAGGTTCCTTCAAACCCCCTTGATATTCAAGGACCCTGGACCTGCAAAGGTCTGTGATTATAAAGTCCCATGATTCTGAGAATTTTATATCTGCCACCATTTCTGAGCACCAACCACACATACAGCATCATAGTTACACCTTCCAGCACCACAGCAGGAGGTGGGGTTTAACCCACTTTTCTCTGAGGGAAGGAGGACCTGCCCAAGGACCCTAGTGATGACAGACAGGCTGGGGTCTGACTCCAGGGCACTGACTGGAGCCTTTCTGCACCAAGCCCAGAGCCCAAGTGTTCTCACACCTCACACTGTCCCAGGTGAGGAGAGGTGGGGAGGGCTCAGGTCTGCAATAGATTCTTCTGATCTAGAAAACTAAGGGTCTGAGAGCTATGATTTCCCAGTCCTAGAATTCTCCTTAGAGAGTTCTCAGAGGGTAGGAAGTGCCCACCCTGGTCCTGTGCTCCAAGACCCTCTCCAAACTCTGCAGAGAAGAGTTCACAGAGACCCCTGAGGAGGAGCAGACCCCTAGGGCTTGGTCTCAGAGCCCCAGAAGCTGGGCCAGGAGGCTAGGGCAGAGCCCAAGAGATACAGGGGTTGCCAGGGACCCCAGAAGCTATTGCCAGCACTCTGCCCACATGCAAACAGGATGCTATTGGGCCCATTCCACAGATGCAATAACTCAGAAGGCTCTGGGCTCAGCTTCAATTCCTGGGCATAGGATACCTGCTTCTGTCCCACTCTGGCCTTGAAAAGTTGGAGGGGCTTGGACAGGCCACCTGTCCTCTCTGGCCTTGAGTTTCTCTGTGCTCAGTGGATTGGATCATCCCCTCCGGCCAGGCTCCCAGGTCTGGTGTTAGAATCCTCAGAATGGCCAACCTCTGATTCAGAGGCCACCAGAGAAGTGGGGTGCTCACCTCCACTATGGACTTCACCTCCAGGCCTGCCTCAAACGCCACTGAAGCAGTATTCAATGTGTGGACGGAGGAACCCTATGGCCCTGCCCCTGGGTGGGTGTGACCACGGGTGCGGTGGGGCAGGGCTGGTCAGTGCCAGGGGGGCTCTGGCAGGCTTCTCTGACCTGTATTCTCTGTCCCTGGGAATGACCTGGGTACACAGGCCCACTGTGGCTGGACTCCCACACCCCTTGGGTCAGGCAGTGAGAGGGAGTTTGGTGCCAGACCTCCATTTCCTCTTCCCTAAACAGTACAAACACTCCCTGAAAACAAGGGACATATGTGAGCAGGCAGAAAAAGTGGAGGGGCCAGGAGCCAGGGAGCTCTGCCCAGGCCTCCCTGAGCAGTCGGCCTTCCCCCAGGTACTTCCAACCTGACACCTCAGCTCCCACTTCCCAGTGCCCAAAATCCACAGCTAAGGAGGGGGAAAGCCGTAGTTTAAAATAAAGTCGAATTTGCCTCTCATTAAAATGAAGTTTGTCACCTCTGTCACAAATTGTCCTTCTCAGTGGCAGAAAAAGGCCCCTTAATGCTTTTTTTTTCCTTCTCCAAATAAGGCAAGAGTGGGTGGGTTTAAAAATCCCTGTAGAGAGTAAAAAAATCCAGAAGAGCCCTCTACCCCACCACCTCCAACTGCCCTCCAGTGGCCAAAAACCCACAGTAATATTATCCGTCGGGGAGCAGGCTTGGGGAGAGTGCTGTCAGTGCGGCCGGTTCAGCGCTGAACAGTGGGAACCAGCTTCTGCTATGGGTGCAGGTGCAAGGCAGTGAACTTCAGTCTCCCCTGCCCTCCCATCCCCCCCAACCTTCCACCCACTCAGCCTCACCTGGTTCCTGAGCATCTGCTCTCAGAGCCCAGGCCCCTGCAGCAGCCCTCTCCCTCGAGGCCTCAGTCTCCACATCTTAGCTATGGAGGCTGGCCTATGCGACTGCTGGGCCCCACAAAGCCCTGGGTGATCTGTTCGTGGGAGGCTCTGGCACAGACAGAGAGCAGACAGGGGGCAGGCTGGTGGGGGAAGGGGAACGCCTGGAGTTCTGAGCACTTCCAATTCCAATACTGTAACAGTGATAACCAATGCTTAGTGAGTACCTACTATATGCAGGGCTGGACTAAACAGCCTCAGAGGTTAGTCGCAGCAAAGTCGAGTTACAGCCAGTAGATGAGATCTGAACAAAAGGAAACCTGCGTCACCCACCCACCACCCTGGAAGCCCAACCCCCCAGCCCCTGACTCTAGTCCCAGATCCACACAGGAAGGAACCAGTGAGTCTCCAGCCCTCAGGGCCTCCCAGCACAAGTGGCCCTAAGAGATGGGAACGATCACTGTGCAGTGATGCACAGAGACAAAGGCCCTCACCTGGGGTCACACAGACGAGGGGAATAGGATTTTAAGAATATGGGCTCTTATTCCACCTAAAATCAGCAAGATACACATTTTTCTCAAGTGTACATGGAATGTTCTCCAGAATAGATCACATACTAGCCCATAAAAAGAGCCTCAATAAATTCAGAAAGATTGAAACTGTATCAAGCAACTTCTCAGACCACACTGGTATGAAACTAGAAATAAATTACACAAAGAAAACAAAAAAACCCACCATCACACGGAGGCTAAACAACATGCTTCCAAATAATCAATGGGTCAATGAACAAATCAAAGTGGAAATCAAGCAATGCACATGAAAACAAAAATACAATAGTTCAAAATTCGTGGATGCCACAAAAGCGGTTCTAAGAGAGAAGTGCATAGCAATACAGGCCCACCTCAAGAAATAAGAACAATCCCAAACTGTCTAAACTCACAACTAAAGAAACTAGAAAAGAAGAACAAAAGAAATCCAAAGTTAGTAAGAGGGACATAATAAAGATCAGAACAGAAATAAATAAAAGAGAATAAAACAACTGAAGAAAACCTAGGCCTACTTCTTCAAGAAGATAAACAAAATAGAAAACCCCAGGACAGACTAATTAAGCAAAAAAAAAAAAGAGAGTAGACAAATAAACAAATTCAGAAAGGAAAAGGGAATACTTACAACTGACACCACAGAAATATGAAGAATTATTAGAGAATTCTATGAAAAATTATATACCAAGAAATGGGACAATCTAGAAGAGATGGACAAATTCCTAGAAACATACAGTCCTCCAAGACTGACCCAGAAAGAAACAGAAAATTTGAACAGACTAATTACCAGTAATGAAACAGAATTGGTAATCAAAAAGCTCCCAATAAAAAAAAGCCAGTACCAGATGGCTTCACTGATGAGTTCTACCAAACATTTAAAGAAGAGTTCATACACATCCTTCTCAAAGTATTCCAGAAATTCAGAGGCAGAAATACTTCCAAACTCATTCTATGAGGCCAGTATCTCTCTACTACCAAAACCAGATAAGACACTACAAAAAAGGAAAATTATAGACCAATATCCCTGATGAACATAGATGCAAAAATCCTCAACAAAATATTAGCAAACCAAATTTAAAAACCCATCAAAAGGATCATCCATCACAACCAAGTGGGATTTATTCTGGGGATGCAAGGATGGCACAATATTTGTAAATCAATCAATGTGACACACCACATTAACAAAAATAAGGACAAAAATCATATAATCATCTCAACAGATGCTGAAAAAGCAGTTGACAAAATTCAACATCCATTTATGATAAAAACTCTCAACAAAATGGGTATAAAGGCAACATACCTCAACATAATAAAGGCCATATGCAACATACCCACAGCTAACATCATACTCGATGGTGAAAAGCTGAAAGCTTTTCCTCTAAGATCAGGAACAAGACAGGGATGTCAACTCTCACCACTTTTATTTATCATAGTACTGGAAGTCCTAGCCCTGGCAATCAGACAAGATAAAGAGATAAAAGGCATCCAAATTGGTAAGGAAGAAGTAAAACTGTCACTATTTGCAGATGACATACTATATATAGAAAACTCTAAAGACTCCACCAAAAAACTATTAGAACTAATAACTGGATTCAGCAAAGTTGCAGGATATAAAATTAATACACAGAAATCTGTTGAATTCCTATATACTAATAACAAACTAGCAGAAAGAGAAATCATGAAAAAATTCCATTTACAGTTGCATCAAAAATAATAAAATACCTAGGAAGAAAACTAACCAAGGAAGTGAAAGACCTGTACTCTGAAAATTATAAGACACTCATGACAGAAATTAAAGAAGACACAAACAAATGGAAATCTATCCATGCTCATGGATGAATAAGAGGAATCAATCTTGTCAAAATGGCCATCCTGCTCAAAGCAATTTACAGATTCAATGCAATCCCTATCAAAACACCAACAGAATTTTTCAATGAGCTAAATTCATATGGAACCACAAAAGACCCTGAATAGCCAAAGCAATCCTGAGAAAGAAGAACAAAGCTGGGGGTATTACACTCCCTGACTTCAAGCTATACTACAAAGCTACACTAATCAAAACAGTATGGTACTGGCACAAGAAGAGACCCACAGATCAATGCAACAGAATAGAAAGTCCAGATATAAACCCATGTATGTATGGTCAATTAATATATGATACAGGAGCCATGAACATACAATGGGGAAAAGGCAGTCTCTTCAGTAACTGGTGTTGGGAAAACTGGACAGCTATATGCAAGGGAATGAAACTCCATACACAAAAGTAAACTCAAAATGGATTAAAGACCTAAATGTAAGACATGAAATCATAAAATTCTCAGAAGAAAACATAGGCAAAAAACGCATGAGAAACTTTTTCCTGGATACATCTCCTTGGGCAAGGGAAACAAAGTCAAAAATTAACAAGCGGGACTACATCAAACTTAAAAGCTTCTGTACAGCAAAGGACACCATCAACAGAACAAATAGGTAACCTACAGTATGGGAAAATATATTTGTAAATGATTTATCTGATAAGGGGTTAGTATCCAAAATATATAAAGAACTCATACAACTCAACACCAAAAAAACAAATAACCCAATTAAAAAATGGGTGGAGGACCTGAACAGACATTTTTTCCAAAGAAGAACTACAGATGGCCAACAGGCACAAGAAAAGATGCTCTACATCAATAATTATCAAGGAAATGCGAATCAAAACCACAATGATATAACCTCACACCAGTTAGAATGGCCACTATCCAAAAGACAAGAAATAACAAGCACTTATGAAGATGTGAAGAAATGAGAACCCTCCTACACTGTTGGTGGGAATGTAAATTGGTGCAGTCATGGTGGAAAGCAGTATGGAGGTTCCTCAAAAAAATGGAAAATGGAAATACCATATGACCCAGTAATTCCATTTCTAAGAATTTATTCAAAGAAAACAAAATCCCTGATTCGAAAAGGTATATGAACCCCTATATTTATTGCTGCATTATTTACAATAGCCAGGATATGGAAGCAATCAAAGTGTCAATCAATACATGAATGGATAAAGAAGATGCAGCACATATACGTGATGGAATATTATTCAGCCATAAAACAGAAAGGAATTTTGCCATTTGCAACAACATGGATGGACCTAGAGGGTATTATGCTCAGTGAAATAAGCCAGGCAGAGAAAGACAAGTACTGTATGATTTCACTTATATGTGGAATCTAAAAATAAAACAAAACAGTATGAACAAAATAGCAGTAGACTCAGACACTGAGAAGTGACCAGTGGTTACCATGGGGATGGGGTTAGGGTGGGGAGGTGGGAGGCTGAAGGGGACAAAGGGGCACAAAGATTCTCAACCATAATATAAGTTGGTCACGGGGATGGTAGTACAGCAGGGAGAATACAGCCAATGATTCTCCAACATCTTTCTATGTGGATAGATAGTAATTGCACTAATGGGGGTGAGGATTAAATAATGTGGGTAACTGTTGAACCACTGTGTTGTAACTTGAAACTAATATAAGATTGTATATCAGCTATATTTTAATTTAAAAAAAAAAGAATGTGGGCTCTTAACCCTACTTCCCAGCCTGGGAAACTCACTCAAGGCCAGCCAGCCTCCCAGAGGCCCTGCCCTGAGCAAAGCTCCCCTCCGACGCCCTCACCCTGGGAACCTGGCCAGGAACGGCTGCCCCTCCCTGGGCTCAGAGGCCCCCATCTGCCCTGCCTACTCAGGGGTCTCCAGGCTCTAACCACCCCTCCCTTAAATCCTAAAAGCACCCCTCGGGCTCCCACCAACCTCATAACAGATATCCCTCCTCAATCCTACACCTCAACGGCTCCAAAGGGGTCACTGAGTCACGAGTTCTGGGAGGACTCCCAGCCCCCGCTGAGCTCTGACAACCAGACCAGTAGTTACAAGGCCCCAAATGGGACGCTCCACCCATTCTGCCACTTTCCTTGGCCGCTCCCACGGCAGGAGGTTCGTGGTCTGTTACCTGCCCTGCCAGATGGTCCAGGGGCACAGAAGAGAATGGGCACAGGGAGCTGGAGGCCATGGAGGGACAGTTTGGGGATGATGAGAGAATGCAGGAGGGCGCCTCAATTTCCCAGAAAGTTTTCTGGGCTCCTCAAGTGGGCAGGGGAGAGTGGGCCTTCACTCACATGAAAGAGTGGGCTGGCACTGGCTGCACCTGACAGCACCTGGCAGGTCTTCATCCCCTCCTGATGCCAGCTCTGTCCCTAGCCAGGCTCTCAGCCCCCTGCCCACCTTACCCAAGGCCCCTCAAGCACCTTCCAGTTTAGATTCCACCTCAGAGGTCATGGGGCGTTCTAGGGGGCCCTGGTCCACTGCCAACACTCAACACATGCTCACACATGCTCACACATGCTCACACATGCAGTCCTGGGTCCTGGCGGGAGCAGAGCCTACATCTGCCCACCTAGTTCGGGCCTGTAGTATCAGCAGTGAGAGCAGCAGGCCAATAGGCCACAGGGCTGATGGCCACTCAGCAGTAGCTTCCTGGCTGAGGGCTGAGCCCTGACCCTTGTCTCAGGCGTCATCGATAGGTGCTCCTGGATTTCTAGCCTCCCCTCTTCCCCAGAGTCCAACTATCTGCAAAGGAAAGTGGCCAGGAGGGGATTGAGTCGGCATCCACCATAGGCCCTAAAACTCCTGCACGGCAGGTCCTGGCCCAGGGCCTCGGTGGTCCTTGTCCCTGCTCCAGAGAGACCAAGGACTCCAGCTGAAGTCACACAGCAAGTCAGGGCCAAGCTGGCACTAGAACCCCAGTCTCCCATCTCTTGGACCTGGGGCTCAGAGTCACAGGCCCAATGCTCACGTCATGGCCATCTTATCTCCTAGAACACAGGATGGCAGTGCCTCAGGCCTAAATGGGCAGGCCCGAAACCTGCCCTTTTCCATCAGGAATTCCCTCTCAAGTCTTCTTAGCCATGGCTATTGAGTTCCTGCTTGCACACTTCTCATGACAGCAAGCTCACTACCACCCAAAGCAACCTGTCCATCTATAGGTCTAATTGGGATTCCCTCCCTAGACTAGGTTCTGCCCAGGGGCAGTTGGTGCCCATTGCAGGCCAGGGTTTGGGGGGGGAAGCTGTGGCCCCTGAGAAATTTCTAGACAGCAAATGATGTACAGAGATGTCTGTCCAGACCCTGAACCTGCCATTTTCCAGGTTGCAGGTCCCAGTCCCCCTTGCCTTCCACTTCTTGTTAGTGTCCTGGTGGGCTGAGGTGGGGCCCAGGCTGGAGCACCAGCTGGCTAGGTGGCAGAAGGCTAGTTCATTGCTCTCTGAAATGAGACAACTTAGGTAAAGCCTTGGCTCCAGGGGCTCTGGCAATGTGGGTGTGGATAGAATGAGAGTTCCTGTGGCCAGGATTCTCACCTGGCCCTGGTTGACTAGCTCACTGCACACCTGTGGGCAATACGTGGCTGTTGACTTTATATAAAGAGCTCTGCCTGGTGCTCTGGGCGTGACACGGTGGTATGGCTGCAAGGCTGCAGGAGAGCAGAGCAGAGGCTGGAGTGGTGGCAGCACCGAGGACAGAGGCCCAGAGGACGGCTGTGCGGGACGACTGTGCAGAGAGGCCCAGAGGACGGCGGTGCGGGACGACTGTGCAGAGAGGCCCAGAGGACGGCGGTGCGGGACGACAGTGCAGAGAGGCCCAGAGGACGGCGGTGCGGGACGACAGTGCAGAGAGGCCCAGAGGATGGCGGTGCGGGACAACTGTGCAGAGAGGCCCAGAGGACGGCGGTGCGGGACGACAGTGCAGAGAGGCCCAGAGGATGGCGGTGCGGGACGACTGTGCAGAGGCCCAGAGGACGGCGGTGCGGGACAACTGTGCAGAGAGGCCCAGAGGACGGTGGTGCGGGACGACAGTGCAGAGAGGCCCAGAGGACGGTGGTGCGGGACGACAGTGCAGAGAGGCCCAGAGACCGGCTTGCTGCATGCAGACTCGCTCTGAGTGAACGGGACTTTAGTGACTGACCTGCCACCTGGAAATAAAGTTGGGTATAACCCTTTCACCCCAAGAACGTTCTGCTGGCAATTTCTTTGGTCACATTGAATCCATAGTGAACTTGCCCAGGGCTGAAACCCATTGGCAAGACAGTGGGCCTACCACAGTCAGCCCTGGACAGGGCCCTGTGTTACAGGCATGACTGAGCCTCCCCCATCATCTCTTCTTTCACACCAGACTCACTGCTCCTTGTGACACAGCCTCCCATAGCCTGGGCCAAGGGTCTGCAGGACTCCACCCCATGTCTGTGCCTCTCCAGGCTTACAACACTGTGAGGGTGGGTCCCCTGGGTGATCATCACTGAAGAGTTAGAAAAGACCCCTAACAGGAAACATCTCCCTGTCAGTTTGGCTTATCTCTGAGGTGGCCCTGGGCCAGAAGCCAGAGGTTGGAAGCCAGAGGCCCCAAAACCCTGGCCAGCAGCAGGCACCCCACTGTCCCCACAGATGCCGGATTCCAAGCCCGCATTCTTCCATCAGCCTCTCCACCATGCTGTCATTACAGCTGGTCATTCCCAAACCCCACGCTTGGTGAGTTACAGCCCGTCCGTCCCTCCCAGTGTCCTCCCCCAGCCACCATGGCCCATATCACAGCGCACACATCTGTCAGCCTACGGCCACCACCACTGTTTCCAGGGAGACAGACTCCGTTTATGACATTATCAAAAAGTCTAGCCCCTCCTTCCCCCTCCCAACCCTTTTCCCCGCCTCCCTTTACGGGGATGAAGATTTGCACTGTAAATACCACCACATGTCTTCCCTGCAGATCTAGCATGGACTGAATGCACCACTGCTGCCGAGGCTGCTGACACCACACGCACATAGCCATGTTCACATGTTAATGGCTGCGTGAAGACTTCGGTCTGGCTGCCCCGGCCACCCCTCCTTGCCACAGCACGGACCACTGGAGAGTCTGTGACCCACTCCTCACCCAGGCACCCTGTGCTGCCCTGCAAGGCCCAAGGCAGGATCTACAGCAGAGACTGGCTGGCGTTGGGTCGCCGGCCTGGGGCTTTGGCAGGAAGGAAGGAAGGAAGAGAGCCGGCTGTTGCTGAGCTCCCGACTTGAGGGCCCCAACACATGGGCCCTTTCCACCCCAGCAACCAAATCCTTCTTCCAATAACCCTTAACAGCAGGCAGCTGGTATCAGAAGACAGTCAAGCCTCCAAAATCACACAGCTGGTCTGCAGGGGAGCTGGGATTTGAACCCAGAACCGTGGGCTGCCAAGCTCCTTCCACCGTGGTCTTGGCCCCCCCAAGGGCTAAGGGTTAAGAGCTGACATATTCAAATTTTTACATGTAACAGGCCTCAGAATGACCCCATGAGGCTGACTCTACTCAGACGTTCATTTTACAGATGGGACCCTGGGGCATAGCCACGGCCAACAGCTTTCAGGTGGAGGAACCAGGACTCAAAGCCAGGTAGGATGGCCCTGGAGCGTAGCCTTCCGGCCTGGCCAGGGGAGGCATTCCCACCACCCCGGGAAGACTCAGCCCCTTCCTCCAGCCCCCTCGGCAGGGATGGCCCTCACCCGTGAGGTACCACTAGAGGAGAGATGCGCAGGTGCTAGGCTGGCACGCCGCGGGTGTTCACCCCAGCCTTCCCCAGCCCTGGCCTCAATCATAGGGGCATGGGGAGGAACGAACGTCCAAGACTGAGGCACCCATCAAATGCCAGGCAAGTGGCATGCGGGGCAGTTATTACCGTCATTCAGTCATCCCGGTGGAGACTGGATGCCATCACTGTGGGCCGTCTGTCCTCATACCCCGCAGAAGGGCCCACACGCCTTTCTCCATGGACCCGGGACACGGAGGCGCGTCACGCACCGTCTCTCCAGGCTGTTACAACCGAACTCATTGCCTACGGCTGCTGGAACCAATGACTGCAGAGGTGGCGACTTAAAACAACAGAAATGTATTCCCTCACCGTTTTGGAGGCCACAGCTCTGAAACTGGTTTCACTGGGCCCAAATCAAGATATCAGCAGGGCTGGTCCCCCCTGAGGCTCTAGGAGAGAGTCCAAGCCTTGCCTCCTCCAGCTTGGACAACCACTTACGTGCCTTGGCTTGTGGCCACATCACTCTAGTCTCTGCTCTGTGGTCACATTGCCTTCTCTCTGCAGTCAAATCTCCCTCCACCTCCAGCTTATGAGGACACTAGTGACTGTATTAGGGCCCTACCCAGACAATCCGGAATAACCCCCCATCTCTAGAGCCTCAACTTACTCACACTTGCAGACTGTTTCCATTTAAGGTAACTTTCACAGGTGTCAGGGATTAGGGCATGGCCCTCTTTGGGAGCCATTTGTCAGCCTACCACAATGACCAGCCACCTACTCCGTACTGGGCAACCAACAGGTACATCGAACTTCCCATAATCACAAGTGACCGCCTGTCTTGCCAATGGGTTTCAGCCCTGGGCGAGTTCGCTATGGATTCAATGTGACCAAAGAAATTGACAGCAAAATGTTCTTGGGGTGAAAGGGTTATACCCAATTTTATTTCCAGGTGGCAGGTCAGTCATTAAAGTCCTGTTCACTCAGAGCGAGTCTGCATGCAGCAAGCCAGTCTCTGGGCCTCTCTGCACAGTCGTCCCACACAGCTGTCCTCTGGGCCTCTCTGCCTACACAGTCGTCCCGCACAGCTGTCCTCTGGGTCTCTCTGCACAGTCGTCCCGCACAGCCGTCCTCTGGGCCTCTCTGGACAGTCGTCCCGCACAACTGTCCTCTGGGCCTCTCTGCACAGTCATCCCACACAGCCGTCCTCTGGGCCTCTGTCCTCACGCTGTCACCACTCCAGCCTCTGCTCTGCTCTCCTGCAGCCTTGCAGCCATGCCACCGTGTTGTGCCCAGAGCACTGGGGGGAGCTCTTTATATAGAGTCATTGCCCACAGGTGTGCAGTGAGCTAGGCGAGCATCCTGGCCACAGGAACTCTCATTTCATCCGCACCGCCTCCCTTCACCCCACTGCAGGAAGTGGAACCCCATCTGCCCCATCGCCCAGGCCAAAACCCAGGAGATTGCCTCTTAACGCCTCTTCTCTTTCTCTCACCCCACAGCTGATCCACCACCAGCGAGTCTTGTTGGGTTTACCTTCAAAATCTATCCAGAATCTGCCAACTTCTCACCACCCCCACAGTACCACCCTGGTCCAAGCCACCATCCCTCTCTCCTGGATTATGCAGGAGCCTCCTCCCTGGACACCTGCCTTCTAGAGTGTCCTCAACACAGCAGCCAGAGGGACCCTTAAAACCCGAGTCACAGATGACTCCCCTCTTACTCAGAGCAAAACCCAAGTTGCAGTCCTGTTGCTCTCTCCCCTCCTCCCTGTTCACACGCAGGCCAGGGCTCCCGTCCTGCCACACGCCCCTGCCTGGGGCCCTTGTTCCCTCAGCCTTGAACTCTCTCCCCAGGTGTGCACATGGCTCCCGTACCTCCTTCAGACGTTTACTTAAAAGTCACCTCCTCAGTGGGGCACCCCAACCCTGACATTTCCTTTCCCCCTTCCCTGATTTTTTTCTCCTTGACATTATCACTATCTAACACAATCTCTATTTTGCTCATGCATCTTATTTAATGTCTGTCTCCTCCACTACAACGTGAGCTCCATGACAGACTCCCAGGCCTAAACCTTGTGCCTGGGTGAGGAGTAGGCACCCAAAATTCATCCATTCACTGACTCCACCGACAATTATGGAGCCAGGCACTGAGGAGGTCCTGAGACCTATAGTGAACCAGACACGGCCCCTGACAAGGACCGCCCAGGGCGTTAAGCACGGCGGCAGGGAGACCCAGAGAGCCGGGGGAGCTCAGAGTGCGGAGGGACCGACCCAGCCTGGTGGGTGTGGGAGGCTGTGCTTGGAGGCTTTGCAGAGTAAATAGTTCAATGCCTGGATGAGCAAACAGTTCACAACCTGGCAGGAGGAACAGCAGCTACAAAAACAGGGAACGAAATAGGAGACCTGTTCTCGGGACAAGGGAGAGGGCAGAAATGAGGCCGAAGGGAAGGTGTAGGGCCAGCTTCCAAGGGCCGTGGAGGCCAGGCTGGGAGCTTTTCCCTGTGGGTGACACCAGGCCACTGACACTGGGCCCTGTGGAGGCGATCGCAAGCATGCACATCTGGAGGCACCCCCTCCCCAGACCACCAACAGGCAGCCTAGACATGGGGCAGGGAGCAGCTCAAGCCACAGGATCATTATGGAGCCCCCAGTATGCCCAGCACTGTGCTGGGAGGAGATCCTGGGGGAGATTAAAGCCGACAGTTTGCAACAAATGATAGACGGTGCAGCTTCACTGTAGCCGGGGGACGGAGTGCAGAGATGGGATTATGGACTGAATTGTGTCTCCCAAAGTTCTTGTGTTGAAGCCCTTACCCCCAGTGTGACTGTATTTGAAGTAAAGAAATAATCAAGGTTAGATGAGGTCATAAGAATGAAGCCCTAGTCCTAATCAGATTAGCGCCCTTATAACAAGAGACACCAGAAATATCTCCTTCTCTCTCTCTTTCTCGGCTCTGTGAGCCCAAGAGAAGGTGGCCATCTGCGAGCCAGAAAAATCCTCAGCAGAACCCGACCATACTGGCACACTGATCTCAGACTTCCAGCCTCCAGAACTGTGAGAAAATTAATTTCCGTTGTCTAAGACAACCAGTCTGTGCTCTTGTTACAGCAGCCAAGCAGACCAAGTCAAATGGACAAGTCAAGGAGAACTTCCTGGAGGAGACAAGGTTTGGGACCATCCCAGGCCTTGGAAACAGGCCAGATTCTGGCTGACTAGCCCTGGGCCCATGCGGTGGGCCCCAGCCAAGGCTGATCCTTCTTCTGGCCTGCAAAGCCTCAGGGGCAGTTCTTCGGGGTGTAATTCCTCTGCTGAGGAGCACAGAGGCAGTTGTGGGATTGATGGATCTCTTCATCCTCCACAAAGTATAGCCAGACCCCTCAAAACAGGGTTTGGAGGTTGGAATTTTATGCCTCCTGGAGCCCCAGATCCCAGCTTCTCCCTTCTGCCACCATTAAAGGTAACACCCTGGCCCAAACTGGCCAGGACTCAACAGGCAAGGGCCTCCCCCAAGCCCAGGCTCCCACCCATAAGGGGGCTGCCTGCAAGTGCAGACTAGGCTGGGCTTTGAATGACAGAAATGATCAGGACATGCAGACAGGTCTCTCAATAAATATACATCTTTATAAGATATTTAATTAAAGTGGATTAAAATTAATTTGCTTTAAGAAAATTAGAAGTACCCTAGAGGATCTCAGAAGCAAGGTGAGAGTCCCTGAATCCAAAGGCTCCATAGAAGGGCCTGGGGGCGGGGTGAGGGGGACACCCCATTCCCTGCTCACGGCATCCTCAGGAGGAGGTGATGCACGTTACACAGCACTCCGTACACCGCAGGGTGTATTCACAAAGGCTGGCAGATGTGTTCAGCCCCACTTTGCCCGGAGGGAAACTAAAGCCCAGAAAGGGCAGTGACTTGCCTAAGGTCACACAGCATGTCTGTGGCAGAGCTCAGCGGGAATGAGCTGGTCCTTTCCGCCAGCCTGGGGCATTTCATTCATGCTCAGTACACCAAAATCCCCCGTCCTCTGCGCCCCCCATCTGAGCCGCTGGGTTCCTCCCATCAGCAGAGCAGGGACCCCTGCTCTGCGATGATCTGGCTCCTCTGAAGCCTGGTACAAGGAAAGCAGGGGGAAGCAGCTGGGGAGCCAGGGGCACGAGGCAGAAAGGGAAGGGCCTGGAATTAACGATCATTCCAGAATTCTAAACAGTTTTTGGAGGAAAACAAGGAGCAGGTTCAGCTGTAGCAATTTGCTCCAGGGGAAAATTATGTTCCCGTGCTCTATTATACAGAACAGAAGGAACATTTGGTGGGTTGAATACTTGTTAATTTATTTCTCTGTTTGTTAATGGGCGCAACATACACACATGCTCGTGCACGCGCACACGCGCGCGCACACACACACCAGCAGAGATGGTGCGACAGTTTTCCTGCCACCTTCCTTTCAGGTATCACCCAGGTTCCTGCTCCCTCCTCTGGATGCTGGAGGTCTAGAGGAAGGCTGTGTGTGGTGCAGGGACTGAGGTGAGCCCCTTAGTTTCCTCATCTGAAAAAAAGGACTTGGCAATTAATGATTCAATGGGTTAGGGCAAAGCCTTTGACCTTGGAACAATTGTGACGAGAAATGAGAAGTTGCTTCGAGAAGTTGTCTACAGACACACAGGAGGTCCCAACACCGACCAAGGAAATCATGCCCCACTGGATGGCTCCTTGTGCCTCAGACCGAGCAGATCCACATAAGGATGGTCACACTTCTGCCTGGCCGAGATTTCTACCTCAAATAGGTGCCACCATCTATCTTGTCACTCAGGCCAAAGTGACGTCCCCCTTACCTAGACTCTCAGCCTTCCCACCCCATGGCCAATCTCCAGCACCTCCCCCATTCATCTATTTCTCACCATCCTCAGCCCCTGCAACCATGACCCCACGGCTCTCCTCCTACACCCACCTTCCCACCAGGCTCCCTGTTTTCCCTGCCACTCTAATCCATTCTCTCCCTGTGGAAGCCAGAGCGGATTTGAAAGGCACAAATCAGATCCTGTCACTCTGCTGCTTAGGACTCTCTGGAGCTTCCCACAGCACTCTGAACAAAACCTGCTCCTTAGTAGGGCCTCCAAACACTTCTTTCCTACCCACTCTCCTCCCACTCTCCCTCACTGTCCACCCATCAGCCATGCTGCCTTCCTCCTGGTCTTCAACACCCAGCTCCTTCCCACCTCCATGCCTCTCGGCCTTGCTGTTCAGCCTGCCTGGAATGCTGTTTCTTCTCAGACTTGAGGCCTTGGCCTCAGTGTCACCTCTTCAGAAAGGCCTGTCTGGCCCCCTCCCCTTCCAAAACTGCTCATCCCACCCTGACACTCCCTACTACATGGCCCCATTTATTTCCCTCCCAATTACGTCACAGTCTGACGTTATCCAAATTATCTGTAGTTTGGCTTTGCTGTCACTCTCACAAGGATGGAAACCACCTCAGGGCAGAAGCAGCGTGTATAAGGTACATCCTAGGTGATAGATCCCCAGAACCTGTAATAGCACCTGGAACTTAGCATTTCATAAACACTTGATAAGTGAATGAATGGATGGATGGATGGATGGATGAATGAATGAATGAATGAACAGGTCAGCTCTAAGCCAGAGTCAGGTGGTGAGAAGGGGGCCAGGATGCCATCCCCGGCACCTCCTCCTGCCCCAGACTCTGAAGGGCTTCAGCACCTCCAGCTGAGGAAAGCAAGCAGGTGGACCTGAGGTTTATGGAGCAGTAGCTGCGATCTGGGCCCTTTTCTCGACACCACTTCCTGAAGCAGTTACAGAGAATGAAAGACCCAGGTCAGAGTCCTGGCCCAGCCACTCTGCACAATTCACTTGATCTTTCTGAGCCTGTTTCCTCATCTGCATAATGGGGATAATAACAGGCCCCAGCTCCTAGAACTGTGGTGTGGGAGAATGACATCACGCACTCAAAAATGTGAGATGATGAGCATGACAAAAAGAACCCATCTCTCACAGATGAGGAAGGTGGAAAGACTGTGGGAGTTGCCTGGGTCCCACAGTCGGAAAGTGATCAACTGGGACCCAAATTCAGGCTTGTCTGACTCGGAAACCAGTGCTTTTGTCTCTGTGCTGGTCACACCCTGGCTGGGCGTGGGAAGTGGACCACAGGAGGGACAGCGGTGGTGTTCCTGTGGGGGGGGGGGGGACTGGCGCAGGCCCCTGTCCCTTTGGTTCAGCACAAAGACAGTTCGGGAGGCTGGGAGAGCTGGCCCCACCCACCCCCATGCCTGAGGCAAGGGAGCTGAGGAGGAAGCAGTCCTGGACAGGTAAACTGAGGCAGGTTAAGAGCAGGTCTGTGCAGAGACTCCCCAGGGTTTTCTGAAGTGGAGGAATGGGCAGGCCTGAGTCTCAAGAGGTCCAAGAGGAAGATTTGGCCCACACAGCAGAGGAGGAGGATTCACCATTTAGCAAGCAGAGTCCACCTCCCTCCTGGCCAGGGGCACAGAGCAAGCACTAGGGAACAGCAGGACTCCAAAGGCCCTGGGGTGGGGACTCTGAGAACACAGATTCAGGGCTCGCCCACTTTCTTTCAGGCCTATGGGGTTGGAAGATCGCCAGGGAAGGACCACAGGCTTAGCAGTAAGGCTGCCCTAGCAGAGACTTTGCTCAGGGTCCACTGATGAAGGAGCCGGGCTGCTAGGAGCCGAGGTGCCTTCCACTTGCGGCCACTGCACATTAAGAGTTATTCCTTTGGGGAGCAAACAGTTTGTTACAATATCCATCGCACCCTTTTCCCAGCTGGGCGCCCTCCCATACATCCTGGATTAATCCCGGAAGTCACTCCATTCATTTAGGACATGCTCGAGTATGCCTCCTCTTTTATTAGGGACATTCTTCATTGTTTTGAAGCACTCATAGGTTTTAATTTGGGGCTGAGATTTTAAAGCCTCCCTCAGTGGCTAAGAGACAGGAGTAGGCTTGTGGTTGGAAAGACTACCTTTGTTCTCAGACCTGGCAGGGCCTGCAGGAGTCGCCAGACCCTTTGGAGGGAAGGAGCACAGCACCTCCTCTCCAGAAAGCCAGGGAGTGCAGACCCCAGTGCTGTGTGGCCTTGAGGCACACCTTCAACCTCTCTGAGCCTCTCCAAGACAGGCAAAGCCAGGAAGACAGCACATTTGTGTGTCCCTTTATGGAGCCCACCCAGGGAAGTCTGGGAGGACATCACCTCTAAAACCAGAGCCCTGGGGAGTAGTGTGGGATCACTGAAAAGGCGACAGGTTTGGGGTTCACATTTGAACTATTACCTGGTGCAGGCCAGTCACTAGCCTCTCAGTCAAGCCTCCAGCTCCCTAGGCTGAGCTGCTGCCCTCTCCGGGCTGTCCTCCAGACCTGAGTTCAGAGCAAGTCTGACTCAGGGCGGGCACACAGTGGGTGCTCAGTAAGGGTGAGTCCCTCCCAATCTACCGCAGACCCCTCCCACTTCCCAGTCTCTTGTTTTCTTGGCCTAGAGAAGCCTGATCCCCTGGTTCCTTAGTCCTGGCTGGACGCTGCCCGCAGGCTGACGCCCACCCCCAGCCAGAGCCCCCCCACAGGCCCGTTCTGCCAAGGATGGGCCGCTGCCATCAGCCTCCTGCCAAGCTCTGCATGAGGCCGTCATACCTCTCACCTGAGGCCCTGGGCCCGGGAAGTCCTGTCTGCGCAGGGCCCCTGCACTGAACTCCCACCCCTCCCTGAAGGCCCCTGCGGGCTCTGTGCCTGAACCCCGGGGCCTCTCCTGTGCTCTGACCGCACCCTCTCCCTGCCCCTCCCAGGCCCCAGCCTCGCCCCCGCGCTGGCTCTTGGGGCTCACACCCTGCCCTGTGTCTGCTTCTCCTGACTGGGCTTTGCTCACATCATTCCCAGCCAGGCATGCTCTCTCCACACTCTTCCCTGCCCCACCCTCTTCCTCAAATTCTCCTGAACGCTGAGGTCCAGCCTCCTCTAGGGAGCCCTCCTCGGGTTCCTCAGTCTTTATCTACCCCTGTTCCTGGGATTCACAGCATTTCTCCTCAGTCCCTCAAATGTCGTGTTGCTACCCAAAAGCAGGGCCATGCCGCCTACTCATTCTGTGCCCACCAATGACGGGCTTACTAAATGATTCGGGGGGGGGGCACAGAGGGCTCCCACCGATGGCTTACACACCTCTGTGAGACAGGTATCATTACCTCCCAACTGTGCAGATGGGGAGGCTGAGGTGAAGAGAAGGGAACCTGCCCAAGCGGCGGGGCTGGGATGGGAACCAGCCCCACCACGTGGCACTGTTAAGACACAGTCCACAAATACACATCCCATGTACCTGACCAGCTGCCCTCCTGTTCACACACACATCCCACGGTACCCTCATCACCTCAGCTCCACTGTTATCTGGGCCACTCAGGAAGAAACTCAGGCCAGAGAGGCCAGTTCACTGGCTCAAGGCCACACAGACAGTAAGCAGCAGGGCTAAATCTGACGTCTCTCAGCTCACAGCCTGGTCAGAGTATCTAAGCAGGACACCCCCCAGGGGGTCTGCAGGAACCACCATGCCCTCCCTGGTGGCCCCCTGTCTCCCAGGCTGCAGAGCAGCCCCTCCCCTGTCCCCCGCCCATGCCTCACCCTCTTTCAATTACTGACCCAATCCCAGGACTCCGGGGACTGCCTCTATGGTTCGTCGACCTTTTGGAGGGGCCAGGCTCTCACAGTTCTGGGTGTTTACACAGACAGCCTAGCTGTGGTGGCTCCTGCAAAGCAGGTCACGCAGAGAGAGAGGGGACAGCAGGTGTGGGCCGAACACACTCCCACCACCCTCCACCCGCCTGGGCAGAGGAGCCACCCGGGGCACAGTCCTCTCAAATGACCTTGGAACCTCCTGGGGGTAGACCCTGTGGGGACTGGGGTGAGGCCTGGACTTCCCACTGAGGGGAAGGCCTTGGCCAGTGTCCCCTCCAGCTCCCCAGTGCTCAGCGACGAGGAAGGCCTCGGCGACACGGGAAGAGAAGCTCCTTTTAGCAAGAACCCCTCTCTGTGTGATGGGCCACCTCACTTCACTGAGCCTCTGTTTCCTCATCTGTAAGTGGGTTCAGCTAATAGCTGCCCCACATCCCAGGCAGTCAGGTGAACTAGGCCGCCTTACCCCAGCAGGATCTGAGATGTACCTCTCCTGGGACACCCAGGAGATGCTCCCCGCAAGCAGGACGGCTGGGTGGGGGTATCAGGCTGAAAGGCAGGTGGGCACACATACCGAACAGCAACACAGCCACCCCCAGATGTCCCCAGGAGAGCCTGGGGCAGGGTAATAGGCATGGCATGGGCACCAGGCAGCCTGGGGTCTCAGAAGCCAGGGGGACGCTGCCCTGCATCCAAGCTGGCTGCTCCAGAGCACAAGGTCCAGGCCAGGCCCCCGGCCGCAGACTGTCACAGGGGCAGGCCAGCCTCCCCTCAACCCCATCCTGGCTCCCGTAGGAGAACGGGAGGACAAGGGCCCTGGCGGAGGACACTGGTGTGTGCTATCCAGGCTGGCGCCCCAAGGGGCTTAAGGGCAGTGGGGGTGGGGAGAGTTCCCCCCTCTCTGCCCTCCCCATGTCAGCCCCCACTCCCACCCCTGAGCAGAAAGAAGCCACGGCTTCACCCACCCAGTCACACAGCCAGCAGCCTGGTGCCAGTCCGCGGAGGTCCCCCACCCTTTTGTCTGCATCTCTGGCTCCACTCAGTCTCTCTCCAACCCCAGCTCAAGCCCTTTTCTTATTCAGAAGAGTCTCTTGATTGAAAAGGCCTCTAACGCATCTCACAAATAAGAATCCTTTAATTGGGAAGTTGTTAACTTCTCAAAGAGGAATTTTAATTTTGCTTCCCCGCTGGCTCCTCTCTCTGAAACCTGCAGACTAAACACAAAGGCTATCAAAGGCGAGCACCCAGCACCCCTGGCCCTCACTTCCCAGCTGTGGGGCACCCCAGCAGGCAGCAGCAGGGGTGGTGGCTGTGCAAAGGCCTCCCTTTGGGCATGCCTGCTCCAAACCTTCAACACCCACACTCAGAGCAAAGGGGGGCAAATGGCTAATGGGTTGACAGGATGACAGGGCACCCAGACAGGCCAGGGACCACATCTGCTGGATTCCCAGAGCCTACTACTTAATGCAGAGCTCCCTGTAGCCCCCTCTCTCGTCCTCTGTCATACTGTCCTGTAGCTGATGGCTTAGACTGAGGCCCAGAAGTGAAAGCAACGGCCCCAGATCACCAGCCAGAGACGGCAGAGGCTGGGGAGTTCCTCCTCCCATCAGCACCTGGGTGAGCCTGCCGTCCACCCAGAGTGTACAGGGCCTAGTTTGTTGCCAGCACACAACAGGCACCATGTTCCTGGGCCCTGAAAAACATCCCAGCTGAAACAGACCTCCGAGAAACCCTGGTCTCAGCCCTGATGTGGGAAATCTCCTCTCTCTCCCTGACAGCTCAGGGCAGCCTCACCAGTCCCATTGCACACCTCAAGGCATTGAGAGCTCACCATCACCAGGGGCTGCCTGGTCCACCATGGGACCGTTCACTGCTTTGGAAATCCCAGGATAGTCACACACTCATGAGTTGAATTGTGTACCGCCTAATTTATATGTTGAACTTCAGAATATGATCTTATCTGGGAATTGGGTCACTGCAGATGTAACTAGCTCATTAGGGTGAAGTGGTACTGGAGAAGAGTGGCGCTTAATCCAATATGGCGGGGGTCCTCGAAAGAAGGGGAAGTTTGGACTCCTGGAGCCCAGGAAGAACACGTGGGGAGAGACAGGCAGGGGAAGAGGGCCGTCTAGACGCCAGGGAGGAGGGCCTGGAGGAGGCCTCCCCTCGCAGCCTCAGAAGGACCCAGGGGTGTTGACCCCTGAATTCCAACTTCCTACCTCCAGACCTGAGACAGAAGCCCCCCGGTTTACGGCACTTTGTTACAGCAGACCTAGCAGTCTCATGCACCTACAGACCCGGGTTTTAGTGCTGACGCTGTCCTTTGGTAGCTGCTGACATTGGACAAGCCCCCACCCCTCTCTAAACCTTGGTTTGTTTCCATCATCCCTGCACACTGCTTGGCATGTAGTAGGCACTCGATAAAAGTTTGCTGGAAGAATGAACAGGCTAACAGCATCCACATTCCACAGGGCTGTGTTAAGAATAAGATGAGTTAAATGATGGGATGTGCTCTAGAACACACATGGGGACAGCTAGATCAACAGAGACACACGGAGGGCTGGCTGGTGCGGCCACAGCCACAGCCTGAACATAGGGGAGTTGCTCTGGGCAGGCAGAGATAGAGGGAGATGAGTGCTCCATCCACTGGGCCACAGACATCACCTGAGTCCCCACCATATGCCAGGGCCCCCACTGGGGTCTGGGAGTAGGGAAGGAGGGCTCCCAGGTGCCAGATGTGGCCCCTGCCCCTTGTGGAGCCTAGGCCCATCCATGGAGGCTTCAGCGAGTCAGGTCCAGTCAGTACAAGGAAGAGCTTTCTCACATCAGAGCTACCTTCAGAGCCTGGGCTTCCTGGAGGGCGTAAGGTCCCCATCTCGGCAGGTGCGTGAGTAAAGGTCAGAGGTCACACTCTTAGGGACACCTGCATTCCCCCTGCATGAGTCTGGGTTGAGTCAGTGGGTGATAAAAGGTGAGACTGAGCCTGGCGTTTGCAGGGGATGGAGGAGGAGAGTCATCTGTTGGAAAGAAGGACGGCAGGAAGGGTGGGCTTGAGCCAGATCATGAAAGGCCTTAAATAACCAGGAGTTTAGATTTCACCCTTAGACGGCAAGGAGCCACTGAAGGCAGGCCTGCCGTAGTGACCACCAGTAGGGCTCAGAGGGGCCTGGGCTGCCCCAGACTCACTGGATGGGGCTCCCTTGGGGGAGGAAAGGGCAAGAGGACTGGGCCCAGTATCAGCACCTCACTCTCTGACCACAGCAACCCTGCAGAAGATTACAGAGGATGGTGCCCACCAGCAGGCCACTTGGGAGGAGCCGCTGGAAGGGTGGGCTAGCAGCAGTTTCTCCCTGCTGGTTAATCCAGAGAGCCTGCAAAGCTGGGGTGACAGGCCCTTCTACAGGCAGGGGGTCCCCACAGGCTGGAGCACCCTAACCAGTGAGGCCCAGATTCCTCCTCTGCATGACCTGGTCCAGGCTCAGAGGCTTTGAATCAACACCCACCCCAGAGGCCAGAGGCAGATGAATTCCTCTACACGGCTAGTCCCCGCCTCTCCCCTCGGCTGCAGCCTTACACACCCACCGTCTGAGCGGCCTCTCTGTGTGGATATTGGCATCTCAAACGTACTTCCAAACAGGCCTCTTCCTTTTCCCTCCAAATCCATCTTGGCTCACTGCTGCTCAGCTCAGGCAAAGGCCCCACCACCCGCCCTGGCCTCAGGCTCTGATCTCTGCACCTCCCACCCCACAGCTAGCTCTTTGGTTCCCTCCACTCAACCGCTCCTCCACGCCCAGGCCTGCCAGGCCTCTCTCTAGACTGACGGTGGGGCCTCCTAACCACCCTGCCAGGCTCTCTACCTTTGCCTGCCTCCCATATCTTTCCTACAAGGCAGTGCAAGGGAGCCTGTGAGCCATGGATCTCCTACATTCACACTCTCTAACTTGAGGCCCATTTCTCAGCCCCCCGTTCCCACCAGCTTCTCCCAGCAAAAAGCCTGCCCAGTGTCCAGGCCTCCAAGGGCCTGTCCCCACTCCTAAAGTCTGCTCACCAGAGAGGCCCTTCCCTGACCGCTGTGCAAAGAATGTCTCCGCCTGATGCTTGTTCCCTCTTTCTGACTCATTTTTCTCCACAACACTTACTATTTCTCCAGTTTTATATTATGAATTTACTTACCTGGGTTTTTTTTGGTCTGCTCTGTTAGAAGTTATGTTCTATGAAGGCAATTACCTAGTATAACTTATCCACCCTGGGGACGCAGAACAGTTCCTGCCACATAGCATGTGTCCAGTAAGTATGTATGTGTAGAATAAAGCACAAACGAGCCATTGAGCAAATGAATGACTTCAGTAAGCATTCATGCCGTGCCTGGTATACGCCACAAGGAAGCAGAGGGGGCAAATCAGGCTAGGTTTGCCCCAGGAGTCCCCTCGGTTTGGGGAGAAACAGCCCCACCCCCATGAGCAATCCCACCCAGCATGTGAGCGCGCTGGGGTGAACATATGTGCACAAGGAAGGGGAGCCCTGGAGAGGGGCCACCAGCTGGGCCCTCCCCGGTCAGAGAAGCCTCCTGGAAGAAGCACCCCACTCCTAACCCCCCTCCCTGGCTCTCCAGGACATGGGCCTCCCCCCATTGCCCACTGAGGGGATGAAGGGAGGCCTATCTGACTGGCCACACTGGTTCAGGAGTCAGTAAATGTTAAAAGCCGGTGTGTGAATCCCTCCTGCAGGGAGCAGGCCTGGGCAGGGCTTGCTAGAGAGAGGGGCTTGATTTAAATGTCACGGATCCTGCCAGTAAGTGAAAAGTCAAGGGCTGTGCCATCTGGGTCCCCAGCATTGCCTGCTCTTCCCTGCCCAGCCACCCTGCTCCCTCCCCTCGGACCACACGAGTGCTGGAGGAGGAGGCAGGAGATGGCAAGACTGTCTGGACTTCCCCCAGGAGTCCAAAGCTTTGCTGAGTTATGTCTTAACTCAGAGCACCTCCAGGCCTCCTCAGGAGCGGCCCAGGACAGAGACGCCCCAAACACCCCGAAGTCCCCTACCTCCACACCCTAAACCTACCCTTTCTGCCCATCAGAACCCTACATACATCATCTTGTTGGCCCAGGCACCATGTATAATGACACACCATTGGAAATAATCCAAACACATGACAGAGAATTGTTAAACGCGCTGTGGCGCACACAGGCTGGAACACTATGCTGCCGTTAAAAATCACATTACAAAGGAGCATTGAACGTGGGGAAAATTACATTGGTATAGTATTATGTGCAAAAGGCAAGCTAGAAAATAGTAAGTGCAGTTTGGCTCCAATTTTGTCATAAATAACTGTTTTGTAAAAGACTGATGGGCAAAACACCTGAGTGCTCAAATTTCTATAGAAAACGTACATTTTTTTTAATAATCAGAAAATTAGAACATTTGAAAAGAATCCTAGTTTCAGCCCAGGCATCCCCTCCCGCAAGCCAACCCCCCATCTGAGGGAGCGGCCTCCATTCTGGTCAGTTCCCCCCATCTCTCTGCCCGCCGAGCATCCTTCCCGGAGTCCCTTGCTGTCCGCCTGGACAGCGGCCAGGCTGCTGCAGCCCCCCTTCCTGATACCCCTGCCCCCGGCCCTCCCATCGTCCCTGGCTGCTTCGCAGATAACTCTGACCAGATCCCCTCTCTCCATCTCCCAGCAGCAATTACAGGTTAAACCGGAGGGGCTAATTAGCTGCTCAGTGCACGCAGAACTGACTGGTTAGCAGGAATAATTTGATGGAGATAATGGGACTTCAAAGCAAGGCCTAGTGCCTGGATGCAAACCCAGCCATCAGCTCCCTGCCGTGACCCATCGGCTTCCAGGATGGGAGGATACTGTCAGGTCAGCTGTGGCCACACCACACTGTCACCCCATCCTTCAGAATGGGTTCAAGCCTGCTGCCCTGCTGAGCCGCCAGGTCTTCCTCTGAAAAACGGGGATAAAATTCCAGTCCAGCCTGCATTCCTTCTATTTAGCAAAGTCCCTCTGCAGCCTTCTCGTGGGTCACAGACGCCTATCAAGATCGGGGTCGGCCCACATAAAGGGCGGAAGTCACTTGTCCAGGGTCACAACCAAGCCAGGTACCGAGCCAGACAGCAGCCCAGGACTGCCTCCCTCACCACCATCCACCTCTCAGGACTGCCGAGTCTCTCCCAGGCCCGCACATGAGGCACAGGGTGGGAGGGCCAGTCATCACCCGTGCTGGGTGTCCCGCTCCTTGCGATGCAGCCCGAGGGGCCGTCTACTCAGCTCCCTCAGAGGCAGTCAGCTGGCTGCCGGTGCCTGTCGCCCGCACACGGCTGGGGCTGGGCCTCACCCTGCTCTGAAAGTGTTCGGATCTGCACCGACCCGGAGCCCTGTTAACTCCTTGCACTGGGACTGGTGCCAGACCCCCGACAGCCTCTGGGACTCGGTGCCAGTCCATGTTCCCACTGCCTCCTGACTTGGAGTCAAGCACACATCTGGTCAACAATGTGACAGGACCCAAGACAGAGCCCTTCAGCTCACCACTGGAGGAGACCTCCCATGCTACCCGGAACCCATTAGCTGGCACACCCACGAAACCACGTTGCTCAGAACACCCCATAGCAGGGCTAGAAGAAGGTGGCACTGCAAGATCAAACCTCCTGGACTTGACTTCACGTGGGGAGGGGTATACAGGGGCATTTCCAGAAAGACATGGCTGGGAGCTGCAGGGATCCTTGCGAACTAGGGGTGCTATTCCTATAGCCTCTCCTTCCGGGACCCCACATCCCAGCCCCACCCCCGATGGCCCATGCCACCCACCCTCTGCTCAGCAGCCCAGAGTGGCTTCTTACCTCAGGCCAGGCAGGTGTTTGGGGAGTAGAACGGGGCTGGGGGTGTCAGCCTGGGTTTGACTCAGTTGCCCTCTCTGCCTGCGGGCACTGGAAACTCAGGGTCTGTGGGCGCAGGAGCCTATGGGAGAAAGAGGAGATAAGCTACCAGAGTGGGTGCAGCAGGACGCAGTTCCAGGAGCAGTGGGGGGTCAGGCACACAAACAGGTCAGATCCTACCTGGTCAGGCAGTAAACACCACATACATCTCCATACACACGTACGTGTGCACATGTTCTCTCTTGCTGACATACTCAGACGTACACACTTGCACACACTCACGTGTGCTCTCACTCACTGGCACGCTCACACTTGTGCTTGCATGCTCACACATGCTGTCACATGCCCTTCCTTGGCGACATGTTCACACATCACTGGCACACTGGCACTTACACATGTGCTCTCGCTCGACATGTGTACACGCATACACACGCAACAGCTAGGGCAGACGGGGCTCTAGAAATGGTGGGGTTTCTGGCTCCAGGCAAGGTGCTGAATATGCCTCCCCCACTCATGGGCTGTGACCTTGAGAAAGTCAAGACTCTGAGCCTCACTTCCCTCCTCCATAAAATGGGGACACCATCCCTCCTGCCAGGACTGTTGGGAAGATAAAAGAAGAGCAGGGACACACAGCTGGGTGCCCACTATGTGTCCAAACGACACGACACCAGCGCCTGCCTTCCTTCCCAGCCCAGCTCCAGGCTCAGAGGCTGGCCCTTGACAAGGGTGAAGGTAGAGCACCAAGGGTGCCTCTCCTTGGGCCTGAGCCTCAGCACCCCCAGTTCCCAAGGATCCCTGCAGCTCCCCCCCCCCCCTCCCTCCCTTCCCCAGCCTCTCCTGGTTTATTCCTTCCCCAGACATTCTCCAAGATCAGCTTGGGACCCAGGCCCCTCGTGCTCCGTGAGTGGAGCAGGACACCAGGATGCCCCAAGAGGCAGGCTGGCTCCCAGCTTCCCAGCTTGCTCTGTGCGGCCCTGGGCAGAGCTCCCTCATCTGAGCCTGAGTTGCCTCAGCCTCTCAGACAGACACCAGAATCCCCTTCTGAGCTGCTGCCAAGAGTTCCAATCCAGTGTGTCTCTAGGTGTGGGACACACGCCATTAGAGGTGTACAAGGGGATTCCAGGTGGTACACAGACAAACGTTTTTATTTTCATGGGTATGTGTTTATTTTTCTGTGTATTTTTTTTTTTTTAATGACAGGCACATCACAGCTGTGATTTCACAGATGTATGGCTTGGACACACCGGGTAATCCACCTTAAAGAATGAACTGACGCAAAGACAAGGATTAAAAAAACATGAGCCCAGGTGGTGCCCAAAGGTGGCTAAAGCCACTGTGGTGAAAGGGAAACTTGGAGTGTGGGCAAATACTTGGGCCTGGCCCCCGGCAGCCCTCACAAGGGTTAGCAGCTCCCTCCCTCTGTGGAAGGCCAGGCCGTCCCTGCCTGTCTGTCCTGATTCCCGTATGGCCCATAAGGCACCGTCCATCACAGGCCCAGGGGACTCGCAAGGCCTTCCAGGAGGGATTGATGGAAGCGTGGATGGATGAGGCTCAGGGATGGTTGCCAAAATGTGGGCAGAGCTGGCAAAGGCCTCTGAGTAACTCCAAAAATCAACATTCCAAGTCTAAGATAAAATGGTAGATTTTCTAACCAACACAGTAGGCTAGAATTTCTCATCTACACAGCAGGTGAAGACAAGATAAAGGGACTCTTTAGAAGGATGAGTCTCCGTTCATGGGCTGCAAACCTCTCCGAGGAGGCAGGGAAATGGGCACAGAGCAGGTTCCAGGGCCAATCTTGGTTTTCTTGTCTTGACAATGGAGCCACAAACTGTGGACCTGGTAGGAGAGTGCCTGCCCAGCCCCACGGTTTACTGGTCCCAAACTATACCCCCTGGGGCCAGCAGGCCCCAGGGGTGCCTCTCAGTAGCTGCTGATCCTGCAGGACAGGACAGGACATAGTGGTGCCAGCCTGGGTCAAAAGGGTAGCAAGAGTCTGGGTAGTTCTTCAGGCCTGGGTCCTCCAAACCAGGCTTAGCCAGGCAGAGGTGCCCTCAGTAGCCGCCCTAGCTGGTTCCTGATAGCCTGGCACAAGCCAGCCAGGCCCAGGCAAACCCAGGGAGCCCTGTCCCTGGCAAGCCTCCAGACTCCTGGCTGGTGGCCCTGAGCCCAGTTCCACCTGAGCTGGCAGGGCAGCCATTCCCACAGAGCCACACCAAGCCCCCAGCTGCCATGTTCCAAGACAACGAATGGGCCTCCCGCTCCCTTCTCCCCAAACATTCCTGAAGCTCCCACTCTCCTCAGTGGCACCAGAAGGAGTTGCCATGGAAATGGGACCACAGGCAGAGCATGACGATGATTTGGGCAGGGACTTTCAGTGGGAGCCAGGAGCTCTCCTGGACAGGAGGCCTGCCTGCGTGCTGAGTCCCAAGGAGGACATGAAATCTCAGCTGCAGGCCTCACAGCCATGGTGGGCAAAGGGGACCCCAGCAGCGGGGGGAGGCTTCCTGCTTGCCCTCCGGCTCCGTGCCCCTCAGGGGAGCCCAGGGCGCTCCGGGAATCAGATGCCTGTGTGTTCAGCGGAACTAACACGTGCCCCGGGGCACGGGAGACTCCACGGAAATGGTGACTCCAGGGTGCTGCCAACGTGGGCTCAGTGCTGTGGGGGGCTAGCACCCAGCAGGTGCTCAGCGAGCACTGTGACCAAAAAGGACGGCATTGGTATGTGTGCATGTATGTAAGAGAGAGAGGAGAAGTGTAAGCATGTGCCTGCTCTGCTCAACACAGTCACCGGGTCACAGAGCTAGAGAAGCAGGGGCCCGTCATATGGACGAGGAGACTAAGGCACAGTGAGGGTCCCTTCCCTTCCCTTCCTTCCGTTCAGTCATTCTGCTCCTGGTAAGTGCCTGCTTTGTGCTCGGTAACTGAGATACAGAGCGTGAAGCACATCATACTTGCCCACCAGGGCCTCAGGGAGGACACGGGCCTCATGGTCAGAGAGAGGGTGCTGGCACAGAAGTCCAGAGGGCTGCAGGAGCCCGGGGAAGGTGACCTCAGAGATTTCAGTTAGGCGCTTCTGAGCCATGCTTCAAAGAGACTTCCAGGCTTGTCTCCCAACTGCTTGTCTCCCAACTGCTGCCTCAGCCTAAGCCCCCCAACGGCCTCCACATGGGGGCCTGCCTGAGGCCCTCACCTCCAGGAGGCAATGGGTGTGTTCCCCACTGGCACCCTCAGACCCTAGAGATGACAGACCACGAGGGAAATGCTTTGTTCCACAGAACAGGCTCAGAGACTGTCGGTGCCTAGACTGCCCGCCTCCCCCAAGGCTCAGCACCTTCCCGCACTGTCCATTCTTTCCCTGCTCTGGCTTCCTTTCCTGGGCACCCCCGTGAGCCAGGCACTGCCCTGGGCCTGGGGCAGGGGGCAGAAAACAAGGAAGCCCTAGTCATCAGGTGTGACCCTCATGGGATCCAAGGTTCCATCCCTTTGTGAGCAGCAAGCCAATTCTCTCTTGTGTTTTTTGGGGGAGGAAGTGGGGTAGTACTGAGAGAGCAAGAGGGGACACCTTCCAGAGCCCGGCTTGGAAGACCCCCCAGCTGCACGGCATCCCACATGGGCCATGCCTCCCAGCAGCTGGCACAGACTCTCGGGACCTATTTTATACAGGTGGAAACCAAGATGCTGAGGTTGCTCAGTGCTGGAGAAAGACTGTGAGGACAGAAGGGAGGGGGCCAGGTTCCAGGCTGTGGAAATGGAAGGAGTTGTCTGGGAAGGCTTCTTGGTGGAGGAGGGACTTGGATTAGCTCAGAGCCTGGCCTCAGGCTCCCAGCAGGGAATGAGTATCTCTGAGAAAGAGGCCTGCCCTGCCAGCCCACATGACTTGGGGTTAGGCTGGCAGGTGGAGGGTGCAGGGAGCACGTTCTCTGGTGGTGCCAGCCCAGCCCAGCCCAGACCACTGAGGGCAGCCACAGCTGCCTTCTCATGTCCCTTATTACTACTGCCCAATGGCAAACCAACTGGGAATGGGAAAACAAAGAGATAGAGGCCCAAACACAGGCATAGCGACTGCAACCCCAGAGCCAGCCAGACAGAAGGAAAGGCAGAGAGATGAAAATAGATAGGCAGACAGGCCCATCTCTCCCTCCCCTAGAGCTAGTGCTTCAGCTGCCAAGAGGAACCTACAAACTGGGGTTTTGAAAAGATTTTTTCAGCAATTAAATTCTAATTTGAAATGAAATCTTATGCCACAGGGGAAGCCTTTCTATGCCAGACATTAAATCCAAGAGCCATAAAGTGAAAGTTTGATAAATCTAACTACACATCACATAAAACATCTGTACAGCAAAAGACACTCTAAAGTTAAAAGGCAAGTGAGACACTGGAGGAAAACATCACTAATATACAAAGAGCCCCTACAAATCAATAAGAAAAAAAAAAGGAAGAGAAAAATTGTCAGCCAATTAAAAATCTGCAGAGGAAGAATTAAATTGGCCAATAAACATATGAAAAGATGTTCTATCTCACTAGCAATCAGGGAAGCCAAATAAAAATGAGAGGATACCATTTTTTGCCCATCAGGTTGGGAAAATTTTAAATGATTGATAACAACCAGTGCTGGCAAGGATGTGGGAGTGCTCATTGACCTCTGGAGGGAGGAAGAATTGGCTCAGACTTTGGAAGGGCAATTTGGCAATACTGACTAACATTTTAAACCCACACACACCCTAACAATCTAGTAACCCCACTTCTAGGAGCTTCTCTTATGGAAATGATAACACAGGCACTCATATGTAAATATTCAAGGATGCTCAGAGCAGAATTGCTATAAGTATAAAAAAGAAATTGGAAATGGCCTAAATGTTTATCAATAAAAGAATGTTCAAATAAAATACAGCACATCCATACTATGGAATACTCTGCAGCCATTCAACAGAAGGAGGCACACATCTGTGACAAAAAAAAAAATCAAGTTATACAATCCTGTTTCAGAACAAGCCCATTTTTATAAATAACAGTTTTTTGGTATATGCCCCCAGAAAGCTGGAGGACAATATCCAGACATTAAAGTGATCACCTCCTAAGAAAGGGACAAGGAGCTTTAATGGTCTCCATTAACCATAAACACATTGTTGGATTTTCTTTTGTAATCAGAAAAACAAAATCAATAAAGAGCCAATGGGCTTTTCCTTGAGCTCCTGACTGGACCCTAACATAAAATGCAGATACAAGCTGCCCTGCTGTGGTCAAAGGGGAGGAGTCTATCCAGCCCTATCCCGCCCCCGTAGCCTCCAGGCCCCTTCTGGGACATCAAGGCTCTAGGACCAGTTAGAGAACCTCAGCTAGAGAATGTCGAGCCAACAGTCCACAACCCAAACCAAGGTGATGGGCAGAAGGTTGCCCAAGGGACATAGGCAATCCGGACCAGCTGGGACTAAAGCCAGGGCCTCTGGCTCCTCAGCAGGGGTCCAGCCCTCCAGGGCTGAGATGGGAGGTTTCCCTAGGAGTCCAGGCAACCCTGAGACATCACAGTCTTGGGGAACCCTAGTCTGAAGCTCAGGAGACCCAAGGAGGTGAGGGCATTGTGGGAGAGGCCCTTGCAGAAAACTCCAGGGGAGGGGGTTTTGAGGCTCAGCTCTGGGCTCCTACTGGATTCCTGTACTGGCGGGGAAAAGGAAGAGGAAAAAGAAAAGTAAAAGGGGAGTTGGGGGCATGTTTCTCCTTGTGCAAAAAGAGGGTGGGCAGGCCCATGGGCACGATTGAAGGGCTCAGTGTGCAGGTGTGGAGTCCTCACAAAGAGGGAGACTCATGTGGATCCATGAAGGACAGGTGTGACTTCCCAAGGGCAGGATGTGGGTCTTGCACCTCTGTGCACCAAATCTGGCACAGGGGAGGTATCAAGGCCTAAAGTGTGGACAAAGAATGAACACGTTATCACAGCACTCAGCCCCCAGCTCGGCACCCCGTGGGACTTCAGTAAGACAAGTAAGGTAGAGCAGAAAGAGGTGGGGAGACTGAGACACCTAGCTTCATGTCTTAGGCCAGCACGATAGGTAACATTAACCGTGTCACCTGGGAAATGATTAAAGCAAGAGGTCCTAACTGGAATCCCGAGGGAGGGGGTGCTTAGGAGGCCTGTGAGCACCAAAACTGCACAGAACTAGATGCAAATTTATGCACACAGCTGGTGAGGAGCTGTACCTGTTTCAGATAGAGGGCCATGGTTTTCATCAAATTCCCCCAGAGGCCCACAGACCAGAAGATTCAGGACTACTGAGCAGGAACAGAGCAAGGCTGGCCTTCCAAGAGAGAAAACTCAGGGGCTCCATGTTCACCAGCTCATCAGGGGGACTCTCGGGGGGCAGGGGCTAGTACAGTGCCTGCAGCCCAGGCCCCAGCCAGGATCCCTGCATGAATCACCAGGAGGAGATGCTGGCTCTGGGCAGGGAGGAGCTGTCCAAGGGGGGCAGGCCTGCCCTTCTGGGGTGAGTGCCTCATCACGCAGGGGCAAGAGCACAGGCTGGGCAGCACAGAGGTCAGAGTGGGTGAGTCTCATTCTCAGACTCTCCGGGCCTCAGTTTCCCCATTGTATACCCTAGGGCCACACAAGGTGGTCCCTGTGAGTTCATTCTGAATGTGTAAAAGGAGGGGCCAAGGTCATCCAGGGGTAAGGCTCCAGTCTATAGGGCTGAGTGTACACAGCCGTGCATTGGGGCAGTCCTCCCACCTGGCAGTGGTCTGGGTCCCTCTTCCCTCCTAGAATGTGGAACAGGCTGCCTGGCTGTCCCATACTGCTAGCCAGGCCTGCAGGGCCCAAGCCCTTCTTGCGTGCCACAGTCACCACCTCCCACACAACAGTGACTCCAGAGGACAGGAGCAAGAGATTTCTTTATGAGCCTGGGACTTCATTATGGGGCCAAGGGACCCAGGGACTGGACAGAAGCACTGAGCAGGAAGGCAGCCAGGCCAAGGCCACATGAGCTCAGTGAGCCCCCCAGAACTGTCTCTGACCTCAGCCTGGCCTGGGGAAACCAAGGTACAGAGAGCCCTGTGCCTCAGTCACGCAGGGAGCTGGCATATTTGAGCCAGGATCCTGGATTTCCAGCCCCTAGCTGGGCTTATTCTGGGTACAAATGCACCTCACCCCCTCAGGTGATCATGTCCTAATCCTGCCAGAAAGAGGCGGCCAGCACTGGGGCTCCATCAAACTAATTCAAATGCAAGCTTACAGTGTCCCCTGGATCTAGTTACTCTGAGCCTCCTCTCTAAAACAGGAGTACAAAATCAGCCCTCCTACGCCTACTGGGAGGATTATAAACGCATGGATGTACAGTTCCATCCCACATCTCTGAGCCTCAGTTTTCCCATCTCTAAGTGAAACACATGCCACGAGTGATTCCCCAGGTCTCCAGAGCCACTGATGCTTTATGGGATGCCTGCCCTGTGCCCAGCCCATGCCCATGTCCATGGAGAGTTAGGCTGCAGCAGCAGAGACCAGGGTCTGCCCTCGGGACTTCCTGGCTGGTTGGCAAATGAAAACAGTGGCTGTGGAGCACAGGCCACTCAGCAGAGCTGGGTGTGGGAGCAACCACGGCAGGGCTCCCAAATTTGTGACCTCTGTGCCGCCACGATGCCACAGTCTCCACCTCTCCCTGTTGCATCCCACCCAGCCTGCTTTACTCTTTACCTGCCTGTCCCCTTTAGGCACTAGGTATGTACTCTTGCTCCAGGGGCCACAAGCTTGAAAATGGAAAACCTAGTGTGAGCTGGGCAGTCATCAAGGAAGGCTTCCTGGAGGAGAGAGAACAAAGAGGGTCAAATTCATACAGGGGGTCTTGAAACTCAGATGAGGAATCCAGACCCTGAGGAGCCACTGGCAGTTTCATATATGTTCCCTTCCTCTGGGCAGGGATGCCTGACGCCACCCTGAGCTGGCCTCAGAGCTGTGTCCCCAACAGAAGGCTTGCAGGGGTGGGGGAGCCTGAGATGGAGGCTGCCTCCGCCCCTCCTCTGCAGCCGTGGACTGAGAGACTCCATCCCAGAGAAATCAGTCCTAGTCAGTGATGCCTGGCAGCCACTGAGGCCTCATTGCAAACAGCTTTGCCGCTGGTGAGCGCCGTCTGGCTGGGGAGGGCTCCCCAGCAGATTAAGAGCGATGCCGGCCCTGCACTCATTCAAATTCTGGTCTGGCTGCGGGCTTCAATATGGCTGAGAGATGCAGGGGCAGAGGCGGCCCTCTGAGGATGCCCAGAGATGATTCCTCTCTGATTCCAATTTATTTTCTATCATTAATGTTTTTGAAAAGCCCCACACGCTCTGCTAACAGTGAAGGAGCACAGGCTCGAGAGTGGAGGTAAGGAGAGGGCTGGGGGCACAAAGGGGGGCAGCAGAGGTGGTGCGGGCCAGCCAGGGGACCTGAGACCTACCCAACCCCATCTCACCTGCCTGCTGAACCCTTGGGCAAACACGACCTGCTCCTGTCCGTGAGGACTGCCCCCCTACTCTGCCTGTTCTGCCCACCGCGGGGAAGGTTTACCAGATCTATTGAGGGGTCAGAGGTGAGTGGGCTTTATACACTCTAAAGGGCTGTATACCTTGAGGAATGGAGAGAGAAGATGACTGTTCTACAGCAGCAGAGGCCTATGAACTGAACGCCTGCCCTCCTTATACATAGCTATACCCTCCCCGAAGTCCAGGGAAGGCCTGGACTGCCTCTCACCACAGCACAAGCAGAGGAGATAAGCGCCAGGATTTGGGTGCCCTGGTCTTGTCTGTCCCAAACTCACTCTGCCATCCTCCTTTCCCCTACAGGCTCAGGGGGGCCAGCCTCCCAGCCAGCATCCCCCCTCTCCCACCTCCTACCGTGAAGGTAGAGAGAGAGCCACACGTGCCCTCCTCTCAGAACCCTTCCAGGGCTCCCTGCCACCCTTGGCAACAAATCTAAACTTCCCACCTCCATGCGAAGCTCACCCAGGCAGCCCAGGCACACCTGGGCAGCCTCACCTCCTCCCTGGCCTGACCCCACCCTCAGCTCTAGTACTTACCACGCCTCCTCTTGGCACATGCTAGTTCCTGGCTGGAATTCCCTCCTCCTTGGCCCCAGTTCACCTGTCAAACTCCTACCCTCTCTTCAGGATGCAGCCCAAATTCTCCCCTGTGCTTCCTTCCCTGACTCCCCTGGCCCATCCTGCTCTGCGCCCCTAAGTACCCACTACCCACTTGTGTCATGACCCAATAATACACAAATTATGTTTGTGTGGCAGCTCCCCTCCAATCAGTGAGCTCTCATGGCCAAAGGCTGCGTCTGATTCATCACCCCGCATTCCCAGTGCTTGCCAAAGTACCCAGCTCACAGCAGAGCTGTTGACCCAGTCGGCTGATCTCAGCTGAGCACCTACTGTGTGTCGGGCTCTATGCTAGGTGCTGGGGATGCAGCAGCAAAGACAGAGCCAGTCCTGGCCCCCAAGTTCCTTCCAGGGGTGTATCCAAGGAATGTCTGCTGAATGAATGAAAGGACGTATGATCACCTCATAAATGGGAAAACTGGGGCTTAAGAGAGGTAAAATGCCCTGTCCGAGAGTGCGTCTGCCTCCCTGCCCACATCTCTTTCTATTCCATTTCTCTCCTAGAACCTTAGAAGGAATAAGGAGGAACTTGAAACGAAAGGTTGGAGAAAAAAAAAGAAGAAAATGTGGTGGATTTTCCCTTTCTCCATAATGTAAAGAAAATTGCTTTTGCCAACTCTTACAGCTTAGAAGCAATTAGACTTTTTGGAGGGGACTCTGGGCACGGGCAGAAGCAAGAGGAAGCACCCAGCACAGAATTTTTCCAGCATTGGTTTGTATCAAGCAAAAGGGGGGGAAGGTGTTAAAAGCAGCAATTTCTAACAGCAGAGATGCTGGAGATAAAATATTTATTACAGCCTCCAAGGGAGGAGCCTAGGAGAGGTCAGAGAGCCCCGCTCCCCACTCCCACTCCACGTTCCTGGAGGCAGAAGAATGGGCGACGAAGAAAGAGGGGCACCCCCTTCAGCCCGTCCTGACGGGGCCTGGGGGCCAGGAGAGGAGAAGACCCCAGACACCCTCTGCTCTCTCACTCCTCCCGCCCCGTCCATGGCCCCCAGCCGCCCGCCAGCCAGCCCTCCAAATCGCAGACCTGGCCCTGCTCAAAACCTGGAGACCATCTACCACTGCAGCCCGGCATTTTGCGGTCTACACAGCCTGGGCCCCCTCCAGCGCATCTGCAGATGCTCCCCGCAGGGCGGCGTCCTGTTTTCTGAGGAGCCTCACCCCAGGCCTTCGCCTGACAAGGAGCCATAGAAAGGGCACCACTCCTCCGACAGGGAGGTAAGGTAGGCTTGAGGACACAGACTCAGGGCAGGGGATGGGGCCAAGGACACAGAGCTGTGGACTGGACACTGGACTTACAACCAGGCCTCTGCCCTGAGCCACCCCTTTCTCACCTGGACACTTCACCTGACTCTCGGCCTCCTCTCTCCAAATACAGAGCAGCCACAGGAGGCCCCTTCTTGAAACCTAACTTCCTTCTTCCTGCAGGCACCACAGACTCCCCTCTGTCTGGCACACACAAGACATAGTCTCCTTTAGAAACAGACATTCCAATACCAGCTCCTCCACTCACTAGCTGGGGGGTCTTTGCAAGTCACTCAACCTCTTTGAGCCTCAGCTTGCTCATCTGTTAAATGGGAACAGCAGTAGTACATATCTCATGGGGTTACTTTTAGGATTAAATGGGGTAATATAAGTAAAGCAGCTGGCACTGTGACTAATACTTAGTAGGTGTCCAATAAACTCCCATTTACCCTACTGCATGCTCAGTCGTCAAGTATGACTCTCCAGGCCACAGGGTGGCTCACGTACGTGCACAAAGGCACACAGAAGGCACACATTAGCTGGGAGCAGAAGGTGTGGGAGCCTCTTGAAGGGCTTTGCAGAGACACGGAGGCCAATCCCTCAGCATGGCACCAGGGAGCCTCTCACTTTGCCTGGCTTAGGAAGGATTCCTCCAGGAACGGAAGTACACCCCAGCCAGAGCCCTTAGAACCTATCAGGCCAGGTTCAGGAGGTGACTGGAGGCTCCGATTCCCCTCCAGCCCGTGGCTGCAGCTCAGCCCTCAAACACCCTCCCCACCCCATTGAAGAAAGGCGTGCGCCAGGTTCCCGGGAACAGCAGTTAGTGGTAGAGCCGAGAGCAGAAACCAGATCGCGAAGCCAGTGTGGTCCAGTGAAGCCAGGGAATTCTGGTTTCTAATACCAGTCCCACCACTGAGCAGTTGGGCCTTAGTCTCTCCATCTGTAAAGCAGAGTCCCTGGTGTCCCCCTTGCAGGACAGCTGTGTGCACGAATGAGGGTGACGCTCCTCCAGCGCCCTGCCGTGGTTCCAGCATGCAGGGAGGGGACATACGGTGCCCCTGCCTGCCCACTGGACTCAACAGTGCTCTCCCTGCCCCTGAGCACCGGGAGAGCAGAGAAAAGGCCTGGGGGTGGGGACAACAGGACGTGCCCTCCTTCCTGTGCCCAGCCGACTTCCACCCAGCAGGGGGCTGAAGGACCAGCCAACAGACAGGCTAACAGCCCACCCCGGGTCCTCTCTGCCTCCCTCTCAGAGCCCAAGAGGCCCATCCTGCCTCATTTTACAGGGAGGGGTGGCGACATGCCCCAGGTTACACAGTCCCCATCAAGCCACTCTTCGTCGGGTCGTTTTCCTCCCCTTCCCCAGTCGCACAGAATACACAGGTTTGATGGGGGCTCTGGCAGTTCCAGGGCCACAGACTGGAGATCAAAAGGTGCTTTGATTTCTCTGTCTCTTGCTTTCCCTCTGGTGGCCTTTCTCCTCAGGTCTTCTCCCACCACTGCCCTGACTCCTGTCCTGGAAAAATAAACCCAACAGTAAGCCTGGCACTAATCAGGGCTTTCATCATTATGGGCAGAGATGGGTGCACAGGACACCCCATTGACGCCTCCACCCAGATCTGCACACCTGTTCTACATACACACACACAGGGAGGCCAGGCCCACCCCCAGGAATGACTGACAGCCCTTTCCCAGCTTGGGCCCACCTCCGACCCCTAGCACCTGCGGGAGCACTGATCTGTCCGAACCACAAGCCCATGTGGCCCAGAAGCAGGAGATCCTGGGCCTGGGAAGCCAGATGCCTGACTTACTGCCAGGCTCTGCAATGCTTTTCACTGTGAAACCTGAGACAGGGTGGGCCACTCCATGGGCCTCAGCTTCCCTATCTGGAACCTATAAGAATGAGATCATCTCTGAGGCTGCTCTCTACTTCCAGACTTCTCCAATCCCATACCTGTGACCTCTGTGACCCTCACCAAGTCAAGAGGCCTCCCAAGTCACCAAGGACATAACGAGGTGCCCCAAGCATTTATGGGTGCTGACAGGCAGGATCACCCTGACCCCAAGAAGATAAGGAAGCCCAGGGAAACTTGTGCCTTCCCTAGGCTGGCAGAGGGCCCCTGTCCTGTGGGTCTCCCCAAAGCAGGAGAAAAAAGGACAGCTCCTCAGTAGGGCTAGAGGCAGCCAGAGCCCTCCCCACTTTCTGCAAGCGCCCCAGAAGCTCCTCCCCTCCATGCCTACCTTTCAATCTGTTCTGAGGCTACAGAGTCTTCTGCCCAGCCCAGAGCTCTGGCTCAGCTCCAAGCCTCCAACACACAATGCTCTGGTTTCCTCAGAGTCACTGGTGTCCTGATGGGGACCCTAAGCCCTCCTTGCAGGCCAGTCCCCCCCCCCACCGCCTTCCCTGTTGCCCCCCAAGGTGGCGGATGGGGGGCTTCCCAGCTTCTTGTGCCAGCAGAGGCTGCCCTAGGCCTGCACGACCAAGGCCTGGAAACACGCTCTTAAATTAAATGATAAACAAGAAGTTTTAGATTTTCCTGACACTGCAGTTCCCGATTAATCTCCCAAGCAAGCAAAGGGAAAAGAGCCCATTAATATAAAAGGTAGTCACTTCGTGATTCTGGAGGGAGCCTCCAGCCGAGCTGCAGGAACTCCCCCAGTGGGAATCCTGCTCCTGCCACCTGCCTGGCTCCAGACCGCTGATCGGCTCCCCCTCCGACTCCTGCCTCTGCCAGCCCTGGGCTGATGTGCCAGCCGGTTCCTGGGTCCCACCCCCTCCCCTCCCTCTGCTCTGGACTTTGGACAGGCTGGTCACCTCTGCAGCCTTGCCTCCTCCGTCAGCATCCCCATCTCGCAAAGATAAAATGAAAAGAAATATGTAATCACTTGAGGTTAGATAGAAATTTTCTCTTATTTTTATTTTTGCAAGATGGATATTGAAATATTTAGGGGTGAAATGTCCTGACATCTGTAATTTACTTGAAAATACTTCAGAAAAAGAAAGATAAAGCAAAACGTGACAAAATGTCAACAATTGTTAAACCTAGGTGAGGGGTATGTGGGACTTCCCTATACTATTCTCTCTACTTTTCTGTATGTTTGAAGACGTTCCTTACAAAAAGTTTTTTTTAAAGCATTGGTCACATGAACCAGGAGCCCTACATACAGTGCCCCACCCTCCTGACAGGCCTGAAAGGCAGCTAGGTCTCTTAAGTAGGTTAAACATCCCCCCTGCCATCTCCTTTATGTGGTTTCCCTGGAAATTGCTTTTTCACAAGTTTGACTGAGTCCTAGCTCCACATTTAGAAGCTTTAGCATATTCAGAAGCCAGACACAGAGCCAACTCCTGTTTTCTGATGGACCACCTCCTGCCTGCCCACCATCTCGCTGACCTTTCTGCAGAGCAGCCCTGGGCTAGGGGCCGTGATGCCGGCCCTGTCCTCAAGTGGCCACCATCCCCTCTGAGCCTCAGAATGTCCCCACCCATTAGGCAAAAATGATGACAAGTCAGTGACTGCCTGACCATCTCCTTCAAAGGCACAGTGTTATCCCACAAAGAGACCAAAACCCCCATTTAACAGATGAGAAAGCTGGGCCACAGACTCAGGAGAGACTTGAAACAGGCATGAAAGGTAGGGACAGAGAGAGGTGGGAATGAGCTCCAATTCCCTCTCCCTATCCCTCTATCCCAATCTGAGCAGCAGCACATATCGGAGAGAGGGCAGCCTGCACCTCCTTTTCTCTGGGTCCTATTTATTGAGCTTCCTGGTCAGGAATAAATGGCCACGATTACAATCTCCCAGCCAGGCCCAGCTGACCCACGCCAATGCTGGTCAGGCCTGTTTCTATCAATCAATAACGGAAGAGTTATCAGTACCCTAAATAATCAATCACTAATTGCTAAATGCCACGCAATTCATCAGGGAGAGTTATGTGTGCCAGTAACTGGGCACCCCCGCCCCAGCCTGGTGGAGCCTCTAGGGGTAGGGAAGGCCACGTCTGCGGTGAGCACCTCAGCAGAAAAGCCTCCCGTAACTCGGGAGATTCAAACAGATGTCCTGAGCCCAGCCCACATCCCCAGGCCCAAGGGGTAGGAGGAAGTGGCAGTGGCCACAGAGGCCCTGAGGGACACAACACATGGTCCTGATCAGCCCATCTGGCCCCAGGTCCCTGCAAAGGCCAGCTAATCAAGATGGATAGGCCCAGTGCCTGGCCCCAGGGCATTCCCAGGTCATGAAGACAGATGAACCACCGCAGGTCACAGGTCTTGCATACAGTAGGCCTCACACACAGTGGATGCACAGCAAATGTTCGCTAAATGTAAAGCAGATACACTACTCTCAGAATTCTGAAGACTGAGTGACTACTTTCAGCGGGGGTGACCAGCAGGGACCTTTAAATATATTTGGTCTGAAGGTGGAAATGGGTGGGATCTCCGTGTGCAGACATGAAGGAAGAAATCAGGTGGAAGGGACAGCAGAGCCAAACCTCAGGGGACAGGAAAGCCGCAGCATGTGTGAAGGGGAGTGAGTGGTGTCTGACTACAGCCTGGGTGCGCACAGAACGGAGGGAGATGGCTGGGGGAGAAGGTCAGACTGTGCATGGTACTGAGGGGTCTGGACGCTGGCCTGGAACAAACAGGGTGCCCTCAATGGGGGCTAAACAGGAGCACGACAGCTAGCTCATGTCTGGAAGGACCATTAAAAGCCCTGGAGCCCAGGCTTGCATGCCACAAGACGGCAAGGCTTGTCTTATTCATGTCTGTCCCCAGAGCAGCCAGCACAGCCAGGCCCAGAGGAAGTGCCCGACAAGTGAATCACTGAATGACTGTCGGATCATCAGATGCAGGACCAGGAACTCCTGGACTCACAGCTATGGAATAGCAGGTTTGTATAAAAATACATATTAACAGTAGAGTCTCAAAAACAGCCTTGGGAGGCAGCCAGGGAGACAATTATCTCCAAATCACAAACAGGGAAGCTGAGGCTCAAAGACCGACAGAGAGTGAGCTGGGCAAGATCTCACAGCTAGTCAGAGGCAGAGCCCAGTCCTCTGCCCACCCTGCCCAGAAGGCTGAACCTGCTCGCTCTGGCATGGCCCAGGGCTGCCCAGCAGGGAAAGGCCCATCCCTCCCTACTCCCTGCCCACCCCCCCCACCACCCTGGGCTGGGCAGAGAGATGCAGCAAATGCTGCCTCGCTGAGCATCCCCCATACCAACCCCAGCCAGGATTGGCTGCTTGTCACCATGACAGCCTGTCCCTGCACCTACAATAGAGACAGGGCTCTGTGGGAAATCTCTGGAATTCCCAAGCATGGTTTAACAGGACTTCTTGAAGACAGACTTGCATTCCCCAGCATCCACCCCATAGTTTGGGAAGCATATCGATGGAGCAAGAGTCCAGGACCAGAAGTCCAGAGGCAGGGTCAAGTTCTAGAGAATCACTCTAGAAAATCACTCACCAGTTTCCTCATCCTCTCCTATGAAATAGGATGGTGCTGTCTGCCTACTTTCTAGAACTACCATAAGGACTAAATAAGCGAAGGCATATAAAAACTTACAGAAAATTATAATACAAATTTTGTCCTGGAAAACAATAAGGGTCCTCTTTAATTCAATCTGGACATTGAAACTCCAACAGGACTCACTTTCCTCTCCCAGCAGAGAGCAAAAAATGAGCTGACATTCACTGAGATCCTTCAATATATATCAAGCTAGTGCATGGTTTATATGAATTATTTCAAAATATGCTAACGTCACCCCTACAAGGAAGGTGTATCATTCTCCCATGATACAGATGAGGAAACTGAGGCTCAGAAAATAAGGTGCCTTGCCCAAGCTCACCCAGAAGCAGCTGGGCCAGGATTCAAACCCAGCTCCAGATGGCACCCAAGCACAGACCCTTTGGGTCACAGCAGGCTGATTCAAGGGACCCATTTCTATAACCCCAAATCTCTGAGCTAAAGAATCAGTGCTCAGTGTGAGGCTGCATGTTACTCACACCTACTCCACGGAGTCCTGAAATCCCGACATCAGATGCAGTGTGCTACCCCATAGCCTGTGGACCAGCAGGGTCATCAGAGTTGGGTGGGGCATAAGGGGCGGCTGGCCCAGCTGGTCTTGAGCTAACTGGATCAGTCCTGGGCATGGAGCCACCTGTCCTGCTGCCCTGGCAGATGGGTGCTGGAACTGGGCCATCTGCCAAGGCCCAACCTCCATGTCCAAACCAACCTGGACACTGAGGTTCCATTCTGGCCTCCTCTCACCTGACCTGGATGGCTGGCAGTGCCCACATAGATCTAGAAGGCCAGGGTGGCAGCCACTATCAATTTTTCAGTGGCTGGCACCTCCCTGATGTGGCCACATGGTCCCACATGCTCCCTGACAGCTGGACTGTCAAAGCAACTGCCTGAGGGCATCGTCTACAGAGGCCCCGAGGCCCCGGCCACCCACCTACCCCTGCCTAGCAGACCACAGGCACAGCCAGGAAAACCCCAGGCTGGAAGGCGCTGTCCCCAACTTGCTTTACGACCTGTACAAGTCACCACCCTCTCTGGGTCTCAGATTCCTCCTGAGCCAAAAAGCAATGCTGACCCACCCCTCTATCCCTTCCTTTATATCACACTCCTGAGGTCATGAACTTCCACCCAAACTCACTCCAGGTCACTCCAGAAAGACAAACACCTATTTTATGAATAGCAGCTGAGGCCCAAGGGACCTCAGGGACTTGCTCAAGTACACACAGTGGGAGGGCCAGTACTAAAGGTTGCATCTTATGATTCCAGGACACCTATCACCTCTGTTTGCCAAGTGGTGGGAATGGTGATACCTGAGGTCCTGCCCAACTCTCATGGCATACATCACCTATCACTCCAGGCTCTCCACCCAGGCTGAATCTCTCCAGCCTCCCATCAGGTAGAGAATCATGCACAGCCCCTGGGCCATCCTAGTAAACACAGGCAAGGCACCTGACCCTTCTGTTGCCCTCCCCACCAATGTAGATTCCCAAAGCAGCCTCACGACCACCTCCCTGCCTCTGGCTCTGCAGACCAACCCCTCCCAACAACCACCAGAGGGGATGTTTTAAATTGCAAATCTGATCACATCCCTCCAGAACTTAAACCCTGCAACCACTGAATATGGAATCAGCCCACCCTTCTCAGTCCGGTAGTCAAGATCCTCCTGTCTTGTGCCAACCAGCTCGGCACCCGCTGTGGCCCTGCATGGACTACTCCATTGCAAACACTTTCCACCCATGCCTGGTGCTTCCCACCTCCGTGCCTTTGCTAAGGTTGTGCCATCCGCCTGAAAAGCCCTCACTTGTTCACATCCTCCATTCATTCATTTATTCAACATATTTTTGGAGCATCTACCAAATATCAAAAACATCTAAGCAGGTCGAAATGCACCAACCTTCCAGTCCACCTGACATAACCCCTTGCCAACCCCACTCCCTGTACCTCTGTAGCTGCCCAGCCCACTCTGCCTCATACCCAGAGGTGTGGGTCCATGTCTGTGTCCCTTTCAAAGCTCACCCAGCAAGAGACCCAGGTTTGTCATCGGTGTCCCAGTATTCATCCCAGACCTCAAACACGAAATGCCCCCAAACGTGGATTACAGGCAGTGAGAAGCAAAGCCGAAGCATGGTCTTTGGAGCAGATATCTGGGCCCTGGAAGCCCATGAAGAGATTCAGATTGGCCTAGGTAGCCCCCAGATCCCCTTGAAGGAGGCCTGAATGGTCGGGGATACCTTTTGCCTCTCAAGTCACCCCAAAGTGCAACCCACCCAATAACTTATCACTGAATTTGTTAGAACATAGTATTTTTATAAGTTAAAACACAAACATGTGGAGTGAGGGCCTGGCTGGAGAGGGAAATTAAAGAGTCACACTGGGTACTACCCCTTTCCACTCAGGAGGTTTGGTGGGAGGTAGCTGTCCTCCAAAAGGGGACAGCCAGTGGGGACTTGGGAGCACCCAGCTGGGATTTCATGACTAATAGTATACAGTAAGTAAGTAAGGACCAAAGACATATACCCCGCTCTCTCCTCCCCATGGTTTGGGGCCCCAAATGGAGGGCTCAGCATGCTGGAGTCAGGTGGGAGGGAAGACAGAACCAGGGCAGGGGTTCAGGCAGGCTTTGATGGCAGAGGTGAGGCCAAGCACACTCCAGCCACCTGGGTGTCACCCAGAGCATTGGCCAACACCCAGGAGACAAAAGCCCAGAGCTCAGGGAGCCACAGGAGGACAGAGGAGGCGGGCAAGAGAGAGGGAAATGACAGCTAAGAAAGACCATGTCGGCAAGAGCCAGCAGAAAGGAAGAGTGAGAGGCCAAGAGAGGTTGCCAGGCAGTGAAGACAGCAGAGGCTGCGGGAGACACCACAGGGTCCAGCAGGCCCAGCCCGAGCCCCAGGGGGAGGCTGGTCACTCCTGGGCAACAGCTCCCCAGCACAGGCCTCCAAGGGCCTGAGTGCCCTGGGGATGAGACTAGGCTCTCATCAGCCCTGGTGGGGACAGGCACTCACGGAGGCCTGCCTGGGGCTGACAGCTGCTTCTCTAGTTTGTGCCTCAGGCGGGCCCCTGAGGGAGGACGTGGGCCCGAAAGCCACCAAGCCCCCTTCCCCCAATGCACGTTTAAGCCTCTGTGTGGAACCCATTCCCCTGAGGGTCAGCTCTCTGGCCCACCAAGAGCTCCAGCATGGAGATCGCTGAAGAGCAGGAAGGGTTCGTACTGCCCAAACAGGAGGACAATGCTAGGGCCTGGCCTAGAGTGCCAGGCTGGCCCTCTGAGCCCCAGAATGACACTGACAGCCCAGTGCTGATGATAGGATTTTAGGAACCAGGTTCACAGATCCAAGCCAACCCTGGCTCCATATCTAGGAGCAAAGGTTAATGAGGCTGGGGTCAAGAGGTGCCAGAAAGTCAGGCCAGGGACAATCAGGCTGACAATGACTGTGCCTGCCTCCCTGCCCACCTGGAGGGGGTGCTGGTCACAGGCAGCAGGACCACTGCCTTGGGGAGACCCTCGAGCAGCAGGCCCCCAGAGCCCTGCTTCCAGGTCATTAAAGAGAGCCTGGGCACCCCCCCCCGATCCTCTCCCCACCCTGCCAAAGACCAGGATTAAAGGGTACCTTCACAGGGGAAAGGGGCTGCCCTGAGACTGGACTCCTCCTAGCTGCATCCCTGCCTCAAAGTCCTCTGTGAAATGGGGAGGACGCATGCCCATGGACCCTGCATTCTCACTAGGTGGCTAAGCGATTCCAGAGGGATAATGGAAGTGGAAGCTGGGCACACAAGATATTACCGTACCTCAGAGACCCAGGCAGACACTGACAGGTCCAGTGTCACCCCCCTATGCCTAGCGTCTAGGCTGACCCCACAGGCTGACTCGCTGAGTGCCAGGAAGGAGGGTGTCTGCACAAGGGCTGGAGGGGAACCCGGCTGCTGCAATCCAGAAACCCAAGCTGGAAGGAAGACTTCTGGAGCAATCAGAGAAGGCTTCCTAAAAGAAGAGCCTGTCATGGAAGCAGGGAGAATTTGGAAAAGGGGGATTCACACACACACACACACACACACACACGAGGCCTTTCCTCTGACCCTCCCTTCGGCCTCTCACTCCTGGGGACACACAGATCCCTTCCTCTCAGAGGCACCATCTCCCCATCCTATCTCCTACTACAGGGACAGGATGGCATTTGGGGGAGAGGCCCTAGGAAGTTCCCGGAGGCAACCAGCATAGGACAGGTGAGTGGGAAGAGACTCAAGAAGGGGTGGGGTGGGGCGGGGCGGGGCGGGAGGCAGCTAACACAACCACAGCCTCATCTCAGAGAGTGAAGCACGAAGGAGCATGGATCCATGCTCGCCGCTTGCTGCTTGGGAGCTCCTGGGGGATGGGATGCACCTTTCGGGCAGCTCCCTTCTTCCAGCCGCCTGCCCACGGGGCAGAACGCCCAGGGACACATAGACACGTCTCCCCACTCCCCCACCTCAAGTCCCCTGTCCTCAGGCTGGCTGCAAGGACGACCTCGTAGCCCCTGGGCCTGGAAGCGGCATGGTCCGGCCTGACCCTGGCGGAGTCACCAGAGTCTGGCACCCAGAGCGGCTCCAGCACGGCGCCTCGGGGCTGGACGAGGGTCCCAGGAAGCGTACGGGTGTGCTGTGGGGTGGTGGAGACGAACCCTTGGCCCTCCGGGCAGCACGGCCCGCGCCCCGCCCCATTCCTGCCTCACGTTCTCTCCCCAGAAAAGAAAGGTCGGAGTTCCACCATTAAAGCGCCTCAATCCTCTCCCCCGATACACAAAGTTGCTCCAAGTCGCCTAAGGTTCTGGCGGCACGCGCAGCGGGAAGAAGCGTGGTCAATGACCGGGGTGCCGAGCGCGCCCCCATCCATCTCCGCGCGTGCACGCACCCACGGGCGCGCAGCCAACACCCCACCCCCACCCGCGGCTCCCGCCCAATCAGAGGCCGCGCACGCGGCGCTGCCGGCGGGCAGACACCCCAGCTCCTGGCCCTGCGCCCCCACGGCTTCGGCCCCGCCGCACCATCCGGGCCTGGCCACACTCACCGTCCCGGGCGCGCTGTCCGCGCGCGGCTCCGCTCCGGGGCCGCATTCCCGGGCTCGGCTCCGCTCGCGCTCCCGCTCCGGCTCGGGTTCCCGCTCCGGCTCGGGTTCCCGCTTGGCAGGGCTCAGCTCCGTGGCGGTGGCAGCAGCAAAGAGCGAGGCAGAGAGGGCGTGTGCGTGCGTGCGTGCGTGCGTGTGTGTGTGTGTGTGTCTGTGTGTCTGTGTGTGTCTGTGTGCTGTGTGTGCGCGCGCGCGCACGGGAGGGTCCTGCGCTCCCCAGCTCCTGCCTCCTGCTCTCCGCTCGGCGCGCAGAGATGCCGGCAGAATCCCTAACGCGCGCTCCCAGCCGCCTGGGCGCTCACCCTCGGGCGCGCGCACACCCCCGCAGCCTCACCCCCGGCTCCGCACTCCTGCCTATCGCCCTCCCGGGGCGCTCACAAAGGCCATCTTGCCCCGGCCGCCCGGAGCCCCCGAAGCGCTGCCCGCGGGGCCTGCGAAGTGGCCCCTTCCGGGCTGGCCCCGCCTCAGGCCCCCTGCCGCCCCCAGAGGGGGCCCCTCGAACATCCCTCCCCCTCCACCCTGCCCAGCCGGCCCGCAGCCCGGCGCCCAGCCTGAAGCCGGCCCGGACGCCCAACTCCGGCTTCCGGCGCTCCCTCCCGGAGGCGCCGGCTCCCTCCACGCCTGCTCCGCCGCCCGTAGCCGCGGGCTCCCTCTCGCCGTCCTCTCCCCCTCCCTGTCACTGCCTCCCCTCTTATCTCCTCTCCTTTCTCTCACCTGCCCCTGATCCCGGTCCTGCGTCTTTCCCACTGTCTCTCGTCTATCGGGCCGCCGCCCTCTCCCTCGCTCCCTGCTCCCCACCGCCCTGCGCTGCACTCACATTCTCCGCATTACTTGGGGTGCCGCCCGCCGCTCGCCGAGCCCAGGGTTGGGAAGCGCTGTGGACGGCTAGCGGACCCGCCGCCCCCGCCGCCTTCCGCTCTCTCCGCGGCTCCTTGCTCGGGCCTGGCGGGCAGAGGCGTCCCGCGCTGGCCTCGGCTGTCGCTGACAGCTCCCACCTCGCCCGGGCTTAAAGGGATAACGCACCGGGCTTGACCTGCCCCATCCGGGGGCGCCGAGGAGGGCAGCCCGGGGCGCTAGCGCAGCCGGGGCAGTGCGGACGGCGCCCTGTCTGCCGCCTTTGAGCCTGGCTCTTTGGGGCTGGAAGTGAGTCAAGGAGAAGGGCGGTCTGTAGCCGCCTGGACCACGCCATCCACGGGGCGCTCAGTGTTTTTGTCGGCAGCTAAGCCTATGGGCCGACTGGGCGTGTGGGGCAGTGCAGGCTGGGCGCCCGGGACTGCGGGGGCCAGAGGAGGTGGGATCGGGAAAGCAGCTGTCGGATCTGACCTAGGGTGAGGACACCTATCATTCTGGGAGGACAGGGCTTACAGGATGGCCTCTCACTCCTGCTGTGTGACCTTGGGCAAATGCCTGCCTCTCTCTGGGCCTCAGTTTACCCTTCTTTGAAAGGACATTGGCTTTCATCCTCGCCGGGGCCATACCCAACTGAAATGGTATTAGATCCCATAGGCAAGGGAGTCCCAAGACAGGCCCTCAGCCCCCAGAATCCCACCTACAACTTGCCTCTGAGAGCTGGTGCCACTGCTGAGGCTGCATTCCTTGCCACGACCACACCCCCACCCGCCGCGCCTGCTCTGGCCCCTCCCTTACTCTATGACCTTCCTTCCCCAGCCTCTTCAGGCAAGCTTGGCGACGCTGAAAAGCACAGCGACCTGCCAGGGGCAGCGCACTACAACTTGCAGAGCTCTTTCACATCCAACATCTCTCTGGACGCTCCTGATGCCCCCGGGAAGTAGAGTGCACGCCTAGGCTCCTGGTCAGCCTGATCCTGGCACATGAGCATGTCATCTTTCCGGTCCCAAATTCTTACGTCCACCCAGACAGAGCGCTGCTCCCCAACCCCCGCATCTATTCACTAAAACATATATCATGTGCCCCATCCTGTGCTAGGTACTAGGAATACACAGATGTTTCCAACACACTCCTTCCCTCAAAAAATGAGAAAGCAGGAATTATGATGGAATTTGGGGAGATAGAGGGTACCCAGGAAAGCTCCTGGTGGAGGTGACATAGAAGCCAGGGTGAGTAGGAGTTGGCCAAGCAGAAAGGACATCCCCCACCAAGAGTAGAGCATGTGCAAAGACCTGGAAGTGGGAAATGGGGAAGGATGGGTTTATTTTTGAGAAGAGAAGCTGTAAGAGCCTTAAAGATTTCCAACTTTGTTCTGGGGCAACCAGGGGTCTGCCACTTAGTCAATCTAGGCAGAAGCCCTCCCTGTCTTTCAGCCGTCACAGTAGCATGGCTAAGGGCTCCCAAATCCAGGAGTCTTTGAAAGAGACCTCTCCTCCCGTCTTTTAAGCCCAGTCCCAACCTCTGCTCCCAATTTCTGCAGTCAGGTGCATCACAGCCTCCCCCTGCTGACAGGAGCTGGAAGTGGGGGAAGCCCAGGCTTCACTGTGGCCAAGACCTGAGTCCAGGAAGCGCCAGACTTTGGCACCCACCCATCCGGGTGCTCTGCAAAGACCCCAAACTTTGGTGCCAGTTCCAGCCTCAGTGTGCCCCTCTGTAAGTGGGAATAAAAATACTCAGCCACCAAGGAGGTTGGTGAAGAATTTACAAGGAATAAGGCACAGGAAGGACCCAGCACACAGTAGGTGTTTAGCAAATGCCCTTTTCCTTGCCCACAACTGAGCTTGGTTCTGTGGCCCACCCCAAAGGTCCTTACTGCCTCCCTTTTCTCTCCTTCCCAGCCATTTTCCTTTTGCCCTCCTACCAGACTTCCTGGGGGCCTCAAGGGAGATGAGCTCACAGCTGTTGCCTGCTCTGGCTCAACTCACCTCCTGGGGAGTCTTCCCAGGGCTTCCAGGTGGGCCCTAGGGAAGCCAAACAGACAAACAGCCTGCCCCTAGAGTCCCTGACATCTAAGCAGGAGCAGCAATTCCAGGATACCTCTCCATCCATTTCTCCCACTCTCTTGTTCAGGGAGCCACACAGCCTTTGTGTCTGTACTTGAGAATTCATGGCCCCAGCTTTGCTGTGCAAACTCAGACAGGTCTCTGAACCTCAACTTCCTCCCTAGGTATGGGGGCAAGCTGGTATGCCCTACAGGGTCAATGAATGTAAGTCTAAGTCATTTATTTTCCCTCAGCAGGTCCAGGTCTTGGCCCTCTATCAAGAAGCTCTTCGCAGAAGCAGACAGGTTCAGAGGTCTCCTTGGGAACCCCTTGTGTCCTGCCCTGTGCTAGTGGCCAGGAGCTGTTGCCACCTCTGTGTGGGGTATACACATCAGAGAATTTAGAGCCTAGAGAAAGGATCAGACAGAAATCAAACCATTATGCCAAGCAATGTAAAATTACAACTTGGGCAATTGCTACAAAGAGCTGTGGGGCTGTTAGGTAAAGCCCGGTCTAGCCTTAGGCACCAGGAAAGCCTTCTTGTGGGATGTGACATTTAACCTAGCACCATAAGGTTGGGTATAAATTAAACTGGAGAAGTAGGGGGGTCCAGAGAGAAGGAATAGCACATGCAAATCTCCGGAGGTAAGAGGAAGGACAGAAAGCCTCTGCGGCCGGAGCAAGAGGAGAGGGAACTGAGGGTGGGGCTGCAGGTGACATCAGTCGGTATAACCAGCTGTAATGGGCCCCGTATGGAGTTGGGGGTTTAGCCTGGTGGCAGTGGGCTGGCCCTGGAGGTTTGAAATAAAGGACAGTCCCCACAGCTCCTTCAACTGCCTCCCAGCCCACCACTCAGCACCCTGTACACAGGGACCCCTTCTACCCACCTTCTTCTGTTACCCAGGCCCTAGTACAAGGTAGGGCATGCTCGGGTCTCAGATTGGGCAGCCTGATAAGGAGGCAAAAGACTGTAGCTCAGCCTCCGCTCAGACTCTAGCTTAACGGCTCCGGGTAGTGCCTGTCTCTCCATGTCCCCCATAACTAGAAAGCAAAGATTGAACGAATCTTCTCTGCCATCCATGGTTGATCCTGGGCCATAGCCTGTAACAAGGGGATGGAGAAAATATAATAGTCAAAATGACCCTGCCAGAGCCAGACACATGAGCCTAGAGCCCTATAGTGGGGACAGAGGGGCTGCTTGGGGCCTCCTGCCGACCTAGTGCCTCTCCAGCCCGCCCCCCCTCCTGAACCGACCTTTCCCAGCCCTTCCGAAATGGGGCACTCTAGGGGCTTCCCTTCTCCCCCAACCCCCAGGCTGTTGGCTTGTAAGAGCTGAATTGGATCCTTGAGCCTTCAATTTTCCCATCTGTAAAAGGGTATAATTCTTTTTCATAATATTTTTTTATTAAAATACAGTTTATATACAATATTATATTTGTTTCAGATGAACAACTTAGTGATTCATCAATTAGATACATTATTAAATGCTCACCATAAGTGTAGTTACCATCTGTCACCATACAAAGATATTACAATATTGAGCTATATCCCCTATGCTACACTTCCATCCCTGCGACTAAATTATTTTATAATTTGAAGTTTATACCTCTTTATCCCCTTCAACTATTTCATCCATCTCCCCAGCCCCCCATGGTGAATGACCATTCTCTGTGTTTATGAGTCTATTTCTGTTTTCTTTGTTTTGTTTTTCAGATTCCATATATAAGTGAAACCATATGGTATTCATCTTTCTCCGACTTATTTAAGTTAGCATACTATCCATATTGTCACAAATGGCAAGATTTCTTTCTTTTTTATGACTGAATAATATTCCATGATATATAGTACTATATATAATATATATACAGTGCCACATCTTCTTTATCCATTCATCTATTGAGGGACACTTCAGTTCCTTCCACATTTTGGCTATTGTAAATAATGCTGCAATAAACATAGGAGTGCATAGATCTTTTGGAATTAGTGATTTTGTTTTCTTCAGGTTAATTTCCAGAAATGGAATGACTGGGTTATACCGTATTTCCATTTTTAGTTTTTGAGAAACCTCCATACTACTTTCCACAGTGGCTGCACCAATTTGCAATCCCACCAGCAGTGTACGAAGGTCAAGGGTATAATTCTTTACTCCTCCTGTCTCCCCAGGCAAGAGAAAGGATGAAGGAAACTGGAATTGGTGGTATAACCTCCAGCTGTTTTATCAGGGGCACTGCTCCTTTGTCAGGCATCCTCCTGGGACCCTGAAGTTAACACCACTGGGGGAAATAGACACACCAGCTGACCTTATAAGACTTCCCCTTGGAAAATCTTAACCAGCTGCCTCTCCCCAAGGACACAGCACACCTCCTCAACACGACTACAACACCCTTGTGGATGCCACTGGGCAGAGAGGGGCTTATGGGTCCCATTTACAGGTGGGAAACTGAGACTCCAGAGGGAGGGGGCTGGCCACAAGCCCAGCTGGTTCCAGACTGCCTGGGGGAAGTCCAGGGAAGGAAGACTCTGCAGAGTGCCACCTCCCCTCTCCAAGTGCTCCCTTCTGAGTCCCCAGTGCTCCCTGGTGGGGCCAGACAGCAGCTGGAGGTGGGCGCCCTCAGCACTTGCTCCCTCTAGCACCTCTGTACTCTGCCGAGTGGGGAGTTTTCTTCTCATCTCTGAGATGCAATTGCTGCTCTGAGCTGCCCTATCTTTTTAAGGGCCTGTCCGAAGCATGCTGGGATGGCCCTGCAGGAGCTGGCCCCAGGTCAGCAGGGGGCCTTCACCTCATGGAGCAGCGGCCAGGCCAGCTTGCTGAAAGGGCCTGGGTCAATCCACAGTTCTGTCGCATCTCCTCTTGTACAATAACCACGCATAACTGTGACACGGGGAAGCCCACCAAGGGGAACAAGGATTATCCTCGTTTCACACAGAAAGAAGCTGAGGCACAGGCTATGGCCAGTAGGGGCACTGGGGACCTGAAGTCCAGCACAGCACATAATGGGGGGGGTCAGGAAAGGGTGGTGCCAGGGGTAAAAGGAGGGGCAGATATTGGGGATCTGGGCAGAGAGGCTTGGGCCGCCGGCTGGCTGGGGTAGGCGAGAAGAGAGGGGTCAGTCCCCAGGGAAGGCTAGTCCAGCCCAGAGGCTAGTGTTAGAACCAGGAGAGACTTATTCCGTGTGCCTTTCTCCCAATCCCACAGTTGCGGAAACTGAGATCAGAGAAGGGACAAGACTTGCCCAGGCGCATAATGTCAGTTAATGATGGCCCCAGGAGTATTCCCAGGATTCTGCTTCCCGGCCCAGCATGAGTGTTTCCTTTGGACCACAGTAATGTTCCCTTCCTGCCCAGCATGCAGGGACCCTTACCCGATTTCCCATGAGGTGCCTGTGGTTCCCCCCAGCCCATCGCAGAGACCTTGCAGCAGCCTGAACTGCCCAGCCCTGGCATGAGGTTGGGATGCACTGGGCTGGGCAGGCAGGCGTCCGACTGGCACAGCAGAGCAAACAGACAGGGAGGAAATCAATTTGAGTATTTGATTAATTTTAATTTTTAATTTGCTCCAAGAGTAATGCACCCCATTTGACACTGCATACTCGCTGCAAGCTGCTGGCATTCACCATTGCTGTGACCACAGCAGCTTGGTGTGCCCAGCCCTCCCTGACCTTCTGTCAAGCTAGCCAGTCCTTCACATGGCAGATGGACTTTGTGCAAAGCTGTGAGGAAGTGTCCCCTCCAGGGACATCTGCCTCTTCTGCCCAAGAAAAAAAATGGTAAAACTGTGTGTGAAATAGGAAGGGCCAAAGATGTGTTCCCTCTGGGGAGGAGCCCCATCAGGCAATGTCTGTTCAGAAGTCAGGGCGTTCTACTGGACTCTCGGGCGTGGCAACAGACCAGTTTGGGAAGCAAAAGGGATTCTGAGTGCACCTCAGCCCATATGTGCTAAATAATTACTACGGCCACCTGCATTCAAGAACAACCCTGTACCTAGAGTCAGATCTGTCTTAAAACTAGGACAATCCCAGCTCTTATCTTCTGCAACTGTGAGAGTCAAAGCTATACAGTCTGTTATCTGGAATTTGACCACATAAGGGGTGGGGAAAGTTGGTCTGAATTGGGAGAGACTAAGTCCATTGCAACTGTCTATATCTAGCTCCTGGCCTTCCCTCTCCCCCACCAGACCTCATTCCCTAAGAGCATTACCTTATGGGGTTGAGAAGAGAAACCATGGAGTGAGGCAGACCTGGCTGGAATCTGGCTCTGCCACTTATTAGCTGTATGACCTTGGGCAAGTCACATAATCTTGCTCAATATGGCCTTCAAGGACCCTTATGACTGTGTTTCTTTCCTGTTCCACCTCAAACCTCGCCACCTCTTGGTATTTACAAAATACAATACTCAATGGCCTCCTTCAGGAAGCCCTCCTTAATTAAGCCTTCTTTTCTCCCTACCACTACTATTCGCAGCTGCTGGCCCTGCCCGGAATGAGCCCTCTCTGACCCCTTCTTGGCTTTCAGTAGCTCAACTGTGTGCATTGCTACTCTGCCTGGAGTGGTGTGCCTGAGAGAACATGGCCTTGGATGCAGATATCCCTGGTTCCAATCCAAGTCACCTCCATGATGGGTGCTTAGGCCCATCCCTTGAGCACCTCAAATCCAGTGGATGCAAACTGAACTCATCATATCCTCCCCGAGCCCATTCTTGCCTCTTTTTTTTCCCGTCCCAGTAAATAACACCCCAACCAACCAAATGCTCAAGCCAGAAAACTAGGAACCCCTGAGACCCCTCCCTTCACCTCATTCCCCACATCCTACTCTGCCCAGGTCCTCTGTCTCTATCCTCTACTACGTACCTTCTAATGCGGCAGACAGAGGAGAGGAGCAAGAATCTCTGTGGTATTTATTCCCCTGCATGGCAAGGCTGGGAGAGCCGTTTGAGAAGAGCCAGTCCTACCCTCCTGTTTTACAGAGGAGGACGCTGAAGCCCAAATAGGGACAAACACCTGCCCTGGACCCAATGGTGACTTGCCCATAACAGAGCCACCCTGAGAAGCCAGGTCTCCTCTGCAGCTCAGGTGGGTGTCTCAGAAAGGTCATGTTCAAGGCCAGACCCTGTGACAGTGGCAGAAGGAAAACCTGAAGCCTCTGAAGTCTTGGCCCACCTCCCCATACATCTCAGGCCCAGAAGCTGTAAGGGAGGAGTAAGGGACGGGGGCTGTGTTCAAGTTCCCAGGCAGAATGAATAATCCGCTCATGAGAATTCATGAAAACCAGACATCACTTCACGGTGACTCCACAATCCAGCCTCTGGGGGTTCCATTTGGCCTGGCAAGTGAGGAAGGGCTTTAGCCGTTATTGGGGCCAGTGGCCATTCTTTGTGTCCCCCCACCCAACTCTCATAGAGCCTGAAATTCTACCACCGTACCAGGTTCAAATGCAAATCAATGCATTCCCGACCATTAGAAGAAGTGGTACGAGGGCAGGAGAGAGGAAACAAAGAGGGGACATCCCAGGCAGGTGTCCCAGAGAGGACACCCCAGGTGGACAGGGCTGTTGCTTTATACTGAGCACCTTCATGCTGGGCACTGTGCCAAGTGCTTCACAACCTTCCTCCCTGTGGATCCAAAGCCCCACCCCCCACCCCCCACAATGTGACCCAAGCATCACTCAACCCCTGGCCTCAGTTTCCACGCCTGCAAAATAAAATTAGCAATAAGAGTTACCTCCAGAGGCTGCTGGGTGATTAACTAAGAAAAGGTGTGTCTGTCCTGCATTGCCAAATATGAAGTAGATGCCAGTTAAATGCTAATTATAAATGAGATAACTCATGTGATAAGGCCTCACACACACACAGTTCATGCTTGTCAAATCTGATCTGTTAATAAGATGAATGTTTCACCACTTGCTACTGGAATGGGGCAGGGCTGGGGATGGGGAGGGGTATCTGCCCAGGGTTATGGGAAGAAAGAGTTGTCTAGAAATCAAGAGCATCAGCGCTAAGAGAAAGCACGGACAAGGGGTTAGGCCAATGGACTGCCCGAAGCCAAAGCCTGCCCTCATCTTTTAAAAGCTTCTCTCTCCGAGGTTTGGGCCTGGATGGGCTAACTCCAAATGTCCCCAAGTCCTTCAGATTGGACCAAACCAGGAAGCCAAGGAGAAAGGGTGACAATTTTATCAGCCAGGAGGGAGGTGGGAGTGGCAGAGACCCAAAACGAGACAGAGATATCAGGAAGACCGCTACGTGACAGCCGCCACTATGGAGTCCTCGCAGCACGTGTGCTCGACCTTTGTTTGCACTTTTCCATTTCATCCCCTGGACAACCATGTTAAGGATATTGTTATGCCCGCATACAGACGAGGCTCCAAGAAGCTAATAATGACTTTCCCAAGGTCATTTTCTGCAAACCTCAGGGCCAAGATTGGAGCTTGGGTCTTTCTGCCTCTCAAAACCACGCTTGGGACCACTGTGAAGAAGGAGCAGGGAGGGTAGTGGTGTCAGGGTCCAGCCTCTCCTCAGGGTACCAGAGCCCCTGGCCCAGGGCGGTAGAGTCTCCAAGTCCCCAAACCAGGGCTTTCTCAGACAACCTGGCAGACACCGCAATAGTTCACAAGCCCAGGAAACCTCCGCCTCTTCCCAATCTAACCCTGGAAGCAAGACTGGGGTACTGTAGGAAGAACCTGGCCATGCATCAGAGCTAAGGCAGAAATGCTTGGGATTAAAAAATAAAAACTACATGCCAACCACTACTTTAAGTATTTTACATATTATGCTTAATTCTCACAATACCCTATGAAGGAGGTGCTTTACCATCCCAATTTTAAAGATGAGGAAAACGGAAGCATAGAGAAGCTAAGTAATGCCCCCAAGCTCACACAGCCTGGGGGAAGCAGGGCCAAGATTCAGTTTCAGACAATGAGGTCGCAGAGGCCACGACTGTAACCGTTCACCACAGTGCTTGCGAAAATGGCCACGTTTTGCCCCCAATCCCTGAGCCACCCAGAATGGTGGGGGGGTAGGATTTGACTTACAGCACTCCTATTTACACGCATGTTTTAGAATGCAGAAAATTAGACACTTGGGTCTTTGCAGATTCAGTCAAGAGAAGCAAGCTGAGCTGCCCCTGATTTTTGCCTTTGTTCCAGAAGACACAGCCCCAGGCAATCAGGCCATGTGGAAACATGAAGCCACTGACCCAGTGAAAGACTTGGGCAAGTCATGTTCCCAGGACTCTAGGTCCCAGTACCCATCCGTGGGGTGATTTCTCAGGATGAATCAGTTCTGAAAAGGCTTGCTCTTCATTCCACCCGCCTTTGGGAAGCTTGGGGCACTCTCCGGGGTCCTGAAATGCCTTCCTAGCCTGTGGGCGGGGAGTCTTGAGATCCCAAAGCTGACTTGGGTTCTTTGGGCACATTCTTTAAAACCAGGCAGATAAATCAACATTTTGGACATGGACAATTACCCCAAGCACACAACGGGAGCTATTTCTTAGATTCACCACCATCACTAAAAGAAATCCTTTTGTGAAGCTCATGAATTAACGCACTCCCTCTCCTCCCTGTGGTAGCTCTGCTCCCACCTGAATTTTCACATAAAGGACATGTGGCTCAGTGAGCAGTGCTGGTCTGTGGCCCAGGAACTGGGATGAATGCAGCAGGAGGGGTTTAGCCCTGGTGCTCAGTAAATGACATTAGCTGCCATCATCACCACCATTATCACATTTCCTGGGCAGCCCCCTCCTCTGGGACAGGAACTGTACCCAAATGTTTCCTCCCAGCCTGTGGCTCCAGAAAGCACACACAGGGAGAAGGCCCTGGTCTCCATTGCTGTGTTCAAAAGATGACCAGATGGCAGCATTTAGGGGAAGGAAGAGAAGGGCCCTGCTCAGATCCTCTCTGTCCTAAAGCTGCCCACTTAGGAGACCTTAATATCCTTGTCTTACCTGTGCTTTCAAGCTAAAACTGTGTAAGTGTCTGAGAAGTATCTCTCAGTCCCCACACCTATAATTCATAAGTCTTGATGGGCAAACCCCATGAGGTGATACCAGACCATTATGGGGCCGTCTCTCCCATCCACACCCTGCTTCTCTGGTCCCCCAGCAGCCCCATCTAGATTCTAGTGACTGAAGAAAGCAGGAGCCCTCCCCATTTAAATAAGGGGCTCAGCTCCTGGGGAAAGAGCTGTGTCCCCACTATGAGGGTGGGAGATGGGGAAAGAGAGAGCTACACGTCTACCCTCTGCCTCCCCCTCCCACATCTCCCAGTTACCCCAGCTAAGAAAGGACAGGGTGTCAAGGCAGAGGCTTGAAGGTGCTCTTCTTATCATATCCAGCCCCAGCAAGCCACAGGCCCCTGTTACTCAGCCTCCATTACAGAACAACTATATGGGCTCCACTGCTGGGTCAGAGAACCTTCAACTCCTCCTTCTAGCAAACATCTACTAAGTACCTACTGTATGCCTGACCTGTGCCCGGCAGTTCTCTTACACTTGATCTCCTTTAATCCTTATGACAACCCATAGAAATGGGTATTTAACAGACGGGTAAACTGAAGCTCAGAGAGGTTATTTCCCCAAGGTCACATAGCTCAGGAGGAGCGGGTCGGGAGCTCCAGATTGCCCTTTCCCAATCTGATGGAGGCAGCTCCCCCTGCCCTGCCCCAGGTGGTTGATCCCACACAGCTGGCCGCAACACAGCCCTTTGCCTGAGTACCAGTCAGCCTCCCTGAGGATTCGCAGTGGGAAGGAATGTCCGGCCTACCCTACACCTGCTCTGGCAGAACCGGCCCACCTGGCCTGGGGTCTTGGAAGAACACCTCGTGGGAGCAATGGTCAGGATCACAGAGGAGAAAAGGCAGTCACACCCAAGGAGTAACTCTTTCCTTACTCCCCACCTGGCAGGCAGGCAGGCACGCAGAGCATGGCTGGGGCCAAGTGGTGGGGAACAGGGAAGGCTGTGCACCCTCCTCCCCGACCTGAATTAAGGCCACTCACTCATCTGGGTCACTGAGGAGGACCCCATCTGAAACACCAGCGGTTTCTGAAAGGGTTAGGGTTTACACCCCTGGGGGTCAGAAAGTAACCAGAAATGGGCTTGCTGAGGAAGGGCTGGAGGAGGGCAGGCCCTGCCTAAAAGCTCCGACCACCCTGTGTGGGCCTGCTGCTTTTTCAAGAGAATCCAAAACTCAGACTTCTTTTTTTTTTTTTAGTATTGGCGACTAATTCAATTTTTTTTAAGCACCCTATGGGTCAAACAAGTGCATCTCTGGTTTATGCCTTTAGATGCTCCCGCTAACCGAGACCCCAACGGATGCCAGCACAGTGCGGGCCCAGCAGTTCACAGAGTCCCTGCCCATAAGCCCTTTTCTGAGCCGCGGGATCATGTCCCCTTTTTACAAATGCAGCAACTGAGGCTCCGAGGGAGCGGAGTCCGCGGCAAGGCCAGGCCCCATCCCAGTCTGGGCCTCCTCCCATCGCCCCATGCTGCAGTCCAGGGAACCCAGGCAGGCCCTTCACGGGGAGGAAGCCTGCGCTCCGCCTGGAGGGCACTGGCCTGAACGCAGGTGAGGACACCGGGCTGCTCAGAGGAGCAAGGCCCCGGAGCCTGGGGCACAGGGGCCCCTATTTTACGCCCCCTCCATCCTCAGTGGGCCCTTTTGATTGATGTTCTGTGCAGGAACAGAGCCCTGGGGCCCAGGAGAGGTAAAACTGGGTGGCAGGTGGGCTGCCAACAGCCCCAGCAGTGGGAACAGATGACGGGTTGGATTGGCTTTTCTCCATTTGGAGGTGGTACTGGGTCCACTGTGCCCTAGTCTCGTCAATACTCTTCATCAGTAAGTTGCTACATTGGATGGAGTGGGGACTGGGTGGAGACACAGGGCTCAGGGCCTGGGCCCATGCGGAGCTAGAGCCCAGGACCCGAGGCACCAGGCTTATCACAGGGAAACCACGGGGAGACGAGAAAATCAGCAAGTGCAATACAAGGAGGCACAGATGTCCTTTCAGTGTTTTACACTCATGCACACATGTGCCCAAGGGCTGGGCATGGAAGTACCAACACGTGCACACATATGTGTATATGGGCAGATACATGTGTATACATTCTCACACCCACCTCCAAGGCCTTCTCACACAGGGATCTGCGCCGAGGTTACCCTCTCCTCCTCTCTACATTTCCCATGTCATTTCTTGGGTCCCCTCCATCCCTGGCCTCTGGAGCCAGAAAGGAGTGTTTAGACGATGACTCAGGCCTGGGGGTAATACAGACACTCAGCACCCACAGGAGCCCTTGAGGCGGGGGCGGGCCGCGAGCAAGGAGGGGGGTCCTGGAGCAGGGTGGGTCCAGGGACCAGGGACAGTGCCAGGGCGGCAGAGGGGCAAGGACATTCCCAGCGCTGCCAGGATAAGAGTGCTAAGGCTGCCAGCAGGGAACGGAGAACGGCCAGCAGTCCAGGGAAAAGGATACCAAGGCTGTGCCTGAAAAACCCCTCCTTTGGCGTCCCCTCCTGGAAGTCCTCCAGGACTGCCCCAGCCAGGTGTTCCCACTGCCCCTGAGTTCGAATAACTCTGACGGTGGGCAGAACCCAGTGAACACTGCACTCAGGAAATCTTAAATTCATCTTCCCGGAGCACCCAAACTCTTGGATTAGCTCCAGACCCAGAACTGAACTTTTAAAACCCAAGCCCTTTAGCGATGGGGAGTTAGCCTTCACCAGCTAGCAATGGAGAAACCAGACCAAGTGTGATTTGCCAGTTCCAGTTCACAGAAAGGAAGGTGTGAGCTGACTGGCTGATAATGTGTATAAAAGGGAGAAGCCAGAGACCTGAGGAAGCGAGTCCATGCAAAGAGAGATGATAGGGTGTGGCTGTCCTCCCATTGGAGGCCAGAAGGACAGTCCACAGCTCAGAATCCCCCTCCCACCCAGGCAGGCCAGAGGGGAGCATGCCCAAGGGACATGTCTAGTTCCAGCCACACTGTGGGCTGACCCCAACCTTGGTGTTCCCAGGAAGATGGACCCCACTCCCAGTCAGCTCCTGGAGGCAGAACCATTTGCAGTAAGTCAAAGTTTCTGGGACTCAGAGGGTTAAGCCTGGATTAACCAGAACAAGGCTATAAGCATTCCCCACAGAGTCCAAGCGGTCCTGCATCCCCAGACCAGTTACTGGAAGGTAGGCCAAGAGCTTCCATGCTGGAGGGGCTTTGGGGACAAAGTAGCCCGGGCCCCATTACAAAGATGAGGAAACTGAGGCCCAGAGAAAGCAGGGGTGATGAGGCATGCAGAGAGGGGAGGGGTTTGTTACCCAAGCCAGTAGCTGGGAAGTCTCCTTGTCACTTCCCTCCCCATCACGCCCTCATCAAACCCCTAAATCCTACCCATTGCACCTCCTAAATCACTATGAACCCATCCGTGTCCCCCAACACTGCCGGCCTCCCTCTCCGGCCCATCTGCAGTAGGTGATGGTGGCACCTCACCCAGATCCCCTTCCCCAGGCCCATGCATTTATGCCCCAACTGGTGTGAGGGCTGCCTGTTAATAACGCATAGCTGCCCACAGCCACGACACTTACCTCACCAGGAAATGACTGGAGGTTTACAATCCACAGACAAAAGCTGACAGCCAGGAACAAAAGTGCCTCCTGACAACTCGGGTGCGGTTCAAGCTCCAGAAAACCTCTGGGACCAGGCTGAGAGCAGACTTCAGCTGATCCCACATCACGGCCCGGCTTCCTCCCCATCCTATCCACTCCCCCTCACTCCCTATGGGCATCACTTGAAAGCACTCATTTAATGAACCTCTAGTACCTGGATCCCCTTTCCCAGCTCTGCCTGCTTCTCAGGAACCTTAAGGCGCTGTCCCCCATGTTGGGCCAGTCAGAGTGACATATCTTAGCTCCCGATAGAAAACCCAGGGGACAGGCAGAGGCTGGGATGGGGCAGGGGGCGATGGGGGCCCTAGGAAGGGAGTGCTGGGAATGAGTTCAGATCCTCCCTACCCACCCTGTCCCAGGCTGGCCTGAAGGAGCTGGGCCAGCACCCACATGGCCTCCCAGATGCTGTGATTAAGTTTTGTGCCAGCAGGAGAGTGGGGAGATTTCTGGGAGGGTGGAGCTTTCCCACCTCCCTTCTCCTTTTCACATCCCTTTTGCTTTTGTTTTTCAAGGCTGAGCCCAAACTAATCAGATAAATTCCTTGCCAGTCAAACCAACAATTTTTCTAAGGTTCAGTCTCCCCAGAGCAACTCATAATTATTCCAGACTGAGACATTAAAGCAAAGAGGAAAGAAGAGGGGGAGAAGAAGATGTTTTTAATTAAAAAATTAATTTTTCCAACAGACCCACTGATGGCTGCCTGGCTGTGGTACTTCACTACCTTGGAGACAATCCCTCCTCCCCATCCTGCTCTTCCTCATTAAACTTTGAGAAGAGGGCTGGACCTGGGAAGAGCAGCCCCCTCCCCTGAACAAAGCTTCCTCTCCCTCCAACTGAAGCCTCCCGCTCTCTGGTCTCTTGTAAAGTAAGTGGTTGAATTGCAGGATTCTAGCCAGGAACAGCAGACACAGAGCACAGGCTTCCAAGTCAGACAGACGGGGGTTCCTATTCAGTTACTTAGGGCATGTGTGACTTGGCCGAGCTCCCTGGCACCTTCCTACTCAGGTGAGGTTCTCCAACTAGCAGCGTCAATGTCACCTGCTAGAAATCAGAATCTTGGACCTCACACCGATCACCTGAAGCTGACTCTGCGTTTCAATGAGCTCTCATTCATATGGTGATTCATAGGAACATTACATTTTTTTTTACGATTTATTTTGGTATCGTTAACCTACAATTACATGTGCAATATTATGGTGATGAAACTCCCCCCTTCATCAGGTCCCCCCCACCAACTCTATTACAGTCACTGTCTGAACATTACATTTTAAGAAACACTGTCCTAGTGGCTCTGAACCTCAGCCATCTCCGCTGAAAAACGGGAATAATAACAACCTCTGCCTTGCAGCTTAGTTTGCAAGGACTACCCAGAGGTATAAGAAAATAACTGTAAGGCAGGAACCTCAAAAACTACTCACTTCCTCCTGCCCTGAGCCATTCGGTTGTTTGTTGCCAAACCTCATATCTGGTAGCGTTTGGCAACTTGACCTAGTGAACCAGACGCCTTCACACCGTCTTGGGCACTTTGCTCCCTGTATCAGGGGGCCCAGCCAGAAGTTTCCTGAAGGAACCAAGAGTTTATAATCAAGGAAATCTTGGCTAGAAGAAATGGTCCCTTGAAGCCCTGTCCAGGCGCCTCCCTTGTTCACAGATGGAAGCTGCTGGTGGAGCGTAGGGCTGGGGGTGAGAGCAGAGCAAACTCCAGCGTCATGGGGCTGAGGGGTCTGCTCTAGATAGATCTCAGTAGCTAAGGGCTCCAAGTTTGGGGGGGGTATGGAAGATACAGTCCTTTTTACTGAAGTACATACAGTACATAAGTCCACAAATCTTAGTGCACAACTCAATGAATTTTAACAAGCATATATATTCATGTAACCATCACCCAGATCAAGATATCAAACATTCTCACTACTTATCCCCCTTCACCTATTTCACCCATCCACCTCTCCTTCCTCCCCTATGGCCACCACCAGTCAGTTCCCTCTGTTTATGAGTCTATTTCATTTTGTTTATTCAGTCTTTTTTTTTAGATTCCATGTATAAATGAAACATAGTATTTGTCTTTCTCTACCTGACTTATTTCACTTAGCATAATATCCTCATGTCTATCCACATTGTAGCAAATGACAAGATTTCCTTTTTATGGCTGAGTATTATTCCTTTATATATACATACCACTTGTTTTCATCCATTCATCTGTTGATGAGCGCTTAGACTGCTCACATACTTTGGCCATTATAAATAATCCTGCAGTAAACATAGGAATGCATATGTGTTTCGGAATTAGTGATTTTGTTTTCTTCAGGTCAATTTCCAGAAGTGGAATTGCTGGGTCATGTTGTATTTCCATTTTTAGATTTTGAGGAACCTCCATACTGCTTCCCACAGTGGCTGCACCAATTTACAATCCCACCAGCAGTGCACAAGGGGTCTCATTTTTACCTTATCATTCCCGTCTGTGGTCCTTCCTAAAGACACAATCTAAAATATGGACAAAGCTTTACACTCTAATTTAGAGTCACTGTAAATAACACTGAGAGGAAGACTAAGTAAATGGTAATAAGGACCTTTGAAATATTAAGGAGCTTGTAATGACAAGAGGAAATGTTTCATAATGTAATATGGGATACAGAAGAGCCATAAACTTACCTATATTTTTTAAAATTATGTATATAAGTGTGTGTATGTGTGCAGGTGTGTGTGTCTGGAATTCCAATCAGAGAGTGCTATAGTCCTGGTTTCCAGGGTCTCTCTTATAAGCCCAAGTGCCCAAGGCCAAGGGGTCCTATGAGTAGGGCAAAGGAGCCTTACTCCCCAGCAGAAGGCTGAGGCAGGAAAAGAAGGTGACGGAGGGAGAGGGTCAAGACAGCAGCAGACTGAGCCAGCATGCGGGGCTCAACTCCAGCACCTGCAGAGAGCTGCAGAGACCAACGGAAGGAGGACAGAGAACTAGACGGGCCTGGACCACTTTGCAGGAGTGAGGCAGGCAAGCTGAGGCCCCATGATGGAGCTGGCTCTCAGCCAGGGGACGTAGGGCAGAGCTACACTCCCAGCACACTCCAGGCCTGGCTCCTGGACCGTAACATCTGAGTGGGGCTGAACCTGTAGCTTCACAGCTACGTGAGCTCAGAACAGGCAAGAACCAATGCCATTCACAATATCCCAAGGTCTTTGGCGCTGGCTGTTCAATGGTTAAGGAGAAAGTTGCTGTAGTTATATTATGTTGAAGACCTAATAGCTAAAGTAAGTGGACCTTCAGTCAGGATGGTTCTCTAAATCCATGCTCTGTGGACCTACGACTAACTCCTCCACTTTTCTGCAAACTTGTGACGGCAACAGAGAAAATGTGAAAAGAAAAAATGAGTAAGGCATAACCTAGGAAGGCCAGAGGAGGCTGGCCCAGGGACTGGATTTACAATACCTACAAAGTCATCAAGGGATAAGAGCTTGAAGCAAGGTATTTTTAAAAAGGGGTAAAACCCGAAGTTAATAATTTTTAGAAGTTTAAGACCTGATTTTGCACTCGAGATTTTACACAAGGGGACTAAGGGAGCAACTGTAAATCAATAGTCGTAGGGACAAAAAGCCAGAGAAAAGCTCCCCCTCAAGATGAGCTTGCAGAACAAAATTTCAAAATGTGTAAAGAAGATTGGTATTAAATTAAAGTCAACAGGGGGACTGTACAGCTCAGAGAAGACAAGTAGTGATTCTCATCTCACTACACTGATGGACAGTGACTGTAATAGGGTTGGTGGGGGGGACCTGATGAAGGGGGTAGTTTAATCATCACAATATTGCTCATGTAATTGTAGGTTAATGATACTAAAATAAAATAAATTGTAAAAAAAAAATCTATAAAAAAAATAAATAAATAAAGTAAAATGCTTGCTTTATGAAAGGAAAAATTTAGATGATTACCTTAAAACTGTTACATATTGAATAAATGAAATGGAACTCTAAAAAAAAAATTAAAGTCAACAGTTAGAAGATGAACTTGTTGCAGACAAAATAAATAATAATCTTAAAATGACTTGACACAAGTGTTTTTAGAAACCCTAAAAAATGGAAGGAAAGTTAGCATCTGCAGAAAGGAGCAAGAATGTATGAAACAAAAATAAGCCTAAATGTAACAAGAATAGATAGATATTAAAAATAAACTATTGGAGATTTTAGAAACAAAATAATACAGTAATTGAAAAAAACTCTCAATATTTGGATGAATTCTAGACTACACATGGCCAAAAGAAACTTAGTGAATTAGAGGCTAATACTAAGGAATATACATAGGTATGACACAGAAAGGTAAAGATATGAAAGCTCCATTAAAAAGAATTGAAGGTAAATTGAGACGTTTCAACAAACACCAACAGGAGTCCCAGGAAAAGAGAATCAAGGGATGGAAGAGAAGCAATAGTCAAAAATAGAAAACCAGATAATTTCCTAGAATTTTTTTTAAAAAGCTAAGTTCTCAAGGTGAAAATAAAGTAAACATTGAGTTCCTGGCATCATAAATACAACTAAATCACAGCTGGACACACGGTAGACCGTCAGAGATAAAGATAAGAACTTAAGGGCTACCAGAGAGAAAAGGCCTTTCACCTACAGAAGAATTGACAGTAAGACTTGCAGACCTCTCACCAAGAAAAGAGGCCAGAAAACCATGGAGCGAATGTTTCAAAGTACTGAGTGAAAAAATAAAATGGAGGGTAAAATTCCATTTGCAACCACTCACCATTAAAAATAAAATAAAACCTTTTTCAAACATGTAAAGACAGGACAGTTTATAGCAAGAGACCTGCACTGAAAGAAACACTAAGGGATATATTTCAACAAAATGAAAAGTGAACCTAAGGGGAAAAGTGGGGTGTAAAAAACAAGAATGAATGCAGAAATTGGTAAATAAGCAAACGAACAAATAAATAGTAAACTAAATTATTGACCATAAAATAATAAGAACAGCTATAGCTATTGTGGTTTTTAAAAAGGCATAAGATTTTAGACAATTTTTAAAGTCTTGTTTAAAAGGATGACAGGTACTGAATAATCCTTGAACTTTCTTAGAAAAACATACAAGTAAGTATGTACAATAAATGATGAGTAGCTACTAAAGATTATAAATACAATTTGTAGCTTGTGACATGATGCTAGAACAATATTTAAAAGTAAATGTATAGGCTTAAGTGAATTTATTAAAATACAGAAAATTTTAAAATAAGCACATTGAGTATTTTGACTCAAAAAGGAAGAAAAAGAACAAATGAATAAGCCCAAGGAAAGTAGCAGGAAGAAAACAATTTTAAAAAGTTCAGATTTTTAAAGAGGAAACAGTAGAGAGGTGCAGCAGTCAAATTATTTCATCCATCACATCCACTTTACAAAAAAGCATCTTTACATGCTATAAAAACTCATTTCTAACCTTGTCAATTTTTGAAAGTTATAACTTGTACTGGTTATATCTAATCTTTTTTTTTTCCCCAGGAGGTTTGGTGATGATCTTTAGATACAGGCCTGAATGTCTGGACCAGTAGAAATTTTTGCCTAATACTTTTAGGATTCCTACCTCGCTTTTACCCTCTCAACACCCAGCGAGATGAGGAGAACAGGGCTGTCACTGAGGGGCAGAGAGCAGAGATTTGCCTAGGGTCTGGGAGTGGTTGGGGTCACAGCTAGACATGAAACCCATGTCTCCATTCCCCACCACCCCAGTTTTGCTATGTCTCCATAACCCACCCCCAAGTTGCAGGGGGATTGCGAAGTCTCTTCCCTTGAAGTCTCTTTCCTGGAGCCAACTCAGACCAACCTTGTTCACGCGACCTCATGGGAGCTACTGCAGGCGATAGAGCCCCGAAGCTCCTGGAGGGCACTGCGGAGCAGTCCAGGCTCCCTTCACCCCCCCTTAGGGAATATGATGGATCTGAGACCCAGGAGAGCCCTGTGCTCACCAGAGGGCTATCTCCATCACCTGCTATTTGAGGCTCACCTTTGCAGGCAGACAGCAGGGAGGGACTGTTTTACAAGACCAGAGTCAGCATTTTTAGGGTGGACAGCAAAAACCCTTTGGTGAAGAAAATCATCATTCTTTGTATCTGCTGAGGCCCCGCTGTTATTTAGTTAATATCTCCACCTACTCGGGAAGAAAGGTTAATCACTGACAACTTCTCACTAGAATGAGTTGGCCCGGTATTGTGGATATAAAACCCTGGACTGAAATTTCCTCCTCTGTGAAATATCTTTCCCCAGAGAACTTGTAGAACACGGCAGACATCCAGCCATCTGAGATGGGCACAATTAGAGCAGGGACTGGAGGTGGCAACTGGGTGCTCTGCCAGGCTTGCTCTGCCACCCCTTTCCGTGGTGGGCTGCTCCCCATTTATTGAGTCAGGATGGTGTCTGATTCCTGCATAAGCTCTGACCTATTGGCTCAGACCCTGACAGAGCTTTGAGGATAGTCATTAGCCCACTGAGATGGGGCTAGTAACATGTTCCCCAGAGGAGAAAGAATGATGCCCTCATTGCCTGGGGTTCCTGTGGAATGCAGGGAAGGCGGGATCAGCACACCGTGGTCACCGCTGTCCCATACAATTCCATCACCCTGTCGTGATCTTGGAAAAAAATTCAATGCAATTTATTAAAAAAATAATAAATCACAGGGTAGTCAGGCCTGAAAGGAACTTCTGAGCACAGCTAGTCCAACCCCCTTATTGTTCTGAGAAGGTAACTGAGGCTCAAGGTCACACGATCAGTCTGAAGCAGTCCTGAAGCTTGAAAACCCCAGAGGTCAGCATCAGCTGCCAGCAGCTCACACCCCAGAGGCCCCCAGGGCAATGGGGCCAAACCTCCACTGCCCAGAGGGGAAGCCCAGAGCAGAAGAGAAAGAGCCTGGGGAGGACAGCACAGGAGAGCAGGAAGTGGCATGAATTTGCTCAGTCCAGTTGTAGCTTCATCGATTGCAAGGGGGGCAGCTGGAGTGGCTGCTGGAACCACAGCTCCCCTGAGCCCCATCGCTCAGTGATATGGTAATAAAGTGGCCAGGGCTGGAAAAATGCTATGAGACTCCAGAGAGCTCAGTCTCATCCCACTGGATTATAACCTTGTTATCAACACTCCTGGGACTTGTTCTGTCTCCTTCAACTCTGGCTCCAGAGATGAAACTGCCAGCAGCATTAGGCAGTGGGGGTGCTGGCTGGTGAGATTCAGCCTGACCCAGCCTAAGGGATGGGAGAGAAGAGGGCAGGTGGCAGGAGAAGCTGACTCCTCCAGGTCCATGCCTGCCAAAGAAATCTGAGGACAACTCTTCTCCCTGAGCCCCAACTCCAGTGTCCACTGAGGCTTCCACTCTGCACTGGGCTGTGCCATGGTGGGGACAGAGGGAGGAGAAACTGGGGGCTGGGCCTGAGGGTCCTGGAGTGCCTGGGGCATGGTCCTCACCTGCCAAAAGGTTAGCAGGTAGCAGCAGTTGCGCAGTGCACTTGCTGACACTCAGAAGACAGAAAGGGCTCTGGGGGTTTCAGAGGGGAAGAAAAGCTTCCCGTGGGGGGTGGGGATACACAGACTGGAAGGGTCATGATTCCATTCCCGAACCATTGCCTCGGGCTCCTGCAGGACCCCACCCTTCTCTCCATCCTCCCCTACCTGGATCAGAGAACATCTTAAATAACAGAGGGCCCTCTGTCACTGTACATGAAACTCTCCCAGCATGCCAGCACTTCCAAGAGAAAGTCAAAATCCCATCACATAATAACAATAGTCAGCCATAAATAGAAATAAAATTCTGATATGTACTACAACACACGTAAACTTGAAATCATTATACTAAGTGAAATAAGCCTTAAACAAAAGGACAAATATTGTCTGATTCTACTTATATGCAGTACCTAGAATAGGCCAGTTCACAGAGACAGAATGTAGGATGGGGGATGCCAAACAATGGAGGTGGAGAGAAAGGGGGGAAAGGGAGTTATTGCTTAATGGGTACAGAGTTCCTGTTTGGGAAGATTAAAAAGTTCTTGAAATGGACAGTGATGACAGTTGCACAACATTGTGAATGTACTTAATGCCACTGAGTTGTATGCTTAAAAATGCTTAAAATGGTAAACTGCATGTTATACATATATTACTACAATTTTTAAAAATCCATCACGCACTGCCATGCAAGCCCCCTGCCACCTCTCCCTATTTTCAAGAGCATTTACCTAGAACAAGGGGAGAGCCAGAAATCTTGATGGGCTCAGGTAATGCTGCCACAAGCATGTCTCATCCCCTGAATGATCCTCTGTCCCGCCACTGCAGACCACTCTCCGCCTCCTATAGGCAGCGTGCCTTGTGGTATCTCTGTGTCTTTGCACATGCTGTTCCTTTAACCTGGAATTCTAGCTTTCCCTTCTCTTCCCAACTATTCCAGCTGGTTCCTCAAGACTCCACTTATGTGCCACCCTCTCTGTGAATTCTCCCCAACCATGATCCCTACACAAGTAGAGTTAGATCTACCCTCCTCTGCCTGGGTAAGGACCACAGTGGGAGAGATTCCACATCTCCTGTGGTATCCACATTGAGGTACCCATACTGACATGCACTGAATTTGTGGGTGCATAAGATGATACACACTCTTGAAGTGGGGCTGAATGGGGCACCCAAGGCCTCACAGCAAAGGCTACAGTGTCACTTCCTGCAGGTATTCTTAATTAAAGTAACAAGAACAAGCCACATCATTGATCAGAGGTAGAACATGGGTTATTTCCCCAGCATTTTCTGTTTGAATGTAAGCCATGGCTCAAAAGCAGTGGAGGTATTGCTATAACATTAGGGTCAGGCTTAATATTAACTTCCCAAGAGAATGCAGTGATATTTTGGTCCACCAGCAACTGAGGAAAAAAAAAAAGAAGATAAGACTTGATGAAAATCAAAAGAGCAGCTAAAACTGCAGCTACCCCATCTCTCTAGGGAAATTTTTAAGTGGCCCCAACTAGAAGAATTTAAGGCATTAGCTTGGGAAATTTTTGTGATCTATAAAAATTATAATCCACCAGTCAAGATCTGGTTTCCTATTCTATTCCAGTATAGAGGATACTGAATTTACATAAATAAAAATCACATTCATTACATAGACACATAGACACATATATATGATTAAAAATAGTTAGATTTTTTGAATCCTTATAAAATCACAGTGAGACTTGCCCATCTTACATATCAGTCAGTGCAATACTTCTCTGTTTATGTCCCTGTTTCTTCATCTAGACTGTGAATTCCTTGAGGGCAGGTCCTTTTGTACGTGGTCCTAGCTCAACAGAGTTTGACACATAAAAGGAAGTAAGTAAATGTCTTCTTTATAAATTAATGAGTTATTCTTAGTTTCTCCAGCACTTCGCTCAGTACATGGGTCACAGCCAAAGCTGAATATATTCTGGGAAGAGGAAGACCTGACACTGACACACTCTCCTCAGCTGTCACCTGGTCCTACCACCAATGTAAGGCCAGCACTGGGAGAAGCAGAAGTTGCTGCACATAGGAGAGCTGTGGTATCCCTGTTCACTAGTCTGCCAGCTGGGGTGGATGGACGGAAGGTGAGGAATCTCAGAAGTTTCTTCCGTTACTGAGAGGTCCAACTTCCTGGGTTCTGAGGCCTTGAAGGCTGATATAGGAGCTGAACCAAACTCTCCATGAGCCATGAGTAACTCAAAATCTGAAGTTTGAGATGATAAAATCCAATTGAAGTTTCAAGAAGAAACTTTTGCAGTAACAGCACTCATAATGGCAAAAAAAAAAAAAATCAGACAATTCAAATGCCCCTTGAAAGAAAAATGGATACATGAGGATAGAATCATTCCATAGAATTCTGGACTGCAATGAAATGGGAGAAATCACAGCTATGTACAATAGTATAGATGAATCTTAGCAACATAATGTTGTTCGAAAAAGTAAATCTCAGAAGACCACTTATAAGAAAAGATCAGTGAAAATAGGAGCTAGTTCTTTGAAAAGATTTTAAAAATTAACAGACCTTTAGCCAGATTCATCAAGAAAAAGAGAGGCCAAATAAATAAAATCAGAAATGAAAGAGAAATTACAACTCATACCACAAAAAGTCATAAGATTAATCCAAACATATACAGTCAATTAATATATGATAAAGGAGCCTTGGCTATACAATGGGGAGATGACAGCCTCTTCAGCAGCTGGTGTTGGCAAAACTGGACAGCTATATGCAAGAGAATGAAATTGGATTACTGTCTAGCCCCATACACAAAGGTAAACTCAAGGTGGATCAAAGACCTGAATGTAAGTCATGAAACCATAAAACTCTTAGAAAAAAACATAGGCAAAAGTCTCTTGGACATAAATATGAGCAACTTCTACATGAACATATCTCCCCAGGCAAGGGAAACAAAAGCAAAAATGAGCAAGTGGGACTATATCAAGCTGAAAAGCTTCTGTACAGAAAAGGACACCATCAGTAGAACAAAAAGACATCCTACAGTATGGGAGAATATATTCCTAAATGACATATCCGATAAGGGGTTGACATCCAAAATATATAAAGAACTCATGCACCTCAACAAACAAAAAGCAAATAATTCAATTAAAAATGGGCAGAGGATATGAATAGACACTTCTCCAAAGAAGAAATTCAGATGGCCAACAGGCACATGAAAAGATGCTCCACATTGTTAATCATCAGAGAAATGCAAATTAAAACCACAATGAGGTATCACCTCACACCAGCAAGGATAGCCAACATCCAAAACACAAACACAACAAATGTTGGCGAGGATGTGGAGAAAAGGGAACCCTCCTACACTGCTGGTGGGAATGCAAATTAGTTCAACCATTGTGGAAAGCAGTATGGAGGTTCCTCAAAAAACTCAAAATAGAAATACCATTTGACCCAGGAATCCCACTCCTAGGAATTTACCCTAAGAATGCAGCAGCCCAGTTTCAAAAAGACAGATGCACCCCTATGTTTATCGCAGCACTATTTACAATAGCCAAGAAATGGAAGCAACCTAAGTGTCCATCAGTAGATGAATGGATAAAGAAGGTGTGGTACATATACACAATGGAATATTATTCAGCCATAAGAAGAAAACAATTCCTACCATTTGCAACAACATGGACGGAGCTAGAGGGTATTATGCTCAGTGAAATAAGCCAAGCAGAAAAAGACAAGTATCAAATGATTTCATTCATATGTGGAGCATAAGAGCAAAGAAAAAAACTGAAAGGACAAAACAGCCACAGACTCACAGAACCCAAGAATGGACTAACAGTTACTAAAGGGAAAGGGACGGGGGAGGATGGGTGGGAAGGGAGGGATAAGGGGGGAAAAGGGGCATTACGATTAGCAGGCATAATGTTGGGGGGGCATGGGGAGGGTTGTTCAACTCAGAGAAGACAAGTAGTGATTCTGTAGCATCTCACTATGCTGATGGACAGTGACTATAATGGGGTAGGTGGGGGGGCACCTGATGAAGTGGGGAGTTTAGTAACCATAATGTTGCACATGTAATTGTAGATTAATGATACCAAAATAATAATAAAATAAAAGGTCATAAGAGCCTACTATGAATGATTACACACCAATTGGACAACCTAGAAGAAATGAATAAATTAATAGAAACACACAATCATCCAAGACTGAACCATAAAGAAATAGAACATCTGAATAGGCTAATTATTAGTAATGAGATTGACTTAGTAATAAAAAAAATTCCAACAAACAAAAGTCCAGGACTAGATGACTTCACTGGCAAATTCTAACAAACGGTCAAAGATTTACTATCTATCCTCACATTATTCCAAAAAATTTAAGCGGAGGAAATACTTCCAAACTCACTTTACAAGGCCAGCATTACCCTGATACCAAAACTAGACAAAGACAATACCAAAAAAAGAAAATTACAGGCCAATATTCCTGATGAATATAGATGCAAAAATCCCCAAAAAGATATTAGCAAACCAAATTCAGCAATACATTAAAAGAATCATACACCATGATCAAGTGAGATTTATTCCAGGGGTGCAAGGATGATTCAACATCCACAAATCAATCAGTGTGATACAACACATTAACAAAAGGAAGAATAAAAATCATATGATCATCTCAATAGATGCAGAAAAAGCATTTGACAAAATTCAACACCCATTTATGGTAAAATCTTTCGACAACGTAGACATAGAGGGAACATGTTTCAACATAATAAAGGCCACATATGACAAACACACAGCTAACATCATACTCAATGGTGAAAAACCTGAAAGCTTTTCGTCTAAGGTCAGGAACAAGACAAGGATGCCCACACTCACCACTTTTATTCAACATAGAGTATTGGAAGTTCTAGCCAGAGCAATTAGGCAAGAAAAATAAATAAAAAGGTGTCCCAATCAGAAAGGAAAAATTTAGACCATCACTATTAGTAGATAATATGATTCTACATATAGAAAACCCTAAAGATGCCATCAAAAAACTATTAGAACTAATAAATGAATTCAGTAAAGTCACAGGATACAAAATCAATGTACAGAAGTCTGTTGCATTTCCATACAGCAATAACAAACTCAGAAATAGAAATTAAGAAAACAATCCCATTCCCAATTATATCAAAAAGAATAAAATACCTAGGAATAAATTAACCAAGGTAGTGAAAGACCTATAATATGAAAACTATAAAACATTGATGAAAGAAATTGAAGAAGATACAAATAAATACAAAGATATAATGTGCTTATGGGTTGCAAAATCAATGTTACAATGTCCAGACTACACAAAAAAATCAACAGATTCAATATAATCTCTGTCAAAACACCATTGGCATTTTCACTGAAGTAGAACAAATAATCCTAAAATTTGTATGAAGCCACAAAGCCTCCTAAGTAGCAATCTTGAGAAAGAAGAACAAAACTGGAAGTATTGCATTCCCGTTTCAAACTATACTACAAGGTTATAGTAATCATAACAGTATGGTACTGGATCAAAAACAGACACATAGATCAATGAAATAGAAGAGAGAACCCAAAACTAAAACCCACACATATACAATCAATTAATCTATGATAAAGGAGCAGAATATACAATGGGGAAATGACAATCTCTTCAATAAACAGTTTTGGGAAAATTGGACAAGTTACATGCAAAAAAATGAAACTGGGGCACTATCTTAACACCATATACAAAAATGAACTCAAAATGGATTAAAGAGTTGAATGTAAGACCTGACACCATGAAACTCCTAGTAGAAAACAGAGGCTGTAACCTCCTTGACGTCAGTCTTAAATATATTTTTTTGGACGTGAGTCTACGGGCAAGAGCAACAAAGGCAAAAATAAGTGAACGAGACTACGTCGAACTACAAGGTTTTGCACAGTGAAGGAAACTGTCAACAAAATGAAAAGGCAACCCTGCTAAGTGGGAGAAAATATTTGTAAATTATGTATCTGACAAAGAGCTGATACCCAAAATATATAAAGAACTCATACAACTCAATAGCATAAAAACAAACAATCCGAGAAGGGGCTCAAGATGGCGGCATGAGCAGGGCAGCAGAAATCTCCTCCCCAAACCATATATATTTTTGAAAATACAACAAATACAACTATTCTTAAAAGAGAGACCAGAAGATACAGTACAACAGCTGGGCTACATCTACATCTGCAAGAACTCAGCATTTCACAAAGGGGGTAAGATACAAAGCCGTGATCCAGCAGGACCCAAGCACTCCCCCCACCCCAGCTCACCGGCGGGAGGAAAAAAATCAGAGTGGGGAGGGAGTGGAAGCACAGGACTGCTAAATAACCAGCCCTAGTAATCCGCACCGGGAGCACAGACACACATCCCATGGTGTACTGGATATTAGAGAAATGCAAGGGCAGCATCCGAAACAGAGACTGCGAGCAGGTCCCCACAGCCAGCTCCCCTGGGACAAAAGAAAAGCAGGTGCTTTTTAAAAGTCTTAAAGGGACAAGGGCCCAACAGCTGAACAAACTCAGCCCAGCACACTCAGCCCAGCAGGCTGGGATTCTTGAGGAACTTCAGGCCTCCTAACCCCCGGCCAGGTAAAGCAGCCCCAAAGCCCCTCACAGCGATAACCAGCCTGCCATTCATTCCCCCTCGCTGGTGCTGCAAATGGACTGGCTGACCTGCCACAGCTGCAGAGCAGCCAGAGAGTGACCCCAACCACGGGAACCACACAGAGTCTCCTCCCAGCACGCAGCTAACAGGGACAGGCAGCGGAAGCTGGAGCAAGGTCTGGAAGGCATGAAGGGGCCTGTCCTGGCAGTAGAACACACCCGGCATGGCTGCAACCCCCTGCAGTGCTCTAGGATAGCCTGAGGATTACCCCAGAGACTGCCTCCCAGTGTGCGGGTAACTGGCACAGGCTGCAGAGAAGGGCAAAGTGAACAACAAGCAGGAAGGGACTTTGTTCTCCCAGCTGACACACATGCCACCTGCCTGCGACCACTTCTATCGCCATGAAAAGACAGAAGAATTTGGTCCAGTCAAAAGTCACTCAGACAACTCCAGAGAGAGGGCCTGGTGGGATAGATTTAAACAATCTTCCTAAAAAAGAATTCTAAATAAAGTCATAACCATGCTGACGGACCTACAGAGAAATATGCAAGAGCTAAGGGATGAAGTCCGGATGGAGATTACAGAAATGAAACAATCGATTGACGGGCTGAAGAGCAGATGGGACGAAGTGCAAGAGACTGTTAATGGAAGAGAAATCAGAGAACAGGAGTACAGGGAAGCTGAGGCAGAGAGAGAATAAAGGATGTCTAGGAATAAAAGAATATTAAGAGAACTGTGTGACCAATCCAAATGGAAAAATATTCACATTATACGGGTACCAGAAGAGGAAGAGAGAGAAAAAGGGATAGAAAGTGTCTTTGAAGAAATAATTGCCGAAAATTTCACCAAGCTGGGGAAGGAAACAGTTTCTCAGACCATGGAAGCCCACAGATCTCCCAACAAAAGGGACCCAAGGAGGACAACACCAAGACATATAATAATTAAAATGGCAAAGGTCAAAGACAAGGACAGAATTTTAAAGGCAGCCAGAGAGAAAAATAAAATCACATAGAAAGGAAAACCCACCAGGCTATCATCAGACCTCTCAACAGAAACCTTACAGGCCAGAAGAGAATGGCATGGTATATTTAACGCAATGAAACAGAAGGGGCTTAAACCAAGAATACTGTATCCAGCATGATTACCATTTAAATTTGAGGGAGGGATTAAACAATTTCCAGACAAGCAAAAGTTGAGGGAATTTGCCTGCCACAAACCACCTCTACAGGATATTTTCAAAGGACTGCTCTAGACGTAAGCACTCCTAAGGCTAAATAGATGTCACCAGAGAAAATAAAATCACAGCAAAGAAAGCAGACCTTCAAAATACCAACTAAAGGCAAAAAATAAAACAGTCAAAGGAAACACAAACGAGTACAGAATAAAACACCTAACATATAAAGAATGGAGGAGGAAGAATAAGAAGGAAGAAAAATAAAGAATCATCAGACTATGTTTATAATAGCTTAACAAGAGAGTTAAGTTAGACTGTTAGATAGTAAAGAAGCTACCCTTGAACCTTTGGTATCTGTGAATCTAAAGCCGGCAATGGCAATAAGTACATATCTATCGATAATCACCCTAAATGTAAATGGTCTGAATGCACCAATCAAAAGACACAGAGTAACAGAATGGACAAAAAAGGAAGACCCATCTATATGCTGCTTACAAGAGACTCACCTCAAACCCAAAGATATACACAGACTAAAAGTGAAGGGATGGAAAAAGATATTTCATGCAAACAACAGGGAGAAAAAAGCAGGTGTTTCAGTACTTGTATCAGACAAAATAGACTTCAAAACAAAGAAAGTAGCAAGAGATAAAGGACATTACATAATGATAAAGGGGTCAGTCCAACAAGAGGATATAACCATTATAAATATATATGCACCCAACATAGGAGCACCAACATATGTGAAACAAATACTAACAGAATTAAAGGAGGAAATAGAAAGCAATGCATTCATTTTAGGAGACTTCAACGCACCACTCACTCCAAGGGACAGATCAACCAGACAGAAAATAAGTAAAGACACAGAGGCACTGAACAACACACTAGAACAGATGAACCTAACAGACATCTACAGAACTCTACACCCAAAAGCAGCAGGATACACATTCTTCTCAAGTGCACATGGAACATTTTCCAGAATAGACTACATACTAGGCCACAAAAAGAACCTCAGTATATTTAAAAATATTGAAATTCTACCAACCAACTTCTCAGATCACAAAGGTATAAAACTAGAAATAAATAGTACAAAGAAAACAAAAAGGTTCACAAACACATGGAGGCTTAGCAACACACTCCTAAATAACCAATGGATCAATGACCAAATTAAAACAGAAATCAAGCAGTATATGGAGACAAATGACAACAATAGCACAAAGCCCCAAATTCTGTGGGAAGCAGCAAAGGCAGTTCTTAGAGGAAAGTATATTGCAATCCAGGCCTATTTAAAGAAGGAAGAACAATCCCAAATGAATAGTCTAAAGTGACAATTATTGAAATTGGAAAAAGAAGAACAAACGAGGCCCAAAATCACCAGAAGGAGGGACATAATAAAAATCAGAGAAGAAATAAATGAAATTGAGAAGAATAAAACAATAGAAAAAAAATCAATGAAACCAAGAGCAGGTCCTTTGAAAAACTAAACAAAATGGATAAATGCCTAGCCAGACTTACTGAGAGAAAAAGAGAATCTACACACATAAAGAGAATCAGAAATGAGAAAGGAAAAATCATGACAGACCCCACAGAAATACAAAGAATTATTAGAGAATACTATGAAAATCTACATGCAAACTAGCTGGAAAACCTAGAAGAAATTGACAACTTCTTAGAAAAATACAACCTTCCAAGACTGACCAAGCAAGAAACAGAAAATCTAAACAGACCAATTACCAGCAACAAAATTGAATCAGTAATCAAAAAACTACCCAAGAACAAAACCCCCAGGCTAGATGGATTCACCACTGAATTTTATCAGACATATAGAAAAGACATAATACCCATTCTCCTTAAAGTTTTTCAAAAAATAGAAGAGGAGGGAATACTTACAAACTCATTCTATGAATCCAGCATCACTCTAATACCAAAACCAGGAAAAGACCTCACCAAAAAAGAAAATTACAGACCAATATCCCTGATGAACATAGATGCAAAAATACTCAACAAAATATTAGCAAACCGAATTCAAAAATGCATCAAGAGGATCATACACCATGATCAAGTAGGATTCATGTCAGGGATGCAAGGATGGTACAACTTTCGAAAATTCATCAACATCATTCACCACATCAACAAAAAGAAGGAAAAAATCCCCATGATCATCTTCTTCATGCTGCAAAAGCATTCAACAAAATTCAACATCCATTCATGATAAAAACTCTTAAGAAAAGGGGTATAGAGGGCAAGTACCTCAACATAATAAAGGCCATATATGACAAACCCACAGCCAACATCATACTTAACAGCAAGAAGCTGAAAGCTTTTCCTTTAAGATGGGGAACAAGACAAGGATACCCACTCTCCCCATTGTTATTCAACATAGTTCTGGAGGTCCTAGCCACGGCAATCAGACAACACAAAGAAATAAAAGGCATCCAGATTGGCAAGGAAGAAGTCAAACTGTCACTATTTGCAGATGACATGATATTGTATGTAAAAAACCCTAAAGACTCCACTCCAAAACTACTAGAACTAATATCTGAATTCAGCAAAGTTGCAGGATACAAAATTAATGCACAGAAATCTGTTGCTTTCCTATACACTAACAATGAGCTAACAGAGAAATCAGGAAAACAATTCCATTCACAACTACATCAAAAAGAATAAAATACCTAGCCAAGGAAGTGAAAGACCTATACCCTGAAAACTACAAGACACTCCTAAGAGAAATTAAAGAGGACTCTAATAAATGGAAATTCATCCCATGCTCTTGGCTAGGAAGAATAAATATTCTCAAAATTGCTATACTACCTAAAGCAATCTACAGATTCAATGCAATCCCTATCAAAATACCAACAGCATTCTTCAAGGAACTGGAACAAATAGTTCTAAAATTCATATGGAAACAGAAAAGAGCCTGAATAGCCAAAGCAATCCTGAAAAGGAAGAATAAAACGGGGAATTATGCTCCTTGACTTCTAATTACGCTCCTCTACTACAAAGCCACAATAATCAAGACAATTTGGTACTGGCACAAGAGCAGACCCACAGACCAGTGGAACAGAATAGAGAGCCCAGATATTAACCCAAACATATACGGTCAATTAATATATGATAAAGGAGTCATGGATATACAATGGGGAAAAGACAGCCTCTTCAACATCTGGTGTTGGCAAAAGTGGACAACTACATGTAAGAGAATGAAACTGGATTACTGTCTAACCCCATACACAAAAGTAAACTCAAAATGGATCAAAGACCTGAATGTAAGTCATGAAATGATAAAACTCTTAGAAAAAAATATAGGCAAAAATCTCTTGGACAAAATAAAATAAATCATTAAAAAAAAAAAATCTCTTGGACATAAACATGAGCAACTTCTTCATGAACATATCTCCCCAGGCAAGGGAAACAAAAGCAAAAATGAACAAGTGGGACTATAACAAGCAAAAAGCTTCTGTATAGCAAAGGATACCATCAGTAGAACAAAAAGAACTCCTACAATATGAATATATTCCTAAATTACATATCTGATAAGGGGTTGACATCCAAAATATATAAAGAGCTCATGGACCTCAACAAACAAAAAGCAAATAATTCAGTTAAAAAGTGGGCAGAGGATATGAATAGACACTTCTCCAAAGAAGAAATTCAGATGGCCAACAGGCACATGAAAAGATGCTCCACATCGCTAATCATCAGAGAAATGCAGATTAAAACCACAATGAGATATCACCTCACACCAGTAAGGATGGCCACCATCCAAAACACAAACAGCAACAAATGGTGAGGATGTGGAGAAAGGGGAACCCTCCTACACTGCTGGTGTGAATGCAAATTAGTTCAACCATTGTGGAAAGCAGTATGGAGGTTCCTCAAAAAACTCAAAATAGAAATACCATTTGACCCAGGAATCCCACTCCTAGGAATTTACCCTAAGAATGCAGCAGCCCAGTTTCAAAAAGACAGATGCACCCCTATGTTTATCGCAGCACTATTTACAATAGCCAAGAAATGGAAGCAACCTAAGTATCCATCAGTAGATGAATGGATAAAGAAGGTGTGGTACATATACACAATGGAATATTATTCAGCCATAAGAAGAAAACAAATCCTAGCATTTGCAACAACATGGATGGAGCTAGAGGGTATTATGCTCAGTGAAATAAGCCAGGTGGAGAAAGACAAGTATCAAATGGTTTCACTCATATGTGGAGTATAAGAACAAAGAAAAAAACTGAAAGAACAAAACAGCAGCAGACTCACAGAACCCAAGAGTGGACTAACAGTTACCAAAGGGAAAGAGACTGGGGAGGATGGGTGGGAAGGGAGGGATAAGGGGGAAAAAGGGCTATTACAATTAACACACATAATGTAGCCTGGTTGGGGTGCGGTGGGGTGATATGGGGAAGGCAGTATAACACAGAGAAGACAAGTAGTGATTCTATAACATCCACTATGCTGATGGACAGTGACTGCAATGGGGTATGTGGTGGGGACTTGATAATAGGGGGAGTCTAGTAACCATAATGTTGCTCAGGTAATTGTATATTAATATAAGCAAAAAAAAAAGTAAAATCTACCATATGATTCAACAATTCCACTTCTTAGTATTTATCTAAAGACAAAAAAAAAAAACACTAACCCAAAAAGCATATAAGCACCCCTATGTTCATTGCAGCATTATTTACAATAACAAAAATATGGAAGCAACCTAAGTGTCCATCAATAGATGAATAAAGATGTGATATATATAAACAAATAAGGGTGTTCAGACTGCGGGCAGGGAGGTAGGATGGGCAGGCAGAGGTGTTCAAGCCACCTGGGCAGACCTGAGAGTCACGCAGAAGATGGAATCAAGAACTTGGCAGTGAGTCAGGGGGGCAAACCAGATCACTGCGGTGGCGACAGGAACAGGCCTGCCGCCCTGCTCCCAGCATGGCTTGGGGCAGAGCAGGTCACATGCAGAGAGGGAGAGGTGACAGGGGAACCGGCTGTATGGGGTTGTGGCCTGCAGAAGAGGCTGGGCCCAGAGGTGGAGGTGGGGTGGGGGACAGCCATTTACCTTTGGACTTTTAAAACTATTTGCATATATTCATTTGACAAAAAAATTCAGCTAAAAACAAAAAAAGCACATTACCATCAGAACCCTTCAGTCATGCGTTCTTACACATAGGAGCTTCAGGGTCCATAACCCTAGAAATTGTTCACTGAGTTGGGTGTGGGTAAGATTTTTTTTCTGTAAAGGGGTCTATATATTTTATTGGATTCTCAAAAGAGCCTCTCAACAGCCATATGAGAGACATTCATCTCCATTTTACAGATGCAGGGACTGCTGCACAGGAGGTCAGGTGCATCGCTGAAGCCTGCTCCGTGAGATTAGCACCTTCAGGTCTGGTCCTGTGCGGCACTTGTCCAAACGGACAGGTAAGGTCCCAGGGCACTAAGTGCTCACCCAGGCGCTGCAGACAGGCAGTGCTGGCCAGCAGGGAGCTGTGCGCCTCTGTGCTCCCAGCTCTTCTCTGGCCCTCACTTTCGGAGCAGTAGGAAATCCTGGCCTCACTGTCACCCCTACCCACAGCAGGGAAGGAGGTGCTGCACCCAGGACACCTCAGGAGCAAGTGCTAGAGGGGAAGCCTTCCCACCCACCAGCACCCAGCCTCAGGCGCTGCTGCAGAGGCCAGCCTGGACCGGCCCACCACCCACAGAGACAGGGCCCCCCACCTTGATCAATAACCAAGCCCTATGGTCTCCCTGGCCTCTCCTCCACCTCCACCCCCGGCTCCATGTAAGGCTGAAGAAAAGTATCCACCTGGCAGCCGCAGGTGGGACCCAGTACCTCTGGCTTGTTTCCCTGTTCCTCTCCATTGCGACTTGTCTTCTGCGGCACCATCTGGGTCCAGCCCGGCCCCCTCCCGGGACTGTGAGGTTTCAGCCTGGCTGGAGGCCTCCCACAGGAGGCAGAGGCAGGACCCTGGAAAGGAGGCAAAGGAAGAGGCTGCCAGCAGGGTGGGGCTGCCTCGGGAGCTGGTGAGGGATCTTCCCTGGGGGGCATGTGAGCAGGGCCTGGACTGTCGGGTCCTCTGAGAGGGGCCTGGACCAGGTGTCACGCCTAGATCTCAGATTCGTCCCCTCTCGGACTCCGCGTGGGGTGCGGTGACACAGGCCATCACCACAGGGTGTACAGTGGGGTCCAACCAGCTGGGCCTCAGACCCTGCTCTAGACCTCGATTCCACAGAGGCTCAGAGAGGGCTGGGGCATGTTCAAGGCGCCACAGTACCTTGAGCTACACTAGGGAAAAGGGAGCCCGGGGCCCCGGAAGGCCAGGGGCAAAGATGAGCTTTAAGGAGGGGCTGGTGCTTTGAGCAGGAGGATCAACAAAGCTTCCTGGAGGAGGGAAGACATACATGAGGGGTCCTCAAGACAGGGAGGGTTTAAATAGGCTGAGAAGGGCAGGGCCCAGAACAGGACATGTTCAGGAAAGGGCTGGAGGGAGACATCCTGATGGGCAATTTGGTGGGAACTTCGGGCCAGACCCCAGAGAACTTCAACACCCAGCTGAGCGGGAGAGTGCCCTGCTGACCTCCCCACACGACCTAGGACGGAGCCCCTTCCTGGTGCTGCTCTCGGACTGACAGGGGAACCCCTCTGTTATCCTAACGGTGTGGGAATGGGGGAGGCAGGTCTCCCCTACCCACAGTCAGACAGGTGCCCTCAAGGGAAAGCTCACCCTCTCCTGCAGGCTTCTCGGGCCATCCACGCCCCTCGCTAGGCCCCACCCCGCCTCGGAGTGCTGGCAGGTGCAGGTGGCAGGGACCCAGGAGGGCTGCCCCAGCTGCCCCTCCTGAGCAGGGTTTTCAGGGGCTCCAGCGTCGGCGGGAGCGGGCTATTTTTAGCAGGCACTCCACAGCAGCGAGCCGGCTCCCGAGTGCCAGCGTAGTGGTCCCACACTGTTCTCAGCTTTTAGCTCTTGCAGGGACTGCTTCCCGCACCCAGCAGGCTCCGATTACCAGGGTTACCTGAGCAGCTGCTGCGAGTCATCTCCCCAGCCACAGGCGCACGGCATGAGAGGAGCCTGCGGGCAGCCTTCCCCCCATCTCTCTGAGCCCGGCACCTCGCAGCCACTCTGGCGCCCATCATGTCCAGGGAACCTGGAGGCAGAACCTGGGGGAGCCTGTGGGGAGCTGGTGGGCTTCGTTGACTAAATCAGCTTAAGGAATGTGGTGCTTCATGGGGTGTGAGGAACATTCCAGGCGCCCCCCCTGCCTCAGCGCTTTACACAAGGACACACCCTATGGGCAGGTGGTCAGCGTATAGGTCACACATTGAGAAGGGGAACTCGCTGAGAAGAGCCCCACACTCCCCTTGACAGGGGTTAGAAACTCAAATCTTTTCAGGGGTTTTAGCAGGTGCCAGGAATGAAATGATCTGTTTTGCATGCAAATGGCTGACGCCGCTCTTCAATGCCACAGAGCAATATGTGTGCACTGTGTGGACAGGCCTTCTAGTGTTTTAAGAGAACTTTAAAATTCAAACTCTGTTGTGGAATCTCCCAGGTTTTAAATGTTGGCACCCAGGTCAAACTTTAAAAGAACATTTTGTGGTTTAAACAAAACACATCCAGTAACCATGCCCGACCCATGGGGCAGGAGGTGGGAGCGGGTGTTAACAACGCGGGCTACTTTGCAAGGCCTCCTCTGCCCTGTGCCCAATGTGCCCCCACGAGAGGTCCCCCCATATCGGACCCCAAAGGACAGGGTGCCGTGTTTCGGGCTCATCCAGCATGTTTTACATGGTGGTCCAGGGAAACTAGTTCCTAGAGCTACCAACAGATGTTCCTTACTTATGGCCAAACACTCTGGGAATCTCTGGGTGAAATAAAGAAAAATATGCTTCTTTACTACAGGACTTGTCCAAGCCTTTAACATATGACACAGTGCCTTGTGAAAATTTCCAGGAGGTGGAACAGATACAGTGCTTCTCAAAAGAGTTCCACGTGGAGCCCATTTTCAAGGGATACCGATGAACTCTGGGAAGACACGACTACTGTTCCCCAGAACGTGGTTCTGAAAGTGCGGCTCACCACACTGACCGGCCCCTTCCGCAGACCCGACATCCCACTAGAACGGAGGTGGACAGAGGGGCAAAGGAGAAGCTGGGACAGCAGGTGGCTTGGTCCTGATGGCGGTGGGAGCCGCCACAGGGTCTTAGGCCAGGAGGGACCTGGTGGACTGCAAGGCACGAGCTCACTGCATGGAGAGCAGACGGCGGGAGGCAAGGAAACTGGGGCAGAGTGGACGGGTCCCAGAGATGTTCTGGAACAAATGGTCGGGACTAGGTGCTGGAAGGTTGTGGGGAACCCAGGGGAGGGAGGAGGTGAGAATAAGGCCAAGGGATGGAGTACGCGGTCGGAGCCCAGGCTGAGGCTCTGGGCCCCAGGGGAGGGGAGCTCAGAGCCCGGCTCCGCGGGCCCTGCCCCACCGCCCATCTATGCAGGGAGCCAGGCTCAGCCGAACTTCAGCCACCTGGGGTTCCCATGGCAACCATGGAGAAAAGCAGCACCTGAGCAAGCAGCGGGGAGAAGGCGGGCACGGGGGCGCTGCTGCTGGCCTGTGGGCCCCGGGATTCGGAGCCTGACCACCCCTTCCCCCGGGCAGCTGGCAGCGGCAGGGGGGCAGCCGGGAGAGAAAGGCGAGGCCCTCCCTGCCCCTGCCCCACGGCCAAGTTAGGAGGCTGGGGCAGGTTTCTGCTGTGCAGTGAGCCCCCCAGCACTCCGGCGCCCGGCCTCTGTCGGCTACCTCTCTGCAGCCCTCGCCACTGCCTGAGGGAGGGAAGGCGGGGGCGGTGCCCATGACATCTCTCCTGCCGCCCTCGCGGCCACAGGGCTAATTTTAGCCCTGACATCAGGCTGCAGCCAGGGGTGCTGGGTTGGAGAGGGCTGTGTCTGTCCAGCTCGGCAGGCCCTGGAACCCCGGGGGAGGGCCTGATGGCTGGCAGTGCCTACCCCCAGCTTGGCAGGCCCCCCTGACACCCCCTCCCCGCTACCACCTCCCACGGGCTCTCTCTGCTCTCGCCTGGACTCACTCCCAAACCACCTCGCCCTCAGCCAGCCAGGCAGGCCCCTGAGGGGCTGGGCCTGCCCGCCTTCCGGTTAACCCCCCTGCCCTGCGCTCTCTCCCCAGCCAAGTCGGCTCGGTCGGTAGTCAGCCCCCCTCACCCCACTCAGCACCAACATCTCTGTTTCCACGGCTAGGATGCTTCCAGCAGTCCCAGAACCACAGGTTAAAATCCCATCTTGTGCAGATCGAACATCACCTCCTCCACGAGGGCCCCCACCCCTCAGAGAGAACTGAATTCCCCTCCTCTGTCCATCCCGAGCTCCTTGTGGTCCCGCACGTCACTGCGTTGTGGACGCACTGTTTCCCACGTGCGATTCTACCTCGCCGCAAGCAGAGACTGAGTCTTGTTCTCCTGTTCCCTCCGTAAGCCCAGCGCTGTGCTTAGCGTATAGCCGGTACTGCCGGGGCCCGGTGAGGGGCTGGGGGTGAGCCTGGCCTCCGGCAAGAGGAGTGAGGCCGCTGACCCTGGCTCAGTCACTAGCTTGCCATGTGGTCATGGCCCCCGGGCCCCACCGCCACCCCGTTCTAAGGAAGGCAGCCCACTCCCAGGCCCCGTGGCGTGGCCCCCTCCGGCTCCCTCTGGAGCAGGCGTGAATGCCAAGGCCACAGCAGAAACCTAGGGAATAAAGATGAGGAGCAGGCAGGGAATAGAAGGAACGGTCCTACCCCCTGGGGGGAGGAGGGATCCTGGTAACTCTTGCCCTGCCGTGGAGGTTAATGGCTTCTCTGCTGTGGGAAGGCGGGCCCCCTGAACATAGCCACGGGCCCTGCAAAGGAAAGACATCCCTCAGGGGTGGAGGCTGCAGGGATCAGGGTGTCCCGGTCCAAGCTCCAGCTCTGCAGAGAGACGGGGAGCTGCCTAGGGCCTCTGTTTGCTAACCCACAGAGAAGGGTCTGGATAAACCAGCGTGGGACAAGGCCCCATGTCCTCTCCAGTGGGTGCCAGAGAGCCCCGTGCCCACAGGCCATGGCCTCCACTGTCCGGTCCTGTGCAAGGACCCTGCAGCTTCACCAGCTAGGCTAGGGGCTGTGGGCGTGCTGGGCTGAGGCTGGATATGTGGAGACTGAGACTGGCCAGGCTAGTCTCCTCTCTGGGCCTCAGCTCACCCTGCATGAGCTCCTGGGGGCAGGGCCTAGGCTGGCTCCCTGATTCCTAGTCTGAAAGCTCTCACAGGCAGGGCGGAGCCCCAGGGCCGGGGGCACCAGGCCTGACACAGATGCGCCCTCTCTCTCCCTCCCAGGCCAGGAGGCCCGGGGCGAGCCGGCTGAGGAAGGACCACCCTGCCTCCCCTGCCCCCACCATGGGCAGCAGTCCCCCAGGAGAGTCACTTCTCCGGGAGACGGGGCCCAGGGGGCAGCCGGCGGTCACAAAGCCATCTCGAAAAGGCTCCTGACGGCCAAGCCCAAGTGCCCGGGCCACCGGGAGTAGCAGAGCCAGTAAATTATAACTGACAGCTGAATGCCCCCCCCCACTCTGTATTTATATCCACCTTGGTGCCTGAAGATGGGTATTTATGCATTTTCAGTATGCAGGGCCAACGCTCCGCCACTGGGCACTGCGTGGCTGTAGCACATTGCCCGGGCCCTGCCAGGACGTTCCTCTGCCACTTGGGTTACCAACCTGGGGGCCCCCGAGTGAGGCCTGGACCCGGAGCCCCAGCAGAGCCCTGGCTGCCACCTTAATGGCCCCCTGCTCCAGGGAAGTGGAGGGAAGAAAGGGCCGGGCCAGCCTCCTCTGGGTGCCGCCTCCCTCCAGGCCAGCAGCCCAGGCCCCGAGAGGCTGGGTGGCCCTGGCAGGGTCACGCAGCACCCTCTCTAGGCCAGGCCCCGGCCCCCGCGTCCCCAGGCTCGCGACTCCCTTCGGACCAGGTCACATCGCAGAGCCCTGTTGTCTCGTCCATCTGTCTCTTCGGTCTCTTCACAAAAGGTCGGCCTCACCCTGGTTCTGTATCTCTCTCTAAACCCCGCTCAGCGTCCCGGCCCCGTCTGGCCCTCACCGGCTCGGTCTCTCTCACATCGTCCTCCGCCTCCTTCTCACCATCACCTCTCCGTCTCTCCTCTCCAGTTCCCAGGTCCCTTGCTCTCACTTCCACTGCCATCTCCTCTGCCCTGCCTCACATGCTTCCTCTCCCTCGGAGTCCTTGTCCTCATCCTCCCTGCCTCCCGACGTTGTCTTGGGGCTGAGATTGAGCCAGGGGTGGGGGGAGCTGTCCCGGTGCTCAGTCATGTCTCCCACCCACAGGCCCTGAGCCGAGGTGGGACTTCAGGTGACATGGTCTAGGAGCACATCTCCACTCAGTGGAAGCAAGTGGAAGATGGAGCGCGTTCCCCATCCCTAGGGCTGTGCAGAGGGGCCCCGCAGGAGGTTTCAGCCTCAGCACAAACACCCAGCCTTAAAGGGCCCATCTGGTTTGGGACTGGAGCTGAGCGACAGGGTGCCTGAGCTCTGTCAGGAATGATAAGAATTAATTAGATGTGTCCTCAGCTCCTGTCTCTTCACTTCCCCAGGGAATTAACTAGTCCCAGCACCTCAGGCCTTGTTAGATTCCAAGAAAAACATAACACTTGTGCGCCCCGTTGCATGTTTGAGCGCACACAGGCGTCTCTGCACACAAAGGTACACAAAGTGCCCACAGGGGCAGCCTGCGCCCCCGTGTTTCTGCGAATCTGGTCTGCTGGCTCGGCGTCGACGCGTACCCATTTGCGTACAATTCCACATGCCCTCCTGAGTCTGGAGACATGTTGGGATGTTTGTGTGACTACACACAGGAGTCTCTCTCTCTTGACGTGGCTGTGGGTCCACATTCCGCACGGGCATCGGTATGCGCACAGTGTTTACCTTTTCACTGAAGTCCGCTTCTATGTGTACACTTCTCTACTGGATCTGTGCGCTTGTACAGAGTGTCTGGGTAGCGTGCATTACCACGCAAGTCTGTTGGGATGGAGACACTTATGTCTTTGTGTTCTAAACGTGTGTGCATAACCTACGTGTATACATCTAACGCCAGCGCATGCAACTGGTGGACGAGTGTGTCTGTGTGCGCGTGTGCTGTGTGTCTGCATATACACTCTGGCCCCCGTGCACATACATCTCCTTGCTGGCTCTCCAGGGCCAGCAGCCTTGTCCCCAGCAAGAGCCACTGTGCCACTCTCTGGGGTGATGGCGGTGGAGGCAGTGACGGCATGGGTGCCAGGAGGTAGGAAGGTGAAGGGGATGCAGGGGAAGGTGCTCAGTCACGAGGCCACCTTCCTTGCTGGTCTGGGAGCTGGTGCCACTCATTGTGGCCTTGGTAAGCAGCTCCCCAGGGAGGGGCTGCTGCCAGAAGGCAGCTCTCTCCCTCCCCCAGGACTCCTTTTCCCAACCACCACCACCACCACCTGCCTGAGACGCTGGGAGGGGGGAACGGTGGGGGTAGCAATGCCCAGTCCGGGAGACCCAGGGTGCCCACCTGCCTGCCCAGGAAGTCCACCTTTCGAGGTGTTCCTCGGTGTTAGAGCGCCGTCTCCAAAAGGCCTCTGGGAATCCAAGTGTGCTCCCGGGAGAAGGAAGGCCCACACACCCTGACAATCCCCTCGACAAACAATGAGCACGCATCTGTGAAATGAGCACTAGGCTTGGAGTCAGGTGGGCTGGCTGGGAACTGCAGCCCCGTGGAACCTTGGTCAAGTTCCTGCACCTCTCTGGGCCTTGGTTCCTTTGTCTGTAGGGAAGGGAAGAGGGCTAGAGCCACTTTTCTCACAGCCTGGTGTCTGCATCACTGGTGAGGCACGAGACTGTTTAGATAGTGCACAGGGACGGCATCTGCCATTTCAACCATGTGTCTAGTTTCACGTACATGTTCTCACATATATATGTGTGTGTGTGTTTAACAAGCATAACAGACCCCTGACTTCACAAGTATTGCTTAAGACAAGGCTAAAACACCCATTTAAACTTTAAAAGTGAGCCCATTTAAAGAAAAAATGTTAAATAAATGAGAGTAAAGGCTGGTATGTGAGTACGACAAAGTCCTGGTAAGCGGACACATGAGTGCAGTCCTAAGCCAGAGGGTCTCTGAGGCCCCTCCGTCTCGGAGAGGTGATGAGATCAGGACCCCAGACCCCGTGAAATGGGAGATACCCGAGCTGTGCCTGGCCTTCACCACCACCAAGGTGGGCCATCGTACGGAATGGCAAAAGGAGAGGCTCTGGGGCAAATGCAGCGGGGCAAACCCCCCGGCTACAGGATCTCAGAGGACATAGAAAGTGTGCCTACGTGTGACCCTGGGGGCGATTCAGGCCTGACCAGGCTGGGGAAAGGGCCTGGTCCAGACTGAAGGCAGATACAGCTCGGGTCTGGGCAGAGATGGCTCAGAAGCCAGACCTGCTGTGGAGCCTAGCAAGGGGGTTGCCCGAGCCCCCCAGGCCGGTGAATAAGCCATCCTACCTTTTGTGCCCAGGGAAGAGCGGCCTGTTCAATAGCTTCAAATGTCTCTGTCCTCCAAAAGGCCTGGTGTGAATCACAGGAATTTACAGCCCAGCCTGGAGTGGGACTTATGAGTGTGCCTCAAGCCCGGCTGGTGGGGAGCGGCTGCCTGCCAGCCCCCCATTGCCCCTGATTGACGAGGCAGTTTCCTGCCAAGAAAAGCTCCCCTCTGTGGCACACAGCAGAAGGAAAGACCCCTAGGCCCAAGGGCCAGCCATCACTGCCTACCTGCCCCCGATCTGGGCCTCCTCGGCCCTCACAGCCCCACCTCCCGTGACCCCCCAGCTCCACAGGCTGACAGGCCAGCAGGAGGGGCACTGAGGGGCCTGGCTCCACCAGCTGCCAGAGGCCCCGCCCCCACGCCCTGCTGCTTACTCACACCCCCCTCCTGCCCTTCAAGACAGACCCATCTCAGGGCCTAGGGCTGCTCGTGGCAGATTCTACAATGGGCCTCCGAGGGCATCTAGAACACACATACCCATTTTACAGATGAGGAGCCAGAGGCGCAGAGAGGGCTAGGCCCTGCCCAAAGGCACAGCAGCACAGTGGTGTGACTGAGCCCTGAGCCCACGAGTCCTGTCAGTGTCTGGTCATAGCTGATGGTCGCGTGACCATACGATAGTTTTCATCTCCAGGTAACGGCTCCTCTCCAGAGAAGAGACAGACCTGGGTTTGAATCTCTGCTCCACCACTTTGAGTCCAAAAGTCACAATCTCTCTGTGCCTGTTTTCTTACCTGAAAAATGGGGCTCAAAAGTACTCCCAGCCTCCCAGAGTCATTATGAGGGTCAAGTGATATAATGCGGTAAAGTCCCAGGGCAGAGTGGGGCCCCTGGCAGGTGCTCCCTAGCTGGTGACGTTGGCCGATCATCCTTAATGTCTCAAGGGGCCCCACTGCCTCGTTTGCTAGGGAAAGGGGGCAGTCTAGGGCACGTGGGGCAGAGGGAGCAGGAATGAGCCCACTGCCCGGGGGGGGAAATCCTGGAAATACCCCTGCAGGATGTGGCTGCAAGCAGAGGATGCAGCTCTCTCGTTCCGAGCACCACAGGGCTGAGGGGAAGCACCCTGTCCTGAGAGCCAATCCCAGCTCGAGCCCCAGCCCCAGCCCAAGCTTCTGCCCTAGGTGACCTGGGGGCAAGTCCCTCCCTTCTCCGGGCATCAGCAAAACGGGACCAGAGAGGACCAGACAACATTTCCTAGAAGCATCTTCAGCTCTCCGACCCTTGGGTAAGCCCATCCAGACCCACCCACTGCAGTACCCAAATCTTGCCACTGGGTGGCAGCAGAGAGTAAAGCTGGGGTCCAGCATCCTTCCGGCTGCTGTTGGCCAGTCTCTCCCCCAGCACCAGGTGTTCTTTGCACCCCCACACCTTCAGCTGGCCCTCCAGGGAACCAGAGCTGGGTGACCACCCACATCCAGGCATTTGATCCTCCCTGCAGCCCTGAAGAGCGGCCAGCATTCTCTCCATTTTTCACATAGGGAAACTGAGGCCCAGAGAGGGGAAGACTTATTCAAGGTCACACACCAAACATGGCAGATCCAAGCCGCAACCCTCTTTCCCAGCCCCCAGCCCCCTAGCGGAGGCTGTGGGAGGAAGGGCTGGGGTCAGATGGACTTGGGCTGGAATCCTGGTGCCCCACCTGGCTGTGTATCACCCACATTCTGGCAGACCACCCACATTCCGACTCCCAGCTCATGTGAGTGCCCGGCACACGGCAAGCGCCTGCTCTGTTCCGGGTAATGTCATGCCCCACAGCAGCAAACGGGTGTCTGGCTTACTCACCTTGGCGTCCCCAGAGCCTAGCTCAAGGTGGATGTCCAGGGACGAGCCGCCAAGAGGCCCTCTCCCTCCGGGGCCCTGCCTGGCCCCCAGGGTAAGGGCCTCCCTTCTCACGTGCCTTCCCCAGTCCCAGGTCAGCCCTTTGACCGTTCTGCTCCCCTTGGCAGCCCGCCCGGTGCGCCCACACCCACCCAGGCCCTGGGGTGGCGGCTCCCCCTCTCCTCGGCTCGCCTCTCGGCCCCTGGTCCCTTCCCTGCGCCTCCCTCAGCCCCTCTCCTGATGAGCTCTCTTCTGCACTACACATTGTGTTTATAAGACAACAATGACAGTTTTTTATTTCTCCCTTTTGTCTCCCTTCCCCCCCGAAGGGAAACGTGCTTCCCAGTCTCCCGGGAAAGAATGAAGGCTGCAGAAGAGAAAAAGCGAACAAAGGACAGTGGGCTTGCGGGTGCACCCAGCACCCCCCCACAACCCCTCCCCGTGGGCCCCGGGCGCACGCACACACAACCCGCTTCTTTTCGGGGCTTCCAAAAACCACTCTGTTATTTGGGGGGTAATTGAAAATGTCGATCTTTATTCTTGAGGATAAACAGGGCAGGACCCGGAGAGCAAGCGGGTGAGAGAGGAGAAAGGAAAGCCGGAGGGAGGCAGAAAGGCTTAGAGGGGAGAAGAGCCAGATGGGAGAACGTGGACACACAGAGAGAGGAGTGGAGGGGCCAGAAGGAACAGGAGGGCCGGCAGGCAGACTCTCCACCTCCGGAGAGCTCGGGAGATGCAGCTTCCGAACCCCACCAGGAATCCAGGGGGTTCTGCCCTCCCAACAGCTCCCCCATTCCCACCCCAGCCAAGGACAGGGAACAGGACAGGCAGCAGCTCCTAGTCAGTCCTCCTGTCCTTGCGTGACCCCTGGGGTGGGTGGCTCTGAGTGCTGGGGGCAGGGACAAGGGATCTGGCTTGTCTTTATGGGTGAGAGCTCCCAATTAAGTGCACCCCTTTCAAAGACAGAACCCTGACTGAAGGGCTAACAGCCAGCCAGCAGCTCCCCCGACCCCAGGTCCTTCCATGGAAACCCTCCCTGGCCTCCCCCCACAGCCTTCCCCCCACCCCTCTGCCCCTGCACCTGTCAGGGAGGAGAGGGGGCGTTCTCAGGGTGCATCTGCTTTATTTCTGCTGGGCAGTGTGCGGTGTGAGTACACCTGGGTGGACATGAGTATGCATGGCATGAAGAGGGGCCTGGAGAAAGGGGAGTGCGTATGTGTGATAATAAGAGGCATGTGCAGTGGGCAGTGTCTGGGTGCGTGCAGAGCATATGTGTGTGTGTGTCTATGCCTTTCCCATGCATGTAGATGAGGCGGGTGTCTGGGTGTGTCTGGTCTGGGGGTGCAGGCGTGGTGTCTGTGTGTGTGCATGGGCGTCTACAGTGCAGTAAGAAGTGCCGGGGTTTTGTCTCCACGTCTTTACGAGTAAAGGACACAGTCTGTGCCCAACCCGTGCCCGTGTGCCTGTGTCAGGGTGCCAGGGGCGGGGCCTCTCTGCTCCCGGCTGGGGACGCCGTCCTCCCAGCTCCTGGGAGCCACAGTGACAACGGACCCCCAGGGTCTCTCCAGCAACGACAGAAAAAGAGACAAGCCTCCCAGCCAGTGTCCAGGAAGGTCACGTGACTGCGGTTTTACTACCAAGCCCTGTGGGGCTGCCCCCTGGAGAGGAGGGGGAAGCTCTGGGAAGCGCCCTGCCATGCACCGACCCTCACCCACCCCCCAGTGTCTGCTCGTGGTCAGAGAGAGCTGCTTCTCGTCCTGTCACTGGGCCACCCTCTGACTCCTGGAGTGCACAGCTGGGCCTTCAGCATCTTTCAGTCCACCTACATGCAGCCAGAGCCTGGCACAGGACAGGCGCCCACTGTGTGGTCGTTGAGTGAATGCATAATCGTGTCTGTGAGGTCACCTGCCAGGCCTCAAGTACCTGAGGGCACAGGTTTAAGTCCTACAAGAGTCAGACCAGGGCTTCCTGCCAGGTCAAGAGTGCCCCCCGAGTCGTTCAGCAGGGCCTAGGAGGCCATGCCCCCCCGAATTCCTGTAGGTCACCTACCCAGTCACCACTACAGGGGGGCTAGGCCAAGAATTGGAACTGCTTTGTCGAGAGGCCAGCCCCAAGCTAAATGGCCCCGTCACATTGTGGGCTGGGGCACAAGGGAGACCTCATTCTCCTTCCCTGGAGGCCGCACCCCCGTCTCGGAGGGGCAGTCTCTCTTCCAAACATCTTTATCCCCCAGAAATCCATTCTGAATCCTCCGGCCTCTTCTCCTGCCCTTGGGGCAGCAAACCAAGGCTTAGTTTAGCTCCAGGGCTGATACCCAGACCCCACGCATACCCAGTGGCAGCTGGGGTCAGGCTGATGGTCTGTCGCAGACTAAGCCATGGAGGCACAAACTAGGATTCAGTCCTGATCCAAGTCAAGGGCCTCCCCCAAGACTGAGCTCTGGCTGAACCTAGCCACACACCGAGCCCTGGGCCTGGTCACAGATTAAGCCCTACCCTGGAACACACGCTGAACCCTGGCCCTCGTCACAGGCTGCGTCTGGACCTTTATTTAGAGACAGGCCATTAATTCGTCATATGGCCAAAGTTATTTCCTGGGCTCTGAGCCTCAGTCTTCCCATCTGTCCAGTGGAAGGCCTTGGGATGGGATGGGCACTAAATCAGAAGACCCCTGTTCAGAGCTTGGCCTGTCGCTTCCCTGACCTGCTGACGCAAGAGGGCCTTGGCCGCTGCCACCTGCCAGCCCTCACCCCTGCCAAACACTTGCAGTGCAAGCATCACTAATTTTTGTAGTTGCTGTGATAAATGGCATTGTCCGCAAAATGACATCTTTCTAATCTGCTGCAAGACAGATGGGTCCCCAAGCTCACTTGCTGTCTCTGGAGCCTGCCCAGACCAGCCTTACTGCAGGGTGGGGAGGACAGGACAGACTCAAAACCCCAGGCCTGGAGGGTGGAGGGGGATGCGGGAGGGAATTTGGGGCCCAGAGTCAGGTATGACCCCAGTGGGGTTTTCTACAGCCTCTTTTTTAAAAAAGTCAGTTGGTTTTCGTTTTGGTTTTGTTCTTAATATTCCCAAGATAGTCTCTGGTCCTTTCTATCCAAAATTAGTTCTTCCATTCAATTCTCATGTTCAGTTACAACCTGAATACAGTTCAAATTCAGAAGGATGAGCCCGTAGACACTGGTTCCGAGTGGCCCTTCCTTCCTGCCCCCTCCACTCGGAGGTAGTGGCTGCCGGGAAACGGCCGGCGCCGGAGCGCTCACGTCTGGGGATACTCCGCCTCATCTCCTCCTTCCCTGTGCCCCTCTCCCTCCATAGCCCCTGTCCTCCCTCTGCTGCTGGCCCCAGGCTGCAGGGCACCCGATGAAAGTCTCCCTTACACATCCTTGAGCCAGGGAAGCTGGGAGAGGGGCTGATCTGGGCAAGCTGGATTGGGGAACTGGGATGCCAAGAATTAAGGAAAGACAAATATCATCCCCAGAGACCACAGCCTCCCCAGAGAGCAGGAGAGCTGACACCTGTCTGCCCAAAAGCAGCAGAGCTGGAAGGGGTTGGGCGGGCGGGCACAGGCTGGACTCACAAGTGAGGCAACACTGCCCCCTCCCGGCTCCTTCACAGCCCCTCCTGTCCTCTTAACGGGCACTGCAGGGCTAACCTGTTGAGGCTCAGGACATGCAAGTGGTCCTCCTAAGACAGCCCGTGTCCGGCAGACCCTCCTCCCAGCAGCCTCTTTGGTCCTCTGCCTCTTCCCTAGCTCTGTGCATCCTGTCTACCCTTCCCTCACTGCCTGAAGAATTCTGAAAATGCTGCGTCTTATCTAGCCCGTCACACAGGACAAAGCCTGAGTCCCCTCCACGCTGCCCACAATGGGGCCCTGTTTCCAGCCAGCCTTGTACAGCTCAGGCTTCTGCCTTCCATGCCTCCCCGAGCTCCCTGCCCCTGCGTGACTTTGCTCTGATCTTTACCTCTGCCAAGATACCCTCCCTTCTACACACTGTCTCCACTTGTCCTCTTGGGTCCCTTCCCCAGGAAAACTCCTCTCCCTCCACTTCCCACCCTGTCCCCATCCAGAATGGCCCCATCGTCCTCGGCACGCACCCGCTTGCCTGCTTCTCCCTTGGGTACCAACCAGTCAGGGAGTAGCCACAGAGTTCTGGAGCTGGAGGGAACTTGGACATCCCCCAAGCCTATCCTCCCCTATCACTGTCTGAAGGGCAAACCCCGAGGCCAAGAGAGGGATGGGAGCTGGACGAGGCCACACAGTGCCTGAGCGGCAGTCAGAACCAGAGCTCAGCTCTCCTTGGGGGGCCCCAGGGCTCCTTGGGGGGCACGTGGCTGCCCCCCTTGGTGAGCCAGAACAGAGCTTCTCCCCAACAGGGACGGGACCTCACCCAGGACAGAGCCCAAAGGGAGCAGCCGTGAGTGTTTGTAAAATGAAGGAATAAAAAATGAAAATATTTATCTAAAGCCTTCTGTGCACTAGATACAGCAATTACCAAAACCGTGGTTAGTTGCTCAGTCTGGTATAGAAAAATAACTTCAGTGGGAAAAGGTGGGTGAGCGCACCAGGAGGGGCCTCAGTCGTGAATGTCGATGACCAGCGGGCACAGGCGGGGTGAGTGCTTGACGCCCAGAGTGAAAGCAGGTACACGGGGCTTGTGCACCGTGACCCGCTGGACATCGTGGGAGGCGGGACCAGGCCGAAGCGTGTGGTCCACTGGGTAGGCGAAGCGCTTGGCCATACTGTAGATGGGGCTGCAGTTTTGGTAGACAGACGGCTCAGGCCGGGCGTGCATGGCAGGCCCAGGGCCTCCCGCCACGTCCTCCATGTAGAACCAGTTCTTGTCCTTGGAGGCCAAACTGTAGCAAGGAGCAGCATGGCTGACAGGGATGCTGGGCCCCAGCAATAGTGGCAGCTGGTACTTGTTGGGGGCTGGATTGGGGTCCATCACTCTGTATGGACACCGAGAGCCAAAGGTGTACCGGGGAGCCCTGCGCTCCCCGGGTGGCTGGGTCTTCTCCAAGTTGTAGTGGCAGGGGGCTGGGGTGGAGCTCAGGCCTGAAAGTGGGTGAATGGAAGAGAGGAGCCTCAGGATGGGACCCAGGCCACATCTCCTGACGTCCAAGCGATGGAGCCATGTAGGGAGCTGAGTCCTGGTTAGCCTGATATGACTGAACTTATAACCACCCAGACAGGGACATCACCCGCCTGCCTGGGGCTGTCGGTGGAGCGAGGGACTTGGACCATCCTGAAGTCAGGATGGTGACACTGTTGTCATAATATAAAAACCACCAGTGTCATTAGAACCTCACTCTTGAGCTGCCAGCATTTTAACACTGCCCCTGTGGCAGCACCAAGGAAACACTGACATCATTACGCTCTGTGAGCTCGTTAGCCCGACAATATCACTGCCATGACACGAGCCCTTGACATTTTTATCATACCATCACCCTGCCACGTACACGTGTAACATTAGCTTCAAGATGTTAGTACTGTCACCCAGACATGGTGATGTCAGTGCCTTGATGTGACATTGCAGGGCGACGCTAGAGAAGTCATGGCCCTTTGGCCCTGCCCAGGTCCTAAGGGTAGATGCCCATCCCCCAAACTCCCAACCCCCGCCTCCCTCTCCTGTGCCATCTTCCGCAGGTTAGGCAGGTTAGCGATGCGCTCCTCCATGGGGACCTGAGGGCAGCTGGACATTCCAAACCGGGTTATTTTAGGATCCAAGAAGTAGCAAGGCCCAGGGGTGTATGTGTCCGTGATTCCTGAGGGCGGCCACTGAGAGGCCCAGTCAGCCCCGGAGGCCGCCCCAGCGAGAGCCCCCTCCCCAGAGACAGGCGCGGAGGCTGCCTTCACCTTCCTGGGTCTCTTGCACGTCTGAGGACCCTTGATTTCCTCAACCTTAAAATGGGGCTTTTAACCATAACCTAACATTCTCAAGCCCTTGTGCAGAGAAACATAAAACAATAGCTTTGGTTTCCAGCAGCTCAGACACTACCCAGTCAGGGGCTGGTGCCAAGGGGTGCTCATAGGCACAGTGGCTACTGTCAGTATTAAGGAGGGGCCCAGCCCCAGCCAGGGGGTTCCCCTGCCGAGGAGGGTATGTCAGCCCAGGGAGGGCCCCAGCCCAGGGACCCTAGATCTCAGATCCCCCAGGTACCCACCTCTCCAGCCCTGCCCAGCCTCTCCTCTTGCTAGCCTTGGCCAGCAGCCCAGCTCTTCTGCAGTTCTCAGCTCCTGCCCTCCCAAGGGTTTCTAAACTACTTGGGAAGCCAGCCTCAGGAGCCGCCCGCTCACCATTCCCCCCCACTCCTTAGCTCTGCCTACCCAGCGGCTGCAGCAAGGGGACCCCAGCCAAAGAACAGACAAAAAGGAGACCCTGCTCTGCCAGCTGGATGGTGACAGCATCCTTCAAAACTCCCTCGGGAGGTCCAGCTGGGAGATGCGCACAGAGTTGCCTTCAGAGAAGTAGGTCACTTGGGCAACCCTGCTGGCTTTTTTCTGGACCTAGTGGGCCACCTGGCTGTCCCACTCCGGGTAGGTCTAGGCTCCCAGGGAACTGTGGCCACAGATAATGGCTCCTTACCACTCAGTGCCACCCACATGTCCAACAATAATAACGCTACATCCAGGGGATGATGGGAGAGGAGTGTGCTCACGCTTCTCCGAGCGCTGGGCGGGCAGGGTATAGGTCTGCTCCTGGAACGTGGAGAGGCCATGGTGTGTGTAGCCTGTGCAGGATGGCCGGAGGTGCTTGGCAGGCCCCGGACCTGGGAAGACAGACACGGCATCCCTCAGCCTGGGCCCAGAGCGCCACGGCAAGGGATGCCCGGAATACAGTGCACCTCGAGGACGCTGGGGTCCTTGCTCCCTCTGATGTGACACTGCCACAGATCCCACCGCTGAGCTGCTCGCTTTGGGGAAAGGTAGTGTTCCCAGAAAATGCAGTTTCTCTCGGACTGGCAATGCATCATGGGAAAGGTAATAGTTACAATGAACTGAGAACTTACCCTGTGCCAAGTACAGTGCCAAGCATTCTATGTAGATCATTTTAGTTACACCTCCCAACAATTCTACAATAGGTACTATTGGTTTTCCCATTTTACAGATGAGAAAACTGAGGATTAGGAAGATGAGTGTGCCCAAAGTCACCCAACCCGGGAACGTGGAAATTCTGAGATCATCTGCCAACAGAGCCCAGACATTAAACCCCCTCTAATACACAGCAGTGACCAATCGTCAACAACGTAGCAGAAAGCGGCCTGTCTGATCTCAGTTGAGAGGAAGTTTGAAAAGAAGTGAGGAAAGCCAGAGCCGGGCCAAAGGCGCCTCGGAACCCCTAGCCTTTTTCCAAAACTGGTCTAACTTCTCATCCTATGTTCCCTCCCTCCCCTATCTGAAATTTCCCCTGAAAATTCCCAGCAGCTAATTCTGCCTGCCAGGGTCAGCCTGGAGTCACGGCTCTCCTGTAGGCTTCACGGAGAGCCTGAAGCGGCCTTGCAGAAGGCAGGGCTGGAAGGCTGAGACGCCTTCAGCAGCCCTGCAGAGAGAGGAATGGACCCACGCCCGGGGTGGGGGGCCTGCTCTCACCTTTGACCCAGGCCCCAGTCACAGGGGTCCGCTCTACCTCCTGCCTTGAGGGTGCTTGGACCTTCTTCTCTGGGTGCTGCCCATAGAGCACAGAGTTCCCGGCCCCTTTGGAGGGTTTCATGGCTGGGGCCAAGGAGCCGGCGGTAGTAGCTACTGTGAGATCTAAGGAGCAGGCAAGAGACTGGGTCTGTGGGGGGTCTTTTCCAGGTGTCCCTGCCCAGGCCCCTGTGTCCCCTCCCTCTCCCCCGCTCCAGAGCCTGGGTTGGGGCTGGGAAGCAAGACCGTCCTCCAGCTTGCGCAGCTGAGGCTGTCTGGAGTGCAGCCAGCCACAGGCCCAGAAGGCTGGATCTGGGGATGATGTCACCGTAGAACTTGGACAGTGTTTATTTCCCCCAGTTGCCGTGGCGCCAAAACTGTGGCTTAGAAATTCTACACTGGCAGCTCAGCTGCAGAAGCCGAGAACGTGGCCCCAGTGCCCCATACCCCCAACCAGACCAAAGAGCCTGAGGTTGCCCAGGACCCTGGGTCAGGGGAGGAAAAGGGAGGCGTAGAGTGACAGAGGCAGCCCTTCACTCCTGGTGGGTGTCCTGCAGTCGGGGAAAGAGATGGAAAAAGCGGGTGGGTCGTGGGTGGAGGGTTCCTGCAGCCTGCAGAGCCCCTTGGGATGCCCTTCTACCCCCTGTCCCTGCCACCTATCACCCCAGGTTCTGGACATGCCCTCCCTTCTATAAAAATCTGTTTTTCCTTAGGGAAGGGTCAAGCCAGCTATTTCACGCTAAGGTGTGACCATCTGATAGCTTTCCAGACTCCTCTCCCAGGGCACTATGTCTTTAGAGACCCAGGTCCAGCTCCAGGAATACCCGCTTGGTGCTGGTGTTTCAGACAGGGAATGAGGAGCAAATAAAGAAACGTGAAGGGGTGGCGCTGAAGGAGCCACTCGCTACGCTTGTGGTCAAGCGCGGGCTCTGGGAGGAGGAGGATGGGAGAGGAAACACGGTAGGGAAGGTAACCGACTGCCAAATGATGGAAGGATGAGTCCCTGGGCTGCGAAAATGACCCTCTCAGCCCTTAAGATCCAGGAGGTTTGGGGGCCCGGGGCCCACTTACACCCACCAATTCACAGCTCAGACTGGGGATTTGATCCGAACCAGTTAAGCAGGGTTTCCACCTGGGGAACAGAAGACTGCTGGGACGAGGAGAGAGGATGTCTGTCTGTCACAGCCCTGTACACAGATAAGGAAACTGAGGCCCAGGAAGGCACACGAACTTACCCAAAGTCTCCTATCACATCAGTAGCAGAGTCAGAACCGGACACAAACCCCAGAATTCTCTTTGGATCATAGCTTCTAATTTCATGGAAACCAAACCATGCTCTGAACTCATTCCAACCTGCAGGCACAATGAAAACTCCGTGCAGACCAGCCAGGCGTGATAGCTGCCCCAGAAGCCCCCTGAGGGACTGCAAGGGCGCAGGGTCCCACCCTAGCATCAGCAGCATTTCCCTGCGCCCCTCACATCACCCACAGGGCAGTCAAATCTCTGACTTCTGGAGAGGAAGGGCTGGACACGGCCGGGATTGGCCCAGCCTCAGCGAGCCCCAGCCCCATCCCTGCCGGCGTTTCCTGGAGGAAGCTTCAGGCCTGCTGGGCCCAAGCCCTGACAATCCCCTCATCCTGATAGGGGCCATGTGGGGGGCTGGGACCTCCACCTTCCTGCCTGGGGGCCTCCAAGTGTTTTAGGCCCGGGGAGCTTCCTGGACGCCCCCCGTGCTGCTTCCACGTGGCTCTCTTGGGGAAACAGAGCCACTCTTCACACCAGCAGGTCACAAGCCACCCAACTTCTGCTCCAAACGCTCCCTCCCTTCCGGCTCTTTAATAGAGACCCAGCTCACCCCTGGAACCAGCCCTCACTCGTCTCCAAAGCTGCTGTTCCGCCTGTCATACACGGCCCTTCAGAGCCCAAGGTGGAGGGAGTCCCTGGTCTCCTTGGTGCCCACCCAGGCAGGGTGCCCTCCCTGTCAGGGGCATCCAGGATGCCCCTCCCCACCTCTCAGGCAGCCATCTGTCCCCACGCATACACCCCACCCCACCCCCTGCCGTTACCTTGAACACTTGGCGTCCCACATCTCAGCCCTCCTCATCTCCGAATACCTCCCGTCCACTCCTTCTCGGCCACCCTCCTCCTAGCACAGGCTGGGCTTCGCAGTCACCTCCCAGGGCACTGACACACGCCTCTCTCTGGCACACCCTCGCCTGCCCCTCTCCACTCCTGCTCCGGGACGCTCATTGTGCATACTGCCTGCACACCAAGACCCCAGAGCTGGCCCTGAACTGTCTCCCTGTCCCTCCTGCCGTCACTGCCCTCCTTGTTCAGTTCTTGGCAAATCCCAGCCCCGAGTCACCAGCTCGGCCTCGTCCACCCGTGTCAGGTGGCTAAGAGGTGCTGGATAGTCTCCTGGCCCCCAAGCCCTGGACTTGCGTCCATGACACCCATTTGCCCATCTCCTCTCCGGTCAGCCGGCTTTCTCCCTCTCCCCAGAAATCCTTTCACGTGGCTCTACGGTCCTGGGCCTCCCTCTCTCCTCCTCTGCAGAGAACACGGAGGCCACCAGACTGGACTCTGACTCAGCCCCTCCCGCCCGCACCCCCAGAGAATCCGGCTTCCGCGTCACTTGCCCCTACTTCCCTCCTGGAGCTTGGCAGGACCCACCAGCCTCCTCCCACTTCCTCGGCCTCCTCAAGAACATTTCACACGCTACCACCCGCCTCTCCTTGTTCTAACCCTTCACCCGGTCCCTTCCTAACATATTCCACATAGCCTTGCATCTATCAAAACCACCCCCCTGGCCCCACACACCTCTCCATCCCTGCAGCCCTCTCCCCAAGTCCACAGACAGAACTCCCCAAAGAGGCATTTTCCCTGTTGTCTCCATTCCCACCTCCCTTTCACACTTTGACTCCCCACAGACTGGCTTCAGGCCACCATCCCACCTAAACTGTGGCCCGCACGTGCAGGCTTAAGCCACTGGGCACTTTTCACCATCACCAGATTGGCCTTTCAGCAGCACTGGACCAAAATGACCGACCGCTCCCTCCTCCCTGCAGCTGCTCTGGTCTCCCTCCCGGGCCCCCACTGCCCCTTCACAAGATTTCTTCCTCGCCGTTCCTCAACCTGACCTTCCAGTGTTGGCATATGCTGCTAAATTGCAAAGAGGAAAACAGTAACTTTATAGCAAGAATCCCGGCAGGCACCCCTTCACCCAAGTGATGTGAGTTAACCTCACTGGCCACGGGAGAGACAGATGCGTGCCTCCTGAGAGAACGCCCTGAGAAGTACAGGGCCTCACTGCTGGAATGGCCCCACCAAAGACGTACGACCTGCATCTAATCATGAAGAAACCAGATAGACTCAAAGTAAGATCCCCTTTACAAAACAACTGGTCCGTCCTTGCCAAAATTGGCTGTGTCACAAAAGACAAACACCGAAGAACTTTCCAGGATTAATAGAAACTCAAGAGATGACAGGACAACTACACACAGTACAGGAGCCAGGATTTTCTTTTGCAATCAAGGATATCAATGGGAAAATTGGTAAAACTGGAAAAGAAAGTCTGCCTAGTTAAAAACATTGTACCAATGTTCGTTTCCTGACTTTGACCATTGAACCCTGGTTATGAAAAAGAAGATCCTTATGCTTAGGAAATACCCAATGAAGTATGTAAGGATAAGGAAGTATTATGTCTGCAACATAATCTCAAATAATTCAGGGAAAATATACATACATAGATACAGAGAAAAGAGAAATATGGTAAAATATGAACATTCGGGAAATCTACATAAAGAGTATGTGAGAAATATTTGTAGTGACCTTGCTACTTTCCTGTAAGTCTGAAATTATATCCAAAAGAACAGTTAAGAGAAAAAAAATTGGTGTCTCAGAGTGTCTTGCTCCCATTTTACATCACCCTCCACTCGCCTGAGTCGTCACACCTCATGCTACTGCTTTAATCCCATCACTGGTACCCTGGCAAGTCCCAACTACATATGCCTCTGGCCCAGACCTTCTTCAGAGATTTAGACCCGCATATGTGACAGCCTGCCCAGTGCCACCGGGTTTCTCACAAGCACCCCAAAATCAACATGCCCAAAGCTTCTCTGTGAGATGCCCACTGTCCCACTTTATCTCAATGAACGATGCCCCCACCAATCCAAGCGCCCAAGCTGGAAACCTGCGCTTGTCCCAGACATCTCCACATCCTTCCACCCCACATCCAGCAATCACCAAGTCACTATGGGGAGCCTGTGAGCTCCCAAAGGCAGGGCTCCTGTCATTTACTGTCATCGGTCCCCAACCCCCAGCATAGTGTCTGTCATGTGGTAAGTACTTAAGAAATATTTGTTGAATGAATGGATGAACTGATCCACTGATTGATCAAGGAAACACCGTTCCTCCTCACGGGAGCTGAGTCCTGCTTCCTGAGTCCCAGACCTGTGCCCAGTCTGGCTCACTAGACTACCATTTACAATTGTGCCAATTTGCATTAGTCACCTATTGCTGCATAACAGATTATTCTCAAAACCTAAGGGCCTAACCTCGCAATAAACATTACTGCGCACAAGTCCTGTGGGTAAGGAGTCTAGAAGTAGCTTAGCTGGTTGGTTCTTGCTCCGAGTCTCTCGGGAGGTGGCAGTCAGGATGTCAGGAAGGGCCGCAGTCGTCTGAAGGTTTGCTTGGGGCTGGCGGATGCACTTCCAGGGTGGCTTGCTCACAGGAATGGTGTGGTGCTCACTGTTGGCAAGAGGCCTCAGCTCTTCTCTACATGGGCCCTCTTAACTGTCCTCAGGTCCTGGTGCCTGGCTTCCCCCAGAGCAAGTAACAGAAGAGAGCGAGGCAGAAACCCCCATGTCTCTTATGACCTTGCCTCGGAAGTCTCGCTGCACCGTTTCTGCAATGCCAGGGCCCTGTTGCCCACACAGGTCCCCTCCATTCAGTGCGGGAGGTGACTACACAGCACGAATGCCAGGGGTGAGGGCTCTCTTAGAGGCTGGCTACCACAGATCTTTCACTGAACGAAGACACCTCGCCACTGGGGCTAGTGGGGACTGAGATCGAAGCTGTATGCTCTGTGTAGGGTGACATACCCTCTAAGCCCCACTGGCTAAATGCAGCTTGCTCCAATTCCCTCTGGGTTGTCGATCTCACCTCTCCTTCAAGGAGCTGCTGGTTCTTGGGCAGAGAGCAGTATCTGGAATCAACAGCTGCCATCCCTGTGACCACCAGGCACTGCCCTTCAGTTTGTAAAGGCCCAGCCCCTCTCTTAGAGGGCACTGTTCAAGCATCATAGTGGTTCCACAATTTACAGATGAGAGAAAAAGCGCAGCAAAGTGAAGTGACCCGCCTGAGGCCACACAGAAAAGCCTTGGCAGAACCACACTCCTGGATCCTCACCCGACATTCTTTCCACTGCCCTACCCCACTGCCAGTTCAGACCCACATTTCCTAACACCCACTGCAAGCCTCGTTCCCAGTCCTGAGCGGGTATTTCTCATCCTGTTGGAAGCCCTACCCCAACCCTCAAAAGTGCCTGCCTCGTGCTGGGCCTTGAGTAACTTCATTCACAAATTTCCCACCCAAAGAGGGACTCTTCTTTCCCCCTCCCAGATCTCTCTGCAGAAAGCCAGATGTCCAGGGGTGGAGCGCAGTAGGGGTTAACAGCATGAACCAATATTTAGAAATAGCACAACCCCAGGAGGAGTCGGCTGTGGCCAGCTGGTCACATCCACTGAAGCCACAAGCCTTTGTGGACATGGTGTGGAAGACTGACGGCCTCGGCCTACTCCTGGGAGCAGAGGCTCGGAAAGGGTCCCCCCTCACCTCCCCACACCTGGCTCCCCACTATATCTTGGGCATGAGTCAGAACCTGCTCCTAGCCAGGGCAAACCCCTGCCAGTGGCCTCCCATCCACAGCCAGCTCCCGAGGGCAGCAAACATAACTTTTCAGCTCCTGAATGGTGTAATTGTTGGGAAGAGCTACCCTGCCCCTGGGAGCCTGGCTGCCTGTACTTGGAAGTGCCCCATGGATGCCTCCACCCAGGAACAGGGCAAGACCACTCCCAGCAGAGGCCCCTGGTCAGAGGCCCAGCTGCCGTTGGTCTCCTGGCCATGAAGCTGCAGGGCCCTGGGACTGCGGCCAAAAGACTAAAATGTCCCTTTGCATAGGAGCTAGTGGCCAGGGTCTGTGTCCTTCATGGCAGAAGGCCAGGTCCCTGAGGCCAGGCCCCGGGTGGCTGCAGCATGCCTCAGCTAGAGCTTGAGCACCTGCCACTTGCCAACATGCTGGCTTTGGCCACAGGCTCCCGGGTGGGGCCTGCAAAGCCAGGGTGCAAAACTCAGAGGCATTCGGAGAGCCAGGCCCCGGCTGAGAGCAGAACCAAGCCACAGACGCTGCCAGAGCGGGCACTCCTAGTCCAAGAAGCATGGAGGGTTAAGAGTGACCAGGAGCTCCTGGCCAGCATGCTTGGCTGAAGCCTGGTGGCAGGGAAGTCTGTGATGCTCGGTTCTTACTGCGTTTTTCTGCCAGAGACAGATCACTTGGAGAAATTGAGGCAGCACAAACCACAGGTCATTATAGCTTCGGAATCCTCCTTCAACTTTGGGATGTGGGCATTTGTCCTCATTCTTCAGGTATGTTCTGAGTCTCCCCTCTCCCCCAACCTGTGTGCCCTGTCTTGTGATTCGCTGGAAAGGAGTCAGTCTAGGGGTCTGGGGAGGCATTGACTCATGTCTCCTGACCCAGTTCCTCGTGTCCTGGAGGCTCCCCCTGCCCCACCAGGGACAATGGAGTTCACTACTCCAGGGAGTCTGTGGGAAGGGAAGTCAGTGGCAGGAAGGAGGACTTGGAGGGCTTCCTGGAAGGTGAGATGTGGCCAGGGACGGTCACCGAGGACACATGACCAGCTCAAACCAGAGAAAGTCATGGCTAAGGTTGGGATGCAGAGGATGAAGGACTAAGCCAGGCCTAAGGATTCCAGGGATGCCCTAATCAGCAATTCTTAGGACCCAGGCCTCAGGCCTTCAGAAGGACATGCTAAGGAGGCTAGGGAGGGGACAACTGAGGGTCAGGCACTGCCCGGTCCCACCACCTGTGCTCTGAGACAGTAGGGGATAGTCAGAAATCAGTTCCAAAGCACCACAGGGCCTCAACTTTCTGCCAGTCTGCTGGCGTGACACAGCTCAGCACCGGTGTAGGGTTCGAGTTCTGGCTACAGACCGAACAAAGGTCAGCCAGCGTGCACTGGAGCCAGCACCCCAGCACCCCGAGCCTCAGTTTTCTCATCAGTGAAAAGGGAACACTGTCCCCCCAACGCACACACTCCCCAGGGTTGTCAAGAGCCCAGGTGATTGTTCTGTAAACCGGGGAGCCCGCAGAGGAGCAGGGGTGGGCTCTTGCTGCTGCACTGGTTGCCATTATATTTCCAGGCCTACGTTTGTCTCCCCGGCTCGCAACAAGGCGGGGGGACGCCGGGACCTGTTCCTGACTTGAATCTCATCTACGGGCGGGAACTCTGTCTGGAGGCTCCACAGACAGACAGACGACTCCTGGTAGTGGTGGATAGATCTGTGTGGGTAGGGACCAGGGGAGATAGCAGAAGACAGGGAGCTGGAGGGGAAAGGAAGGGAGGGGTGGGAAGAAGGAAGACTGGGAAGACGGGTGGGCGGAAATCTGCACCCGAGCGTTTGATTCATAAAGAAGCAAAAGCCCTCTCCTCCCTTCTCTTTTCACTCCAAAAAGAAAGCTCCTTTCCTCTAAAGAGGCTTCCCAGCAGCCCCCAACCTTGGGCCCACACTTGGCCAGTAATTAGCCCCTAACAAGGACCAGGTGCCTTGCTGTCTCAGCGAGAAGGAAAAACAAGGGAAAAGTTGTGGAATCAATGGCTTTATTGCACTGAGGCCAGCTGAGCCCAGCCCCACCCCAGGCCTCCTAGGGTGAACCAAACGGGAGTTCTTAGGTTTGCCAAAATCCCCGCAGAGCGGCAGCGACTAGCTTCACAGTCAGCCCCATCCTGCGTTTATTAAGCACTTACGGTATGCGACTGGAAGGTTCCACCCTCAGGCTGCTGACTTTCCATCAAGGGGGGTGATCCGTGTGGAGCCGTATGTGGACTGTGAGACGCAGAAGGATGTGCAGGACCACCGGCGAGGAGAAAGGACAAGCTTGCTGTGTGGCAGGCCCCGGCCTAGGCACTGAGGGACCTCAGAGCATTCGATCCTCCCAAACCCAATATTACCAATGAGGAAACTGAGCCACACAGAGGTGAGGTGACTCACCCAGTTTGGCAGGCCAAGTAGGAGAGCTTGGGTTGGAACCCAAGGCCTGGGTTCAAGATCAGTGCTCAGTGACCACACAGACCCAGCCCCATCCACCTCGCTGGTCAAGGAGAGAGGCTGGGAAGAGAGCGAGTGGTAGGGAAGGACTGGGGGTGGCCTGGAGCAGGCAGGTGTGATAGAGGGAGTCTAATGGAAGGAAGAGGCGGCCCGGCCTGGCGCACTCTACCAGGGCTGAGCGGAGAGGGAGCGGGGCCGCCAGGACCGGAGCTCCCCTTCTGTTAGGGACAAGGCTGATGCTGTTGCCTGGGAGGAAGCCAAGAGGAGCGGGGCTCCAGCCTGACACTGTTAGGTGGGAGCTAAATCCAGGGCTAGATTTCCAAGCGGCAGCCCCGGGAAATGGAAACACCGGAATTCAGGAGCCTGGAGGCTGGGAGTCCTGGTCCCAAAGGGCCAGGGACCTGCCCTTCACCTGGGAACCACTTCCGGCTCTGAGCCAGCGTCCTCCTCCACGAAATGGGGAGAGGAGTGGCTCTCACCTACCCTGCAGGGTTACTTTGAAGATGATACCATGGAGTCGAGAATCCCTCCCACCTGGTGGGACAGTCCAGAACATCTCTCCTTTGCAGACCGGAAGGCTGAGAGTGTCCAGGGCTGCACTGCCAGCGGTCACAGAGCCGGGCAGGGCCTCAGGCCGGCACCTCCTATGGAGTCCTCAGAGGTAAAACAACCAAAAGCAGTCTGTGGGATGGCAGGCGTCTGTCCTTCCTCCTAGGCCTGGAGTGTAGGGAACCCCGCCCCAACTCTTGCGGGGGCAGAAGGGAGAGAAGTGAGGGGGCTAACCCGGCTCGTGTCTCTTCCCATAGGAGGTCGCCGGAAGCCCTTGGGTCGGAGCTCAGGGGGTCTGGGCTCCTCCGGGATTTTGTCCCAAATCTCCAGGGTGAGGCTTGCGTTTGCCCGATCTGTAAGGGTCTCCTCACCCCTGCAAAGGAAGGAGCAGCCCAGCATGGGCCCTTTAAGAAGGTTGAGGGTGGGGGGGCGGGTGGGGGGAGCCCCAGCTTGAAACCGGAGCGCGGGTTGGCGCCTGCCCCGCCCCCCGGGTTAAGAGCTCCGCAGACGCCCTGGAGCCCCAGCCCGCGCTAGAAGAGCCTCTTTCTCTGAACTTGCGACTTGGGTGTCTGGACTCTACTCCGACCCTTGCAAGTCCTGCTGCCCAGCCCACCGAGATGCGCTGCGGCCCGTGGCCTCTGCCTCCTTCCCCTGCCCTGGTCCTGGCCTTGACCTTGGCTATGCTGGTCGGACCCCTATCTGCAGGTGAGTAGGGGCTTGAGACCCTCACCCAGACTGGCCGGAAGTATGAGGGATTCCTTAGGCAGAGAAAAGGGCCAGGAGGTCCCAAAAGTGGTCACCAGACCTAGAGACAAGGGGGCTGCATTTATTGCACCCCAGGCTGGGGTCTCTGGGAATCTGACCCCAGGGGGACACAGGACCCTCAGCAATAGCTCTCCATCTCGAGGTTATGTGGGCCGCCTGACACCGGCCCCGGGGTTGGATTGCCTAGGGCTCGGCTTTGCGCAGGATTGTTGCTGTACCCAGGGGGGCCACCCCAATGCAGTCCGGGCCCCCTGCACCCAGCAGGCTTTCAGTGACTGCCCAAAGGGCACCCAGTGACCACAAGAAGCCGGTACCCCAGCCTCAGACCCCAGGCCAGGAACAGGGAGGGCTCTGAGGCGCGAACTGGGGAGGGAGCCGCCCTGCCACACCCTGCGAGGAGCAGCGCCTTCTGCAGCCTCGTCCGGCCTCCTCCAGCAGCTCCCAGGCCTGCGCCTGCTCCCCCTTCCCTTGTCCCCAAGTGCGTCTGTCTGTCTGGACTCTTTACTGTCATCTTCCTCCTGCCCTCCTCTTCTCACTCCCGTCTTCTTCTCTCTCCTCCCCTCACTGAGAAGGCCTGGTTGGTGACAGGCAGGACCACCCGTTCTTTAGCCTTCTAGAGACAGGGCTGGTGCCCCTCAGATATCCTGCTCCCTGGGACGGGCTTGTCTGTAGACAGCCCTGGGCAACCCCCTACCACACCTCCTTGTCCCAGGCCCTGATGCTTGATTCTAGCAGAGAACGGAACGACAGCTCACCTTCTGAGAGGTGCGGGATGTGCCCCCTTTCTATTAGCCAGAAATCCCACTGCAGCATCTTCCTTTCGTTAAGCTTTGGTCTTGTTGTGCCATAAGAACTGTGGCCCCGGGGCCCATCAGTCATTACTGCCCAGTATGAATCAGTGCTCTGGCCTACAGCTATGGGGCCATTCCCAAGAACTGCTTTGAGCAGAAGGGCCTGACTCTCCCTGCCAGGGACCCAGGCCACATCCTTCTCCCCATTAGACGAGGAAGCCCGCTCCAGTGGACAGCCTTGTAAGGTACCCAAATACCCAAAAGGCAGTGAGTCAGGGGAGGACCCCCCCACCACTGGGGTGAGTCAGAGCTGGGTGCCCAGGGTCCCTGATTCTGTCCCCGGGGACCCCATCCTCCAAGGTCTCAGGGCCTAGGCCTCTCAAGAGGTGGGAAGGTGCCTCTGAGGTGCCTAGGAAAGTCTGCTAATCCAAGAGAGAGATTCCAGCGCCTCCACCTCTTTGGAATTCAACTAAGAGCCCTTCTCAAAAACCTTAGCATCAACCGTGTGCAAGCTTTGTGCTGGGCCATGAGGAGCACACAGAAGTGGACAGGCTGAGCTTGGACTCCTCGGGAGGCAGAAAAGCAAACGAAAACTTAAATAGCAATTCTATCATATCTGCAAAGCTTCAGATGAAAGGGATGGAGAAAAGAAATTCAGAGGCAAGCTGGGGTGGGGCAGGGGGTGATCCCTGAGCTAAGTCTAGGAGTATGGGAAGTGCGTCAGTACTCCAGGCAGGGACGCAGCCTGAGCAAAGGTACTGAGGTGGATGTGAGCAGAGGGATGTCGAGATAGGAAAGCCAACAGCCTGGCTAGAAGGCATATTTTGAGCATAAGCCAGGAAGAGCCATTGTGCTGGGGCACAGAAACCTTAAATGGCAAAAATACCGCCCATGGCCTGTGCCCTACTGGCAGTGGGGAGCTAACGAAGGTCTTAGGGCAGGAAAGAAGAATGGTGACAGTGGAAGGTTTTATAACTTAACCCAACCCTTGTTGTTGAAAGATTTGGAAATGAGGAGGGGGTGGGAGAGCTGGTGTTTTCTCCCTTCCCAGGCAGAGCCCCCTCCAACAATCCATCTCCCACCATGCATGGCACAGCTCACTGCCTTGGTTTCTGCAGTAGGGGGCGCCCCTGCCCGAGAAAGGCATCATTCCCATCCCTCCAGGACACCCCTAGCCCCGGAGGCCCTCCAGGGCTCAGGTGCCAGGGTTGAGGCAGGCATGCTGAGGTGCTTTCCCAACATTCATCAGCATTCCAGAGCATGGAGGTCATGAGGCCTGGGGGGTCAAGCACCCTTGGAACCCAAACTTCCAACGGTACAGACAAGGAAGGGAGGCCCCAGGGAGGAAGCAAAATGCTCTAAGTCCCACAGAGAATCCCAGCTGACCAGGAGGAGCCCCCGGTGCTGCTCTAGGGAGCCCCACCTGCACAGGAAGCTGGGCGCGGGCGGCCCGGACAGTATGGGCGAGGAGTGTGGCGTCCAGCTCCTTCTGAGCCCTGTGGGAGGCTCTCAGCAGAGGGGCCAGCAGTGGGGAAGACTGGGTGCGAGCGGACCCCAAGGTGGCGTCCTGTCGGGGGGAAGAACAGGGGCCAGACTAGGGGTCAGAGTGAGCATGGGGTGCGGAAGGCCCTGGGCTCCCCGCCCCTCTTCCCGGGCCTGGCATAGCTGACTTTGAAAGGAGAAGGTGAGGGGTTGAAGCGGGGCTCCCACGGAGTACCTAGTAGGGAGGGTTCCTGCATTCCCTGGGGAGGGGCTCTGAACTGTCAGGGGTGCCTTAGAGAGCGGGGCTATCGGGGCATCAGGGGCAAGGAATTGAAACAGGGTAGATTCTTCTGCCTATAAGTTGGTCTGGGGGGACCAGTGGTGCTGAAGACAGGGTGTGTGTGTGTGTGTGTCAGCCCAGCCCACCCAAACTCTGGGAAAGCTGTTCCAGAACCCAGTATAACTGAGCCCCTCCTAGTATTTGCCTGCCCTACAGGACAGCACAGGAAGGGCCTTTGAGTGCCGCCTGCATGGGGCCCTGGGGGGGGGGGCCGCGCCAGGTGGGCCAGACGGCTGGCAGTGACAGCAGGAGGGGAGGGGGGCGTACGTGGAGCTCTCAGAGGAAGTGCACAGGCTTCATCTGGGAACTGGGCGTGCTGCCTGGAAGGGTGGACAGGGGAGGGGGAGTTGGAAATAGCTCTGACGGCCACGCTCGCTGGCACGCACAGATGTGGGCACCCACTGGAGTGCGCATCACCGTGCACACGGCCAGCCGTGCTCTCAGACCTGGGCTGGGTGGCCGGAGCCAGGGTGGCTGCTGCCTTTCCACCTCCATCTCCAGGCCCCCTACCTCATAGACCTGGGCTGGGTGGCCCCGGGGGGAAGGACCTGACCACAGGATGGATCACAGGGTGGCCCCCATTTGGTGCCAGGAACAAATGAACCAGGGGCCTTTGGTCCTGGACTTGAGCCTGCTCCCCTGTTGGTCCCTCTGCTCCTTCTCTGCCTTATCCAGCTCCCCTCTTGCCTCCAACATGCCCCCTGCCCGGCATACGTTCAGTTCTGTAGAGTTTCCTAGAGTTGACTCTCCAGAAGCAGGCTTGAGGTGGGTTTCAAAAGTACTGTCTCACCATTATTACTGAAGGTGTATCAGTAGAGTCTGAATGAACTGCATATGCATGAATGATTTTGTGCTTGGATTCTCTTTGGGGTGGGGGCCCCTTAGTCTCCCCGCTTCTCAGGAGGGCCCCTACTCCAAACAGAGGGAAGGTGGAGCTATCTCACAACTGAGCTCCCACCTCCAGAGACACCCGGGGATCACTAACCATGTCATCCTTCAGCCTCACAGCAAGTCAAGAAATATTCCTGTTCTACAGATGAGAAAACTGAGGCTCCGAGAAAAGCAGGAACTGGTATCAGGCCACTCTTTGGGCATGCAGGCCATGGTTTTCTCACTCACTCGCCCTGACAGTAGCCAGCTTCCCCAGATCAGGCCAGGTGGACAGCCACCCATAGTGGACTCAAGTCCCCCCAACAGGGAAGAAAGCCAAGGCTTCAGGGGAGAGGCAGCTCCCTGAGGTCCCCAGATCTTTGCTTCTGTCCCCTCGTGCTCAGAAAGTGCCCCCCATCTCTCCAAACCCTCCCTACTTTCTCATGGCACAAACAAATCCTCTTCAAGAAAGCCCTGCACCCCTCCTTCAACAACTGGGATGGCAAATGAAGCCACGTGTGTCTCAGATGTAGGCTAGTGGCTCTGGGGGCTGCCGTCAAGACAACTTGATGGCATAGCTCACCCACACTTTGGGCAATGCCTACCCTGTTGTCCATTCCTTCCTTTCTGCTCAGCTCCTGCCTATGCCGGGCCCCCTCCCAGCCTGCAGGGGAGCGGGGCTCTGCCAGCTGTGATGCGCATTGCCAGGCCTTCAGCTAACTGGTTGTGCCAAACCATTCCAGTGTGTATGTCTGTCACAGCTTAGCTTTCATGGTGTGACAATGAGGCTGCTTCCTCTCCCAGACCTTACTGAAGAGACTCCCACCCCAGGCCAGCCCCCCATGGTTCGTAGGGAAAGTGCGGCCCAGAGAAGGGTGGCTACGTTCTCAGAATCATACAAATCTTTAGCAGGATGGAGGAGGCTAGGCCTCCCTGCTTTGTCCTTGCACCCTGGTTTGGGCGGTGGCCTAGCCCACGGGACCAACAGTTCTCTAAAGGCAGACTTCCCATCTGCTTTTCTCAAGGGTCTCTACTATCTTGCTGCTCAAATAGGACTGAGCCCACAAAAGGGCAAAGAGATAAACTGCTAAGCCAGCCAAGGGTTTTCAGACTTAGCCCAAGATGCTCCAGGGCTTTACATCCAGAGGCAGTAGAGCCTGGAAATAGAGGATGCCTGCTGCATCCTGGTTCGTGCAGAGCAGTTCCATAAACACACATTTTGAGGAAGATGTGCTTTCAATAAAGCATTCCATGCTTTAAAAAAGAAAAAAAGACTCAAGAACTTAGGCTTTGAGTTGAAACATACTGAGAGCAGGGGAGACTCAGGTCAGATACAAGGAAGAACTTTCTGGCTTCTAAAGAATTCAAACCAAGATTGATACTAAGGGCCCCTGGAAGATAGCCTCCCCCAGGTCTGAGGCCTGAATGCAGGGAACAGGACACAATCCCAGCTTCCTCCCAGCCTGGAGACCCGCCCCAGCATCCCACTCCGGCCTCTCCTGGAACCAAATGGGACGTTCCTGAGCACAGGCAAGAGTCTCCTTGTGCCACCTGCCTATAGGCCCAAAGACACCATGTCTGTGCTGGGCCCTTGCTCCCGCCGATACGTCAGCCTCCGTGTTCAAGGCGGCCCTACGTCCCACCGGCCGGCTGATGAACCAGGCCACCAGATGGTCCACGATCGGGGCGCCCCTCCACCTTTGCTCGATTTGTTCTCTGCAACTGGCACTCCCTCTTTTATCACCGTCCCGCAAGGTCCAGTACTGCCACCCCTGGGAGACTTTTCCAACCATCAGTTGCTGAGGGTCCCCTCGTGGGGCGCCACCCTCCATCTCTGTGGGATCGTGGGTCATTCCCCCTTCCCTCACCTGCCCTTTGGTCCCTGGTCCGTGACCTCCATCAGCATGATACCCAGCAGGTGCATGTGCGCACACGCATACGCACACAACATTGCTTAGCAGCCTGGCTCAGGGCCTAGCAAGGAGAGACGGTCCTGGGGAAAAACCCCAACTCAGAACACACAGCCCCAGCTCCACCACCAGGGCAGGGCCTCTGGCTCAGGCCAGCCTACTCTCTGGGGAAATGGAGGGAGCTGGAGAGAGGAGACCAATTTCCGTTCCCACCTAAAAGCAACCCCTTCCCGCCCCCGTTTTGAGAGGGGCAGCTATAAATATCAGTGGGCCCAGGGTGCTGATTCCCATGACACGGGCCTGCCCCTTCTCTTATGCACAGCAGCTGAGGCCAGACCAGCTCTCCTGCAGCTGGAGGCCAGCCAGGCAGGCCTCTGGCCTAGACACACACACACACACACACACACACACGCACACGCACACGCACACGCACACGCATACACACTCCCCACTGTGGTCAGAGGAGGAACAAATCACCCTTTTTAGGTGTCAGGGCAGCTGAGAATGAGCCGCCCCCTCCTACCCCTCCGTTCTGACTCAGGCCCCACGTCTCCTTCCTCGGAGTCCAAAGCTCAGGGAAACTCTGCTGGACTCGGGGAGGCAGGGGGCCAGACCCTCAGAGGTAAGGAACGTGGTGCTAGAGAGCTCAGCATTTAATTCCAGCCCTACCACTCAGTGCACAACCCTGGGGCCTTTGTGAGCCTCAGTTTTCTCCTCTTTAAAATGAAGATAAGTAGTTCCTACCATCTCTGTGGGTTGAGGATTAAAGCCCTTTGCCTGCCATAAACGCTCAGCCGGAGCCTGAGGTGGCAGTTACTGTTACTACCATCTCTTCGGGAGTGGGGGTGCACCCCGCAATATGGGGGCTTCTGCTTAGGAAGCTTTGAGAAAGCTTCCAAAGCATGGGACCGAAGGAGGTGGCACTTTTCGAGGGTCTGTGTGGGATAAAGTGACGTGGAAAAGCGGAGGTGGGCTCCCAACGGAGGTATGAGCTAGCTACTGCCTTCTGGCCCAGGACCCTTCAGAGACGAGGAGGTGTCTGCATCCACCTGACTCCCGGGGCTGTGGCTCAGTGTGAGAAGAAGCAGGACAGCCCCTCCCAGACCTGCCCCAAAGCCTGGCAGCCCCTAGGATGGAGCTGGGTGCAGTACAATCCGTACGTGTAGGTCGAATAAGCAAATGACACTCAAAGCCTGTCCTGAGAGTGGATTCGTGGGGATGAAGAGAATGAGCAGGCCTCAGGAGCCCCTATAGGACAGGGAGCTTGGAAGCCCTGCTCTCTGCCTGCCCCTTGGGGGCCCCTCTGGAGGTGGGGGCAGGAGGCCAGGGCCCAGTGATGGAGATGGCTCCCCCACCAGAGCGCCCATGCAGCTATCACCACCACTCTTTATGCAGCGGTGGCTGCGCTGGGAGCAGCAGAATCCAGACCGACGGAGGGAAGGACCCTCCCTGCCCTGGGCTGCTGGGACCAGGCAGGTTGGTGATGCCTGAATCCACGTCTGTGTGAGATGAGCTGGTGGAGGTGAAGGGAAGTGAGTCTCAGGAAATGGATACAGAGTCAGGTGAGCAGTCTGGGGGAGTACCAGCTGGAGAGGACACTGACCAGCATCTGAGCACCCAGGCTGAGATACAAGTGTGTGGACGTCCTGTGCCTTCACCCCCATATAGGGGACTCTTCCCAGCAGACCACTGGGCAGAGCCTGGCCAGCTCCCTGGATGTGTGCTAATAGAATCCAGACACCTGTCCCCAGATGAGGCTCCATCTCTGAGCATCTGGTGCCCACGTGCTTCTGGCCACCCATGTGGAGCCCAGCTGAGCCCCTCCAGGGGCAGGTTGTCAGATGAGGGCCTATTCCTCCAACTGTTGACAGTCCTAGGGCAGCAGAGGTGTTCTAGGGACCCGGGCCAGCTGCGTAATGGCAGCTCTTGGCATACCTGCCCCCTTGGTGTGGCCTTGGGCAAAACTCTGTCCCTCTCTGGGCCTCTGGGTAGGGTCCTCAGTCTCCAAAGTCAGGTCTGAAATTCTGAGGTCAAGCCTCTAGGGAATAGCTCTGCTTCTGTCCAGAGAGAGCGGCTGCTTGTCTGAGGCCACACAGCAGGGCAAGCGGGACCTGGAGGAGGGCCGAGAGGCTGCCCAGCCGCCAGAGCTCGCTGACATGGAGAAGCTACTTTCTTCAGTCGGCACAGAGCCTGGGGCTCTCCTGGGACGAGAAGCTGGGCTCCTCTCCGCCCTGAGTTCCCACTTCCACAGCCTGGTTCCAGCCCCACCCTACCAAAAATAAACCCAGACCACCCCATCTTGTACCAAGCAGACCCACCCGGCTGAGTCACCACTTGGAGTTGCTCCCTTTTTAACTCTCTGAGTCACCGGTTGTGGCTATGGCTCCATGACACATGCCCAGGCTACCGCCACCCCCGGTCCTCCAATGGCACAACCAGGAGAGGGGTCGGAATGGAAGCTGGCAGCAGGTGTGAACCCAGGCTCAGCTTTTTAACCTGTCCAGGCCTGGGGAACTCATCCCCTAACAAGCCAGAGCCCAGATCTGTCCCCAGCCATCCTGGCACTACCCTGCCCCATCTCCTAAGGACAGTCCTTCAAGGATCTTGGTGACAAAGTCCCACCTGAGACCTGGGCCCTGGCAGGACGGGAGGCCACAGAGATGCCTAATTCCTGCCCTTCCTCACCAGATCCAGCTCAGACTCTGACACTCTGCCCAGAGCAGCATGAACACCGTCCATGGACAGAGACTCTGCTCCAAACCTCCCCTTGGTCTTCCGCCTCCCCCGGTGCTCAGGGCGAACGGGGCTGCAGATTCCCTCCTCCTCCCCCCCACCCCCCACCCCCGTCTCCGCCCTCCCCAGCCTGTCGCTCCCTGGCAGCCTCTCTGTCTCCGTCTGCCCTGCTCGTCTCTCTGTCTCTGCCTCCCCCGTCGCTGTCTCTTTGTCCCTGCTCCACTCTTCTCCCTTTCCCCAGTCCCAAGTGCTCCCCCTGGAGCTGGCACACGACCCCTTCCACAGGTCTTCTCTGTCTTCCCAGTGGGCAAAACACACCCTCTCCTCCGCCCTCTCCCGCAAGGGGCTCTGGGTCCCAGGGACCAATCCTGAGAATCTCCCATCCCCTCCTTCCCTTGCCCCAAAGCACAAGCTACATCCTGTCCCAGGGAACACGTCAAGATCCCACAGACACTTCCTTGGGGCAGGGGGCCTGGGAACGGGGCCTGCCCCCAGCCTCTCCTGAGCTGGAGCCTGCGCTCCTGTCTGTGGCTGCGGCCTCCAGCTATAAATAGGAGCTCTGGTTCTATTTTCTCTAAAAACAAGACCCAGACTCTGTCACCACAGGCCCAGAAAGGCACTCCCTGTCTGCAGCAGTCCCCCACCCCACCCCAGCCACTGTGTCCAGCCCCCTGCCTCTGGGCCCTGGATCCTGGAGGACGGAGAAGGACTGGAAGGAAGCCTGGAGGAGAGAGAAAGTGGGGAGAGCTGGAGCGAGGGCGCACTACCGTCACCTGGGGCCCCAGCCTGCTTTCTTCCCATCTCCCTTCACCAAGCGGCAGTAGTCTTGTCCCCGAGACTTACTGTTAACACAGAGAGGACAGTGACATCTCCCCAAGCCACAGTTGAGTGTCTTTGCCCCCCAAACACAGAGAAGGAACTTTGGGCGGGGAAGAGAGGGCAGGACTTGCTCCCTGAAGGAGTATGAGGGCATCTCCCAGGCAGAAGGCCTAGCCTGAGCAAAAGCTGGGGTGGGCACCTGGCAGGGGGAGTGGGAAACAGCCCAAGGTCTGGTGCGCTGGCACGGGGCATTCAAGGGAGGTGAGCAGGGAGGCCTGCCAGGGCAGGGCACGGTCACCGAGCACCTTCAGTGCCACGCCAGGGCCAGGGGCTTGGTCGTGGGGCGATGGAGAGCCGCAGAGGCTTCCAGGCGAGGGGCGATGGTGGAGGTTAACCATCCAATTTAGGTTAACTGCGGCTGCTGTTAGCAGGGAGGAAATTCATTAAGCCAGGCAGGAGGCGGTGGCCATCTGCCTTGTGGGATGGCACACAGGAGAGAGAGGGTGAGACGAATCTGAAAGAGAATTTAGGGGCAGGATGGATGAAACATGGGGAAGGAGGAGGGGGAATGTCCAAAACAGCTTTCAGATTTCTACCCCGCATACGGCGGGCGGTGGGCCTTTCTCCGAAGGCGAGCAGTTGGGGGAGAGAGAACACTGAGTGTGCCTTGCGATCGATGGGAGAGCTTGGGTTTGGGGGTTCCTGCGGGCACTTCTGGTGTAGATGTCTAGGGGGCATTGGCAGGTGGGCCCAGAGCCCTGGAGAACTGGTGCTGGGGACAGAGATGGCAGACAGTGCCTGAGGCCAGAGGAGAAAAGACGGGCTAAAGAGAGTGCAGCGGGGGTGTTTCCGACAGTCGGGCACAGCGGGAGGGCCCGTGGAGTTGGCTGTGGAAGCCTGTTCCAAAAGGAGTCAGGCCGGCCCAGAGGAGGGAGGTCTTAATCTGGGGATCCCCGGGACCTGGTTAGCACAGAGGGCGCTAGCAAGGACACTGAGGTTTCCTGGCCTTCCCAGGCCCCCCTCCTGCCAGCACGCCACCAGTGCTGGGGGCTGGCCACTCGCCCTGTCTCTGGTCAGCTCGGCCTGATAGGAGATTCCTCTACGGGCCAGTGCCGCCTCATTTGATCCTTGCATTCCCCTTAGATGCTGGGGTTCCCTGCAGCACACATGTATGGCCTCCTGCATGACAGGTGCCCTGGGCAGGAGATATGGGCCCTGAGCCTGTCCCCCAAGGGGGGCTCCACGGTACCTGCTATAGTCACCACACCTCTCCACCAGCCTCCCTGCTAAACTGGGCTGCGCTGGCCAAGCGCCACGTTTGTGTCGGTCTCTCCACCCGAGGCCCCCTTTCACTGATGTCGGAGAGAGGGCAGCAACACATGGTTCCGTGTGTGTGTGTGTGTGTGTGTGCGTGCGCACGCGTGCTCGTGTGTGTGTGTGTGTGCGTGTGCATGTGTGTGTGTGTGTGAACTCCCTGACCCAAGCCTCTGCTTCCCCCCCGTCTCCCGGGCATGGCACTTCTGTCTTTAGGGTCACCCCACCTCTCTTCTCTGTATTTCAGCTGGGGGTACTGAGAGGACAGTGGCTTCCCCAAGGCACACAGTCTATGGAGCACAAGCTGGGCCAAATCCGCCCAGGCCTCTGTCCAGGCCAAGTCATTGCTCCCACCACCGCCCCTCCCGGCTCACACACTCACTGTCTCCAAGCCCAGCCTGCGGGCGCGGGGCAGCCCCGAGACACCGCCCAGCAGCCCCGCCCTTGGCGGTTCCTCATCCCAGAGCAGGAGGGAGGCTCCGACGCAGCAACAGGCTGCAGCAGGCGGCCTGGCTCCGGATTTAGCCCAAGAGAGGGGCTGGCCTGCCGGCCTCCTGGGGGCAGGCTTCTTGCCCTGGACAGAGCCCATGACCCCCGCCTCTCTCCACCCTCTTCCCTGAACTCCAAGGTCCCTATGGGCATGGCTGGCACTTATAGCTGGTTTTTGGAAGACGCCACCCTCAGCCAGCCGTGAAGAAGGCCCCTCCCTGGCCCAGCCAGCCCGGGGACCAGACCCCAGCCAGCCGCGCGAAAGACAGGCTGCCAAGCAGCCCATTGAAAGCAGATGTTCCCCTGCCCTTCCTCACTCCCTCCACCTCCATCCCTGACCCTGACAAGAGGGAGCCCCCAGGGCCCTAGGACGGAACCGGAAGGGGAAAAGTCTTCCCCAGGCGGGGAGCCAGTTCTCACCCCCTCCTCCCCCTGGCGCCGGGAGCAGATGCTCCACCTCTGATTCACCCGCATCAACCCGCACGTGGCTTCGTGCGCCCCTCCCCATACCACCACCCAGCTCTGCGGGGGGGGGGGGCCTTGTATCAGGCTCTGCCACCACTCATCCTGAGGCCCTGGCACAGGTGACTGCTCACCGAGACGCTGCTGGGGGTGGAGGGCTGGGTAGACGAGTCCCTCATTCTGTATCTTCCCTGCTGGAACCCCTTTCTCAGCCTGGGCCCCCCAGATGAGGGTCCCATGTGCCCTCCAGGGCCAGGTGAGCGAGGGGAGAGGGGATGTGGAAACCAGCCCAGCGCCCTGCACCAGGAGGAGAATTGTAGGGCAAGGAGAAGCCCCTTGGGTTGCTCTGCATGCAGCAGCCCCACCCCTCAGGCCTAAGGTCTGGGGAGGACCAAGGCCCCCACAAAGAGCCCGCTGAGGGCCCTGCTTCCTCCTCCCCCCGCCCTCCAGCCTGGGCGACTCGGTCTCCCTCATCCCGCAAAACCTCTCATTTTCCCTCCTGCCCCCTCTGCGCCCCATATGGCCCCAGGATTGGGACACGTGGCTGGGAGCCCAGGGCACCGGCCCTGTCTCTGTCAGTGTCTGTGGACCAAGCTCGCCACCTCCCACCCACCAGACCCATGGTCCTCACTTTCCAGAGGGGGCCCCTAAATTGAAAATATTCCCCAAAATATGCTCCTCGGCCTGGGTGGCCTCCAGGTGCTTGGTCAGAGAACCAGTAGCTAAGGCCAGTGACCAGGGTCAGGGCTGGCCTCCTTGGCTTTTCCAGGGACCCGAAAGGCAGCCAAACAGAAGGTCAGGCACCCTGAGAGCGCGTCTGGTGGCTCACAAGTTCTTGGAGCAAGAACAGTGTCGTGTTGAGGTGTGAAGGCCTGCCTGCGAGTGCTTGAGGCCCGATGCTCCCACGCTCTCCTCGGACAGCTCCTGTCCCCCGAGAGGGTGGGCCACTTTCTTCACTTGCGTGTGACTCTGAGCCAACCTAGTGTCGTTCCTGTGGCCGTGGCTTGCAGAGCAGGAGAGGAGCAGGCTGTCAGCGGGCCACTGGGGTGACCTGGATTATGGGCGCCCTGCAAGCAGGGAGGCAGGAGAGCCCGAGCAGTGAGCACTGCGGGGGTGAGCACCTCGCAGGCAGCCCTGGCAAGCCGTGAGCTGTGGGGCGTGGCTCTCATGACCCCGGGGTCACCACTGGGCACAGGTTACATCATAGCTTTGGTCTAATGTAAAGTCTGTCTCTGTACACTTCCTCCTTGTTACCTTTGGAGCTAATAGGGGTGTGGGGGGAAGCGATAGCTTGGCTTGAGAGGACTGAACCTTGGGGATCTATGGGACCTGCTGAAGGGGGGCTTGGCACCTGAGTAGGCACGCTGATAAGTGTGGCCAGGGAGGGTCATGGTCCGACATCCAGACTGGACCCATGGTGCCACATCCTCACCTGGCCCACACTCACCTTGACACGGTGGGACACATGGCACTGACCCTCACTCAGGCACATTCACAGCCGCATGCCACCTACTGTGGCCGTGCAGGGGTCTGCAGGGCTCTCTTGGTCTGAGTTCTCGTATCGGCACATTGCACTGCTTGACCAGCTCTGCAGGAGGGGCGGGAAATGTATGGAGCACCAGCCCAACCCACCCTGGGGGCTGTAGCTCGGCTTCTAGATCAGAAGGAACGTTCCACCCCCACCCCAGCCTCCTCAGTTTCCCTGCTTGGCAGTTAACCACTGGTAAAGAAGAAGGAAATTCCTTGCAGGCACAAGGGAGGGGTGGGCACGAATCTGGCCTGAGTTCTGGAGGGCCTGGGTGACCTCAGAGAGCGCCCAGCTGCTGGGGCAGGCACCTGGCCCATCCCTGCTCTCACACAGGGTGGCATTCAGCCCCCAGAAGGGCCACACACACACATATCCATAAGGGAGACAGAGAGCCCTTCATCCCTGCCTTGGCCTTCCGAGAGTACCCCACCCCACAGCCCGCTGCACCTCTCCGGCCCAGTATCTGAGTCTGGGGCCAGGATCTGCACCCCTGGTGCCAGATCCCAAGGGGGTATGATGAAGAAGCCCAGCCTCACCCTAAAGCAGGACTCTTCCCCTTCCCAGCCAGCTAGCGGGGTGCCCCGCTCACTCCCTTCCACAGCAGCAGGCTTACTGCCAACATACAGCCTCCTCCACCTCTCTTGGCTTTTCCTCCTCCATCTCCTTCCTCAGGCCTGGGTCTGCATCCCTGAGTTCAGCGTTTGGAGAGGAGGGGGTCTTTATTTCTCATTCTCGGTTCTATTATCTTTCTCAGGCTTTCTGTCTCTCCAACGTTGGTCCTCCTTTTCTATCCCCATGGCCGCATTACTGTATTTGTGACTGAATGAATGAGTGAACGGATGTGGGTCTCCCTGTTCTCTCCATCCATCTCTCACCTCCTGTTCTGCCTCAGTTCCACCGGCTGCACCTCCCCAGCATGTCCAGCTCTTCCACTGCCCACCCTGACTGTGGGCCCTGCGCTCTCCCCACCGGCCACCTGCCCACAGCCCTGGCTCCCAGCTTTCTCCCTTATAAAGTCAGGCAGCAGCAGACACCCAGGAATGCTGCCCGTGACGCACTCTGGCTGTGGGGCTGCCTGGCTGTCCCCAGGCAACCAGGAATGTGGCAGAAGCGGGGCACACGAGGAGTGACTGCCTGGCAGTGGGGTGGGGTGGCGGTGCCAGGGCTGGCGGGTCCCAGACGGGTGGCAGGGCCGGGAGCATCCGGCTTTCTGCTCCTCTCTGTCAAACTGCTTCGCCTCTGGGGCCTCAGTTTGTCTGTCTGGAAAGTGGAGGCCAAGTAGCCTACGGCAGGTGAGGGCTGCAGAGAATTTTGATACTATGGAACCCATCCCCTGGGAAATGGGGGACCCAGGGCTGGGGAGGCACGAGGCCCCGGGTCTGGCTTCTGGGATGTTCTAGGCCAAGGGTGGTGTTCTCAGTTACAGCCAGGATGGGGCAGAGGGTGAGGAGTCAAAGACAAAAAAAAGCAGAGGCAGAAACAGGCAGGCGCGGCTGAGTGGCCAAGACAGATTCAGGGGCATGGTCTGGGCAGCCCCAAGGGCTTTGAGGACGCAGAGGGGCCAGGGTCTGCAGCAGCCCCCAGACCAGGAAAGGCACCCACCCTTGAGACCCTTCCCCTGGCCAGCCTGGCAGGGAGGAGGGAGCCTGATGCGCAGAGGTGCTCCCCACACGGTGATCCCTTGTCCCAAGGACCTGCTGTCAGGCGAGGGCTGGGCCTCATGAGGAAAGTGAGCCTCACGCCTGGGCTCCCCCAGTGGCAGGGCCCAGGTCCCCGTTTATGTGTGCCGTAGGGGTGCTCCCGGGGAGCCGGGAGGCGCCAGCACAACCCATGCCCTGCCCGAGGGTGGCTTGCTAGGAGACCTTGGCCTAGGCTTCATCTCCCTATCTGAGAAGGGGCTTGGCAGGGAAGGACACAGGCTCTTTCTGTGCCCCCAACCCTCCTCTGAGGAAGAGGGGTGGAGCTGCCCCACCCTGGGCCCAGACCACAGCGCAGTCTGCAGGCAGGAAGGGTGGGAAGCTGTGGGACGGCTCCACCTTCAGCAAACTTCTCTAATGGGTGGGCACTGGGGCGGGAACCCGCAGGAAAACACGGCCCCTTTCATAAAGCCAGGCCCAGCCAAGTCACTGCGGTCGGGCACCGAGGGGCAAGACAGGCCTGAGCACATCGCTGCTCTGTCCCGGCAGCCCCCGGCCCACACGCACGCACATGCACAAACACAGTCTCATGCAAACCCAAAACACACTCCCAGCAGCCACCCACACACTTGTACACACATGCAAATAGCTATCTACACGGTCCTGGGTACTCACTCACCCCCATCCCTTCTCTCCGAGAAACAACCGCACTCTTCCCGCCCCTCCCGCTTGTCCTCTAGACCCCTTGGGGCATCCTGCTCCGCACTGGGAAGGCTTGGGGCCACCCAGTAGCCCTCGGCACACCCGCACTTGAGAGCAGCCTCCCAGAGCAGAAGGGAGCCTCCAGGACCAATCCCCAGGGGCAGGAGGAGGAAGGCACGGGAAGGAGAGCCCATTTTACGGAACGGTGACACTAAGGCCAGAATTCGGCCCCTTCTCCTGGCCGAGAGGGGCCACCCGCACAGCTGCTGAAGGCCTGAACTGGTGTTTGATGAGCCCTTGGTCTTCTTGACCCTGGAACGTCCACCACAGGTCCCCAGACACTGCCGACGCCCCTTCCCCTGGCCCACCGCTCCCGCATCCCTATCAGGCTGTGAGCCTGGCTCGGTCGTTGCTACTTTTCCCTCTGCTCGTCCACCTTCATCTCTCCCAGAGCTCGGATGTCCTTGCCAATCTCTCCCCTGGCCTTGCTACCCTCTGAGACTGCCCATTCTCCTCCCACCCCACTCCTGTACACCACCCTCACCTCTCCCAGGAAGCCCTCAGGACTGAGTCCTAGCTCATTATTTCTTTATCCTGCTCCCCGTATCCATTCGGAGCCCTTCTCCAACTGCCCCTCCCAGGACAGGGGTTCTGGGTTCTTACAGTAAGAGGGGTACCAGAGGAGGTAGGAGGTGGGGGGGGTGGCGCTGTCAGAGTTTCCAAAACTCTGGCCAGCAAGGCCTCAGAGGCCTCTGTTGGGGCAAGGAGGCTGTTGGCCTGTGTGCTCCCAGCTGCACAAGGCAGTTTGTGTAAGCCCGTCCCTGCCCAGCCCCACAGGAAGCAGCAGGGCCCAGCCCCTCAATGGGCCCATTCAGACCCCAGCTTTCTGGAAAGTACCTCTCCTTCCTGCCTCCCTCCCACTCTGGCCTGGAGAACCAGGCCAAACAGGCCGCTACTCTCCCCTTCTGGGAACACGCCCGAGGCAGGTGGTTCAGTGGTTAGAGTCAGCCGTCTACTTCAGATCCCGACTGCTCGAGAGCACGGCCTTTGACGGCGCCCTGGCAGGTTTGCGCCCTTGGCAGAAGGGAGTGTGGACGGGTGTGTGGGTGTATGGATGGCCCCCCTCCCCAGGGATGATGAGCAGGTAAATGTTTAGCAACCGGCTTTCTGGGAGCCAGGGGGCCCTGATTTGTCGCGTTTGCCTCTTTCCGTGGTGTAAACACTCCCCGAGCACCACCACCTGGCTCACAACATTCCTAAACAGGTAATGGTCAGCTCTTGCCAGCTGCTATGAGCTGCAGCCCGCCATGGCGGTGGCGCCCTCCTGCAGGGGCCCCGTGCCCCCGCCCTCTGCGCCGTGGCTGCCCTCAGTTTCGCATGCTGTTTTCTACTTAAGAATCAATGTCTTTGCAGATAAGGTGCCCCTGTAGGTGCCTGCCCTCTGCCGGCTCCCTAGCCTGCCCTTCACTAGCAGCACCCACCCAGATACCTTTGCAGTTCTCACTTGATTCCCTTAGCTTCCCAAACAAGGTTCCCACGCTGTCAGCAAGTGCTGGCAAGAGGGGACAGCTAGAGGGGATTTCAGCACAGCCCAAGGGAAAGAGCGCTGTCTGTCCCGGACATCCCTCTGGGCAGTGCGGGCTGCCCTTAAGGTCTACAGAGTGTCACTTCTCTGGTGGCTGGTGCTATTTCCTCAGGCCTCTATCAGCCGACTGAGGCTTGTCAGGGACTAGCACAGACATATGCCCGGTATCAGGCTGCCCCCGTCAAGGCCATCAGCCTTTGCTCACTCACATGGGTTTTAAGGGAAGCCCGACAGAGATGAATCACCTTCTTAACCCATTCCTCTCTGCTCCATCCCCAGCCCTGGATGTCTGGGGGGCAGAATCAAAGTTATATTTATCCCTAATTTCTACAAAAGGAAAAAAACAGAAATTGTGGCAGCAAGTTGGAGGTCAAGAAAGGCTGCTTTCAGGAAACTACCTGGAGGATGTGACGATTTAAAAAGACCAGGTGTGGGGGCAGACGTGTCTCTGCACGGTGCCCACTATCCCTGGGAGACCCCAGATGCGGCCTACTGCCTTGGGAAGCCCTCTGCTGTCCAGCAGCCCCTCAGCCCCTCCCAGGCCTTATCATCAGCCTCAGACCTAGGCTTGGAGAACTCAGCTGTTGTCATCCCTGGCTCCCTGGTGGTGGAAACAATGGGGCCTGATCTGACTGCTCACCAGGGACCATTAATAGCACTATAGCATGAAGCCATATGTGCCAATGGAGGACGTGCTGGCCCATTACGGGTCCAGCACGGCACATCTCCATTTGGCCTCAGAGCCTTTGCTCCTCCATGAACTTAGCTACACCCAGAAAGCAGCCACCCCTACCCCCAAAGACAGCTGGGAGCCTGGCCCGGGAGAGTCGTGGGGATGGGTGGACTGCCTGTCTTAGCACCACAACTAGGCCCAGCCATGGCCACAGACAACCCACGGAGGTGGGCAGAGCATGGGAAAAGCATGGCCCGAGAGCTAGAGCTTAGGGCACTTGGAAGGAGGTTGAGAAGGTGTCAGTTTGGGGCAGGGGTGGTGCTCTTAGAATTCCATTCCTGGGGTCTGTGATTGCCAGGCCAGACCACAAGGCCAATGGCCATTTCCCTTTAGGCCAGGAAGGGGCCTGAGTTGCCCAGAATTGCTGGATCTGGTCTCCTTCAGAGTCAAGTTCTGGGCTGGGCACAGGATGAGCCTCTTTCCTCTGATACCAGGACCAAGCAGGTGACGGGACAGCACCTTGGGGGAGAACCATTAGGACGCACCAGCCTACAACCTCCTCCCTGCAGCCCACCATCCTTCTCCTGCTCCAGGCCAGAGTCTGAACGTTGACCCCAGCTCCCTCTCTCACATAGCCTCTTTCTTCGGTGAGAATCACCTGGAGGTTCCTGTGGCCACAGCTCTGAAGGACATAGACCTGCAGCTGAAGTTCTCCACATCCCAGACTGAAGCCCTGCTTTTCCTGGCAGCAGGCCCGGCAGACCACCTCCTCCTGCAACTCTACTCTGGACGCCTGCAGGTCGGTGACATCTCCCTGCTAGACTCCTTTTCTAGCTTTGAATGGCCCCCAAGTGGCAGTTTAACCTTGTATAAGCCACTTCCACCCTGGGGTCTCGAGTTCTCCACCGTGGGATGGACGGCAGCCCCCCAGACGTGACTCCCTCATGAGCTTGTTCTTCCCGCCTGCCCTCCAACCTCACTTCTCACCCAACCCCAGCTGGCCTTTGTGCTCGGACCACACTGACTGCTTCCACTTCCCGGCCATCCTGCAGTTTGGCGCTGCCAGGCTCTCGCTCACCACCCGCTGACTGCCTGGGATGCCTTCCTGCACCTGCCCGACCCCAGCCTGTCCTTGAAGTCTCAGCGTGGACTTCCCTTCCTCCAGAAGGCGCCCCCTGCTGCTCGCGTAGGCTGGGTCCCCTCTCCCGGGCTCCAGCACCCCTTTACATCCCTCTGCATAGCACCAGTCATCCTGTATCACCATTGTCTGTCTATGGTGACAACCAGTCCTGCCTCAGCTCCTTCATTTTTCTGTTTCATCCTTCAAGTGACCACAAGCTTAACAGCAAGGAGTCTTTCTTGAGGCTTGTCCCTAACTATAAGAAGTTTGAGAAACGGAGGTCCTATTCCAAATTGAGGGGGATGGGTGCTGTTTCCACACTCCGGTGCAGAGAGGACTGTGTCCCAATCATCCATCAGTCCGTCGGCTGCTGTCATTGCTTCTCACTGCCAGTAGATAGCGCTGTTGCACACTGGCCTGGTACAGCCTGGCCCTGCCGCTCTTCCTGTCTGCCAGATGCAGGGATGCCACAACCCTTACAGGGGCTCTGAACTTGGACTCTCAAGGTCACAGTTCTTAGCGCTCTTCTCTTTCCGTTCTTATTCTCTGCCACCACCCAGTCTACCATCTGGAGGTGGGAACACTGCACCAGAGCCAGTTCTTGTGCCAGTATCACTGGGACAGAACCATGTCCTTCTGTCCCCAAGGATCTCCCCTCAGCCCAGGTCAGGGATCTTTTCTTTACTAAACCTTCAAAACAGAGATTGTGTTCACCACCCCTGAACATTGGTCCTGGCTTCCTCAGTGACCCCAAGGTGTTTTGCCCCGTTAGGGGGACTGATCCGGGGTTCCTAGGTCTCCATTATTCCAGAAGTGAGTTTTCTGGATTCCAGGGTGATTTTTCTGGCACCTTTCACCCAAGAAAAGTGGGTGAAAAGAATAAAAAATACAGATTGAAGCTCTAGGAAAGATTCTTGCTATATATCAGTTTTTTGTGGGCAGGGACAACATCTGATTCACCTCGGGGTCCCCAAGCCCATGCAGGCCTGACACAGAGATCGCTTTGGTGAGTGTCTGGGAGATGAATAAAGAGATGGCAGGAAGGAAAGAGGGTGACGTGAGAAGCCCTTGTCCTAAGCCTCTGTTCTGGGGACCAACTATGCTTTTATAGCAGAAGCAAAGGATTCAGAGTGCTGCCTTATCCGCCCTTTCTCTCCTCAGGTCCGACTTGTCCTGGGCCAGGAGGTGATGAGGCTGCAGACCCCAGCAGAGACACCGCTGAGCAACTCCGTCCTCCACAATGTAGGCCTGACTGTCTCAGACGGCTGGGCCTTGTTGTCAGTAGACGGGCACCTGAATTCCTCAGCCCCCGTCTCAGGAGCCCCGCTGGAAGTCCCCTATGGGCTTTTCATGGGGGGCACTGGAAGCCTTGGCCTGCCCTACCTGAGGGGAGCCAGCCGGGCCCTGAGGGGTTGCCTCCACGCGGCCACCCTCAATGGCCGCAACCTCCTCCAGCCACTGACCCCAGATGTACACGAGGGATGTGCGGAAGAGTTCTCTGCTGATGACGGTGTGGCTCTGGGCTTCTCTGGGCCCCACTCACTGGCTGCCTTCCCTGCCTGGAGCACTCGGGACAAAGGCACCCTGGAGTTTACACTCACCACAAGGAGCCGGCAGGCACCCCTGGCCTTCCAAGCAGGGGGCCGGCGTGGGGACTTCATCTATGTGGACATAGCTGAAGGTCACCTGCGGGCTGTGGTCGAGAAAGGCCAGGGCACTGTGCTGCTCCATAACAGCGTGCCTGTGGCCGACGGGCAACCCCATGAGGTCCGTATCCACACGGACGCTCACCAGCTGGAAATCTCCGTGGACCAATACCCCACGCGTACATCCAACCGAGGCGTCCTCAGCTTCCTGGAGCCACGCGGCAGTCTCCTCCTCGGGGGCCTAGATGCAGAGGCCTCCCGCCATCTCCAGGAGCACCGCCTGGGCCTGGCACCGGGGACTGCCAATGCCTCCCTCGTGGGCTGCATGGAGGACCTCAGTGTCAACGGCCAGAGGCAGGGGCTGCAGGAAGCCTTGCTGACCCGCAGCATGGTGGCCGGCTGCAGGCTCGAGGAAGATGAGTACGAGGAGGATGCCTACGGCCCCTACGAGGCTTTCTCCACCGCGGGTCCTGAGGCTTGGCCGGCAGTGCAGCTGCCCGAGCCCTGTGTGCCTGAGCCAGGGCTGCCTCCTTTCTTTGCCAATTTCACCCAACTGCTGACCATCAGCCCCCTGGTGGTGGCTGAGGGTGGCACAGCCTGGCTCGAGTGGCGGCATGTTCAGCCCACCGTGGACCTGAGCGAGGCTGAGCTGCGCAAATCCCAGGTGCTGTTCAGCATGAGCCGCAGAGCACGCCACGGTGAGCTAGAGCTGGACGTCCCGGGCGCCCAGGCACGGAAAGCGTTCACCCTCCTGGACGTGGTGAACCGCAAGGTCCGCTTCGTCCACGACGGCGCTGAGGGCTCCTCGGACCAGCTGGTGCTGGAGGTGTCAGTGACTGCTCGGGGCCCCCTGCCCTCCTGCCTCCGGAGGGGCCAAATTTACATCCTGCCCATCCAGATAAACCCTGTCAACGACCCACCCCGCATTATCTTCCCGCACGGAAGCCTCATGGTGATCCTGGAGCACACGCAGAAGCCGCTGAGTCCTGAGGTCTTCCAGGCCTATGACCCAGACTCTGCCTGCGAGGGCCTCACCTTCCAGCTCCTTGGTGCCCCTGCCGGCCGGCCTGTGGAGCGCCGAGACCAGCCCGGTGAGCCAGCGACTGAGTTCTCTTGCCAGGAGCTGGAGACTGGCAACTTAGTCTACATCCACCGCGGGGGGCCGGCCCCGGACCTGACGTTCCGGGTCAGCGATGGGCTGCAGGCCAGCCCCCCAGCCACACTGAAGGTGGTGGCTGTCCGGCCGACCATTCAGATCCGTCAGAACACAGGGCTGCACGTGGCCCAGGGCTCTGCCGCCCCTGTCTTGCCTGCCAACCTGTCCGTGGAGACCAACGCTGTGGGGCAGGATGTGAGTGTGCTGTTCCGAGTCACTGGGGCCCTGCAGTTTGGGGAGCTGCAGAAGCAGGGGGCAGGCGGGGCCGAGGGTGCCGAGTGGCGGGCCACACAGGCATTCCACCAGCGAGACGTGGGGCAGGGCCGTGTGAGGTACCTGAGCACTGACCCACAGCACCGCACCGAGGACACCGTGGAGAGCCTGGTCCTGGAGGTGCAGGTGGGCCAGGAGGTTCTAAGCAATTTGTCCTTTCCAGTGACAGTCCAGAGAGCCACCGTGTGGCTGCTGCGGCTGGAGCCACTGCACACTCAGAACACCCAGCAGGAGGCCCTCACTACTGCCCACTTGGAGGCCACCCTGGAGGAAGCAGACCTGAGCCCCAACACCTTCCACTATGAGGTGGTTCAGGCCCCCAGGAAGGGAAATCTTCGGCTACAGGGCACACGACTAGCAGACGGTCAGGGCTTCACCCAGGATGACCTGCAGGCTGGTCGGGTGACTTATGGGGCCACAGCACGTGCCTCAGAGGCAGTTGAGGACACATTCCATTTCCGTGTCACAGCTCCGCCACACTTCTCCCCTCTCTACGCCTTCCCCATCCACATCGGCGGTGACCCGGATACTCCTGTCCTTACCAACACCCTTCTCTCGGTGCCTGAGGGAGGCAAGGGTGTCCTCTCTGCTGACCACCTCTTCGTCAAGAGTCTCAACAGTGCCAGCTACCTCTATGAGGTCATGGAGCGGCCCCGCCACGGGAGGTTGATGTGGCAGGGCGCACAGGACAAGGACACCACGGTGACATCCTTCACCAATGATGACCTGCTTCATGGCCGATTGGTCTACCAGCATGATGACTCCGAGACCACAGAAGATGACATTCCATTTGTGGCTACCCGCCAGGGTGAGGGCAGCGGTGGCATGGCCTGGGAGGAGGTACGGGGCGTCTTCCGTGTGTCCATCCAGCCTGTGAATGACCACGCCCCCGTGCAGACCGTCAGCCGCGTCTTCCACGTGGCCCGGGGTGGGCAGCGGCTGCTGACTACAGATGATGTAGCCTTCAGTGATGCTGACTCAGGCTTTGCCGACACTCAGCTGGTACTGACCCGCAAGGACCTCCTTTTCGGCAGTATCGTAGCTGTGGATGAGCCCACACGGCCTATCTACCGCTTCACCCAGGAGGACCTCCGGGAGAGGCGAGTCCTGTTTGTGCACTCAGGGGCCGACCGGGGCTGGATCCAGCTGCAGGTGTCCGATGGGCAGCACCAGGCCACTGCACTGCTTGAAGTCCAGGCCTCAGAGCCCTACCTACATGTGGCCAATGGCTCCAGCCTCATGGTCCCTCAGGGAGGCCAGAGCACCATCAACACAGCTGTGCTCCACCTGGACACCAATCTAGACATCCGTAGTGGGGGTGAGGTCCACTACCATGTCACAGCCGGCCCACGCTGGGGGCAGCTGCTCCGGGCTGGCCAGCCAGCCACAGCCTTCTCCCAGCAGGATCTGCTGGATGGAGCCATTCTCTACAGCCACAACGGCAGTCTCAGCCCCCATGATACTGTGGCCTTCTCTGTAGAGGCAGGACCTGTGCACACAGATGCCATGCTACAAGTGACCATTGCCATAGAGGGGCCACTGGCCCCACTGCACCTGGTCCAGCACAAGAAGATCTACGTCTTCCAGGGCGAGGCAGCCGAGATCAGAAGGGACCAGCTGGAGGTAAAGGACATGGGGGTGAGCAGGGGGATGATCCAGGTGAAGGGGCCCATCCACGCGGCCTTCACACCATTTGTGACTGGACACTGGGGGCTGGGCCTGTGGTAACTCCTGGGCCGGGCGTGGGCACACACCTTGGGTGTCCACCTGTACTTACCTGTACCTATGCATGTCGTATGCCCGAGGGTTTCTAGGGGGTTTGCCGTAGACACAGCTGCCTGTGACTGGATGTCCCTCCGCACGTCATGGGAGCATGGGCACATGCTGTAGCTAAGCACCAGATTCCTGAACCCCACCCAGACCACAGAATCTCAGAAGTGGAGCCTGAGAATCTGTATTCCAATAATAACAAGTTCTCTGGAGGGTTTCTATTTGTACAGACTTTGAAGACTGCAGGCCTTGGAGACAGGCTTGGCTGCCCCTGAGGCTCACATGTGCCCAGCTCTTTCCCCAGGTCCAGACCAAGACTCAGCATCCAGAGAGAGCTGCTGTCCACTTAAGAACCTCACTGAGCAACCACAGACCATCCAGCAAGCCCAGTGACTTGCTCTGTGACCTCAGGCCCATCCCTTGACCTCTCTGGGCCTTATTCTCCTGTGCTGCCAATTTATGAATCCCTTGTGGTTCTGACTGTCTGCACTTTCAGGCAGGCTCTGGCTAAACAGCCCTAAAGAAGGCAGCAGTTGAGCCAGGCTTTGAAGACTCTGGGCTTTCAATAGCAGGGGAAAGGGGGCAGCATTCCAAGCAAACACACAGAGCCAGGAATGTGAGTTTGCGGGTAGGATGTAGCCTCCGCGGCTGGAGCACCAGATAAGGGAGCAGAGTGGCTCTTGGGCTGCTCGGGCGGCCGCAAGCTCCACCAGGCCTTTGGTGTAGGAGCCCGAGCCTCTAAGAAGGGTGGGGAGCCCTCTGGTGGCGAGGACTGGCAATAACGGGGGGCAGGGGACGCAGGTGAGTCTGCATCCACGTATCTGTGTGGTGAGATTCTACGTCTGCATCACTGAACCTGGGGACGTGTGGTTGTGGACATCTCTGAGGGAGTGTGTGCAGCCCCTCTGACCACCTGCAGGTCTGGTTGGGTGTGTGAACCTGGGTGTGTCCGTGTGTCTAAATAAGTAGTGGCGCCCAGTGTCTTGGGCACTCCCGGGGAGAACGGGCGGCACACGGATCTGAGCACGTTCCAGCTGCTCTGGGACCATGACGGCCCCATCTGTGACCTGTGACCTCTATTAAACAGGCAGCCCAGGAGGCAGTGCCCCTGGCGGACATTGTGTTCTCGGTGAGGACCCCGCCAAGTGCCGGCTACCTGGTGATGTTGTCCCATGGTGAGTCGGTGGCTGCACCACCCAGCTTGGACCCCGTGCAGAACTTCTCTCAGGAGGCCGTGGCTGCAGGCAGGGTCCTGTACCTGCACTCCCGCCCAGAGGCCTGGACGGATGCCTTCTCCCTCGATGTGGCCTCAGGCCTGGGTGCTCGCCTTGAGGACGTCCGCGTGGAGGTGGAGGTGCTGCCTGCGGCCATCCCGCTAGAGGCTCAGAACTTCAGTGTCCCTGAGGGCGGCGCCCGCACCCTGGCCCCTCCACTGCTCCGCGTCCCGGGGCCTTACTTCCCCACACTGCCAGGCCTCGACCTGCAGGTACGAGAGCCACCCCGTCACGGGGCCCTGCGGAGAGAGGAAGGACCTCAAGACGGGACCCTCAGCACTTTCTCCTGGAGAGAGGTACGGCGGGGTGCAGCCCAGCTCTGAGGGCAGAGGCGGGGAGACTCCCGGTCTGTGGGTATGTACAGAGAAGAGGCAGGGAGTCTACATATATGGAGCACCTGTATTTTAGATACCCCATCTTATTCCTTCCTCACTGGGCAAATAGAAATTATTGCTCCCATATCCTTCACTGATCATTCCTTCATTCAGAGAGAAATGACTGTCCCCACTTCCCCCTGCAGAAACAAGCTCTGAAGGAGTCAGTCTCCCCCCCGCCACCCAAAGGCAGGGCATGACAGGCTCTGGGCCTGAGACCAGCTGGGGGCTGACCTCCACCCTGGGCCTGCCTGCAGGTGGAACAGCAGCTGATCCACTATGTGCATGACGGGAGTGAGACGCTGACAGACAGCTTCATCCTAGTGGCCAATGCCTCCGAGATGGACCGCCAGAGCCAGCCTGTGGTCTTCACAGTCACCATCCTGCCTGTCAATGACCAGCCCCCCGTCCTCACCACAAACACAGGCCTGCAGGTGACAGCAGTCTGGGACCACCTCCCACCTCCTCTCCCAGAAAGAGGCCCATAGCTCCCCTTGTCTGGGTCTGTCCCCAACTCTAAAATGAGGACACTGCCACATGCCTCGCTAGGTCATTGGGGAGAGAGAAGAGCTGTTGCACTGGAAATAGAACCCGGGTGTGGGGCTTTCTTACTGGACACTTTAAGTGCAGTAGGCAGCCTTGTAAACGGCCCCACTTGGCCTCGCTGTTCCCTGGACTCACGCTCAGCAGGCTTTTTCTGTGGCTCAGGACCAGAACTCCTGGAGAACGTTCTCTCAGACCTGTAAGGGTGGAGCCAAAGTGGAGAGTGATTGAGCTCCTACTTCCACCCCCAGCAGAGGAAGGCCACGGCGTGGCTCCCCAAGTCCCTGCCCCTTGCACGAGTGCAGAGCGGTGGTGCCCCCATCTGACAAAGGTGGAAGTTGAGGCCCTGCCAGGTGACAGAACTTCTCCACAGTCACAGAAATAGTCACTGGTGGAACAGAAAGGGTGTGGCTTGGTCAAGACCACGCAGCAAGATAGTGGATGGGCAGGGCCTTGAATACTGACTTCTCCAGGTCAGCAGGAGTCATGGAAAACTTCAAAAGAGGGCTGCCTTGGGCTGTGTGACATGCAGCACTGGCATCTCTGGTGGTATAGGATGTGTGTGGGTGGAAAGTCGGCCCAAAGGTGGGGGGGCAGGGGGCGGCATGTGGGGGGTAGGGGATGGCAGTGGGCAGGTGGGGTACAGACTAAGAGCTGCCCTGGAACCACAGTCAGGAGGTGCTATGTGGCATTTTGGCCAGTAGGTGGTGCTGTCCACCGAGTTTGTGCCAAGAGCCAGCCGCAAGGCCCCACCTCCATGCATTGAGTCCCTCCTCCCAGAGCTGCGCCTAGGGAAAGCCTGGGGCTAGGGGAAGGAGCCCAGGAGTCCCAGGGCGCTGTTCTCCAGGTACTGGAGCCCCTCCCCAGCACCGCCCACAAGTTGCTGACCCAGCAGGGCCTGTAACAGGACCCCAGGGACGGGATCCTGTCCTGCCGGCAGGTGGGAGGCCTGAGGGGGGCGCCCCTTCACTCTGAGAAGCTCCCACCCCCAGGCACCCCTCACCACCTGTGTGCACTGGGAACACCCGGTGCCTCGTCCCAGCGCTGCAGGACAGGGGCCGGCCATTAGCTTCTCAGGCTCCACTCGCCTCACACCGGGAGGGAGAGCCCGTGTCTACGCACCCTGGGCAGGCCCACATCACCATCCCCCGAGGGCGCCCAGCCCCTACCCAGACTGACTATGGAGGATCTGAAGGGAGACCCCCACCCTGCCAGGGAGACAGCCAGATAAAACAATGCAGTTGGTCCAGGGTTCGGGGACTTTGGGGGTTGGGAACATGGTAAGGCTGAGATCTGTGGCTTCCTAAAGTAGGGGGACATGAGCTTGCCCTGAAGGATAAGCAGCATTAGGGCACACGGAGAGACACATGGGTGTGGAGGCCTGGGGTGACGGGTAGGTGAGCAGGGCTGTGGACCCTTGTGTGGAGGAGCCCAGAACGGCACAGACCCGAGGCCAGCAGCGCGCTGGTGGTGGCCCAGGGGCGGGAAGGAGCACCGTGGGTAGGCTCGTAAGCTCAGCAGGGACAGACCCTCACAGGCCTGTGTCCCCAGATGTGGGAGGGGGCCACCGTGCCCTTCCCTCCAGAGGCCCTTAGGGGCACAGACAGCGACTCGGGACCTGAGGACCTGGTCTACACCATCGAGCGGCCCGACAATGGAAGGGTGGTGCTGCGGACGGAACCGGTCACCGAGGTGCACAGCTTCACGCAGGCCCAGCTAGACGAGAGGCTGGTGCTGTTCTCACACAGAGGTGGGTGCTGAGACGGAGATGCCCTGAGGATGGCGCTCCATACGGGCCGATGAGACCCAACCCCACCTCTGTCCTCAGGGGCCCTGGACGGAGGCTTCCGCTTCAGCCTCTCCGACGGCGACCACACTTCCCCTGGACACTTCTTCCGCGTGACAGCCCAGAAGCAGCCACTCCTCTCGCTGGAGGGCAGCCGGACCCTGACCGTCTGCCCAGGTGGGTCTACCCAGCACAGGCGGGCCTGCAGGAGCCTCGCCCTGGCTCCTGGTCCAAGGCTGACAGGCCCCTTCCGCCTCTCGCAGGGTCCGTGCAGCCTCTCAGCGGCCAGAGCCTGAGAGCCAGCTCCAGCGCGGGTACCGACCCCCACCTCCTGCTCTACCATGTGGTACAGGGCCCCCGGCTTGGCCGGTTGTTCCAGACCCAGCCGGGCAGCACTGGGGAGGCTCTGGTGAACTTCACTCAAGCCGAGGTAAGGGCCCAAGTCTCTACAGCCGCCACTTAGACTCCATTCAGCGTCCGGTGGCCCACTCTGCCTGTGAACATGGGTATCAGCTCGGGCAGCACTGGCAGCAGACACTTCCTGGGCCCACCGTGCTCCAGGCCCCATATACCGTGCCCTGCAGGAGCCACCAGGCTGTCAGGGCAAAGGGGGCTTAGTGTTCCAGGGGGAAGGAGGATGCAGGGGCCCAGAGCAGGGATCAGGTCCTGGGGCTTGGCTTCCAGAAGGAAGCCGCAGTTGGACCACAGGGGCTGGAAAGTGTGCACTGTGTGGGGGACACTACTATACCCCAGTGGCTCGTAAGAGCAGGTGCAGGGGAACAGAGTTTGCAGTGAAGACAGCAGCTAAGCCTGGGGCTTAGGTCAGGAGCCAGCAAGAAGCAGAGGGGGCCTGGGAGCAGATGAGTGGACAGAAGGCAGCTGAGCAGGTGGAGTTGTGAGTGAAGCTGCCATCCGTCCATGCTGCCACCCGGCAACATGGAGGATGAGACTGAATGGCCACTAGGGCGCCAGGCTGGCAGTGCCACCCAGGACCCTGGGAAGCGGCTTCATGGCCGAGACTGTCGTCCCTTGGGGAAGGAGGCAGGGCAGGACCGGGAGTGTCCTGCCAGCACCATTGTCCCACAGGTCAGGAGAGAGCCATCTGGGCTAGAGATCTGGGTGGGGCGAGGATCAGGTGTCCCTGTTTCTCAGACAAAGAAACTGAGGCTCACAGAAGTCAGGTGACTTTATTCAGAGCACATGGCTAATCCAGAGGACACTGCTTGCTCCCAAGGACCCCCCCCCCACCTTACTGTGACTTGCCTCACTCCAGCCACACACTTCTCACCCATGAATCTCCAGGACCCAGGCATCCGGCCTCCTACCCCCACTCCTGGGGTCTCCATTTCCTTCCTGCCCACCCTCCAGCCTGGACCAGAGGTCACAGCTGATGGTCCTTGCAGGCCACATCTGGCCAACAGATATGTTTTATTTGGCCTGCACGATGCATTTCATATTTTAAGTTAATGGTCAACATATGACCTTTGGGGGATTTCACACATAGACACACACACACACAAAAAAACCCTGATTTCCAGTTCTTTAAAAGGCCTGTGTTCCCTCTAACGGCAGTCAGCTCAGGCGCAGACACACGTCCCACCAGGCTCTGCTGTCCCGTTAGCACTATGCTGGTCGCCCCGACAAGGTACGGCTCCCCTTTCAGAACGGGTAGTGCTCCCCCATCCACCACAGCACAACTGCCCCTAGAGTCTTCTGAGCTAAACCCCAGTTTCCGTCTTATTGCATAACTCCTGTTTTTCTGAGAAAAGGACAGTTCCCTGCACCTCCTAAAAGGGGAAAATAAAAGATAAACCAAGAGGACACATCTGAGCTAGAGGCGGGAGGGAGCATGCACATTTCTTTATGGAAGGGAGGACTATCTTCAGAAGCCCAAGGTGCACACAAGCCCTAGGAGACAGCAGGTGTGGCCAGAATGCAGTATTCTGGGGGCGTGTAGGTGGTCACAGCGGTGACAGGGTTACAATGGGGTCAAATGAGGAGCCGTCTAAGCAAGAGGGACATAACCCTACCTACACTTTTAAAGTCTTATTACGGCTTCTGTGTTAAGAACAAGCTGTAGGAGGAGAGGGGCGGGGCCAAAACTGGAACACAAAAGGCTCTGGCAGCAGGCCGGGCCAGAAACGGTGGTGTGTGGCAGAAGGGGAGGAGTCCGGGAGAGCCCAGGGTTTTGGCCCGAGCCTCTGGAAGAGCTGCCATCATCTGGAGCGGGAAGACTGGGAAAGGCGAGGCAGGCCAGGGGCTCATGTGGGGCATGCCGCGTCGGAGATGTCCCTCAGCCATCCCACCGGCTGCCCGGGAGCAGGTGGGTAGAGGAGTCTGGAGTTCAGCGGAGAGCAGTCTGGGCTAGAGGTACATCGGGGTCATCGCAAAGCTGGCATTGGAGCTCAAGCAAGAGCACGTGGGGAGTGCCCGTCAAGAGAGAAGTCGTCTCAAGGCCGAGCCACAGACACTGAGAAGAGGAGGGCACCACGGGCTGGATCTGCCTCTGGTCTGTGAACGAGTGGTGGTGAGGTAGGAGGAAGAAGACAGTGAGACATCCTGGAAACCAGCAGGTGCGTTGGAGGAAGGAGAGAATGCTCAATGAAGTGTTGCTGAGCAGGTGATGTTATGAGGCCTAAGAACCAACGTTGGGGCCAGTAATACAGAGGCCGTCAGAGCTCTTGGCAAGAACAGGAGCAAAGGCCTGGGCGGAATGTGCTCAGGACAGCGTTGGGGGAGAGCATATCCTATTCTTTTTGCAGTTTTGCTGCAAAGAAGAGCAAAAGTGGGAGACAGATGTTGGAAAAAATTGAAATCAGGAGTTTTGTCTGTAAGATGGAAGAAAGAATAGCGTGGTTGCGTAATGAAGGGAACAATCCATCTTGGGGGAAAATTTGACACCATAGGAGAAATAAGGGAGATGGTAGAAGTGATGTGTTCAGTAGGGAAGGGGGGCAGGAACCCAGTGCAGAAGAGGAAGGACCCACTGTGGAGACAATATTGCTTTCCCCACAGAGATGAGATTTGCCCGAGGCAGAGCTCAGGTCTGACAGAGGCATCTGGCTCAAGCCCAGCTCTTCACCGCTGTGTGACTGCCTAACAGTGACCCGCTAAGTTAGTGAGGGAGAACAGGGGTTACAGAGAAGGCACAACAGCCGGGAGAGCCCCGAGGGAAGCTGGACACAGAGCTTATCAGGGAGGCCAGTGCCTGGGGCTGGTGCCAACCTGCAAGGGGCTTCTGGGTGCCACAGGCTGGATCTGCCTCTGGTCCCAACACTGGGTCTCCCGCAGGTGTATGCTGGTAATGTTCTGTATGAGCATGAGATGCCCCCTGAGCCCTTCTGGGAGGCCCGTGACGCACTGGAGCTCCGGGTGTCCTCACCCCCCGCCCCCGATGTGGCTGCTACCCTCACTGTGGCTGTGTCTTTCGAGGCTGCCTGTCCCCAGCGCCCCAGCCGCCTCTGGAGGAACAACGGTGAATAGCATGTTGGGCCGGTAAAGTTGGAGGGATGCTAGGAGAGGACCAGAGAGGAGGCCACACGGCCAAGGCCAGCAGCTCCTATTTCCCAGGACCCGGGAAGCTGTAAGAAGGGTGGGTGGGTGGGAAGGCTTTGAAGTCAGAAGGGAGACATGGTCCTTGTCCTCCTGGGGTACCTGCTCTGCCCTGTGGGAGAGGCACAGACTTGCCTTGGAGGCCCTGGTCTGAGGGTCTGAGGTCTTCCCTCAGTGGGCGGGACCTTCATAGCCTGTGTCCCAACCTCAGGTCTGTGGGTCCCCGAAGGCCAGCGGGCCGAGATCACCAAGGCTGCCCTCGATGCCTCCAACTTCCTGGCCAGTGTTGCATCGCCCCAGCGCCCAGAACACGACGTGCTCTTCCAGATCACACAGTTCCCCACCCGAGGCCAGCTATTGGTATCCCAGGAGCCCCTCCACGCCGGGCAGCCCCACTTCCTGCAGTCCGAACTGGCCGCAGGGCAGCTGGTGTATGCCCACGGTGGGGGGGGCACCCAGCAGGATGGCTTCCGTTTCCGCGCCCACCTCCAGGGGCCGGCGGGGGCGGCGGTGGAAGGGCCCCGAACCGCAGAGGCCTTCACCATCACGGTGCGGGATGTGGACGAGCAGCCGCCTCAGCCGCAGGCCTCCGTCCCTCTCCGGCTCACCCGGGGCGCCCGCACCCCCGTCTCCCGGGCCCAGCTGAGTGTGGTGGACCCGGACTCAGCTCCCGAGGAGATCCAGTACGAGGTACAGCGGGCACCCCACAATGGCTTCCTTACCCTGGCGGGGGCCAGCCCGGGGCCTGTGACCCACTTCACACAGGCCGACGTGGACGCAGGGCGGCTGGCCTTCATGGCCAATGGGAGCAGTGTGGCAGGCATCTTCCAGCTGAGTGTGTCTGATGGGGCCAGCCCACCCCTGCCCATGTCCCTGACTGTGGACGTCTTGCCATCGGCCATCGAGGTGCAGCTGCAGGCGCCCCTAGAGGTGCCACAAGCTTCAGGGCAATCCCCACTGAGCCGGCAGCAGCTCCAGGTGGTCTCGGACCGGGAGGAGCCGGACGCGGCATACCACCTCACCCGAGGGCCCCGGTATGGGCAGCTCCTGGCGGGTGGTCAGCCTGCCGCAGTCTTCAGCCAGCTCCAGGTAGACCGGGGCGAGGTGGTCTTTACTTTCACCAACTTCTCATCCTCCCACGACCACTTCAGCCTCCTGGCCCTGGCCAGGGGCGCCAACGCATCCGCCACAGTGAACGTGACTGTGCGTCCTCTGCTGCATGTGTGGGCACACGGGCCGTGGCCCCAGGGTGCCACCCTGCGCCTGGACTCCACCATCCTAGATGCAGGCGAGCTGGCCGACCACACAGGCGGTGTGCCCCGTTTCCGGCTCCTGGCGGGACCCCGGCATGGCCGGGTGGTCCGCGTGCCCCGGTCCAGGACGGAGCCCAGGGGCAGCCAGCTTGTGCAGCAGTTCACCCAGCAGGACCTTGAGGATGGAAGGCTGGGGCTGGAGGTGGGCAGTCCAGAGGGTGGGTCCCTTGGCCCCTTAGGCGACAGTCTCACTCTGGAGCTATGGGCACCCGGTGTCCCGCCTGCTGTGGCCTCTTTGGACTTTGCCACTGAGCCTTACAATGCAGCCCGGCTCTACAGTGTTGACCTGCTCAGTCTCCCTGAGGTCCCTCAGACGGAAGCAGCAAAACCAGAGAGTGGCACCCCCACAGATGAGCCTGGCCCAGCGACCTCCAGCCTCATGCCCACTGCGGCCAGAGGTGGCTTCCTGGGCTTCCTTGAGGCCAACATGTTCAGCGTCATCATTCCCATTTGCCTGGTCCTCTTGCTCCTGGGGCTCATCTTGCCTCTGCTCTTCTACCTCCGGAAACGCAACAAGACAGGCAAGCACCACGTCCAGGTGTTGACCGCCAAGCCTCGCAACGGCCTGGCCAGTGACACCGAGACCTTCCGCAAGGTAGAGCCAGGCCAGGCCATCCCGCTTACAGCTGTGCCTGGCCAGGGGCCCCCGCCGGGGGACCAACCGGACCCAGAGCTGCTGCAGTTCTGCCGGACACCCAACCCTGCCCTCAAGAACGGCCAGTACTGGGTGTGAGGCCTGGCCTGGGCCCAGTCGCTGATCAGGCCAGAGCCAGGCTTGCTTAGGCCCCAGCGCCACTGCCCCAGCCCTGGTGCTGTTTGCATGTCCCCAGAGCCAGAGAGACCTGGGGTCATCAGGGGCAGAGGGTGCTGGGAGGTAGTCCCAGGAGTCCAGCCCCGAGTGGAGTCAAGAGCTGGAGTGTCCCCAGCTCACTCCATGCCTGGAGAACAGCAAGAGGCCCAAGGCCAGAGACACCCAGAGTCAGCCCCCTGCCCTGGAGCTAGTTTGGGCTATCAAAACCAGAGCAACCTCCTGGATGGGTCAGGGCTCTGTGTCCTGGGTCTGTGACCTTGGGTGAATCACACTTGACCCAAGCTGCTAAGAGGGCAAAGAAAAGAGGGCAAGGAGGGACACACAGGGATTCCTAGCTTTTCCACTCCAGGCCAGGCCTCCCCTTGTCTCTGCCGCAGGGTTGAGAGGAAAACTTTGCCCTAGTGTTTTAGGGAGATGGTATTTCCTGGAGCAGAGGACAGGAGGAGAGAGCCTCTCCTGGCTCTCAAGAAGACACAAGCCAGTAGAACAATATATGCAGGGTGCAAGGTGGGTGGGTTGCTCTGGGGATGGGTTTATTTAAGGGGGATTTCAAGGAAGCTTGGCACAAGGTTGAGCTAACCCAGACTGATGGACCCCCTGAGGGTATGGGGGTGGAAGAAGCTCTGAGGCCAGTTCAGCTCATTCCCAGGGCCCCACCTTGAAGGGCTGAGGTCTAGGCAAGCATGGGTCTGTGGCCCCAGCGTGGGCTGGTCTAGGGAGCATGCAGGGTATCAGGCCAAGGGCCACTGCAGTACCTGTGCTCCACCAAGGGCTAGGGTGTGGGCAGTTGGGGACACTCAACTCCATGGGACCTGGATAAATGGTGCTTTGGAGGTTCTGGACATCTGTGTGTTGTTTGTCTGACCATGTACTGGGCACTTGTCCACGTCAGCCTGCACTCCCCTGCCATCCCACCAGGCCTCAGCTGGCAGGGTGGGTGAGGCCACATGAACCCTGATTTTCCACCTTCTGGAGACTTTCGAATCTCCTGTACCCTCACCTGTGTGGGCAGGTGGGTCAAATCCTTTTACAGTAGAGATAGGCTAGGCCCTCTCCCAGGAGCTTAAAGAAAAATGTGTGTCAGCCCTAAATTTCTTAGCCTGAGTTTTGGCCTCCATAGCTCTGTTCCCCCCCAGCCATGTCCCTAAATGTCGGAGAAGTAAAGGAAGGAGCGTGAGGGGAGTTGGGTGATCCCAAGGCTGGGGCCATGTGCTAAGGGGGAGGCAGAGGGCATCCCTCAGCTCCCTGGGGCTTTCCACAAGGAAGACCTCCTCTGGCCTCCACTCTTCATCAGGACGACCAAGGCTGCTCCTTCTCAAAGGCAGAGCAAGCAGCGAGGATTCTAAAAAGCAGCTGTCTCTGTACGTGACCTGAGAGGTCAGAGATGGGTTTGAGACACAGGGTTTCCAGGGGGCCTTCTATGAGCTGCTGAGGAACCATCACTGTCCGGCCCTTTCCCATTTGAGGGCCTCCCCAGGTTGGAAGAGAGAGATTCTGGGCTCCAGGCAATTCCCAGGCCCTGGGATTAGGTTGAAGTCCTCAGAAGAAAGGACGCATAAGCAGCGCCTGAGCTCTGGGGGAGGTGGAGTGGGAGCCTGGGGCCTGAGCACAGCATCTTGCACGTGGAGAGCCCCAGCCAGCATCTGGCAGCTAATCTACATTTGAGGGCCCGATTCACCTCTTCCTTGAGCTTCAACATCTGTAACATCTAATCCAGGAACTGGAGCAAGAGGAGACTCCCTCCTCCCCACCAGCTGCCCCCTGCCCCCTACGGTGCCCCCTGCGGGGCCCCCCACCACGCGCCCCTACGATGCCCCCTACGATGCCCCTCTACGATGCCTTCACATCACCGCATCCAACTTCCTAAACTTCCTAGATCCTCCCACACTCTCAGAAGTTTCAGGCAGGACACCCGGAATCCTGCTATCTCACTGCTGAGAGGGCCCTCGGAGGGTCCAGAGGAAGCTGAGATTAAGGGTTAGAGCGTTGTCCAGAGGCAGCAGTAGAGTAGACTAGGCCCTTAGGCCCAGCCAGCCCTCTTGCCACACTGAAAAGCCTCCCCTTGAGGAGGGTGGCCAGGGCCCCTAGGTGGAGACCCCCCCCGGGAGATTTCCTCCCCACCTGGAGCTCACAATTCTGGTCCAGCTTCCTTCCTCCTGGCACCCCACAGGCCAGCCTTATGCAGGGGCCCTGCCAAGGGTGTCTATATGCCAAACCCACGCCCTGCCCCAGCTCTCCCAGGAGCTCAGGGCTGGATCCTCAGGGCCCTAATATCTGGGGCCAGTCTCCACCCAGAGCAACCAGTTTCCCTAGGAGTGCAACCGGAGACAAGGGTGACAGACCCGCCGGGCAGGATCTGGCCTCATCTCTGATTTCTCCCAGTGGACTGAACACTGACGACACCCTCTCTGTTCCCTCAGCTGGCCTCCCCTGCCCCCCAGTGAGCTGGCACCAGCTGATACTGCTGAACAGTGGACTGGCACCCAGGGCATTGTGCCAGCAGCTCTGCCAGGACCTGGGAAGAGGATCTTTCACCAAAGACCCTTTCACCAAAGGCACAACAAACAAGCTATTCTAAACGTGGGGCCTCAATTTATGTAAACAAACCCCTTGCAGATTTCAGATATGTATCCAAAGCTTAAGCGGATTGCTATCCACTTTACAAAATAACTCATCCTCCACCTTTAAGGAGCCAGATGCGCCCAGGCACTAAGGATAGGAACTAACCTATGTACACGTGTTAAGGAACGTCCAGGAGCCCCCGACTCTCTTCACACACACACACTCGATGTGCATTTGTGCACACAGCTGTGGACCTTCAGACACACAACTACTCTTCAGACGTAAATACCTGCCAACATAATACACACATACGCATACACAGGAGCACACAGACTACAGCGATGAGTGCTTCTCACCTGTGGCCCTAGCCACGTTGAGCCACCATCCAGAGACCAAGCTGAAATCAACAGAGCTAAAAAGTGAACCCACAGTGGGAGGGGTGATGGTGGAGGGGGTGTGGGAAGCAGAGGAAGGCTTGCCACAAGGGTGCAGAACTCAGGTCCCCAGCTTGGTAGTTCTGTCCACCACCCTAAATCGTTCAGCCTCCTAGGAGCTAAAGAAGGGGCTCCCTTTGAGGCCTCTTCCCCTTCTAGGAGCTGGCCCTTTAAGTGGAGTTGCTATGGTAGCTGTGGAAACCAGAGTTGGAACCATCCTCCTCAAGTAGGAAGCAAGAGAAATGGCTGCCCCCTCCCCAACCACTACCTCTCCTAACCAATGGGAATTGCCATGGGTGCTCACGTCTTCCTCTGGGCCCTGAAGATTCTGGATCTTAAAGGGATGGAGGTGCCTGGGCAGCCCCAGAGTTCTCTGCTTGGTCTCCCATTCCTGGCTAGATCGTGAGGGAGCCCTAGCCAGGGGTGGAGCTGGGATGGGACGCAGACCTGCCTGGCCCCCCTCTCCACAGCCCCCAGCCTACCCCAGGTCCCCTCACAGTTCCATGATGGCTGATGCCTGTGCAGTTGCCACCGGGGTCAGTCAGGCCCGGCAAGGGCACTGTGTGCCAGAAGTGCTGTGGGCAACGCAGCCAGGAATCCACCCAGCCCTTCCTGAAGAGCCCCAGGCTCGCCAGCGAGTCACTGCCCCACCACGGTGTGCGCCCTGAACCCGGCGGCGTGAGCTGGCTGCTGGGGGGAGGCCCCGCGTGGGAGGGCAGCTGGCTCTGTCTGCTCCCTTGTCTTCTTGGGCAGTGTCGGGCCTTTCCACGGAAGGGGCAGCCATGTGGCTGCTAATGCTGAGATGCCCAACCACCTCTGGTCACAGTCCCATTCCCAGTGCAATATGGTGCAGCATTAGGTGACAGCTGCGTTCCCCACAAAGGGTGCCGACTCTCCAGAAGGCCCCTGTAGCCACCAGGATAACTGGTGGGTTGTGCTATGTTCCTTCACATTTCAGATGTCCTAAGGGCCCCTAAAGACAGAAGCAACTCTTGGTTAAATCAATCAGTAGCCAAGAAGGAACTTTTCTACCCAAACACCCAGCCTAAGCTGGGGACGAGACGAGCTTTCCTGCCTACCCCCCAACCTGGGAACTGCCAGCTGTAAGCCTGGAGCTTGGAGCTGATCCCAAGTCTTCCTTCTGATGCCCTGTGAGGTCACAAAGGGCTCAAGTGACCCAGTCTCTGGTTCCTGAAGGCCCAAATTAGATGGACTGTCTGCCTTGCTGCTCAGAGTAGGGTCTGTGGGCCAGCAGCACTTGCGAGCTCACTGGAAACGAGCAGTCTCGCACCTCCCCTCCTGTCCCCAGGCACCCCACCTCTCAGATCTGGTGAATCAGACTGCATTTTAACAGGGCTCCAGGTGATTAGAATACAACCAGGCAGTGAACTATAAGACACACTGATTCAAGCCTTCCCGTCAGACTTTAACTGGAGAAACTGAGCAAAGCAGCAGGAACCAGGGCAGGATACACTGTCGACGACAGAGACAGGAGGAGGCCAGACCACAAAGCCCCAGGGTCTCGTCTTCCCCACACTACTTTGTGGGGACAGGGTTCTGATACGGGGTTCCAGTTTCAAGGGTCTCCAGTGAGGACCAGAAGAAAGACAGGAGAGCGAGGCCAGTAGCTGGGTGTGATACAGTGTGTGGGGCACAGGAAGTAGCCCGCTCCCACCCTCACGTCCCAAAGACAGGTCCCTGGGCAGGGCAGCAGTCCCCTACCACCCTGCCTTCCGCAATCCAGCTAGTCCCTGCCTCCCTATCTCCTCCCCGCCAGTCTGGATTCCTGCCTGCTAAGGGAGGCATCCGGCCAAGGTCACCACCAGTCCCTGTATCAACAGCCAGCAGAGGAGGAGGAGGAAGCTGCCGCCCAGGACCAGGACGCGTCAGGAAGGAGGGGATGGGCCTCCCAGAGCTCTCCATCCTGTCCTGCAGAGGGTGCGGGCAAGAGAGGTGGACCGAGGCTGTCACGCTAACAATCCCTTGGGTAAATGCTGGCCGTGGCACCCAGCCTGTCTGCTGCCCTGATGCCAGAAGTGCCTTTGGGGCCCCCAACTCCCCTCCCCTCCCATCCCTTGTCGTAAACACGATTCAATGCTGTGTGTGCCATCAGGGCACTGTCCAGCCTGGCCCAGGGCTATGTACATAGTAGATGTTCAGTAAACATTTATAGGAGTCCCCCCTACCCACGGTTAAGCTTGCCCCAGTTTCAGTCACCCACAGTCAACAGCAATCTGGAAGCAGATGATGGTCCTTCTAACATATTTCCAGATTGGTAGCAGCCTAACACTGCTCACAATGCCTCGGTCACTCAGCTCACTTTATCTCATCATGCAGGGATTTTAACATCTCCCAGCCCCACAAGAAGGGTAAGTACAGTACAGTAAGATTTTTTGAGAAAGACTATGTTCACAAACCTTTTATTACAGTATATTCTTATAATTGTCCTTCGTTATTATTGGTTATTAGTTATTGCTGTTAATCTCTTACTGTGTCTATAAGTTAAACTTTGTCATAGGTATGTATGGATGGATAAGACACAGCCTTTATAGAGCTCAGTACTACCAACAGTTTCAGGCACCTCCTGACCTTGGACGGTATCCCCTGCAGATAAGCGGGACTACGGCATTGCCAGAACATAGTCCCGCCCCTTCCACAGGCCAAGAGGTCTCTGAGCGCCAATCCCACCCAGACACGCTTTCCTGGGTACCCACTCTGCTTCCCCAGCTTTCCTCATCCCCAGGGGTGCTAGCTAGGCTCCTGACCTTTGCTCTGGTTCCCAAATTCCTCCCAGAGCCCAAGAAGACGTGGCCCCAGGTCCTAAATTTCTAAGGAGCAGGTTATATCTACCCCTTCGAGACTCTTCAAAACTCACTCCTCTCTCCCTCCATACTCACATGTGGCTCCCTTCCACCCACACCTGGGGCCTATCTGGTCAGAACCCCATGGGCAGAACATTTTTACCCAATCACACGTGGGAGCTCACCACAGATAGTATCAAGGTTGATTAAACGTGGCAGGAAGCCCTGACAATCTAGAACCCCTCACACTCAGCCTCCTAGCACAGCGGCCCTTCCTCAGAGCCCTCAGGCTCCACTGGCCCCTGCGCCACCTGGTCCACGCACTGCAGGGCTCACCTGATCCCACCCTGCAGAGGCAAGAAGCAGAGCAGAGCTCTGCACTCAGTTGGGGGTTTCTGAGTCCCAACCTTAGAGGAGTGCTTTACCACAATCACACAGCACGCTTCCTGGAGACTCAAAACCCTTCCAGATGCCAAGGATGCATTTCTCAGAAGTGGAGTTCCTGGCACCTAAAGAGGCACCAGGGGGACTGTGGGTGGGCCAGGGAGGCCACACATGGGCACACACCTCCAAGAACCAGAGAGCAGCAGGGGGAGCCCTACTGGGTCTTGTTGGGGAAGGAGAAGTCTGTTCTAAGGGATGGTGAGCAATCAGGCCAGTGGAAGGGGCTGGCAGAGCCTCGGTGCTCCTGGAAGGCAGTGAGTCAGGAAGGAAAGGCCCTTCTGAGTCAGCCCTGCTACAAGATTGCCTTGTGGTGTGGCACCTGGACATGCTGCAGCAGGGCCCATGGACCCCAGAAAGGCTCCAGGCCCCAGGATCTCAGCCCCTCTGTCCCATGATCTACCCAGAGAATCTCAGAGTTTGGGGCTAGAGCCCATGAACTGAGGGAGGGCAGAAGTGGTGACTGCATCTGCCCGGTGAACTCGTGTAAGTTCACCCACCTGTTCCACCTCAGGGTGGTATAAGTGACCCCAGAGAGCTTGGAGCCAGGCCTTGGGGAGCTTGCTGTCTGCTTCTCCACCTCCTGTCCTGGTATCTGCCCCATTTCCTGTCCCTACCTGCACGGAGGGCATGTGGCCAGCCAGAGGCCCCACCCCACCCCCAAGTTGGGACCTATCAAAACAGTGCATCTGACCAAGGCTTCTCTTCAAAGGGTCAGTGTTGTGACAAAGCTCTTAGAACAGCACCAGGCACATAGCAAATGGTCAATAAATGTTGACAATTATTACTAGTGCTATTACACTGGTGATTGTTATTGAACTGCCTAACATATGGACCTGGCATATTTAGGAGCTTAACAAATGTTCAGAATGGACACTATTATTATTGCTCTAATTTATTACAGCCATCACAGTGCCTGACACATAATAAGCACTAAACAAACGCTCAGTCCTCCTAGAAGGCCAAATGCATGCATCACCCTTCTAGAAAAGAGGGACACGGAGGCACTCTCCTTTTCTGGGCTTTAGCAGGGAGAGTGAGTGTGCAGCAGGGGGTCAAGTTCTGGGTAGAAGCACACAGCCCCACTCTGACCTCCATCCTGCATCCCCACCCCACTGATTCAGAGGACTGTCCCTGAGGTCAGGGGTGAGGCGGGTGGGGACCATCTGGCCTACCTTGGAGGAGTTTTGCCCCCCCTCCAAGATAAAGGAGCCCCACTGGAACCTACCTGCCCAGGTAAAGGAGGACAGGGTGGGAGGGGTGGGCCCAGGGAGAGCCAGAAAACAAGGCCTTCCTGGAGGAGGAAGCCTGGGCTGTGTCCTGAAGAACAGGGAGTCCCGAGCTTGAGGCAGAGCATGAGGATGAGAGAAAGATGACGCAGAACCAGAGATATGAGGAGACCAGCAACCTGGAGCAGAGAGGGGCTCTGGGTATCAGGTTGAGAGAGAGGCATCTGTGGAACCCCTGGCCTGACAGGGAGCAGCCCCCAGAAGCAAACCTGGCTCTGGAAGTGTTGGGAGCATGTTCTTCCACACTACCCACCTTCCAGGGCCAGCCCCTAAGGTGCAGAACTAGGGGAGCGCTAAGGAGGCTGCTGAGCCCCTGGGCCAGAACTCTGCCCCCAGTCTGAGTGGCCACAGTTGCCCAATTACCAAGGATCACCTGAGGAGCCTTAGGGGTCAGCCAGGGTGGGATACCACCACCCTCCATACATACATACCCCACACTCATACATACATACCCCGCTACTGTCAGCTTAACTGGCCTGGGCTTCAGTGCCAGGGCAAGAGGAGGCTGCTGCTGGGTGGGCTGGGATGGCACAGCCTCCTGCTAGCCAAAGGAGGACAGGGAGAGGTTCTCCAGGCCACCCTGGCCTTGAATCTAGCCCTCCAGGGGGCCGAGCAAGGACTGATGCATACACCCTTCTCACCCTTTCACACCACATGCCTTACTGAGGAAGAGGGAACTACTCCCTAGAGCAAGTCCCTGGGTCCTGGGTCCTGGGAGATGACCTCAGGGAGGAGGCACGCATTCAACCACCAGCGGCCATAGCAACACACACGGGCATGTACACACACCTTCCCAGGACTGCACACAGGCACAGCAGATACACTCACTAACAGCCCCCGACCTGTGCACACCACAGTCTGCACACACACGCTCCCCACAGACCTGAGACAGCCGCGCAGGCATCTTGGGTCACCTGCTATGAGCCTGGCGCTGTGCGAGGAACTGAGGATATAGCTGTGGGCAAGACACACAAGCACCAGCTGCCCTGAAGGCTGCCTTCTAACAAACAGATACCCTTAAGATCTCTTTTGCTAAAATATTTGCAGATAAGATTGTGTGATTCTGGTGTTTTCTGGAAACAAGGGATGTGAAGGAGTAAAATATTGGCCCAGAGCTAATCATTGTTGAAGCTAAGGTGTGGGCACATTGGGGATCCATTATATAAGGTTCTCTATTTTTGCATATGTTTAAAACTTATACACGCATATAATTGGCCATTGATAGTAAGTAAAATGAAGAAAAATAAGGTAGGGTATGGGGAAAGAGGACTAGGACTAGGAAGGCTCTTTAGATTGGACAGTCAGAGAAAGCTTCTCCAAGGAGCGGACATTTTAAGCAAAGGCTGGAATTAACTGAGGCTTGAACCACACTGACATCTGGAAGTACAGTCTAGACAGAGGGGACCAGCAAATGCCAAGGCCCTGAAAAGCAAGCAAGCTCGGTGTATGTGATGAAAGCCAGCAGGAGTGGGTCTGCAGTTCTGTGATCAAAGGTGACGGGGTCTAAGGCGTTACTAGAGAGGGCCTTGTGGGCTGAGATAGGAGTTTGGAATCTGGCAAAAGTATAGCAGTAAGCCCTACACGTTGGAGGCAGGGGATGTACATATTTGATTTAGAATATAGTCCTAAAAGATCACTCTGGTTCCTGTTAGACAACAGAGAGCAGGAGGGAGAAGAGCAGAGCAGCTTGGACGCTACTGCGATCATCCAGGCAGGCCTGGTGCTGGTTTGGACCAGAAGGTAGGATGGCAAGATAGGTCAGATTTGGAATCTCTTGTGAAGAGCTGACAAGGCTTTGCTCATGGATGGAGGTGGAGTGTGAGAGAAAGAGCAGAGCTAAGACTGATTCCAAGGCTTGGCCTGAGCTTCAGGATAAGAGGTGTTGCCTTTTCCAGGCTGGGGAACACAGGGAAAAGTGTGTGTGGCTGAATGACTGCAGGCACAGAGCACCACCACAGGGGCTTACACACAGGCCCAGGCCCACACTGACAGGCACTTGGTGGCCACACAGCAGGTGTCTGCACCCTGGGACACAGGCACAGACCCAGGCCCCAGTGCCCCACCTCTGCCTGCCCAGCGCCAGCCCACATCGAAGGCCAAGAGCTGGAACCCTGCCCTCTCCAGCCCAGTCTCAGCACTCACAGGACCCCCACTCTTAGCATTTCCCTACCAATTCGAACTCCCCCACACCACCCCACTTGCCCTTAAGCAAGAAGGCTTCTTACTCAAGTCTTCCCAGACAACACAGTCCTGCCCCAACCCCAGCTCCCTCCTCCATGGCCAGATCCTTACTCCCACACCTCAGTCTGAGGCTCCACAGAAAATTATCACTCCACAAATATTTGCTCAGGGCTCTCTGTGGGCCAAGCCCTCTGCCCTTCCACCTGCAGACTTAAAGGCACATGGCCACCTCCACCCAATACCTACAACCTGCCCCCCACCTCCTTGCTCCCCTTAATTCCCAATTCTCATGCATTCACTCTATAGCAGGAAAGTTGCCCCTACCCTGCCCAGCCTGCCACCTTGGAAGGGTGGCCTGATGCAGTGGAAAGGGCACAGCTGTGCCAGGCAGACTGCAGCACCACCCACCATTGAGCATTCATAACCTCACACAGGTGACTTAGTGCCTCTGAGCCTCCATCTGCTAGAAGATGTTGGCAATAGTTCTCACCCTCCAGACAGTTGTGGGCAATGAGATAACTCACGGGAGGCCCTTAGCCCGATGCCCAGCACACAGCAGCACAAAGCAGCCATTCAGTGGTAGCTGCTGTATGCCCAGGCCCATCCCTGCCTTGCTGGCCTGTGTGGCTTTGAGGCCACAGCACACCTGGAACAATGACAGTGCCCACACTTATGAACTTGGGCCTCTGTGTAATCATGATAACCATTACTTGGGTAGTGTTGGGGGAAACAGACTGAGTGGTGACCTTGCCTGAGGTCCCTCCATCTGGGGAAGGCCTGAGGAGTGGGCCTGCATCTCTTAACTCTTAGGCCATGCTGTCCTCTGTATAATGGCACACGTGGCAGTCAGTGGCCCAGTGGACTCCTCCTGCCAACTGACAAATACTAGGACAGCCAGGAAGCCCCAAAGGGACTGCTCCCTGTGAAAACAGTGTGGCAACATGGGGAAAGGCTCAAGGTTTGGAGGTGGCCAGGGGTCTGGTCCCATGCCCAGCCCTGCCATCTACCTACTAGGTGGCCTTAAATGGCTCCCCTGATCAGTTATCTCACCTATGAAGTCAGGTAACAATATTATTGTCCCTGCCTCTCTCCAGGGCTGCTCTAAGGCTCTGCTCACAGGCTAATAATCCCAGCTGTCCTCACTGAGCACTTGCTGTGTGCAGGCACTGTCCAGCTGATGTGTTTTTCTCATGTAACCCTCCTAACAGCCATCTGGACCTCCTGTTATAAATGGAGAAATGGAAGCATGGAGCAGTTAAGAAACATTCCTAAAACAAGTATGTATAGGGTAGGATTTGCACTCAGGCTCAGCCAATACCCAGGCCTTCCCTCCAGGTGGTGGGGGGAAAAAAAGCAGGGGGTGTTGCTATCTAGGGGGCAGCATGGCTGTCTAGTAGAGGCTCATACTCCCCCCACTGAGAGCACTTCTGCTAAAATGGCAGCAGGGGGGATCAGGTTAGCCCAGAAGAGGCTCCAGGGGCCTCCAGGCTCCACCCAGCCTCCAACTCCTACCTCAGGCATCAGTCATTTGCCCCCCAACACAGGAAGCCCAGGCCTGGGTCCCATCTCACACTGGCTGGCAGCACCTCCCTTGCTGGGCCCCATTTTCCAGTCTATACCCCCATGGTGGGTGCCTACACTGGGGGAGGGTAGCAGCCCCAGAGGTTGGGAGACCCCAGAGTAGTGGGGACTGGGACCCCTTCCCAGAAAGAGCCCCAAAGAGACAGCCAGGCCTCGGAAGACTCACGGTTGCACAGGGTATCTGAGAAGCCCCCCAGAACTCCTTCTGCCTGAGCATGTGTTAGGAGCTATGAAGTGAGCATGAGCCCCACAGTGGGCCCATAGAAGGGACTTCTGTCCACCCTCTGAGGTTCCTGGAGCCTCCAAGGTTACAGGGGTAACTGAGGGAATCCTGAGCACCAGACAGAGAAAGGGTCAGACCTGGAGAGGCCGCAGGACGGGGACCATGGGAGCAGGTGGCGGGACTGCGGGGTGGGGAAGGTGGCCAGAGGGTCTGATGCTGACCCAGGACAGAGCCCTGCAAGAATCCATGCAGCCAGGAAAAGAAAAAAAAAAGTATCCGAACGCCAGAAGAAAATGACTAAAGTTTGAATTATCTACAGCACTAGACATCATCAAGTAATAAACTGAACCCAGCTCAAATAGGTATATATAAATGATCTTTAATGTGGAATGCAGGCAAATTTTCATATGGGATTCAGCCTCGAGAATTCAGTATGCCAGGGGCCTGACTGCGGACTTCAGGTGTGCCATTCCCAAAACTTACATGCATCCTGTGGAAAGGAGGGGCCGCTGACTTGATTTGAGACTACTTTTCCACCATGTGTTTGAATGAGAAAAGGAAAGGGGAATTCAGGTCAGTTAGAGAAGTGATGTTCCTCGCACGTGTTTGTAAACGGAGACCCTGAGTCACTTCAGGCGCCACCAAGCCACACCCTCATCAGCCTCTTGGGGGGCTATGGGACTCACCCTACCCTCAAACCTTCTCACATTTCAGCAGTTGGGGCTGCCAGCCTCCCATTCTTTCACACCTCGGGGGCAGAGATCTGCCACGCCCTCTTCCTCTGGACCGAAATGAGTTAATCAAGGTGACTAAGTAATGAAGCCAGAGAGCTGGGTGGACTACAGCTCTGGCCTCACCGTGTGATGCTAGGTAGTCCCATCCTCCTCTGGCCACATCTCGGTCTCTCCCTCTGGGAAATGGAAAATGATACCTACCATGGCCGTGTGAGGCACTGCTTTTTAAACAGCCTGGACTATGCTAGGGTTGGACTAACAAAACCAAACCAAAGGAAAAAAACGTTTGTGTTAAACTGTGTTGAGAACCCCAGAGCCGGGTTTTACAGTCAGCCCTTCTGAGCTGTCTGGGGGAGGTGAACTTTAATTTTTCCCTGTGATCTTTTTGCCCAGCTCACCATTTCCTTGTGCCCCCCAGAGGGAGAGAGACACTGGAGCTGAACTGGTAGGGAAGCAGGTTGGGGTGGGTGGGGGAGCAGAGCAGGCTCGGTTCCTGGAGGTCTGAGTCAGCAGGCAAGCAGGCAGGGCGGGCCCCAGACCTCGCCTGCTTGGGGAGGAGATGGCGCAGGAATGTTCCTCCCACCCAGGCCTGAGCCTTGCCTACTGCATCCTGGCTGCTGCTCCCATGGACACTGAAGCCTCAGCTCTGGCTTGAGAGTTGGGAGATGCCTGGAGCTTTGTTGGGTGGGTTCAGCCGGGGACCTTCTGAGGCTGCCTAGCTCTGGGAACTCGCCCAGTGGTAGGCAAGGCCGAGCCACGGAGACTACAGGAGCTGGGCTCTGGCCTCATGGCGTCCCCCAGACCCACCGGGTGACACAGCTGGCTGCCTTCCCTCACTAGACCTCAAGTTCCCTGTCTGTGCAATGAGGAATTGAACTTGTCCGATGGCAGATGATCATGGCTGGCTCCCCCACGAGGTGGTGCAGGTTCAGTCCAGGCACAGTTCCATGTGTGTCACACCTCTGTTATGTGCATGCAGGACTTGGTGGCTATGTGTCTGTGTGTGTGTCACTGTGTGAGGGTAATACTAGGTGTACAGGACTGGGTATGGGTGTGAACCATGACATGACTGAGACTGACAGTGTGAATGGACAATGATGTGTGAGAAGTGGCTGAGTGTGGATGTGGCTGTGAATGTGAGGGCGTGTCACCGTGCCTGGGAGAGCAGCTATGCTAGCACATGACAATGCCTTTGGGCATGTATGGCCAGGCATGGCCTATGTCCCAGTGTGCAGGTTGTGAGGCTATGTGACTATCTGCTTTGGGCTGGGTAACCACGTCGCTGACCATGTGGATGACTGTGTGGCTGTGCCACAGTATGGAGGGGTGGTGCCACTCTGAGGCAGCTATCTCCCCCAGGCCCAGCTCTGCTCCAGCTGTGGCCTGGCCGTGGCACAGTGGTTCATGGCCCTCCTATGCCAGGAGGCAACAGGATACAGAACTGAGGGCCACCTCCATCCCCAACCCCCACAGATGGCCACAAGACTCCTCTCCTGGGCTTGGCCAAGAGGAGGATCAGGGGTCCCCCACCCCCACCCCCAGGTCCTGAGAGCTGCCCAGCGCAGAAAGAGAGGCCTTGTTTTCTGTCCCCCGCCTCCCCATACCAATGGGAGGGAGGGAACTAGAGGCAGCTGGGCCCAGCTCAGTCTGGAACATCTGCCTGACGTGACTAAGGCCAGCCAGCAGGCCCTGCCACCACCAGGACACCCCCAACCCTGCCACTAGGCCCTAGTCCCCTGCTGGAAGGGCCTCCAGCCAGCCGAGCCTGAATTCAGATTCCCCCAACATCCCAGTTAGCAGAGAGACAGAGAGAAACCAGGGAGAGGGGCTGTGATATCCTCACTTCCCACCACAAACACACCTGTCCTAACCTAGAGACCTCAGGATACCCGGAGCAGGCTTGGCCCAGCCCAAGACTTCACATTCTGACTTTTCTCCCAGGCCCAAGTCCCTCCTGAGAAAATTCAGAGCCATTCCCTCACCCTGAGGATGGGAGGCGTGGGAGGGGACCCCCTCTCAAAGAAGGGATGCAGGAAGGCATAAACAGGGGACTTTCCAGGCGCTGTGGGTCAAGAGGGGCATCCCCACCACCCCTGCCCGAGACAGGCCTTGGGAAGAACCCCTCTATCCCTGTGGCTGGAGTGCCCTCTGCTAAGGGCCGTCTAGAGGGCAAAGTTGGGAAGAGTTAGTTAAGGGTGCGAAGGTCTTTGGATGGGTTGGAAAATGAAGGAACGAGGGCAGGGAAGAGGGAGGGGAAAATTCCACAGAAAGTCCCAAATCTGACCTAATTTTGACCCAGGGCCAGAGGCCCATTCCAGAAGCGTCTCTGAGGACACACTGCCCTGAACGTGGAGCCTCTGCCATGCCCTCGTCACTGGGTCCCCACCCTGTGCCCCATCTCAGGGCGCCGAGCTCCCCGGGCCCCAGCCTGCGGCGCTTCCCCGTGCCCAATCCGCAGCCCGGCCCCCACCAGGTCCCCACTGCCAGCAAGAGAAGCGTGGGTAGCCCCAGCATTCCTCTTCCCTGGGTGTGGGCAGATTCCTGTTCGTCCTGACCAGGCATGGCTGAGGGGTCCCTCTCAGCTTCCAACACGGAAGCCACTACAGGGACAGACGCCCTGTTGCGTGGGGAAGGACACAGTCTCTGAGAAGCCCCACCTCTCCTGGAACAGACCTTTCCTGGGGCAAGGCTGGGACCTGCCTGCCTGGGGAGAGGAATCCCCTGTGGATTAGACTGTCCTGAGACATGACCGCCTATCCTCCTCGTGTGACCCTCTGCCTGCACGATGGAGCAGCACAGCAAGACCCCTGGCAGGACTCCACCCGTCTGGGATGAGAAGTGAGGCCCACGAGGGCGCACACCCAGCTGGGGTCCATGGCCCCTCTAGCTCCCCACCTGGCACTTCCCACCAATACAGCCCTCCCCACAACTTTTGAGCTTCTAGGGTAGATTTTTGTACCCATCATGATTTCAGAATCTGGTCCAGCAGCTCTCAGGAACGATTAGGGTTTTATCCTTCCCCCACTCTCATCCCCTCCAGCATCCAAATAAAAGTCATGCTTTTGTTATCTTAACTGTAAAAGATTTATCAAGAAAACAAGAAAGAAAGAAAAATGATTCAGGCAGTAGCCAGGAGGGAGCATGACCTCCTGGGGGGGCCCATGGGGGCACCTGTCAGTTCCCCCTACCCACTGCTGGACTACGTGCTGGCCTGGGGCGAGGGAGTGGCCTCCTCGAGGGTGTAAACATGGGTGGACGACAGCACAACCTGACGGAGCCAGGGCTCATATCACAGGCTGGCTGTGGCAGGTGGGCCCAGGGCCCTTGGGGCAGTGGGCAAGCTGACCCCTGTCTTTTTCCCCTTGGGTTTCCCTCTGTGCAACAAGAAGCATTCTGGGGTTCACAGGGACCAAGGAACCTGACAGCCTGGGGCCCAAGCCTACTCAGAGTGTGGGAGCTATTGCTGGTGAACTCAAATATGTGGTAGCTTTTAGGTGTCACCCCTAGGAAGGTGCCACCAGGGTCATGGGGTCCATAGCTTGTCACAGCACCTTGAGCCCAAGGAATAGACGCTGTATGGTCCACTAACCAAGGGGTGACAAGGCCTCAGCAGGCGCAGGGAGTCAAGAAAAGCTGGCCTGCAGCCCCTCCGGTGGGGAGTGGGGGCGGGGCAGGGACTGAGACTGGAGAGCAAGGAAGAGGCTTCCCCCCGCCCCCCGTCCTGCAGGCCAGGGTCCCCACCATGGGGGCACCAAACTTGCTTGAGAAAGGTACGGGAGAGGAGGGGGCTGTTTTCATGCCTCCAAACCTTTGCCCATGCTGTTCCTCTCTTTTGAATGTCCTCCCCATCTACTGTCCCCATTTACCATCTGGCAGGTTCTTACCATTCTCCAAGACACTGCTCAAGTATCACCTACTCTGTGGATCTTTTCCTGACCAGCAGAATGAATGGTCCCTTCAGTGAGCTTCCAGGAACCTCTTATTTACCATTGGTCATTCTGCGTTGCCCTTGTCTATTTCTGCGTCTGACCCCACCTCCACTGGAGACATCCCAGGGGCAGCCCTGGGTACCCAGCCTCTGACCCAGAGCTGCAGCAGGCCCCAGTGTCTGCTGAATTAGCAAGGGGATGGGGGCTCGGCGAGCGAGTGCTGTAGGCTCTGGGGAGGCCAAGACCGGGGCCTGGCCTCAAGTGACTGACTAGAAGCCCAGGCCTCTCCTGAAGGTTCCTGGCCCCATTCTCACCCCTGCTGTGCTCCTAGCTCTCTAAGGGGTACCCATGATTCCTCCAAAATCCACCCCCACCCTCCTCAGCACTGCTGGGACAGGAAGGCCTGGAGACCAGCGTGCAGGGCAGCAACAGGCCTGGGAGCAGGGAGGGAGCCAGGTACATGTGGTCAGAGGTTATCGTACATGCGGAGGGTCTTCTCCAGCTGCTGGCCTACCCGCTGGTAGAAGAGGATCTGCTGGCGCAGGTAGTTCTGCATCATGTGCTTGAAGTCGAGCTCACGGCGCTGGTGGAAGTGGTTCATCTCAGCCTGCAGGGCGAAGCCCACCACACGGCAGCGCCTGCGGATGCCATCCGCCTCGTCCTGAGCCGTGCGGCCCTCGTCACTCATGCGCTGGCTCTCCTTCACCTTGGCGAAGGCTCCTGGCACAGGCAAGCGGAGGACAAAGGAGGCTAGGGCTCTTCTCCCATTTGCTCTCTGCACCTCCCATGAACCCTTTCGTAAGCAGACAGGCTCAACTCAGACTTCACTCCTAGACTCCAGGCCCACGGTCCAGCCACCTGGGCATCTCCACCAGGATGTTCCCCAAACCCTCACCTGTAGCTCTTCTTCCCTCCAAACCTGTGGCACCGCCAGCAGCCCATACCCAACCAGTCACAGCCCTGCCAGCTGTACTGACATCCAGGACCAGGCTGTCCCTACTCAATGCAGGCCTCATCATCTCTCCCTCTGGCTCCTAATTCAGCTCAGACATCATCTCCTCCAGGAAGCCTTCCCTGCAACCCCCACTGCACTAGGTACACCCATTGCTCCCAGGTGCCCTGGGCTTTCCTCACCCACAGCTCTTAACATCCTGTGGTTTCTCTGCTTCCCTGGGCTGTGGGCTGTGAGCTCTGGGTTGAGAGGTCAATGTCTCTAGTCCCAGAATGAGGCCCAGCCCATAGCAGAACTTGATACTGTCTGCTGAGCTGATTGGAACTGTTCCTCAATGAACTACTAAAATAGGCCCCCAAGGGGCTTCCCACGTAGGCCTCAGCCTCCCAGAGTTTCTCCACGGTCCTTGAAGAGCAGCCAAGCTGGGCACCCGAGCTCCAACCCTTCCCTGTCTCCCCTCTGCCTGCAAAACAAGGTCCACACACATTCATCTGGCCAATGAGGCCCTCTGGGAGTTGGCCCCAGCACCCATTCCACATTGATCCTGTGTTTATCAAATTCACTCTGCTCTTTCCTACCCTCCTGTCTCTGCTCCCTGGACCCCTATCATAATTCAAAGCCTCACTCAGGCTCAGGTGTCATCTCTACACCAGAAACTCCCCAGTCACCCCAGGCAGAATGCCTCCCCCATCTCCCCTCTCCCAGGTTCAGCCCATCCCAGTCACACTGCTGATTCTAAAACAGTGCCTCAAAGGCCACCTGGAGTTTTCCTTTGTGTGTGACTCCCCCACATAGAGGCCCTGCCTCCTCCCCATCCCAGCCTCTAGGGAACTAGAGGAGGCCTTGTGACAACCAGGTGACAGATGGAAGGTGAAGGATGAACTTGAACAGGGAACCCAATTTAGAAGAATCTACAAGCAGTTGGTGAATGAATTTCAGTTCTGAAATAACAGGCACTTAACTTAGGGGGACAGCTGCAGACAACTGCTGGGAGAAGGAAGCAGTCTGCGTGTGCACTCCTCACAGGCTTCGAGGAATCCACTGCGCAAAGAGTAAGGGAGTGGGAAGGGGTGACATGAACAGCACACTCCCCAGCACTTCAAAGCACCCACTGCATGCAAACAGCACGCTCATTATCCTCGCTTTCCACCTCTCCGTTAAGGAGGAGACCTTCAGATAATATGGGGGGTGTAGTGACCACAGTGTTGCTCATGTGAAACCTTCATAAGACTGTATATCAATGACACCTTAATAAAAAAAAAAAAGGAGGGGGCCTTCAAAGATGTATTCTTTTTAGTCTCACTCAAGTTGTCCAATGCATTCAATGCATTCAAGATCCTTTTACTGAGCATTTACTATGTGCCAGGCCCAGGGGTCTATATGCTAGAAATAACCCTGGAGGCCGTTAGAAGGGGCAGCACCCATACTAGTTGGCAAGTGCACGGCTAATTGGCTAATAGCGGCATTTGGAACAGACAGAGACAAGTGTCAAGATTCTCCAGGGCTGCTCACACAGCACCCAAAAGGTCTCTGCAGTCCCCTCCGTCCTTGCGCCACCTTCCTTAAACCACCTCCTGCCTCCTGTTCCATCCCAACTACCCAGGCCTGGGCAGCAGAAGAGGGATCACCCCAAGGCCTAGAATGAGGACCTAATAAGAGACTTCCCCAGATCTGTAGAAGCCCTAGAGGCCAGCTGCCTAACCCCCACCTCCACCCCCAGGCCCTACTGTACAGAGGGAAGAGGCCCTGGAGGGGAAGGGCTCCCCTGAGGGCCCCCAGCCTCCTTCCTGTCCCACACAGCTGGGGGCGGCCACCACTTCTACCACACGGAGCCCATGCCAAGCTACCCAGGCATCCGTGTGGGGACCCCGGACAATGGACTCAGGGGTTTGGTAGGAAGGACTGTAAGAAGTTAGGTAGGAAATGGCAGGACAAAGAAACTGGGGTTAAGCTTAAGCAAGAGGAACCTACCAGAAGAGGAACTAAAAAGCCTGGATTCCACCTGCCTAAAAAAGTCTGGATGCAATGCGGGTGGACCTGCACTCAAGAGGGTTTTCCCGACCGTGGCCTTGGAGAAAGGAAAAGTCCCTTGTGTTGACGAGGAGACTGAGGCCTAAATAATAGGAATGAATCTATTTTAACTGGTAGGTATCCACAGACAGGCAGGGAGCCAGGGATGGGGCAAAAGACCCAGGGAAGAAGGGGAGGTGGAGGCCCCACCCTGATCCCTGTCACCTCTCCACCCTGTGACTCAGATCTGGGGCCGGCACCAGCTAACACTAATGCACCCCAGAGACAGGCTGGGAGTCAGGGCTCAGGCCTGTCTGGCATCCCCTCAACATTCCACCTAGGACCCAATCTGAGAACTCAGGACCCAAGGGAGTCTGCTGTCCTGGCAGGTGCCCTGTAGGCTGGGTCCCAGGAACCAGGAAAGGAGGGTTGACACTTCAGAGCCCCAGGGTCCCAGGCATATACCCTAAACTCCCACCTTAATCCCCTCTGTCCCCACCTAGCTACCACCTACCCCAGGTTGGGGACAAGAGGTCTGAGTCCTAGTCTAAGCTGTCACCTCCGACAGGCCACTGCTCTCGCCTGGGCTGCAGGTCTCCCACTGTCAAATGGAACACGCTAGACTAGATGTGGCCCTGCTAACAACTGCTCACAGTGGTATAGTGCTTTAGAGTTGCCAGGTCTGTAAGATGAGATAATAAAAGCCCCCACTCTATAGAATAGTTGAGGTTTAATGGAACCTAAACTATATGTGTAAAGAACCTAGGACAGCACTTAACAGAGCAAGAGTGGCAGGCGCTACATGCAACTGGGTGCCAAGTGCTTTTCAGTCACAGCAAGAACCAGCTGGTGGTGGCTCAGGCAACATGATCCTCTTTGTTTACAGAACCCTAGGAATGCAGGCAGAGGGAGGGTTAGATGATGGCCCAGAATACAGAGGTTGGACCCACCTGTCCCCCCAGGCAAGAGCTTCGTCCTTCGAGGGCCACTTCGCGCTGGCCAGCCTGTGAGCTCCAGGGCCCCTCCAAGAACGCTCTGTGGTCCTGGGCTTGCCTCCCACCCACTGAGGACGCCAGCTGAATTCACTAGAGCACCAAACCTCTCTCCGTCCCTCTCTTCTTGTTCATCTGCCCCAGGAACCCATCCTTGGGACGCTCCCTCCCCCATGTGTTTGGCACAGTGGAAAGAGCCTGGGCTATGGAATCTGACACACCTGGGCTCCGGCTCCGGCTCTGCCTATCATCCTGCCTCACTGCGCTGCACCTGTAAAATGGAGGTGACCACACCGACCTCCCTGGCTTGTGATACACCTTAGGACAGAGTCCTGCCCTGGCAGGCTCTCAGGTAGGGGCCCTGGACAGTCACTGTTTCCCCTGTTGTCCCAGGGTAACTATTATTAGGCCTCAGTTCACTCCCAAAATTGCCCTGGTATGGATGGTTAATAATACGGTTGTCCTCTTATGAGGCCACTGGATTGAGCTCCAGGGCCAGGGCCAGTGCATAGACAGGCTGGTGGGCCTCACTGCAGTGCCAACCCAGCTCCAAGTCCCATTTTACTAAGGTGGACACTGAGGTTAGGAAACTCTCCCAAAGTCACCTCAGAGACAACACTTGTCCAAATCCTGGTCCGCTGACCGCACCAGGGCCTCCCACCTCCTTCCTTCCATGGGCTCCCCCACACATTCACCACCTTTCAGATATCAAGACAGGCTGGACAGAATCCTGGGAACCCAAGGCCCAACTTTCCTGCTCCTTCCTCTGAGAAAAGGCTCTATCTACAGGGCCAGCATGGGACGCCTCTTCCCTCCATCGGGCCATGGTCCCCCAAAGCTGGACCAATTCTGTGTCAGCCCGATTCCAAGCCTCCTCCCTAACTTGCATGACCATAGGCCTAGGAATGGCAGCGCAGAGCCCCGAAGGAGGGAGAGTCAGCCCAAAAGGGAGAGGGGCCGCTGGGTGAGAGAAGGTGGGTGGACCTCTGCCTAAGATTGAGTGTGTCACCCCAGAAGACTACTGGCCTTTTACCCTTCAGAACACTTCACAGGGAAACTCAGAAAGAGCCTTTCTTGGCCTGTCTCTCTGCCCCAGGGTCAGAAAGGCCATCTAGCTTCACTCCCTCCTGCTTCGGTGCAAGCCTAGAAGCCCTAGGTATGGAGTTGCCTTCCTGCCGCAAGCTCTACTTTGGGGCAGGTCCCCAGCCGGTGCACGGGGACAGCTGTTCAGTCGTTGTGCCCCTGCTTTCCCACTGCCCACACAGGAACATGCCACCCGAGGAGCTGGTTGAACCAGCTTTCCCAGGGCCAAGCACAGCAGTGAGCATAGTTCTACTTCCGCACAGGGAGACACCTGCCCCAATGGGCCCCAGCCAGTCCAGCCACCTCCCCTGTCCTATCCCTACCCTAGAGCTCAGACACATCTCTTCAGTATCACTCCGTCCTCAACCAGACCCTCCTCAGGTGTCTCTCACCTCCTTACCCTTTAAGGCCTAAGAACTCACTGGGTTCACCCTCCCTTATTTTATACATCTAAGGCCCAGAGAGAAGACACTTCCCAGGGCCATGGAGCAAACTGAGGGCAGAGCTAAGACTAGAACTCAGGTCTCCTGTCTCCTGAAGCTGCAAGAAGAGGGAAGCAGCAGGGAGAAGAATCTGGGGATGAGTGAAAAGGGCAGAGACGAGAAGGAGTAAGGAGGGAGGGAAAGCAAGAGGACAAAGGAGGCTGCGAACTGGAGAAGTTCTAGAAGTTGGTTTACTCCAGACCCTCCTTGGTACCAAGGTAAGTACGGAGCCTGGGGGACGAAAAATACCATCAACTCAGGCTCAGTTCAGAGGCCTGCCTCCTGGTCCCCACCCAGAGGAAAACTCTCTACCAAGCCAGGCCTGACCTCAGGATTTAGGGGCCAGGGAGCCAGCCCCACGCCCTAGAGGTCCTTCCTGACTTCCCAAGCGCTCCAGGGAAGACCACACCTCTCTCCTGACATCTGCCCTGCCTGCTGTCCCCAGGACTCAGCCACCTGCCTGGTCAGCCCCTGACTCACTGCTCAGGCAAGAAGAGAAGCCAAGCTTGGAAAAGGGGAGTTAGATGGGCCATGTGGATAATGCTCTGGACCCCTGGTTCCTCCCCTGGCCCAGCCTGGGTGACCCTAGGTCACCCCAGATGATTCACTTCCCTGGCAGTTCCTTGACAGCCTCACAGTAACAGACAGGGACCCATCCTGTCCCTACCCCCGAGAGGGTACAGTGAGAACTGAAAACATGGCTGGACTTAGGAGGTGGCCAACATGGACATGTCCTTGGGAGGCACAGGAGGAAAGTACAGTCTCAGCTGGAGCATGGATTCCCTATACAACCACCCTTTTGTAGACACCGGCTTCTTCATCTGCAAGATGCGGACAGTGACCCTCCCACTCAGGGAGCCTACAGATAGGATACGCAGTAGTGGAAACAGGCTCTGAAGCCGCCAAGGCAGAGCAGTGAGCATGTGAGGAGCGAGAAGACAAGCCGCACGCTATGCTCTTGTTATCTGGGTCTGTGTCCATGTGCCCCATAAGTCTGTGGTCCCCTCCAGGGCAAGGCTTGGGCCCTGGTCATCTCCATGTTCCCAGACACAGGCTGATACTTGGAGCATTCAGTGCATAATGGGTAAATGAGCAAATGAGACAGAAACAGAGAAAATGAATGAATGAATGAACAGACAAGAAGGTAAACAGTGAGCTCTATGAGGACAGGGAGCAGACCTGTCCAGAATAATATCTCTGCACCTAGAGTAGCACCTGCCACATAGCAGGTGCTCAACACATCTGGGGAATGAATGAATGAGACAGAGCAGAAAGACTAGATGAGCTGCTCCATTCTGTCTGGGCCATTTGCACACCCACCCCCCATGCCCAGCAAAGGACATTCGGGAACTGTCTCCGACCCACACTGGCTCCTACCTTTCTGCAGGTGGATGATGTCAGGGAAGTTGGAGAGCAGGCCCTGGTAGAGAGACAGCGTGTCAAGCATCTGGAAGAGGTCGTTCTTGGGCTGTTCGGCGAACATCTCACCGACGGCTTCATAGGTACGGCCCGTGTGAGAAATGGCACTGTTGAGGGCCTCGGAGCTAAAGGGGGGGTCCATCTGGAAGGCATGGCTGATGGCCTGGAAGGCACTGCCCAGCTTCTGGAACTCCTTGCGGAAGCCCCCCACGTGCTTCCGCACCAGCTCCGAAGCTACAGTGCTGAGCTGTAGGACGCTGTCGTCCATCTTCTTGCTGAATGCCTTGAAAGTGTCCACACGGTCCTCCACGTCCTGCAGGTCCTGGTGCTCTGTGGGGATCTGGAAGGTGAGCAGGAAGCTAGCCCCCACCATCTCGTCCTTCTCTGCCCGGCGTTTGCCCATCTTCCACTGTTTGTCATCCAGGCAGCTGAGGAAATGCTGAAAGCCCTCATACTGGGACAGTACAGGGTGGCTAGTCATGTGGTCCATCCAGAGGATGAGCCGCCGCTTCCGCTTCTCAATGAAGTCCTCCTCAAATCGGCCTGTGGCCTGCTTCTCCGGCAGGTGAGGCACTGAGATGACAGTGAACTTGTGCAGGAGGCGATTATAGAGCCAGTCGAAGTGTTTGTAGCGCCGGTAGACAGGTGAGCCAGCGTGGGTAGGCGTGAGCTTGTAGGAGATATAACTTTTGATGCCCTTGAATTTGGTCTGTTTGGTGGGGTCCTCCACTGAGCAGGCAAATGGGTGGGGGTTGGCCTTCCATTGGGGGCCACGAGGACCCATTTCAATGGAGTATGTCTCAGCAATCTTAGCCATCATGGGCACATCACCTAGGATAAAGGCCTCCACTCCAGAGCGCACAAAGCATGAGAAACGGTTGAGGTTGCGCCCCACCACACTGCCTCGCTTGGCAGATGCCAGGCTGTCCTGCCGCTCCAGGGGTGGCTTGGGCCGGAAGGCCATGTGCTGGGTGGGATAAGCACCTGGGTAGGAGAGGTTGAGCGGGGGGTGCCCATTGGTGCCCAGCCCACCAGCCCGTGGCTCCTCCACCACAGTGCATCCATCGTCCCAATCATCCCAGTCATCGTCCTCGTCCTCCTCAAAGCTGCCCTGGTTTGAGAGGAAGCCACTGCGCCCACCACTCTGTGAAGGGTTGGCCACACCGGAGCTGTCATACAAGCTCACCTGGGTGCCCAGAGAGCTTGCAGGACTGCTGGAATAGTCGGCATGGTTGGAGCTGGGGCCAGAACGGATGATCTCCACATAAGAGGCGGGGAAGAGCCCTGTCTCCCCCCGGCTGTTCTGGCCCTGCAGCCATCCATCCAATGAGGTCTCGCTGAAGATGATCAGGGACTCATCCTGCTGGATGCTGATTTCTTCCTTGTTCTCGCTGCGGAAGTCATAGAGAGCTCGGCCTTTCAGTGCCATGGCTGGGCCTGTGGTGGAAAAGGTTAAGGAGAGGGTCTGCCCACAACTGGGGACACTCACCAGGGTGTCCAAGAATGTACTAGCAACACAAGGCCTTTCACAGCAACTCAGTCTCTCAGCCCCTAAGGGGGGGTCTCAGCACCCACAAATGCTGTCCAGCTCCCTTCTTTTCAAAACAATGTCCATGGCTCAGAAACCGCTCTATCAGATCTCCTGACACATTCCTGTGAGCAGGGAGGGCTCACGTCCATAGTCTTCCTCCCGTCCTGTGGCAGCCCCTGAAGGGGGTTGTCTCTCCAGCCTCTCACTCCCAGAGAAAAAGTCAAGTGACTCGGAGAAATCAGCTCTGCAAGGGCAAGAATTCGACACTTTCGGCTGGAACAACGTTCTAAAATAGCAGAGAATGACTGGGAAACCACCTTTCCAGAAACCCCGCGGCTACGGCTCCCAGCTCCTTCTGGCTCCCCAGGCCTTGGGACGCTCTCACATTCCTCCGCAGATCTGCTCCTTCCTCCTTCCTTCTCCTCCTCCTGGGCCACTGGGTTTTCAAAAATCCAGAAAATCCAAGAGGGGCAAGGAGAAAAGCAGCAGCCTCCTGAATCGAGTCCAAGGGTGGATGTGTCCGGCTTCACAACAAGCCAGGCCAGGAAAACAAGCACTGAGGCTTACCCAACAGGCCGCCAACTCTTCGACCCCGGCCGGCAGGGCGCCCTCTCCCCGCCCCACAAGGGGCCAGTCCCCACCCCAAGGGACGCGACGAGGCACTCAGGCGACTTCTGGCCACTGGCTGAGTGGTCTCTTTTGTTTGCCTAATTCCTCAGCAGTTTCTGAGCCCAAAGCTGACTCTGATCTCAGTCAAAAGAGCCCCGTCCGAAGGCAATCCCCGCGGTGACCGGCCCGGGCGCGCAGGGCGGACGGACCCCCACCCCTCGCGCGCACGCACACACTCAACAGGAGCTGGGAGAGTGAGCTCCGGTGAGCAGATGGCGCGCCCGGTAGTCTGTCGGTCGGTCCTCCTCTCTGCCCCGCAAGCCCCTCAGTGCACCCGGCGAGAAGCCAGCTCCAAAACAGAAGGAGAAAGGGGGGAGGGGGGATTCCGGGAGGTGGCGTCCGGAGAAAGGAGGGACCGGCCGAGGGGGGAGGTGAGGGGTGGGGAGACGGAGGGAGGGAGGGAGGAAAAGCGGGCTAGGGAATTGGGCAAACTCCACAGCACTTCCGTGCGTGCGGGCTGGGCAGGGACGACCCGGCTCCGCCCTCCCGCGGCCGAGGCGCCGGAGCCGGGGCCCCCGCCTCCTCCTTGCTTCTTTCCTTCGGCCCGTCGCCCTCGCTCGCTCGCGCCGAGATGGCTTGCGAGAGGAGAAGGCGACCCGGGAACCAGGCGGCCGCGAGCCCCCAAGACCGGTTCCTGGGCGGCCGCGCCCCCCAGCCCGTCCACCCTCGCGGGGAGACACCTCTCGCCCCCAGGAGCTTGAGCGCCGCGCCGCCGCCGCCTTGCCTCTAGGGCTCCGTCATCCTCCTGTCTTTTCCGTGACGCAAGTGGAGGACAACTAAAGTTTCCAAGTGCGGGGTCGCAAGGAGGGCGCCTGAGCCGGGACCCGAAGAAGGGGGTTGGGAAAGCGGACGAGGAGAGCTGCAGACACCCCCTTCCCAGTCCCCTGTCCCCCAGCCCCTACTCCCGCGGGACTGGGCTGTGACGCAGCCCGGGAATTGTTCTCCCAAGGAAGGACCCAGAGCCAGCAGCACCCTCAAGGAAGAAACTTGAGCGGCCTGGGATTACTGGCCGCCGCCTAGTACGTTAGGCAGACGAAAAACACCCCTGCCTAGGGAGACCGACTTCAGGGAGAAAATCCAGCCCCTATATTTGTAGCGACAGGGAACAAGCCCAGGCATGACCCGGTTCCACGTAGCTTTGTGCAGCGGCAGGGACTGGATGTTCTGTCTTTGCCAGCAGCACCAAGGGGAGAGAGGTGGTCGGGGTAGGCTTCCAGGAAGAGGCATGGGGATTTGTCTTTTGGCCATTCCCTCCAGAACACTTTGGACACTGACTGCCAGGCACTGTGCTGAACACTAGGGATTACAACACAACAAGGCAGCTGGGTTTCCTGCTCTGGAGGGTTTACAGGCCACCCTCTTGTCCTTACTTCATCCATTCTGTTTCTGTCTCATTCATTCAATCATGCACTCAAGGAATGCACTGAGTAATTATTCTGTACCAGGCCTCCTAGCTACAAAGACAGTAAGAGATTGTTCTTACCTTCCAAAAGCTCAGATGCGTTGGGACAAGTAGACAGATGCTCCCAGTGTGACCATTGCCATGAAATGTGCATGGAAGGGCACCTATCACAGTCTGGGTAGAGCAAGGAGCAAGGAAGGCTTCCTGGAGGAGTAGGTGCCTAAAGCGAGGAAAAGGATCCAGCCCTTACTTCCTTTCCTGGCTGTGCCCTGGAGCCTTGCCTACTCCTCTAGTTGGGACTTTCCCCCTCATTCTCACTCTTCCTATGTATTGCATATTAATTGGCACAAGGTAGTCCTGCTGAAAGTGGGCACTTAAGCTGTTTTGAGGGAGTGTAATTCGCAGGCCTCTTGACTCCAAAACTACATTTCACTGATGCAATGAGTAGATCCAGTTCCCTATTCAGGGCTTATTTTTGACCCGAAGGCTTATGTACAAACCCCAGAAACCCAGGTATTATTTGGCACAGAGAAATGCAACTGTCAGGCAGACCTTAATTTCTGTATCAATACATCCAGGCAGTTTGGAGTGCCCCTTGGGAAACTCAGTCACCAGTTTAGCCCAGTGAAACTGGAACCCCCAGGATGGGAAGAGGGGATGATGATACAGCATGTCTCTCAGCCAAGAAATCTTGAGATCTTATTCTATGCCATAGGGCCAGCCTTGATTTTAAGGACTCATTTCAGAGCCTGAATATGTTCTACCCAACTGCTTTTGGGATGCCCCTTTTCTACGATCTCTCTTTGGTTCACATAGCCTCTCTCCTAGCTGGGTTTCAACAATAGCAACTATTTCCTTAGTGCTAGACAATGCTGTAAACCTTTATTCACTCACTCAATACAACCAATGGGATTTCTGCTCACCCAACGAGGGACCTGGTCCAGCCCCCCTTCAGGGACCCAAGCCATCACTTTGATGTTCAAACAGTTCAGTCACACATTTACAGAACATCTTGGATTTACTCCCACATCTATTCTGAGTGGATTTTTCTAACTCTTGGGAGCCACCCTTATTTCCAGGTTCTTGAGGAAAACTCACTCTTCAGCCTCACAGAGATTTCCAGAATCTGCGTCATCCATTTCCTCCCTTCCAGGAACTCTCCTCAAGCCTACTGGTAATACAGCCCACCCCTGGTTATTAGTCTCAGGAAACTGCAATAACTTTTGTGGTTGCCCTATACCCTTTACCCATTTCTTTGGGGGAAAGTCCTTTTATAAATTATCCCCATATTATTCTAATTTGAATGTGTTCTCTCTTTCCTGCTGGGACCCTGATTTGTGCACAGGAAACATCATCCATCCCCCATCCAGGCATCCAACCTTCCTCCTTAGGAAAGGAGTCAGCAAAGAAGAACTGTCACCAGTGGTTTCCAGGCTGACCCTGCTGGTGGCAGCATGGAAGACATACTGGACTATTACTGTAGTAATGCAGTCAAGAGATGATGAGGGCCTGAGGTAGCACAAGCGTAATGTGCAAGGGTATTGTTGCCTTTGCAGCAAGATGCTTCAAAACAGCCATCTCTACTAGCTGCTTCATTTCTTTCCTCCGGTTCTCTTCTTAACCCTTCTAACTAGCCTTTCACACTCACACTCCACTGAAATTCTTCTTGCCAAGGTCATCAATGACCTAGTGGTTATTCTGAGCTTCCAAAAGCTCAGACGTGTTGGGACAAGAAGACAGATGCTCCCAGTGTGACCATTGCCATGAAATGTGCATGGGAGGGCACCTATCCCAGTCTGGGTAGAGCAAGGAGCAAGGAAGGCTTCCTGCAGGAGCAGGTGCCTAAAGTGAGGAAAAGGCTTCAGCCCCTTTTCTGGCTGTGCCCTGGAGCCTTGCCTGCTCCCTCTAGCTGGGATTTTCCTCCTCGTTCTCACTCTTCCTCATACTCAACCTCACAGTAGCATTTAACCAGGTTGACTGCTTACTCCTTCCCTAGACACACTTCACTTGTACTGGGGAGACCATACTTTCTTGGTTTCCCTTCTACCTCACGGGTTCATCCTCTTCTCCCAAATAATTCGTAACACTAGAGTGACTACAGTATAGAGTGGTCTTCTTGTCCTTTCTATTCATATTCACTCCTTTGATGATTTCACGCAGGTTTATGGGTTGAAACATCATCTATCTTCCACTAATGCACCAATTTTAAAAATCTTCAGCCCAGGCCATTCTCTAAAATTCCAGACTCACATATTTTCCCCTGACATCTCCCTTTGGATGTCAAACAGGCATCTCTAACCCAACATGTTCAAAATGTTAATCTTGCCCACCAAAGCTGTTCTACTTTGTAGCCTTCCCTATCTCAAATGATGAGTACGTTCTTCCACTTGCTCAGGTCAAAACCTAGAGCCATGCTCGACTTCTATCACCCTGAGACCCCTCTCTCATCAGCATCCTGGGACTGCTGTCCTGGTCCCAGACACCATCTTTCTCACCTGAATCACTGCAACAACTTCCTAATGGTCTGTTAAGTTTCCACCCCTGCCTCCTAATAATCTGTTCTCAACACAGCAGTCAGAGTGATCCTTCTAAAACGTAAGTTAGATGTTAATCCTCTGCGCAGAGCCCTTCAGTATCCTCATCTCACTAAACGTAAAACACAAAGTCCTTACAGGTTTATGAGATTGTTATCTGAGCCCACTGTCCTCCCCACCTAGCTCACTCTGCTCCAGCCAAGATGGCTTTGTTACTCCTCTTCTGACATGCCAGGCACATTTCTGTCTTAAGGCATTTGCAATGTTTTCTCTTTATGAAATGCTCTTCTGCTACACAGCCACATGGCTAAACCCCCTATAAAGTATCACCTTCTCAATAAGACCTACCCTGTCACAATCTGTTTAAAATTACAGCCCATCTTCACCCCAAGCTCTCCTATATCAGGCTCAGTTTTGTTTTATAATACTTACCACCTGCTAACACATATACTTTAACTTATTTATTATGTTTGTTGTCTGGGGAGAAGGAAGTTTACCAAGAATCCTGCTGCAAATATGTTGAGTAAGGGCTGAGGATACAGACAGTGAGGCTGGGCAAACATGAAGGCTGAGCATGCAGTGCAAACTTAGAGAATATATTTGTACCACATGTAACTGGTTAAGGATTAATGTCCAGGATATATAAAGAATATCTTCAAATCAATTAGAAAAAAAGCAATTAGTTTTCTCTTGCAGCTGTAACAAATTACCACAAACTTGATGGCATAAAATAACACAAATTTGGCCTTTTATAGTACTAGAGAACCAGAATCTAGAAATCCATTGGAAACCTAGATCTCACTGGGTTAAAATCAAGGTGTTAGCAGGACTGTTTCTTAGAGGCTGTGTAAGCCTCTAGAGGCACTAGGGAAAAATCCATTTCCTTGCCTTTTCCAACTTCTAGAGGCTTCCCACATTCCTCTGCTCCTAGCCCCTTTCATCTTCGAAGCCAGCAATCACATCAGACTTATACTTTCATCATCCCATCTCCTCTGACTCTTCCAACTCCCTCTCTCACTTATAAAGCCCCTTGTAATTACATGGGATTTATCCAGATAATCCAGAATAATCTCACCATCTCAAGATCCCTATATTAATCACATCTGCCAAACCCCTTTTGTCATGTGAGTTAACATATTAACAGGTTCTGGGTGGAAGTCTTTGGTGGGCCATTATTCCACTTATGACACAATCCAATAGAAAAATAAACAAAAGACATGAAGATGTATTACATAGAGGAGGAAACACATATGAAACCTTTATTTATAAGAGAAATGCAAATTAAAATCACAATGAAATACTATCACACGCTCACCAGATTGGCAAACATCTTCAAGAAAAACCAACAACCAGCATTGGTGAGAATGAGGAGCAAAGGGAGTAATTCTCATGCACTGCCAGAAGAGTATAAATTGGTACAACCCCTTTGGAAAACAATTTGGCAATATCTAGTAACAGTGAGCCTGCACATACATTGAAACTCAACAATATTGCTCCAAGAGGTATACTAGAAGCCACTGCTTAATGTAACAGGAGACCTATAAGAATGTCAGTAGCAGTGCTAAAAATAGTCCCTCCAAAAAATTCCAACAGGAAAAATGATTAATAACTTGGAGAGAGCCAAATGATGGAATATTATGAGTAATAAAAAAAAAACTAGCTACATATAATAAACCCCATATGGTGTGATCTGTTCTCAGCAACACTTCTCAAATGCCAGTGTATATACACATTACCTGGGAAGCTTGTTAAATGCAGATTCTCTCTCTGTAGGTCAGGAATGGAGCCTGAAATTCTGCATTTCCAACAAGCCCTCTGCTTTGAGTAAGGCTATACTTTGAGTTAGAAGGTTTTCAATATATTTAGGGATGCATGTTTAATGATAAAATGATTTTTCTTTTGAAACAAAAGGGAAAAGTAAATACAAGATTTAGGAGAGTAGATACTTTACCTCTGAGAGTAGATACTACCTCTGAGGTAGTTGAAATGGTCCTTATGACGTTTTCATAAACTGGCTGTTTGGTTCATAAGTATTCATTATACTTTATAATTTACATATGCTACTGATGCTGGGGTTCTCGTTCACGAAGCCGAAGAATGAGCTTCACAAACACTCAAGGTAGGAGAGCAAGGTATAAAGTGACAGGAAAGAGCTCCTGGCTCACGCTAGGAGGGGACAAGAGAGCCTGGTGTGGTGCGTTGTCTAGGGGATTTATAGGCAGATGAGGATTTTTTGAGAACATGAAAAAAAGGCTTAGGGGTGTGGACCTGCTACGTGGTATCTGAGTATCTTAACACAAGGAATTTCCTGCCCGAATTTTCTCTGGGACACTTGCGTCCTGGTCTAGGAGCGTATCAAAAGGCAGCCTGCCCAGCCCCCAAGGTGGGCTGAGGTATTGTCTGTTTGCTAAAGAGTAAGTTAAAATTCTTACTTCTTAAACTTCCTGGGTGTTAAAATGCAATCTTATCTTTAAGGTAGAATCTTTCTTGCCTTTTAATATGTTGTTTACAGCTGGGTCTGCATGCTAAATTAGTTGCCCAGTTTGTAAAATCACCCCATCAGATCTGAAAGAGGAAAGACAGCACATAGGCCTGGGCCTTTTAGCATGCTAAAGTGAATCTTACAAATGATTAGCATAATAAAAACATGGGCTACTCTTCTTTATCTGGGGAACATTAACTGATCTTACTGAAGAATGACCCCAGAGCTTAATGTTTAACACATGGTAGGGGGTTTCCTTGCATGTAGTTACATTGCTGACTGCAAATATTCTGCCATGCTTTTTCCGGAGGCCCTCACCCTACTCTGACTACACCCACGGTCCCTGTCTCATTACTTACATTATTTTCCATATAGCAAGTATTATATTTAAAAAGCCAATGAAATGCATACAGAAATAAAACAAAATGATCAGACAAGAAGCTAGGTGGCGTCAAAGGCCTGGGCAAATAGAGAGGCGAGAGCCCTGCATCACTGCATTCAGGTATAATTTATAGATACAACTAGCCGACACCACGTTAAATTTGTTAACTCAATACTCGATGACCAGAAATCCACCCCGTCAGGCCAATTCGTTTGAGCTCAGACTAAGGATCAGGACTTGCACTTGATATCCAAGTTTCTCAACCTTGCTGGGTGTTATGAATCACCTGGCAATTGTTGTTAACAATACAGATTTCCAGGTGGTTCCCATGTAGACCCCGAGTCCCTTTAAGTGATGGAAGCGGCCCGGGAATCAGGATTTCATAGGTTCAGCGGCGCCCAGCCCCACTTGGCAGGGAGAAACAGTTCTCCTGCGCTGGCGAGCGGCGGGGACTCCCGGCTCTAGGCGGCTCCCCACGAAATGGGAGGATCCCAACGGTCAGTCAGCACAGTAAACCCAATCAAACAAGCGCGGGGTCACCCCTCCGGCCCGGATCTGGCCTCTTTAGTTCTTGTCGGGGAGACTTCTGAGAGTCCTTGAAAGGCAGAAAAACTATGAACTAGAGGACATGCTCAGACCAGGAATATAGTCTTGCAAATTCAGGACCGCGCAGACTTGCCTCGGGCCGGGCGGGCCCCCACCTCTCTCAGGCGCTTCAGAGTCTCCTCCCCTCGCGAATGTGAAGAGAAGAAACGCGAGATGCAGATGTGAAGCGAAGTCCTACTCTGACCAATGGAGATCGAGGGCGTGGCACTGGGCCTCTCTTTCATTGGCCCAGGGTCCCCAGGGCCTTCGGGCGCTGAGGCGGAAGTCTCCCAGGCCGTGAAAGGCGCTCTCAGCTTCCAGCTTTGAGGCAACGGGAGTCGTCATTATGGTGCGGAAGCTTAAGTTCCACGAGCAGAAGCTGCTGAAGCAGGTGGACTTCCTGAACTGGGAGGTCACCGACCACAACCTGCACGAGCTGCGCGTGTTGCGGCGTTATCGGCTGCAGCGGCGCGAGGACTACACGCGCTACAACCAACTGAGCCGTGCTGTGCGCGAGCTGGCGCGGCGCCTGCGCGACCTGCCCGAGCGAGACCCGTTCCGTGTGCGCGCTTCGGCCGCGCTGCTAGACAAGCTGTATGCTCTAGGCCTGGTGCCCACGCGCGGCTCGCTGGAGCTTTGCGACTTCGTCACGGCCTCATCTTTCTGCCGCCGCCGCCTGCCCACCGTGCTCCTGAAACTGCGCATGGCCCAGCACCTCCAGGCCGCTGTGGCTTTCGTGGAGCAGGGCCACGTGCGCGTGGGCCCTGACGTGGTCACCGATCCCGCCTTCCTTGTCACGCGCAGCATGGAGGACTTCGTCACCTGGGTTGACTCGTCCAAGATCAAGCGGCACGTGCTGGAGTATAATGAGGAGCGCGATGACTTCGATCTGGAAGCCTAGTGGGCGTTCCCTCCCAAGGCTGCATTTTATAGACGGGAAGGCCGAGACCTGCTGCGTGGGATTCTCAGGGCGCTCTCCCCAAGAGAGAACTTGGCTCCGCAGCTACAAGTCCACGCACAGAGCCAAAGGGTACGCCCCTGTTCTCCCCGAAATTGTCTTAGCTCTGGGACTATTGATAATTAAATGACTGCCTGAAGAGACAATGGGAGGCGGGTTTGTTCTACCCTGAGGAATTGTTAGATTCTTTTGTGTTTGAAACATGGTAGTGTAAGGCGCGAACTTTGCGCCCCTGCCTTCCCCGCAGCTTTCTCTTTATTATTTTGTGGCGGGACGTTTGGTTCCGTTTATTTAACGTGAATACTTGGCCCCTGTTCGTGATTAAGCTGTGTACAGATGATGGAGAGTTTGGTCTCGAGTTTTCCTAAAATGGGTGAGACTTTATAGTCTCAAGGACCCCCCCTCTCTTGTTTAAAGGAGTGCTTTCCGAATGCCAGTAAATGGCCCAGCTGCTTTGGAAGTGCATATTTTTGTCTGTCTGGTTCTCTCACTTAAGGTCACATCTGGGCCCGTTGGCTCGGGAACCCAGAGGCGGACTAGTCACAGCGACCTGCCCGTGAGTGAGGCCTGCAACATGAACTGCATGTGGAGGTTGCAGGATGTAGTACAGGCCTAGGCAAATTTATCAGTTTACCATCCCCTTCCTTGGAATAAGTGTTTTGGCAGAGCTCTTTCCCACAGAATTTCCTGTTGATATTCCAGCCCCAGGAAATACCATATTAGAGGCTCAAATGTTTGCTTGCCTAAGGAAATAATCACTCTACAGCTCGGCCATCTAGCGGTTAGACGTGACCCAGGAGGTTCCTGGAGACTTAGATGTTTTTAGGAGTGGTAGAGAACTGAAAGGGAGAGTGGGAAAACTACCTCATTATAGCCAAGACTTCTACAAGGAGGATAAGTAGAATGCCAAGACCGATGGATTCGCTTTTACACGTGTCTTCATTTACTAAGGTGGAAGTCAGCATTTGCCGAAGAAACAATGAAGGGAAGGTAACATTGGGAATGATGGTAAATGCCACTACTGTATGTTGGGCATAGTTTTAAGTATATTATGTTTATTAGTCTATTTAATCCTCCCTACAATCCTATGAAGTGGGGAATCCAATTATTCTCTACTTTTCAGATGAGGGAATTGAGGCAGAAATGGATCACATTGCCCAAGATTGCCTTAAGTGATGCTTAGCTCTTTCCTCCTTTCCCTCCTTGGGCCACAAAAGAAATACAGGGAGCCCGACATGTTACAACAGAAGAGCCTAATGGATTGAAAAATGTGTATACACAGTGAGTAGGAGGGCAAATTGGTACAAATGCAGGAGAACAATTTTACAATATGTAACAAACCTGAAAAACATATATATACCCTCTGACCTAGAAATGCCACTTTCAAGTATTAGCATAAATAAGTTATGGATATTTGCAAAAAATTAATTATAGGGATCTTCAAAGGAGTGTTTATAATAGAGTATAAAGGGAAAAATTGAAAATGTTCCCCAAGGATACTGGTTAAGTTATTGGCTGCCCTTAACGATAAAGCATAACCATTAAAAATTATAGAAATATATTTAAGAACTAAAAAAGTTAACATAAAATGTATCCCATTTTTCTGAAGAAAATCACCTCAATAGAAAAACATGGCATAGAAATGGGTATAATATTGTTTCTTTGGGTGGTACTGTCAATTTTAATCTTTTTCTTAATGTGTTTACCAGTTTTTCTCTGAAGACCATACAATTACAATAAGAAATATAATTTTGTGTGATCTTAATCTGAACATGTGACACAAGTTTTGGGAAAAGACACATTTAGCTTTAAAAAGCAGTGTCCTAATCAAACGGCAGTTGAAATAGTCTCATTAAAAGAGAACAGGATTGACAATAAACAAGCCTCAGAAGGAGTCTTAGAAAAATAGCCCCCTGGGCCAAGAATCAGTTATTCCCCAAACTCAGTGAGTCAAAGAATGCCGCTTTCCTTACCACCCTGGCAGCCTGGTGTGCCATCATATTTTAGGCCAGCTTTCTAGAATGGTTAAGTGTATAGATAACTGAAACAAAAGTTGTATGGACTGTGTGGTGCCCTCTGGTGTGTTCTGTTGCTTTTATTGTTTTTTAATTGAAATATAGTTGACATACAGTATTACTGGTTTCAGGTGTATGACATACTTTTTAACGTTGGTCCCAACCCACTAAATTAACTTCACAATTCACTAATGAGACAAAACCTTTTGCTTAAGTTTGAAAGTTGAAGTTTGAAAAAGTGTCCTTGATAAACTCAACATTTTTCAAATTAAATTGGTGTTTTAACTTGGAATATTTAAGAAATTGCTGTTTCCAGCTGTTGAGTCAGAACATTGGCTCCATCTTTTTTAACTGTTTGACCTCAGGTAAGCTATCTCCCGCCTCAGAGCCTGTTTGATCATCTGTGAATGGGGAAAATGTGAAATAAATGAGAAAACACACATACACAAACTTGGGAGGATGTTTTAACTCAGAAAGTGCTCAGTGTTTATCAAAAGCAAAACCAAACCAAACCTTGTGAGATTAGTGCTTTTCTGTGAGCATGCTTTGGGAAGTAGAGACCAGATGATAGATCCCTGACTCCTCAGTGGGACACACCAGAGCCTCCGGGATCCTGCCTAATTGCACACATCATCTCTAGCTACCTTCCCTCCTCTCCCTCCTCACATCTCTTCATCTCTCAGCCTGGACTATCTGCCTGTACTCTGTCATCTGGCAAACTTCACCCCGGGCATTGTGTCCTTGTTCTTGGCTCTCTGAAACATGGCATTCTATACATGCCACCTTTATAAAACGTATCTTGTGGATCTGTGACTATTTGCCTCCTAAAGCTGGTAGTCTAAAGATCATAGCTGACCCATCTTATGACTTGCAGGGTGCCTGATTGATTTATTCATTTATTCGCCTAGTGGTTTATTCAGTACTTGCTAAATGCCTAGTACCTGACACATAGCAGCAGACAAAACATGGTTCTGGACCACTTGTAACTTAAGAAAGTAAGACTTTTTGAGAGTCAAATAAATAGAAATATTAATTACAATGAATGCTATAGATGTGAAATTGCTGTAGCTGAGAAAATATTTGAAGTTATATGTGACAAATTAACTAGGCAAAGAGATTGAAAGGTAAGGGCAAACCTGGAGAAAGTGAAATTTAAGACCTGAGGATAAACAGAATCAGGCATAAAGTAGGAAGAACACAGGCAGAAAAACCTGGACTAGAAAAGATATGAGCAGTCTGGAAACAAAACCAGTGTAGCTAAAACACAGCAATGGGACAGATGGCCCAAAGTAAAGCCACTTTCTGTAGGTCTAGTGAGGAATTTGAATTTTACTGTCATTGTACGTTTCAAGTGTGGGAGTAAGACTAACATATTTTGAGGACCACTTTGGCTACGTATTAAATGTAGATTTGTTTGCATGGATATGTGTGGAGGCAGTGAGAAGGCTTTCGGGTGTTCCAGGGTAGAAACAATGGTGTGGATCAGGGTGATGGTAGTAGGGTTGGAGAGGAGTGATTGGATTTCTAGCCTGTTTTGGAGGCTATATATAAACCACCCAGAGGCCCTTTACCTGGCTAGGTTGCCCATTCCCCCCGGTGCTGGTCCCTCCTTTTTTCTGGGGAATTGCCTCTGCTGACTTGTGCTCCGTCAGCACTGTCAAGAGGTTACGCTGTCATCGCCACCACGACTCACCACAGCCAATGACTGGGTAATGAGGGGACTAAAGGTGGAGCCCCAGGCCTCAAGGCAGGACAAGCCTGTGGCACAGAGGCCTTGTATGTCAAGCAGAGCCTGGAGCTTTCCTGAGACTGTACTAGACAGCTGCCTCCAGATGGCTCATCTCTGGGTTCCCCTTCATTCTGGTGCCCAGAACTTCCAGCAGGCTCACCTCAGCCAGCCTAACAAGGCCTCATAGTGTGTTTCCCAAGGTCCAGTCGATGCCGGGGTTCTTGTTTGTGGAGTTGAAGAATGAACTTTGCAAACACTCAAGGTAGGACAGCAAGGGAGAGGCTTTTATTTAGAGAAAAAGTGAGAGGACAGAGCTCCTGGCTCAGGCCATGAGAGGCAAGAAAGTCCATAGTTGTGTGTTGTCTAGGGGATTTATAGGCGGTTGAGGATTTTTAGAAATGTGATAAAGGGCTAGGCGTGTGGACTTGTTAAGTGGTCTTAGAATGTTCATTCTTGGTGAGACATTAGTCTCTTTTCTCATCAGTCCTCCAGGTAATTCTGCAAAATTAACATAACAAATTTACTGCAGATTTTTTCCCAGAACAGCAGATTCCTCATCTGGGAACATATCAATGAAACTGCCTGTGCTGCCCTCAAAGTAGGCTGATTTATTGTCTGTTTGCTAAAGAGTTTAAGAACTGTACTTAACCTCTTGGGTTTTAAAAGGCAATCTCATTTTTTTTGTGGCAGGGGAAAGGAGCCCAGAGGCTGTCACTGCCTCCATCCCCTAACTCTGCCTCAACCTCAGGGACCTTCCAGATTTCAGAGTCTGGGGAAACTGATGCTGACACCTCCCCTGCAGTTCCTGGGTAGGACCGCCTCTGTCTCCTCCTGTCCCCCCACCCCTCCTGTTCCTGGGCACAGAGCCCCAACTCCAGAACAGCAGCAAAGCCCACATCACAAACTTGGTAGCTCAGCCTTCTTTCTCTTCTGCAATCCAAGCTTGTCTGGCCACCAGAGGCTCAGCCTCAGTTCCTACACCATCAGAGCGGGCCACCTCTCAGGCCTGCATTGGGGTGAAGGACACTGCCCTTGGCTCTCAGCCCAGCTACACCGCCTTCCCAAGCTCCTCTGTGGTTTAGGCCCTTGAGCAGTGTAGTCAGGAACAATTTGCGCTGGATCGGCCATTCATCACCATGTGATTGGAGCAAGTCCTTTCCACTCTCTGGGCCTCAATTTCCTAATCTGCAAATTGGGAAGAAAGAACTGGTGATTCTCTAAGGGCCTGTTAACACCTGCTGGGCTTTTTTTTTTTTTTTGGTATCATTAATATACAATTACATGAGCAACATTATGGTTACGGTTAATAGACTCCCCCATTATCAAGTCCCCACCACATACCCCATTACAGTCACTGTCCATCAACCTAGTACGATGATATAGAATCACTACTTGTCTTCTCTGTTATACTGCCTTCCCTGTACCCCCACCCTATATTATGTGTGCTAACTGTAATGCCCCCTTTTCCCCCTTATCCCCCTTATCCCTTCCTTTGCACCCATCCTCCCCAGTCCCTTTCCCAAAAATGAAGAAGTGGCACTATATCAAGATAAAAAGCTTCTGTACAGCAAAGGACATGACAGTAGAACAAAAAGACATCCTACAGTATGGGAGAATATATTCATAAATGACATATCTGATAAAGGGTTGACATCCAAAATATATAAAGAGCTCACATGCCTCAAGAAGCAAAAAGCAAATAACCCAATTAAAAAATGGGCAGAGGACATGAATAGACACTTCTCCAAAGAAGAAATTCAGATGACCAATAGGCACATGAAAAGAAGCTCCACATCACTAATCATCAGGAAAATGCAGATTAAAACCACAATGAGACATCACCTCACACCACTTAGGATGGCCACCATTCAAAAGACAAACAACAACAGATGTTGGTGAGGATGTGGAGAAAGGGGAACCCTCCTACACTGCTGGTGGAATGTAAATTAGTTCAACCATTGTGGAAAGCAGTATGGAGGTTCCTCAAAAAACTCAAAATAGAAATACCATTTGACCCAGGAATTCCACTCCTAGGAATTTACCCTAAGAATGCAGCAGCCCAGTTTGAAAAAGACATATGCACCCCTATGTTTATCACAGCACTATTTACAATAGCCAAGAAACAGAAGCAACCTAAGTGTCCATCACAGTAGATGAATGGATAAAAAAGATGTGGTCCATATACACAATGGAATATTATTCAGCCATAAGAAAACAAATCCTACCAATTGCAACAACATGGATGGGGCTAAAGGGTATTATGCTCAGTGAAATAAGCCAGGGGGAGAAAGACAAATATCAAATGATTTCACTCATCTGTGGAGTATAAGAACAAAGAATAAACCGAAGGACCAAAACAGCAGCAGACTCACAGAAGCCAAGAATGGACTACCAGTTACCAATGGGAGAGGGACCAGGGAGGATGGGTGGGAAGGGAGGGATAAAGGGGAAAGGGGGCATTGGGATTAGCACACGTGGTGTAGGGGTGCGGGCTCAGGGGAGAGCAGTGCAACAAGAAGACATGTAGCGA